>CM062814.1:100964604-102164604 GCA_031772625.1 Pinus tabuliformis
CAAGCCAGCTAGCCTTCGAACTGCATTTGCTATGCAAGTGAAAAGTAGATCAACGCTGCTTCAGTCAATCTCCGGGTTTTGTTTATGAATTAAATAATTGATTTAAAAGCTTTCTAATTTCCCTCGTGGTGGCTCTAGTAACCTCCTTAGATCTACCCCTGTGATTGATTTACTGATTACCACTTTCTCGGCGAAAATCCCTGAACTGAACTGAAAACTGTGACCCAGAACCCAATCAAAGTCTCATCCCTGGTCTAGTGCATTGTCTATTCTGTGAATCTCAAATTCAGCGCACTTCCCGAGTGTAGTAGGTGCGTTGCATTTCAGTTTCACTGTGTTACAGGTGCGCTGATCAGACTAGGCATTGTTCCTAAATTTTGGTTTCTGTGTTCACTCTTTTCAGATCTCGTCAAGAGTTTTGCTGCCTGTAGTTAGTACACCTCTGTTTGAAACCCCTTTCCTTGCTGTTATTCTACCTCCATTGTGCAAACAACTGTAAATGTTTTTATGTATTTTTTGAGTCATTTTCAGTTCTCCTTTACAAAGAAGTAACGTAATTGTACTGTCGTTTCTTGATTTGAAAGTGTCGCAAGTGTCGTTTTCAGTCATAGAAGAGAATCTGATTGTTCTTGATAGTCAATTACCCTGTTACTATTGTATTTGATTTGAATTAGAAGTTTTTCTAGTGTCGAAAGCAAGTTTTCATTTCCAAACCACAAAGTGTTGTCATTGTCTTCATTTTGATTTTGAAAAGAAACTTGTTAGTAATTGTCGCTTTGAAAAATAATTCAGATTTGTGCATTAGCTTTCTTTTTATCATTCACATATTAAGAAGGCTGAAAACAAATACATGCATGTGCCTTTGCATTTATACTGTTTGATTGGTTTGATTTAGGACAGTGCATATAGTGTGTGCTCTATGCTCTTTGCTGAAGGAATACTGTCTCTCTTTCCTTAGTAGCTAGGATTTTCATTGCACAAAGAAGATAAAATGACTGTTTATCATCTTAGATTGCATTTTAGGAATTGTACATCTAAATCACGTGGTGAACCTGAAAGGAAAATTTATTAAGCAAGATCAACTATAAAATAAATTTAATGAATCTAACAACGCTTTGGAACCTAACGCACAACATCTAGAAGTCTAGGCTAGAGACGTATTCCGGCGTCATAAAGCTTGGTGACTATTGTTTTCACTGTTGGTTGGGTGATTCCTCCACTTTGAGACGATAAATGCGAGTACAGACTTGTGCTCCCACGACCATCGAGTATATTTTGGAGACCACAATAGGCTTTACCCTTATCCATAGAAGCCGTGTCTGTCGCCCTATCGATCGCAATGCACTGAACACAGCATTCAGGAAGATTGACTGCCGTGCCGTAAAAAGTATTCTGCAATTTTGAGATTGGTTTGGTAATCCCTTTGTCTAGATTCCAGAGTAGTCCCTTTCATTCCTTTTCAGACTCCTTAATGGAAAAGGTCCATCTGAGCACTTGTCACTTCAGGCTCATTAAAAATTGAAGGCGACTAGAGTCATCTTTGTTTTTTCTCGACTCTTAAAATTGAAAAAACAAGTTGTGTCAAAGCATCTAAAATTTACTTTAATCGGATAAACGTCACTGTTCCCTCGTTGGTCTTAAAGTTAGTCTCCCTTCATCGCAAGTTCTTGTAGAATCGCTAGGAAATCTTTTGGATAGACTAGATATGTCTGAACAACCGTCGACATCCAGGACTGTGTCATCTGACGCAGCAGCGGCATAGCCTCCTGCTGCTACTCCAACGATGTTCACCGATATACCATCTGTCCTGGCAAGTTATCAACAACAAGCTAGAGTCCAATCAGGGACTATTTCGACGACATGGTCAATTCCTATTTCTTCATCCGAGATTATCATCTGGTATTTCTTATGTTGAAACTCAACAAATTGATCCAATGTGTCTTCAAAGGCCAATCTACCCTTTAAGTACTGAATTGCTACCATATGGAGGGCAGTATGCCTTTTCATTGTTCCCTCCTGGAGAACAACCATATGGGAGTTTACAACAAAGTTCAGGTCAAACTGGAATTACACCCAGCGGTTGGGTACCAATACCGCCTCAGAAACCAAGGGTTGTATATTTAATGCAACCAGTTCACCCTGTGTCGAATATTCCCACTATACCTGCTATGGTGACTGCGTCGCAAGTACAAGTGCTACCTGTTGTATGTCAACCCCAAGTTTCTCAGGTTGCAATACAACAACCTCTTGTCTCAATGACTCAATCACAACCTCAGGTCAGTGCCTCCTTATCTGGAGCGACTCAGGCTCAAACAAGTACTATGACTCCTCATCTTGGTCAATCATCCAGTATTGGGCAACAACAAATGGTCCAACAACCATGGCTGGTTCAATCTCAACAACCACCATTCCAACAATCATATCAAGGACTTGAGCAACAAGTCTTTGTAAGTAATGGGCAACCGCATTACCAAAGCGGTTATCAACAACCATATTATAATGGTTATGCCCATCAACCTTATCAAAGTTACCGACATCAAATACATTATGTTGGTATGCAAAGACCCACTGCTCAGGCGATTCCATCTTATCCTGGGTATGCTTCACCTAACCTAAATCAACAGTTGCCCTTTGTAGCAACTCTAGAATTCCCAGATATAAACCGGCTGACGAATGATCCAATTGCTTATGCCCCTTGGTGGCTGGAAATTCCGCATAAACTTCCGTCAGATATTCCTAAATTTAATGGAAATCCGGGTGAAGACCCGTCGAATCATGTGATGACCTTTCATCTGTGGTGTTCATCTAACACTCTAAATGATGATTCTATTAGGCTTCGCCTTTTTCAGCGAACGTTAACTGGTCTGGCAGCAAAATGGTATTTTGAATTGCCCAGAGCTTCGTTTGACAACTTCAGTACCCTAGCCACAACCTTTTTAACCCATTTTCAGTTACCGATAAGGTACGGAACGGGAAGAGAAATTCTTACCAATTTCAAACAAACAACGGCCACTCACATATCTGATCATATACATGAGTGGCGACGTCGTCGCAGAATGGTAAAAACATATGTTCCTGATCAACTGCTAGTTGAATGGTTTATTAAGTCATTGTTACCTTCTATCACAAAAGATGTGGCAAAGGGAGGAGTGGTCACTGAAGAGCAAGTTATTGCTCATGCAAAATATCTAGACTTGATCTATACTCAGTCTGGCATGCTCTACGATAAAATACCTGATGCTCCTAGACCGGAATTTTCCATTCCTCCCCCTCCTAAATCAAACAAAGACTCTCATGCCGGTGATGGCGTGATAGGTACGACAAGCACGAAATCGACAAAGGATACATCTAAGAAAGCCCGTAATATTTCTGATCAAAATGCAAATGAAGAACTTCTTGCCTCGGAGGTAAATGCCGTGTCGAGCGACAAGGGCAAACAACTGAAGCAACCAGGGGGCAAGAAGAAAAAGAAAGGAAGAAAAAAGAAACAGGATGAGTCATCTCCTGAAAAACCTTCTGTAAAAAGGAAACCCCCTGCGGGGTGTCAGATATGCGATGAGGATCATCGGACGAGAGATTGTCCACATAAAGCTGAAGTTAAGAAACTCTTTAAGAGTTCAAAAACCTCAGCAGTATTGACTGATCCGTTTCCAAACCCAGGAACCAAACTGGTTGCTAATCAAAATGCTTCCCGATCCCAAGTGCTTATGTTGTCTATCTCAAAGCAGCAAAATGATGCTTTAACAAGGAATAAAGATTACGGGAATCCACAGCTGTCGAATAACAAGGCTAATGAACAACCTAGTAGTTCGACAACAACTTTGACCGAAGTTGTGCCACCCATCATTCCTGAACCAATGATAAAGTTGCCAAAGGGAGTAGTACACAAATCGACATTTAATCCTCCTGCAAAAGTAGCACAAAATTATAATATAGTAGAGGACCTGGCCCAATCGCCATCCGCTATGTCGAAACTTGAGGTACCGCAAAATTTCCTCTCCCAAAAGCAGGATCTATTATCAGTAATAGGTGGGATTGACCAAACGGATTCCAATCTTGTATCCTTTAATCACAAATGATATGACCCTCAGTTACCAGCTCAACTAGCTTTCCTTATTCAAGTGAAAGCCCTCAACAAAACTGTTCATTGAGCAATTATTGATGAGGGGGCATCTACATGTATTATGTCGATGAGTTGCTAGAAAAATTTAGGCTCACCACCCTTGTCGCTATCATCAACAATGTTAAAAGCATTTGATGGACGATCATACACTCCATACGGAATTTTAAGTAACTTGCAAGTTGAACTATGGGGTAAAACAGTGGAAATTGATGTTGAAGTAATCGACGGAAACCTCGATTACAACATCCTACTGGGAAGGCCATGGATATATGCCATGGCTGCAGTTGTGTCGACCTACTTCAAGAAGATTGCATTTCCCTTTCAAGGAAGAATTATAATCGCCGACCAACAAAAATTTCTCCCCAACAGTTCACAAGTTACGGGAAGCATTCCAATGATCCATGGAAGTAATCATTCGCTTCAAAATATCGGAGTAGGTATCCTAAAAGACCCTGCCTTAATGGGTACTTTTTCCCTACCGCCTCCAAGTAATCTGGCGGAAGTGGCCACAGTGGAAACCTGCAATATGAAATCTTCTATATCTAATGGATTCGGAAGATTCCTAAACATTTTGTCAGCATGGATCATCGCCATTTTAGAAATATTGTAGCGATCAATTTTCTTGGCCTGGGGGGCAAACCCAAATCAATGCTCATTGAGTGTTTGGATAGATAGGTCTAAGGAATATGGTACCTCTTCAAATCCTTGGTCGCATGTACATTCTACAAACAAAGGAATCATTCAGTCAATGATGTTAGGAGAGGCACCATGGGAAGATCACCACCATCGTTCCCATCTCCCGGATTACAACGAAGATTATTCCAATAACCTTAATCATCCTTCAGTTTTTGATTTTCTATCAAATACTGTAAATACGATGGATTATGAGGATAGTTATTTTACTGTGTCAACTTCATTAAAAATGAAACGACTCCCTTTCCAAATCGAGTCTTTGATTACGATCTCGTAAAATCAAAGTCGAGTCTTTCGAAGATCTCGAAGGTAAACCTTCATTCCAACCACCGAGATGAATGCAATGAAGCTTGGGGGACATGCACCTCGATTTGCGTTATTATGCAGGGGGCATGCAAACTTATCATGAGCAATGTTTCCGCAAAGTTCAAGCTCATTAAAAAATAAACCTAGCCACGAGCAATGTTACCACAGGATTCAAGCTCGTTAAAAAATAAACCTGCCTCGAGCAGTTTTAATGTGGACTTCATGCTCGTTAAAAATAAACATAAGAAATGAGCAAATGTTTCCCCCAGCGTTTAAGCTCATTAAAAAATGAACCAATTTCCGGTAAATAACCATCGTGAATGTAGTACTTTAGCCTTTAAAGCCTTGGTCATGTTCTCATCATCACCTCCACTCTGTATTGGCCGATCATTCACCTCCACTTGATTGTTTACCCCTTTTGAGGAACAACTGCGAAGAGTGATCTTATTAGCCATCCTTGTAACACTACCGTGATTGGTAAATTCCAAACCTTACCTGGAATCAGCTGCTACCCGAAGTTATCACTCGTTCCTCAAAGACAAGTCTCCTTTAAGCTCTTTTCAACTGACTCATAAAATATGAAAAGATTGCCGAGCCATTGGCCTCTCCAGCTCATTAAAGTGACCAGAAGTGCTATCCCTCCTTTAGATTTTAATATTTTTGGACCTGAGGGATTATTACACAAAAAGATCGAGCGCTTGTTTTGTTCGGCTCGTTAAAAGTACCGAAAATTCATTCCTTCTATATTGTTTTATACTTTTTCGGACCTAAGGGATTAGATGACGAAAAAGGATTTTTGGAGTTTCCTTTACGTCACTTTTCAGACTCTCTAAAATTAAAAAGGACCAAGTTATCTTTGTCATTAAACTCATTAAAACCTAATAGCGATAAACTTGTCCATAACAGACAAGAACGAGTTTCACTATCGCTAGGCTCGTTAAAACATAGCGCTGGGTTTGACCGAAGGGAAAATTATAGAACAAGCATATGTTATCCTCCTCAAGCTTGACAAAAATAAAGAGTTACTGGTCAGCAATGATTGGGGAAAATTTGGGAAGAAAACTTGAAGAAACTTTGTTGGTAGAAAGTCGCTCTTGAACATGACACTTTCACTCTGCATCCAAGTCGGGTTGGGTTTTTCCATTCACTGGTCACATCACCATGGTTCCATCACACCATCCACATTTGGGGTTAATGCTACCAATCCATCATGTCAGTGTCACCAATATGTTCAAGAGAAGTCGCTCAGAGAATTCACCTATGTCTCACCCACTGCAATACATTTACGCTCCATTCTTTCATGACCGCCACCCTGAACCTTATATCACCAGATCGTTTTCACCTTCATTAAAATCATTTGCTCCGTTGCGTGTCATTGATGTGGGATTCATTAAGGCCCTCCTATGACGGATCACTTCTTGTCGACATCAACTTATTATCCAAGAATTCGATCTAGGAACACCCCTTTCAGTACTTTGAAGCTTGCATGCCTCAATGGCAAGTTTCTCACTTCCAGCGACAGGTTTACATCAATGGCTTTCAACCGAAAGATTTTGCGTGGTGTTCGACGTCAGGTCCCTTATTCACACCACGTGAATTGTACTGCAGTACCTTGAGGATCATTATCATTATCGGTGATTCCTCTCGTGCCTGTTAACATCTTACATCATTGGCTGATAATCAGGCGATGTCTTTCCATGTTTGACTCTAGAACATCTCTCACATGGATCGACTTATACTTTGAGTGAAGATCGAACGAGATTGAAGACCCTGGATCTAGTTTCATCCATCCAGGCTGCGATATATATTCAGGAAAATAAAGACATCAAATGTACATCATTGCTGCACAGATAATCATCCAATCTAAGGGATGATGGCCCTACCAGAATCATCAGTCTACACTCAGACGATTGTCTGTCCTATGTACATGAAAATGAATTTATAAAGTTGAGCATGGGAATGCTCGCCTCTGCTAGATCATGAAAATATTATGAAGATAATGTATTGTATTGTATCTTATTACAGGTCGCCTTCCAGCTTGAAAAAACTTCGGATCCTCATGATAAAGCATTTCACCCGACATCAAAAGATTAACGACCTCATGCTTTACGGGGAAACTGTTATAGACATTTTTGGGCACTGCAACCCCAATCAAACATGTCCATAAACCAAGGGCTCCTAAGTCCCTAAAAGTGTTGTTTCATACCCTAAAGGAACAAGGTCAGCTGATTACATCATCTCCCAGAAGTTCTCCATGAAAAACTACTCAGAACTGGTCAAAACTGGATCATCTCACTTGCTCCATGGCCAGGGTGCGATGCATCTCACCTTGTACACATGGGAAGTGCGATGCATTTCAAAAAGCCCTTCTATGGGGTGTGATGGACGAGAGTAGACAAATGGCGGAAGCAGTTTTCTAAGTGGATGATCTTGGAATATTCCAGAAACTTCTCCTAGGACACTTGCCTCTCAGAATCGCCCAAGGATGAGTAAGAGATCAATGAGATCTCCAAGTGGAATCAAGAACTATCAGAGAGAAGACACTAATAAAAAACCCAGAGCTAACTCACACCTCTTCAAATATCTATATATAGATCTCTCATCCCAGAGATCCAGGGGTTGGAGGCTGGAATTTTGCATCTTGTAAGGAATTGCTGTTGGTTTCTTGAGGCAACATCATAGTGTTGGGTGATCTAAGCTTTTCATGAGGTGAAGAAGGGCTTACTTTCTGAGAGGATGATGCTGGGTCAGAACGATTGGTTGTAACTCTCTTGGCTCTTTCTTGATTATCAATAAAGCTATTCAAGTTTTCCTCCATATTCTTGTGTGATTTATGTTTTATGCATTTGTATGGTTAATTTACATCTGATCCTAGATTTTTTACGATAATATATCCATGTTCTCATATAGTGTTATGCTGCTTTGATTCTACAGGTACTCTGTGAAGCTGGGTATACAAGAAAGCAAGTAGCAAAGGACTATCAGAAGAGAGAGGAATCGAGCAAGGAACCAAGTGCAAGACAGAGGTTGGTCTCCTTTATTCTTCTCTCATCTATCTTTCATAAAGGAAAACGAAAGTAGTTTTACTTTGTTTGTTTCTAAGGTAGCTACCAGCCTTAGTGGGATTAGCAGTTCTGCATAGACACTTTTCCCTGTAACAAAGGGTAAGAAAGAACTGGTATGCAAGTTAAAGAAGTCTCTATATGGGTTAAAACAGTCACCAAGGATGTGGTATCAGAAATTTGATACATTTATATGAGGACTTGCATTCACCAAAATCAAAGAAAATCATTGTGTGGATTTTAAATTAATTGTTGACCATGTTATTTATCTGGTCTTGTATGTGGATGATATGTTGCTGGTTGGAAATGACAAAGAAGTTATCCAGGATTTGAAGACCCAATTGTCCTCCAAATTCGACATGAAATATCTTGGTGCCGCAAACTATATTTTGGGCATGGAAATTAACAGAGATCGGGCAAAGATGAAGCTCTGGTTAAATCAGAGGAAGTATGTCGAGACAATATTGTAGAGGTTTAATATGCAGGATAGTAAACTGGTGAAGGTTCCTATTCCTGTAGGTGTGAGGTTATCTGTTGAACAGTGTCCCAAGACAAAAGAAGAGGAAGAGGACATGTCCCGTGTTCCATATGCAAGTGCAGTCGGTAGCCTGATGTATGCAATGGTCTGTACTAGAGTAGACATTGCACATGCAGTGGGAGTATTGAGCAAGTTTAAGTCAAAACCAGGAAATGAGCATTGGATAGCAGTGAAGTGGGTTTTCAGGTATTTGCGTGGCACTAGTGATTATGGTTTGTTCTACCAAGGAAGAGCAGGATTGGATAGAGTGTTGGATATTCGTGGATTTGTTGATGCAAATTGGGCTGGGGATCTAGATCAGAGAAGATCTACAAGTGGGTATGTGTTTAACCTATTTGGAGGTGCAGTCAATTGGATGAGTAAGAAACAATCTGTAGTGGAACTATCAACTACAGAGGCAGAATACATGGCATCCACTCATGCAAGAAAGGAATCAGTTTGGTTGCAGAGATTGTGTTCAAGTATGGGCTTAGTACATGAAGCTATAAGGATAGGCGGTGACAGCCAAAGTGCCATTTTCTTGGCAAAGAACCCTGCATGTCATTCAAAGACAAAGCACATTGATGTTCAGTCTCACTTTGTGAGGGATATGATAGAAGACAAAAAGATGTTGCTGGTAAAGGTGGACACTTTGAAGAATACTGCAGATGCATTGACAAAATCTGTGAGCTTTGAGAAGTTCTCTTGCTGTAGAGAAACAATGGGCATTGCAAGGTTGGATAAATGACTAAGCTCTCTTGTGGTCCCCTGTGGAAAGAAAAAAACAAGTGGGAGAATGTTGGGTTGTGTTATATTCTTTCCACGACTAGCCCACGTAGTTAACCAGCGGTTAGAGGGGGGGAGGTCACAGGGGGTTTGAGGGGTACCTGTAACCCCACTTTATGGGGTCTGGGGCAGCACCCTAGAAAATTTTGGTTTTGGACCCTATGTTAGGTTGGGCGGACCCACCTATGGTTTTGTGCATGATTTTCGCACATGTTTTGGACGTGATGGTTTTTAGTCCATGGTTTTGGACGTGATGGTTTTTCGGTCCATGGTATTGGATGCTTCGGCATGTATAGATATGTATTGTAACATTGAAATGAATATAATGAAAAATCAAGCTGGTAGTCCCGGTTTTGGGTTCCAGGGGAAAATCTCTATGTATATGTGTTTTATGTGTTATGCTCTTGCATTTCTTATTTTCTGTGTTTTAGAATTTGTATGCAAGTAATTTTTGTACGGGGTTAAAACCTACAGTGTGGCACATCAGTGCATTAGGTTCCCTTGAAATGTGTAGCCGAAAAGTGCGTAGGTCATGTATTCTTTAAAGATTCCTTTCCTTTCACATGAGCTTACAATGTCGACCGCGTGCCTAACCAATGCTATGTGGCCTCCACTATCATATGTTTTATGAGACAAGTTATCCGAGAACCTTTTCGAGATAATGAAATCATTTCCATAAGACATACATTCCAGAAGAGCAACTCGGTAGTTAGTCATGATAGATATGTAGAGATTCAAAACAGATGTGAGGACTCATCTTGTCATCTGGCCCTCCTTCTAGCACCAAAATGTTGATGGTGCTTGACCTGCCAACATGTAAGGAGATATCCCTAGCAAGAAGTCCCAATTAGACCTCAAACCATTTGGTGTAGGAGTCCCAGCAGTGGATCATACGATAATGCCTTGACCGTGATTTCACGCAGAGGCAAGTAAGATAACTCTGTTGGTAGCAGGGGTGTGATAGCTGCAGTGAACCAAGGAAGGTGCATGAGAGGTTCTAACACACAGGGGTTGAGATTAGTGCACTCATTGGAAACCTATGATAGCACACAGTTAAGAAGGGAACACACAAGCAAAGATGCATCACAACATGGAAGGAAAGTTTGCAAGCAATCCAAAGTGAAGGTTAAACCAACAACACATTTCAGAAAGATTCATACATACATACAGAGAAAGTTATACATGCATGTGTAAGAAAACCAATACATATATCATTTAGAGTAAACCAGATAGCATAGAATACAATACAACATATGCATGAAACATGTTGGCTCTTGTTATATTAAGAAGTGTAAGTTCCATTCATACAATACATCCATGTCCAAACACTAGTTCCGATAGCGAAATGTTACAGCCACAACCACCTGCTCCTCTAAAGAGATGTACTAGCTCTGCGCAGTGGAGAATCCAAGGATTGTTACAATACTATCTAAGATTTCTCCAAGATAGTCTTACCAGAAGCTTGGTTGACAAAATCCTTTACAGTGAGTCATGAGGTTTTATTTATAGCAAAGGGTGGGGTGACCCTTGACATTCCCCTTTGTGACAGTTCATCTACCCTCATGACTCTTCATCTACTCTATGACTGTTACATCCAACTATCGACACTTGAACTTCCACTTGATAAGACATTACACTACAATGCACATGTTCTCATGTGAGACAAAATGGCTTGAGCAAGCCATGCAAGACAACACTGACACTTGGTCCTGTTGTGGAGAGACCAACTCTTTGACATGCTTGTGATGGTGAAGGTGGTGAGCTAATTCCAAACTTGGTCATCTGTGATGGTGTGCATGTGCTCAACGGTGACATCTTGTTTAAGCGAACTCTTGCCTCCATTGTATCTGGGTGCATTGGTATGGCTCCTCCATCCAACTCGTCTGCTAGCATGCACATGGTCTTCTTGGGTTCGGCCGAACGAGAAATACACTGATGCATAGTGTCCGTGTTGATCTTCCAGTGTGTGATGGTGGTCATGCGCATCAATTGTCAACTACATGTTCTATTCCAGTCAGACTTGCTTCTTGTCTTCGCTCTCTGTCAGCTGTTGGGATGGATTTATAACTTGTATAGTAGCAGTTTCATGCATGAGTTCATGTTGTGCCCCTCTTTGTTCATGTTCCTGCTACAACTCATTCGCTTATCTGTGCAACTCATGTTCTCCCTTGAGTTACTGCTTCAACACATGCATTCCTTCTTTGTTCTATTCTCCGTCTTAACAAAATATTCAATTGGCGTCGTCACCTCATAGCCTAAGTCTCCAAAGTTGCTTTCATCACCAGTGGATCTACTTGAGCTTGCAACTTTTTTCCGACTCTGTGTTGTCCACAACCTTCCTCTTGCATTTGTTGCCTTCAGTATGTTGCCTTCTACTGATTTTCATGATGTTACTCATTGTGATGTTGTTGCAATCATATCTTGATGTCCTTGTCTACGAACAACTTGATGCCTTCATGGGTAGGCAAGTCCATAGACACTTGATCGACAACATCTCCGAGTGTCCTCTGAATGGTGTCTTTGACTCTGCTCTCTTGGAAACCATTGTACTTATATTGTTGAGAGGAATATGAACACCTATGATACCTTGAGGCATGGAAACACTCATGGCAAGCAATCTATCAGTCGAAAACCAAAATGAACTTGAGAAATGACTTGCAACATACTTGTGTGACTGATCATGAAGGTTTCCCAATTTCCGTTGGCAGGTTAGAAGACTAATTACCGAGACTATGCAAGGCACAATCTAGGCTATTGGGAGGTTGACTAATTGTTGGAACTATGCAATGCACAATTCATTTTGGCTGCTGACTGCTGGAATTGCGCAATACACAATATTAGTTGGCAATGGTTGCAAGCTCAGTGACTGCATTGCACAATTTTCTGGGCCAACAGTAACTGTCCCTCAAAACTACGTAATGCAAGACTAGGGGATAGTCACTGGGTAGAAATGTGCATTTTCTAGGAGGAATACAAAGCCTTCCCTATGTTATCACTTAGGTTGTTCCCAAAAGTTCTAAGAAAAGGAATACGGGTGAGGTAACCACAGACCAATCTTTTAGACACAGATTTTAGCCTATCTGCATCCAGAGAGGGCTCTCTCTTTATAATTTATCTTTGTTTTGAGTTATATTAGGCTAGTTATGAAGTACAAAGGTTTGTTTGATTTTTGTATGGTGATATTCAATAGAACAGGGGTGTAAATCTGAGAAGTTCAATCCATTGGGCTAATGGAGTCTATGAGGATGAAATGCTGGATATGGTTTCTTTGACAGAGGGAGTACTACAGAGCAAGGTAATCAATCATGGATCAAATTATAAGCTAGAGTCAGATGGGATGGAGTCGGTGGGTGAAGGGCAATTAAGAATCCTTCATCATGCAGACAGAGGGAAAGTGGATGATTATTGCTAAGGAGCAGTTAAGAATTCCTTAGCTAATATTCAAGGTGTAAGAACCAGCGGAAATAGGAGCAGTTAAGAATTCCTGTTTATGCTAATTCTGAAGAAAACATTAATAATAACAGAGATTGAACACAGAGTGCAGTCAAGCAAGTTCTGAGTTATTCTTTTTCCCTATTATTCAGATCATGAAACATATATGATATAGTAAACACAGAAATTGAAAAAAAAAGTAAAAGAGACTTATTGATCCATAAATTGATTCAGGAATTCTATAACATAGTCCTCTGCTATCAATTCCACATCTAGAAAGTCCAGCAACAATGGATTCCAACAAATTTTGTATTTAGAAGGTTTTTAGAGTTACAACGCAGTCTAAGAAATGCATCACCAACCCCAAATACTTCGCTTGGGGAGGTATTTATACAAAAGTGTTTACAAAATATCTCAAAGAGATAATATCTAGTAATAATTCATTCTACCTACTCTACAAGAGAAGTAAATGATCTTGAAAACATGGAGAAATAAATGAAGAAGTAAATGTTGTTGTGATGGCTGATCAGTTGGTGAGATGTGTTGACTGTAAGCTCGATGAGTTGGCTGGTGGCTGTTTCCGTTGATATTCCGTGTTGTTGCCTTATCTTTCTCGGGCGTATTTAATTTTGATTTGATATATTGTCATCCTGCATGACTCTCATCCGTTCTTATCCCGCGCTTTATGGCATCTGTTGTATCCTGGGTAAAACAAAAGTTGAAACATGCCTATAGGATTTCCAGCATGCTTTGCCACCACTACTCCTCTGGTAATTGATGTCTTTGCAGCTTTATCAAAGTCTCATCAGCGTCTGTGTACCTGTAGAAGTTGGGCTGGACTGTAAAAATATGTTTCACTTCATTTTCAATATAAAATAGATTTTCCAAGTTGTTGTAGAGAGTTTGGCCAGATGGAAGGGCCTTCTCTCCTAGAGTACTTGATGAAGCATTTACTTGATCAGCAGCATGTTTATTTAACTTGTGTGTGTACTCAACTTGTCTCAGCAAGCGTTCATTATTTCCCACCAGACTTGGCAAGCCCCTTTCATGCAAAACTGCAAATTTTTCTACAAAAGAATTTACCTCCACTTGCATGTCCTGGCTCTTCCTCTCCAAATTCTGCATCAGGGTTCTCATGGTCAGAACTCTTTTGATTGTTAGGATGGTGCTTGTCCTGTCTCTGATGTCCAATGCTGCTAGTTCTTCCCTGGTCTTGGTGTTCAAAAAATGTATTAACCTGTTGGCATGTTCGGGCATATGTCCCAATAAATTTCTGGCCTTTTGAATTTCCACCTGGGCTGTTGCTATCAAGTCAATATACTCATATAAAAACTGAATAGATTTCCACACATTACAAATGGATTGATTGATGTTAGCCCACAAAATGCCTTTGATTTCTACCAGTGGCTTATCTAAAGAGAGGTCCTTTTCCAATGCCTTCACCTTGTTCTCTAATGCTTTCACCTCTCTTGTCTTTTCTGCCACAGTCATTTTGGACTTGTCATAACTCACTTCTAACTTTGCCAATTTCTCTTTAGCCTTCTTTAATTCTGATACTTTCAGTTTTAATTCCTCCATGGCTTTTATTAACTCCTCCATGGTCATGGTAGTGTTGCTACCTGCTGCTGTTGTTGTTGCTGAAGTACCTGCTGCTGATGCTGGGACAGTGGGAAGCACTACTGTTATACCTGTAGGAGGAGCAGTTGTGACTGTTGGAGCTATTTCAGGTCGCTGGGAGGTCGAATCTCCCTGTTTATCTTGTAGTGATTTCCCCAAGGCTTGCTCTGTCGTACTTAATCTTTCATTCATTCTCATCAGCAAGTCCATCATGTCCTCCTCTACTTTTTGCTGCACAATCTCTAAAGTTTGTGGATGCATAGTAGTAGGCAGCTTCAGTTATTTTCTGAGAGCAGCAATGTCCTCTTCCTTCCTTTTCATCAATGCTTTTACTCCTTTGGCATCCTGTTACAGGGAAAAGTGTCTATACAGAACTACTTATCCCACTAAGGTGTGGTAGCTACCTTAGAAACAAACAAAGTAAAGCTACTTTTGTTTTTCCTTTATGAAAGATAGATGAGAGAAGAATAGAGGAGACCAACCTCTGTCTTGTGCTTGGCTCCTAGTTCGATTCCTCTCTCTTCTGATAGTCCTTTGCTACTTTCTTCCTTGTACGCCTAGCTTCACAGAGTACCTGTAGAATCAGAGTAGCATAATACTATACAAGAACATGGATCTATAATCATAAAAAATCTAGGATCAAATGTAAATTGACCATACAAATGCATAAAACATAAATGACACAAGAGTATGGAGGAAAAATTGAATAGCTTTTATTGATAATCAAGAAAGAGCCAAGGGAGTTACAACCAGTTGTTCTGACCCAGCATCATCCTCTCAGCAAGTAAGCCCTTCTTCACCTCATACAAAGCTTAGATCACCCAACACGATGATGTTGTCTCAAGAAACCAACAACAATTCCTTACAAGATGCAAAATTCCAGCCTCTGGATCTTTGGGATGAGGGATCCATATATAGATATCTGTAAGGGATATGAGTCATCTTGTGATTTGATTAGTGTCTTCCCTTTGATAGTTCTTGCTTCCACTTGGAGATTGATGATCTCTTACTCATCCTTGGTCGAATTCAAAGAGGCAAGTGTCACAGGAGAAGTTTCTAGAAGATTCCATGCCTCTCCACCTCATGGATTGACACTGCCATTTGTCACTTCTCGCCAATTGCACCCCATAGAAGGGCTTTTTGAAATGCAACGCACCCACAGAGTGTACTTAGGTGAGATGCAATGCACTTTGCCTATGGAGCAGGTGAAATGATCTTGTTTTGATTAGTTTTGAGTGGTTTTTCATGGAGAACTTCTGGAAGAAGCTGTAATCAACTGACCTTGTTCCTTTAGGGGTTAGAACAACACTTTTAGGGACTTAGGAGCCCTTGGTTTATGGACATTTTATTCTTGGGGTTGCAGTGCCCAAAAATGTCTATTACAGTTGCCCCCTAAAGCATGAGGTCGTTAATCGTTTTTGATGTCCGGTGAAATGCTTTATTATGAGGATCTGAAGTTCTTTCAAGCTGGGAGGAGACCTGTAATAAGATACAATACAATACATTATCTTCATAATTTTTTCATGATCTAGCTGAGGCAGGCATTTCCATGCTCAACTTTATAAATTCATTTTCATGTACATAGGAAAGACAATCGTCTGAGTGTAGATTGATGATTCTGGTAGAGCCATCATGTCAGGTGGAAAGAGTCAATAGTGCAGACACAACCAACCTCCCTAGGAGCCTAAGACTCTTTAGTGACAAACAAGACAAATAAGAGCAATCCTTCTCTAAACATGCATTTACTATATGGGAAATCAAGTGTTTAGATCCTACCTGTAGTCCCACATTGTTGTAGCAGTCCAGCCTCGCTGATCCGGATGAGCTCCTCCTTCACTTTGAAACCTGCATCCACTAACAATCAAACGATTAAATAACACTTGATAATCTCATAGAATAAAACATATTTAACACATAGACCAAGGAGTACATGAAACAACTCATAAAGAACAAGTTATTGAGAAGAATGGACTCATTTGCATTAATAGGAAACAAAAGGAACAATTACGACCTGAGCCTTGGTGTTGTGCAAGTCCCTTCCAAGGTCCATCAAGAGTTCTCCTTTACTTTGACAAAGCTCACCCACTTCCAAATAGAACAAGCAAAGATGGCAATCTCTCCTCACAAGCTTCTAAATGGGAGTCCTAATTCCAGCAGCATCTACCCTTAGAAATGTTCAGCTTCCAACCTCTCCTCCTTCTGGCCCAATGTTTGTATTTATAGTGCTCTAGAGGAAGTTATTCAGGTCCACCATCAATGGGATAATCCCCTCTTTGGATGGGATAGCTCCCCTATTGATGGGATAAGTTCCTCTTTGGTAGGAGTGCATGAACCATCTGGAGGTGCTCAATACACGTCGAACAACCTTCTAGAATGCTCTAGAAATGACCACAAGTGACTTTTTAAAGATGAAACTTGCGCATTTTAACCTTTTCAGGGGGACGCATCTGCACCTTTACATACAGAGCGTCCAAAGACGCAGTTTTTGTGAACATTGGGTGCGTCCCCGCAGGTAAGGTCGAGAGAACCTGCGTCCCCAGAGATAAATACATTTAGAAAGACTTTCTCTCTTTTTTGGAGTTTGACATGGAGAGCAGAGGCATAAGACTTGCCCAGGAGGATAGCATGACTGTTGATAGAGCCATACTAACTGTAAATAGTCATGGTGACATTTTTTAGTGTAACAGATTTCCCCCTAAAGTGTGAAGCCTGTAATAGACTAGGGTTTTGTATTATCTAGGAAGGGTGAAGTGCTTTATCATTTCAAGGATTATCTCGTGGAGAGCCTGGTCAGAACCTGCAATTTTCAACACAAAATACATGTATAAGATTATATCATCACTGAGGTAGGCATTCCCATACTTAGATCAAAACTTTAACTAACAGACTAACTACTCTGATACAGGAATGATCTTGCAGTAAATCATAATCATAGACTTTTGTAGACACAGTATGGACGCAGCCATCTGTTTATGATTAGTCTACTTAGATAATGAATACAAAACTCCTCGCAGCCTGGATGGTGGAAACTAGATCCAGGGTCTTCATTTCTGCTTCCCGAATTGGTACGATTCTAGCCATGCGAATAAATGAGTTGATGTCGAACAAGGTAGAAACCACTTGATTACCAGTTGATGATGTAAACTATTAACAAGTGTGAGAGAGACCACCAGTAATGTCAATGGTTCTCAAAGTACCCAGTACAATCCATGAGATGTGAATAGATGAGTTGATGTCGAACATTTCACGGAATCCTTTGATCGAAAGTCAATGATGTAAACTGACGTCAAAGGCGAGAAACCTGCCATTGATGCATGCAGACTTCAAGGTACTGACGATTTCTAAGTCATCTCTCTAGATAATGTGTTGATGTCGATAGAAAGCGACCCGTTGCAGGCAAGCCCACAACACGAAATCATTGTTCAAGTTGAAGAAATGTTGCTGTAAGGACTGACTCAGGGATGGTCAAAATGGATGACAAGGTATTTTGCAGATGAAAGTTTTGCTTGCAGACCTCTTGAACACATAACAACACGACAGATGGCTTGGTGATAAACGACTCAAAGTTAATCCCCGGAACCCGGCTGAAGACTTTCAAAGTGGTTTGATCAACTGTGAGGTAAAGGATTTCCCAACCCAGGTGAATGAAAAGTGTCGTGTCCAAGAGTGGTAATAAAGTTTCTTCTGAGACAAAAGATAACAAATAGACTCATTCTTCTCTCTTTTCCCCCACCATTTCTGGCAAGTACCTCTTTATTTTTAACAAGCTTGAGGAGGATAACATATGCTTGATTATAAGCTCATCCTTCGGATGAGTCCAACCTAGTTTTGATTCGAACCCTAGGAAGGAGTGGTTCGTTCCTGTTTGTAATTGAACAGGTCCTTTACTGTGAAATTTTAACGAGTCTAGTATAGGAGAAACTCCGTTTTTTCAATTTTAGAGAGTCTGAAAAACTTAAGAAGACTCCAAGTTGAACTTTTTCGTAGATTTGTGTCCCTCAAGCCCGAAAAAGTATAAAATAATACCTGGGGGAACCGCTTGATATTGCGACCAAGGAGTACTTTCATAATTAGTGTCACTGACCTGAAAAGTAAAAAGCGATCAAGGACACGTCGTTTTATTTCCAGTATCGAGTTTGAAACAATAAAAACCCGGCAACCTTTTCCTGTTTTTACGGTCAGAAAAGGGCTATAAGGGGACCGTCTTTTAATTCTGTTTTAACGAGTGTAAAATAAACGCTCGGCAATCTTTTCATATTTTAGGAGTCAGAAAAGGGCTTAAAAGATGACTCTAATATTTTGGTTCATGAAAAATGATAATTTTCCCTCTAAATCCCTTTGTCCTGCACAAAAACGACACATTACTCATACCTGTTTAAGATAGGCAAAAATACTTTGAAAAATATCCTTCCATGGTGAAAAATAAACAAACCTAGCATTCATTCATCCAAAAAACCTATAAAAAGACTTTTTATCATGTCATTTTTACCATTTTACTATTGAGGTTGAAAAAAGGGCTTTTGGCAAGAAACTTCCCGTGGTCATTGCGGAGAATCCGACCGTCAGAATCGAACGCCGTCTCTTCCAGGTATTTCACAACATCCTCCTTTTCAATTTCATCCGATTAAAATTTTGTTTTAGGTTTTAGTTTTGGTTTTTGGGGGGTTTTAGGTTTTAAAATCCGCTCTGCGGGGTACGCAGGTTCCCTAAGGGTGACCTGCGTCCCCTGACCTTTTTCCACACAGGAAAGAGGCCGGGGTACGCAGCCCACCTTCAGGCCAGCTGCGTCCCGACGCTCTGTGTCCTAAACGCGGGGTGCGTCCCCCGCGAAGGGCGGAATTTGAAACCCCAAACCCCAAAAATAACCATTTAAAGTTTCCCAAACTAATTCTAATCTTTATTTCTTGGTGTGTAGGGCACTCACCATGTTGGATTGGAGAGAAAGAGAGCACGAGGACGTTGATTTAGCCGCAATTAATCACCAACCTTCCATTGATGCCCTAAAAGCATGCAGACTATATAAATACTGGGCCATACCTGGCATGAGGGCTCAGGTGAGATTCTTGGAGTGGTTGGTTGAGAGGTGGAACATTCATGAGCAATGCTTTTACATCAGAGGGAACCGCTCGAGATAGAGCCCTCTGACATATACTTTCTCACTGGCTTGCCAAATAGGGGCGAGCCACTTAATCTAGCCGGGACTAGGCCGGGTGGCCAATCCCTTGCTAGTCTCCGGGCAGACTGGTGCATACCCAATCAAAACCATGCGAAAGGCGTAGAAATCAAATACATCTCTCGGCGTGAACTCAAGGTTATAGCTTTCACGGTTACCAGAATTTGCGGTGCAGCCGCTTTACATATTGCCACCGGGTCCCAAATGCGGATGGCGATTGACTGTTTCCAGGCACCATCTTCAACTGGTGCGATGCTGTGTCGGCCAATATGAAGGGTCGACTAACTAGGGCAAAGAACGGACAACTAAAGACCTTTGGATATGGGCCTCTAGTTGTGAGCTTTGCCTTAGAGAGAGTTCCGATGCTGATCCCTCAGCAACTCACTGTTGATATCTTGGGTCCTCGGGAGCCAAAGCTGATACGATGGGTTACGGTGATGGCCCGACATCTTGACGAGGGCGCGGCAGTTGTTCGATTCCCTGATGGTTATTTTCACTGGTTAGAGGACCAGGTTTTTGCGATCCAGGACTTTCCGTATGCCGGAGTAGATTTTCGAGGTGATCCGGACATGGTTCTTCCACAGGGAGAACAATGGGATGACAGAGGTACTTTATTTTTCACAAGTTTTCAAATTATATATATATTTTTTGTTTTTTATATATATTGTCTCAAAATTGACAGTAAAAATTTTCAAAATGCAGATGTTGGTCCACAACGCCCAGCCAACCTCCGCCTTTTGAGAGGAGAGTACCAGCTGTACCAGCACCACCCCCCACAGGATGCGGCCGCAGAGACCTTAGCCGAGCTGGAACAGGATCTAGAGCGTCTGATAGCGGATATACCAGAGACCACCATAGATGACATTCCCATTCGACTTCAGCGCTATGTGTCGCAGTCCCAGGACCTTTTAGGAGGTTCTTGTGTAGGGTAGCGCGGGCAGTGGTTCGTATAGAGAGCACCACCAGTGATTGGCTAGTCACTTTTGTAGACACATATGACATTTTTGGCTTTTTGTACTTATCATTTTTGCCGATCATAAGGTGTTTTTCAACCTATGATCGAAGACGATGTATATTTTTTGACACACTCCTATTTATATATATATATATCACTATTACCGGATTATCTTGTTTAACATATGTGATGAAATGTTTTTAAATTAACTTGCATGATTATCGTAAATGTCTGTCCAACATTCAAGAAGAAATTGCATCTGCTAATGTATTTAAAGACCTTGGAATATGCTGATATTCAATGTAATCAAATTCACGTTCCAAGAGACGCACTCTCAAAAACAACCTTAATAACACAGGATTTCTAATGGCATATACTCTATTAAGCTATAATACAACAAGTTCAGAATCTAACCTCACTATCAAACGTCGAATTCCAAATGAAATAGATTCAGATAATAATTCAACCACTGCACTGTATTCTGCAATGTTGTTCATCGTTTGACCGAGGCTTACCCCATGCATAGAAACTAACTCGTCAGAGGGCGAATAGATAACCCAAGCTGCAGAAGAGATATTCCGTGTACTACGACAAGCACCATCAGCAAATCCAATGTATGTTTGGAGAGGCGTCGACATCTGCAATATCAAGAGTAAAACCAAGATAAGCCAGAATAACGAAGAAAAACACACCTTCTAGGCTAAGCACACCAACTAAACTAACAAACATACTAGCTAGAAAGAAAACCTAACCTGACTAACATTCTCCATACCCAGAATTTAAGCATAATACCTCTTTAGGTAAAGTCCATTTCTGGGT
The DNA here is from genome assembly GCA_031772625.1 of Pinus tabuliformis. NCBI lineage: Eukaryota > Viridiplantae > Streptophyta > Pinopsida > Pinales > Pinaceae > Pinus > Pinus tabuliformis. The sequence goes on from CM062814.1 coordinate 100,986,088, forward strand.
TTACCCAAAGAGTCCCCATCAAAATCTACCAGCTCATAAGCCCCTTTTGCTAGCTTTCGCTTTACAATGTAGGGTCCATGCCACATAGGAACGAATTTTCCAGCACCTAGCTTATCGTTAGCTTGATCATATAATAGCACTAGGTCTCCCTCCGAAAAACTTCGAGGGGTCACATTTCTATCATACTGAGCTTTCATTCGGTTTGCGTGAGTCTCGATTGCCAATGCAGCGTCACGTCGAGTCTCATCTAATTTAGCTAAGTATAATAAACGCTTCTCCTCTTCGGAAGTAGCTGGAAGTAATTCGACAGCCATTTGAAGTGATGGGATTTCGCATTCAATGGTAACACAGCTTCCAAGCCATAAACTAGCTGGAAAGGAGTGAACCCTGTTGAAGTTTTCACTGAGGTTCGGTATGCCCATAGCGCTGAAAACAACATGTTGTGCCAATTCGACCGATGAATACCAATGGTTCGTCGGATCATGATAATAAGAACTTTGTTTATAGACTCAACCAAACCGTGGGCTTGCGGATAATAAGGAGTAGAGCTATCGTGGTGCAAACCAAGCTGGCTTGTAAGCTCAGTCATCATGATGTTTTGAAAATGGCTCCCATGGTCAGTGATGATTGCTTGTGGGACACCAAACCTAGTTATAATATGATTGAATACGAAAACTGCAGCTGTTTTGCCGCTTGCGTCGAATGTAGGCATCGCCTCGGCCCATTTAGTAAAATAATCAACCGCGAGGATGATATACGCATGCCCCCCGGCCGAGTGAGGGTTACAAGTAATAAAATCGATACCCCATTTGGCGAATGGACCAATGGTAATTATGGGATGGAGGGGAGCAGGCGGTGCACGCATCTTGTGATCAAACACTTGACAGTTGTGGCACTTCCGGACTGCAATGATACAATCTTTAAACATAGACGGCCAGAAATAGCCAGCGCGCAACACCTTCTGAGCTGTGGCATACCCAAACATATGACCGCCACATGCTCCAGAGTGACAATCATTCAAAACCCTCTCAGCCTCTTGTGAGTTAAACAACGTCGAAAAACTAAGTCTGCCCCCCGGCGATAAAGTGTATCTCCAATAATCTTGTATTGCTGGGATTGAAACCGAATTTTTCGACGTTCCGACTTTGAAGCTTCAGGCCGAAAGGTTTGGGTTTGGAGATAGATGATTATATCCCCGTACCACGGATCTAAAGTATTGATAAGAAACAAAGATTCGTCCGCAATGGACTCCTCTGCCACAGTTTCTGTGTCAGCATGCGGGAAATCACACATCAATTCCGCAAAAACTAAGGATTTCTTAGACTTGGACTTCTCAAACTCCAAGTCGAACTCTTGCAGGATAACGATCCATTTAGAGTACTTGCCCCCTAGCAGTTGTTTTGTCAAAATATAAATCATAGGGTTGCAATCCGAAATAACTGTAGTTTTACGGAGAAGAATGTAGTGACGAAAACGCTGGACAGCTTGAACGGCTGCTAGGGCCAATTTCTCCACATGCGAATATTTTAGCTCAGTGGGGTTTAATGTCCTACTAAGATAATATATCACATGTTCCGCTCCGAATTCATCTTCTTGAACTAACACCATTCCAATGGTGGAATGCGAAGCTGCGAGGTATAAGAAGTAGTCCTGGTTGTAGTTGGGAGGATGCAACAACGGTGCATGGGTCAACGCGTGTTGAAGTGCATCAAAAGATTGTTGGGCAATCTCGTCCCAAAAGAATTGAGCGTTCTGTTTCAACAACCGTGTAAAACCTTTAGTGACCTCGGCGTAGTTTGGAATGAATCGGCGTAAAAAGTTCGCTTTCCCTTGCAAACTTTGGAGTTGGCGCAAACTCGAAGGAGGAGGCAATTTGATGATAGCTTCGACCTTTGAGGGATCGACGCGAATGCCGTCTTTTGAAACAACAAATCCCAGCAATCGACCCGTCTCTATACAGAACACACACTTGTGGGGATTCAACCGAATTCGATAATGCCTACACCTCATAAAGATTGCTCGTAAGTGGACAAGGTGATCAGCTCGATGTAAAGAATGAGCAGGCAAATCATCGAGGTACGGTTGCACAATGTGCTTGATGTCATGAAATGCATAAGACATCGCCCGTTGAAAAGTGGCCCCGGCATTCTTAAGCCCAAAAGGTAATTTGCAATAAGCAAATGTCCCCCATGGACAAATGAATGCCGTTTTTGGTTGGTCGGCAGGTAGAATATTGATTTGATTATAGCCCGAAAAACCATCCATGAAGGAAAACATTTCACTTCCGGCACAATCATCAATAATTTGATCGATATAAGGCGTAGGATAGTTGTCTTTTGGACAAGCTCGATTTATATCCCTATAGTCGATACAGATTCTTATTGTTCCTTGTTTCTTGTTGACCGGAACAATATTCGATACCCAATCCGTTAACGGGATTGGATAAATGAAACCTGCTTTCAACAGCTTCTCGACTTCTGCTTTAATCGCAGCCGCTTTCCGAGGGTGAATCTGACGCAACCGTTGCCGGACGGGTTTAGCATCCGGGTAGGTCTTTATTTCATGAACAACAATGGCAGGATCGATTCCCGGCATTTCCTCGTAAGACCAGGCAAACACATCGCGGAATTCTTGGAATAGGGCCTTGTAAGTTTGGATTTCATCTTCTGTACATGAGGCACCTATATGAATGTTTTCCTCAATTCCGGGCTTCACTGAAATATCAATGGGAATAGTGCGAGAAATATTCCCTAAATTCAACTCTGAATCAGAATGTTTCGTTGGATTCTGAGCGTCTTTGACATATTCAGCGGTAAAGATAGATGAAAAATCATTTTCAAAAGCATCATCCTTAGGTAAAAACGAAGATCTGTGATGGAGATCTTCCCATGGTAGATCGTCTACACTTAGGATTTCGCGAAGTTGTTCGTCAGATGACACGACTTCGGGAAACGCTATCCGTTCTAAGGTTGATGTGAAAAGTGATTCTTCACTGACCACATTCATTTGGTCGATCTCGGTTGAACGCGAGTCGGTAAAAGACATGACAGCTTCATAAGCAATTTCATATGGACTCAAAGGCATAGCATCACCGAATGAGTCTATCTCAGATTCAGATGGGACAATCCAAGGATCATCATAAATAATGTTTTCTGATGTAATCATATGAATTGATGCAAATGAAGGGTCTGCGTTGATTGGAGGGAAAGGAAAAGTTCCCAGTAAACCAGAATCTTTAACTAAACCTACGCCAACGTCCCTATAAGGGATTGTCGTCTTACCGACATGCTGGATACTCTCTGAAGAGGCTGGGTCGGATGAAAAGTATGTCAGCTGATCAATCGTCACGATCTTACCGTTATGTGGAAACTTAATTACTCTGAAGACCGATGAAACGACCGCTGTCATAGCATATGACCAACTTCGACCCAAAAGAAGGTTGTAGTCTAGAGGGGCATCAACCACCTCCACATCCAGACTAACGGTTTTACCTTCTACCCCTATAGGCAATTCCTGTAGAATACCAAACGGACGGAACCCACGGCCATCAAAGGCCTTAAGGATGGTCGGGGATTGGTTCAACGAAGGAGAACCAAGCGATCTCCAACATTGAATCGACATAATACACGTAGAAGCTCCTCATCAATCACAGTCCGATGAATAGGCCTGTTTTTGACTATCACTGGAATTTGGAAAGCCATTTGATGGGGTAGACGCGGTGTACTATTTTCTAGATCGAAGATTATCAGGTTCGGGTCCTGAACATCAACAGCTCCGATAGCCGACAAAAGTAATTTTCGTTGTGCTGGGCATGATTGCAGCACTTCTAACGCCGACATGGCTGAGGGTGAAACAGCTAAGTCCTCAACAATGTTGTAATTCTGGGCTGCTCTCGCATGTGGATTGAAAGTAGACCTTCGAAGTACACCCTTGGCGGGCGGTTTAATTACTAAGTCCGGGTTAGGTTTTTCGATCTGTAGTGGATCGGAACCAGGAGCTGAGGTTGATGGATTAGAATGAGAAGATTCTGCTTCTTTACCATCAACAGGATTCTTACTACCATAATCTTGCGATCGAGTCGCAATCCTCACATGAGACATCATCAAAATGGGTTCTTCACTGGTAGTCGAGGAAGAACCTATCATCTTATTTTCCTACTCTAGAAATGGATTTTTTAACACAGCAGGAGTGGGAGAACCTTTAACTATTTTCACAACCTCGGCTCGATGAGGGCAATCTCTTGTAAAATGATCCTCTTCACAAATAAGACAAGGATATCGAGGTTTGCGCTTTTCGTCATTGGTTTGCGACTTTTCCATTTTCTCCTTCGGAGCCTTGTCTGCTTTAGCCTTCTTCTTTCCTTTCTTCTTCACACCATTTTTTGATTTGACCGTAGATGACTCTATAGCGTGAATATCGGCGGAAAGTTCAGGAGAAGACTCTCCTGTCGGGGAATCGGGAAAAGTGATTATAGGAGTAGTAGAAGTCTTGGAGGATTTCTTCTTACTCTTTGTATTCACGATACCAATCATACCATCAGCGGCATGAGATCCCGAAGGAGCAGCAGCGATTTGATTCGATTTTGGAAGATCTGGAATCTTCTCGTGTAACGTACCCGACTGAGTGTAAACTAAGTCAAGGTACTGCGCCTGAGCAATGACTTGCTCCTCAGTAACTACTCCGGCCTTAGCTACATCTTCAGTAATCTTCGGTAATAATGATTTAACAAACCATTCAGCTAAGATTTGGTCCGGAATAAAAACTTTCACTAGCCTTCTTCGACGTCTCCACTCATGAATGTGATCAGAAATATACGTGGACGTCGATTGTTTTAGTGAAGTTAATAACTCCGTGCCATTATCGTATCTGACCGGCAACTGAAAGTGAGTTAAGAACGAGGTAGCTAACTGGCTGAAATTGTAAAAAGAGGCCCGTGGTAACTCAATGTACCACTTGGCCGCGAGACCAATGAGTGTACGCTGGAAAAGACGTAAGCGGATCGAATCATCCGAGATAGAATTTGAAGCACACCAGAGGTGGTAAGTCATCACATGATTGGACGGATCCTCTCCAGACTTACCTTCGAACTTGGGTATATCACTGGGCAACTTATTTGGCATTGGCGGCCAGAACGGAAGATATTGAATTGGATCGTTCGTTAGGCGCGTCAAGTCTGGTAAATCCAAAGTTGCGATAAATGGTAACTGCCGGTTAGGATCTCTAAAACTCTGGGTCACAAGACCAGTCCCAGGAGGAGGATATCCAGGATAACTAGGAACAGGAGTCGCATTAGGGATATTATATCCTCCTGGAAAACCAGGATTAACCGGACCGTACTGGGGTTGTTGAGGTTGTTGATAAGTGTACCCAGGATACGGTTGATACTGGTAAACCGGCTGTTGGACAGCTTGCCCATGTTGGTACTGTCCCTGGTACGGTTGATGAACAAATTGAGGTTGAGTAGTGACAACCGTACTTATACCAGGCTGACCTGTAGGCATCTGGACCGTGGTTTGAATCGTAGATCCAGACAACGGTAAAGATGTCTGAGGAGTGGTTGTAGAGACAGTAGAAACCGGAGTTGTCGATACTCCAGAAGTAAGTGTAGTAGATGTAGCGGTAGTTGCAGCAGCCGTTTGAGATGGAGTACTAGGTGCAATTGGCGGCTGAGTAACTACCGAAGTTACAGAAGTTTGAACATTTGACTGGACAGGTTGCGGTTGCTGGGGTGGACCAGAAACTACGGGTTGTCCAGCTTGAGGTACCAACTGTATACTTGGCTGCAACACCTGTTGACCCTGTGATGGATCCCATACTAACATTCCGGGGTATTGACCCGTAACAGGTTGAGGATACTGAGATCCATAACCGAATTGAGGATAGGATTGATAACTGAAAGGTGCAGTTCCCATACCTTGAAAATATGACTGACCTTGAGGTGGTTGATAACCTTGACTCGAGTATTGATCTTGAGGTTGATAACCTTGAGGTAAATACGGATACTGGGGTTGACCTTGACCTTGGGGTTGATACCCTTGAGGTTGATACCCTTGGGGTTGATACCCTTGAGGTTGCCATCCTTGGGGTTGATACCCTTGAGGTTGATACTGAGGTTGACCCTGGGGTACATATTGAGGCTGGGGTTGACCTTGAGGCATGTATTGCACCATAGGTACATACTGACCTTGAGGTTGCCCCCCAGACATGATTTGTGTACCTTGAGGTTGTCCCCCAGGCGTTAACTGAGGCTGCCCCCCAGGCGGTAATTGGCCACCTTGAGGTTGGGAAACGGGAACTGAACCTGACATCATGTAAATGTCTCCTACACCCAATGGTATATTACCATTGTTTCCAGCTAATAACCCATGATCAATGGGTTGAGGAGATGCCCCCGCAAAGGTACCAGAAAGTGATTGATACCCGGTGGGAACAGAAGGACCGCCGTGTAAGAAAGATTTAGGAGTTTGAGTAAACACGGACGACTGACCAGACATATTTACAGGAGTATAAATACCTCTAGGTGGAAAGGGAGCACGAGGTGTAGAAAAACCTACCCCTGAGTTGTCTAAATAATTGGTTAACGAAAGGTACCAAGTAGTACTTCTAGGAGGACTGTAAAAGATAGATTCACGCTCCCTGAGTTCAATAATAAGTTGATCTTCAAGGTTAGAGACGCCTATTTCTTCCTCTGGAGCAAGTTCTTCGATAGCAATCAGACCAGTAGGAAGATTTTCGGTGATAACTCGTTCTACTCTTGGTGAATCTGGAACACTAGAAGTCGGAGTAACAGGTTCAGATATTTCAGGTTCTTCGCCTGTATCACTAGTAGACGAAAAACTACCAACAAGCTCAAAAACTGTAACAGCTTCGGGATTATAACATGTCTCTAGACCTTGGTAATCTGAATGGACTACCAAGGAAGATTCTCCTTCTTCAGGTGAACCTACTCTACTGCCACTAGGATGAGTTACAAGGACCTTCAAACCTTCTAGATTACTGGGGTCGTCTCGAGGAGGTTCACCCCTAAGTCTACGGGATCTTCTCAACAATTCGGCCACAGAAACAACTTCAGTAGACTGGCCCCGAAGTCTACGGGACTGTCTCGGTAATTCCGCCACAGCTAAAAACTTTTAACTACTACACACGAAAACAAAGTAAAATCTCAAATCAAACCACCTAAAGTCTCTAAAGAACCAAACAAATTTGAATCACACGCCTAAAGAATCTAGGGCGTCAAACCAAGCACAAAAAGTAGCCTTCCAGACCAAAAACGTTAGTTGGAGATGAAACCCAACATCGCCGGATTTAGTACAGAAGTGGCGGGTGGAACAGTTACCCTGGCAACCTGCTTAATGAATAGACCGGCACAAGTTCCTCCACTTTAACCGTCTCGAGTGAAGTGAACCCCCCAGAAAATCCAAGTGAGTCTAGCCGACGTCTGCTCCAGGTACAGTGGGATCTTCCCTCCACCGTCACCTCGGTAGAATCCTAAAGATAATGGTCACTAAGGTTACCAACCGCAACAAATGCACCTGGGGGAATAGTCTACACTCCGATAGCACGCAAGGGCAGAGTATCAAGTTCAATCCCCTTGTCGGTTCCTTGACAATAATCCAAGGTTTACCGACAAGTGACCCCTGGCTCCTCGACAATGGTTAATCCGAGGTTTACCATTTGTAATACGTGCATGTCTGGCGTCGTTCCCAACGAGGGGGGATTGATCCCCTCACTGGTTCGGACACGAGCTCGTGCTTCTCCTTTAAGAGGAGCTTTCCCAGAGTACAAATGAGACAATTGGATTTATTCTATCACAAGATAAGCTACTTGTTTGGTTTTGTTGTCTTGGAGAGTTAATTACTCTCCTACTCCAAGACACTAGCCTGATCTAAATTGGTGTTTCAGAGCCCTAGTGAATAAAAGTTACTACGTTGATTTTACTTTAAGCGTTAATTTTATGGTTTTTCTTAAAGACAAAGGGTAGCGGAAGTGAAACCAATGGTGTGTAGACTCGACTCAAACCACTACAAAGATGCACCTAGGATGATTTACGCTACTTTTCTCTTTCAATGAAACTCCTAACTAAGAGAGTTGAGAAATGCAAATCTTATGGAAAACAACTTTCTTAGTAAAGACAATCAAAGAAACAATTCTCTTTATCTTTCCAAGCATACAAACATGACCACTCCTTACGTGCACGAAAAAACTCTTTTTCTTTCAAAACTCTTCAAAGCTACTTGAAACAAAACTTTTCAAAGGAGATGTTTTTGTATTTTCTCTTATTTAATAAAGCATATAAATCTATTTTAACGAAAATCAATCTCAAAAGCTATAAAATCTATGAAAACTTGACTTACAAGCAAATCAAAAAGAAATTTACTCTAAGCAAACCTAACGAGGCAAAAGCCTACAAGGATGATTCTAGGTTGTTTTACTTGACCACAATCAAGTCAAGGACCAGCTAATGCAGAATCAAAAGACCAGTCAAAACAAAACTCAAATCTTTTTGTTCTTTTTGTAAAATGGAATTCAATACTCAATCAACAAGCACTTCGAAATTTGCCAAAGAGACAACTCAAAGGTAAGTTACTCTCACAGGTAGACTTTATGACAGGTCTGACTTCTAAGAAGGCTGACAAAACCAGAGAGATCTAAGGCTTGACAACTTCTACCGCCAAAGTCACTACAAGACCTACTCAAAAATCAAACCCTGGGGCTTAAACTTCTATGAAATCCACTAAAACACTCAATGCTATCGAAACAAGTTCAGGTGAAAATCTTTGACAAGAGACTAATGGATTTGGGTAGTAAAAACTAATAAAAAGCAAAATCCAAGAGAAAAAATGCAAAAAAATGGAAATTTCTTAATTTTTAGCAGGGGACGCAGGCAACCAGTTAAGCTAGGTGCGGGCCCGCTCTGTGCACACAGCAACAGTGCGTACAAGTACGCACTGTGCAATACTCAGAGGGTGCGTCCTACTGAAAAAACCAAGAAAACCTAAATTCAAACTAATCCTAAGCTAATCCACCCAAAAACAAAGTCACAGAGCCAAAAACCAGAAAATAAATGACTTTTCTCAGATCAAAGTTGCATACAAAGGAAAAGACTTTCACATCAATGGAGTCCCCAGTGGATTCGCCATTTTGTCAGGCGGAAAGAGTCGATAGTGCGGACACAACCAAACTCCCTAGGAGCCTAAGACTCTCTAGTGACAAACAAGACAAATAAGAGCAATCCTTCTCTAAACATGCATTTACTATATGGGAAATCAAGTGTTTAGATCCTACTTGTAGTCCCACGCTGTTGTATCAGTCCAGCTTCGCTGATCCGGATGAGCTCCTCCTTCAGTTTGAAACCTGCATCCACTAACAATCAAACGATTAAATAGCACTTGATAATCTCATAGAATAAAACATATTTAACACATAGACCAAGGAGTACATGAAACAACTCATAAAGAACAAGTTATTGAGAAGAATGGACTCATTTGCATTAATAGGAAACAAAAGGAACAATTACAACCTGAGCCTTGGTGTTGTGCAAGTCCCTCCCAGGGTCCATCAAGAGTTCTCCTTTACTTTGACAAAGCTCACCCACTTCCAAATAGAACAAGCAAAGATGGCAATCTCTCCTCACAAGCTTCTAAATGGGAGTCCTAATTCCAGCAGCATCTACCCTTAGAAATGTTCAGCTTCCAACCTCTCCTCCTTCTGGCCCAATGTTTGTATTTATAGTGCTCTAGAGGAAGTTATTCAGGTCCACCATCAATGGGATAATCCCCTCTTTGGATGGGATAGCTCCCTTATTGATGGGATAAGTTCCTCTTTGATAGGGGTACATGAACCATCTGGAGGCGCTCAATACACGTCGAACAACCTTCTAGAATGCTCTAGAAATGACCACAAGTAACTTTTTAAAGATGAAACTTGCGCATTTTGACCTTTACAGGGGGACGCACCTGCCCCTTTACATACAGAGCGTACAAGTACGCAGCTTTTGTGAACATTGGGTGCGTACCCGCAGGTAAGGTTGAGAGAACCTGCGTACCCAGAGATAAATACATTTATAAAGACTTTCTCTCTTTTTGGAGTTTGACATGGAGAGCAGAGGCATAAGACTTGCCCAGGAGGATAGCATGACTGTTGATAGAGCCATACTAACTGTAAATAGTCATGGTGACATTTTTTAGTGTAACACATCATCCCTTTGATTGGATGATTATCTGTGCAGCAACGATGTACATTTGATGTCTTTATTTCCTGAATATATATCGCAGCCCGGATGGATGAAACTAGATCCGGGGTCTTCAATCTCATTCTATCTTCACTCGAAGTACAAGTCTATACATGTGAGAGATGTTCTGGAGTCGAACATGGAAAGACATCACCTGATTACCAGCCAATGATGTAAGCTGTTAACAGGAACGAGAGGAATCACCAATAATGATAATGACCCTCAAGGTACTGCAGTACAATTCACATGGTGTGAATAAAGGATTTGGCGTCAAACACCACGCAAAATCTTTCGGTTGAAGGCCATTGATGTAAACCTATCGCCGGAAGTGAGAAACTTGCCATTGAGGCATGCAAGCTTCAAAGTACTGAACAGGGTGTTCCTAGATCGACTTCTTGGATAATGAGCTGATGTCGACAAGAAGCGATCCGTCATAGGAGTGCCTTAATAAATCCCACATCAATGACACGGAATGGAGCAAATGATTTCAATGGAGGTGAAAACGATCTGGTGATATAAGGTTCAGGGTGGCAGTCATGAAAGAATGGAGCGTAAATGTATTGTAGCAGGTGAGACACAGGTGAATTCTCTGAATGACTTCTCTTGAACATATCGGCGACACTGACGTGATGGATTGGTAGCATTAACCCCAAATGTGGATGGTGTGATGGGACCATGGCGATGTGACCGGTGAATGAAACAACCCAACTCGACTTGGATGCGGAGTGAAAGTGTCATGTTCAAGAGCGACTTGCTACCAAGAAAGTTTCTTCAAGTTTTCTTCCCAATTTTTCCCCAGTCATTGCTGACCAGTACCTCTTTATTTTTGTCAAGCTTGAGGAGGATAACATATGCTTGTTCTATAATTTTCCCTTTGGGAAAACCCATCGCTATGTTTTAACAAGCCTAGCGATAGTGAAACTTGTTCTTGTCTGTTATGGACAAGTTTGTCGCTATTAGGTTTTAACGAGTTTAACGACAAAGATAACTCGGTCCTTTTCAATTTTAGAGAGTCTGAAAAGGGACATAAAGGAAACTCCAAAATTCCTTTTTCGTCATCTAATCCCTTAAGTTCGAAAAAGTATAAAACAATACAGAAGGGATGAATTTTCGATACTTTTAACGAGCCGAACAAAACAAGCGCTCGATATTTTTGTGTAATAATCCATCAGGTCCAAAAAGATTAAAATCTAAAGGAGGGATAGCACTTCCGATCCCTTTAACGAGCTGGAGAGGCCAATGGCTCGACAATCTTTTCATATTTTACGAGTCAGTTGAAAAGAGCTTAAAGGAGACTCGTCTTTTGAGGAACGAGTGATGAAATTGGGTAGCAGCTGATTCCAAGCAAGGTTTGGAATCTTCCAATCACAGCAGCGTTACAAGGATGGCTAGTGGGATCACTCTTCGCAGCTGTTCCTCAAAAGGGGTAAACAATCAAGTGGAGGTGAATGATCGACCAATACAGAGTGGAGGTGATGATGAGAACACGACCAAGGCCTTAAAGGCTGAAGTACTACATTCACGAAGGTTATTTACCAAGAAATAGTTCATTTTTTAATGAGCTTAAACGCGGGGAGAAACATTTGCTCATGACTTATGTTTATTTTTTAACGAGCTTGAACTATGTGCTAAAACTGCTCGATTAATCCAGTCATATAATAAGAATGTCTCATATATGAAAACGGCAATTTTTAGAATTTTTCCCCACATCCTTTCTTTATGCAAGTTAGGAAACGACCAATCCTACGAGTTTAAAGGGTTAGAGGACCTACAAATTTAAAAAATAAATAGTCGCTCTTCGCTTGCACGCCAAAAGGTTTGCATGCCCCCAGGTATAAAATAAAGCTTCAAGGTCACCTTTTGTTCTACCGAAAAAACATTTGTTTTTATCAGGAAAGGTATACCTCTTTCAGGTTACCAAAGATTGTTATATTCACAGCGCAAACAAAACATTTCTTCGGCGATGTCTACCGAAATAGACAAAGGTGAGACAATCCACTCACATAACTTTGACAAGGGAATATTGTTCCAGTCTAACCCCCTCTTCCAATCACGGACGAGAGTACAGACTAGTCATATATCTCTCGTGGAAACCTACCATATACCCGAAGTTTTCCTGCCGAAGCAGACCAGGGTGCATGCCCCCTGGGTTTCAGTCATGTCCCCTGAATCACTCGCGCTCATCAGGTGGATGGACTGGAGATTGATGAGATATTCCTTGTGTGAAAAGACCATTCAGGGATGGCATATGACTATTTTCTCTGTGTGATCCGGGAAATGAAAGCTGGTCTACGAGCTTGACCACTCTTCCTTCGTGCAGAAAACACATTACTCTAAAGAGTGATGAGACAATGGCTCCCATGCAATAAATATAGTCTTGTCCAAGGAGTAGATTATAATCCAGGGGTCCTTGGACTACCATTACGTTCATGTGAACGGTTTTCCCTCTCAATGTTATGGGCACATTGGGAAGGATCCCTAACAGTCGACTAGTTCCTTTGTCAAAGCCTGTCTGTTAGATTTCTCATCTCAGGCAAAAGCGATGGCGAACCAAGCACTTTCCAAGCTGTCGAGGAAAGGATACTCACAGAAGCCCCTTCATCTATGATGGTACCAGCCATAACCATTCTATATATTTGATTAATAATTCGGAATGGTACACTAGCCGGTAAATGGGATCTGCCTAGTTGATTCCAGTCAAAGGAAACAACTAGGTTGCTTGGAGGTGGGACCGAATAGACGACCGGGTACGACTCTGATGAACTTCCTTCCTGCGGTAAAGGAATGGATAAATTGCCCCCATGTTCATCGGAGTCTATGCTTACGAAAAGAATTTGGACGGTGTCATCCTTATTCTGTTCTGTGACTGTATCATCTGAAGATGGAACCTCTGAAGGCAAGACTGGTTCAACTGCTGCCTCGACCTTTTGACTTTCATCTGGTATGGGTTCAAATGGTTTGTCTTCAATTATAGACGCTTCGGCCGACCACCTGGGAGGGTTAGCCAGATTTTCAACTAGTGACGGACTCGGCAAGAGTTTTTTATATCCACACGGAAGTCGTAACGGTGAAACCAAACGATTGTCAAAAACTATTTTAGCCTCGTCTAAGATGGGACAACGGTGGACGGCATGATCGCCTTCACACAGTTTACAAGGAAATCTATATTTTCCTTTTTTTCCCGGGGCTTCACTTTCACTAGTCGATGGTGTATTTTCAACATGATCATCAGAGGTTGACAACACCGGGTTGTGCAAACGAGGAGACCAGTCCCTTAAGATCCAAGGGATGTAGGGACAATCTCTATGATAGTGGTATCCTTTGCAAATGACACATGGTGATTTAGGCCTGGTCGGTGCAGTGTGTGGATTTTTGCTAGACGATGCTTGGTTGCCCCCTTTCACTTTTGGCTCCTTCTTCTTCTCTTTTTTCTTCTTTTCCTTCCTCTTCTCAGGTACTTGATTTTTGGCTTTACCAACCCCATCAAGCAAAGAGGAAGGAGGAGAGGAAAAATTGGAGGAAGTAGAAGGTTGGTGGGTAACTCTGGAATCGTCTAGTTGTTGACTCGATTGTTCAGGAATTGTGGTGTTCTGATCGACAGAGGTTGAGAAGAGCCATACAGGCAAGCCGATTTTCAGTCATGGAAGCGACAATGTGGCTATATGGGGTGCACCAACATCTCCCAAGAGGAGAAGGGACTAGGATTTCCTCTAAGTGGAATTCCTTGGTTGGTGGATTCCATTTTTCTCAACCTAAGATCAACGTAGGAAAGGGTGATGATTATTCCGTTTAAAATAAATTTTAGACGCTTTGACATAACTTGTTTTTTCAATTTTAAAGAGTCGAGAAAAAACAAAAGATGACTCTAGTCGCCTTCGATTTTTAATGAGCCTGAAGTGACAAGTGCTCAGATGGACCTTTTCTGTTAAGGAGTCTGAAAAGGAACGAAAGGGACTGCTCTGGAAATCTAGGTAGAGGGATTACCAAACCAATCGCAAAACTGTAGAATACTTTTTACGGTACGACAGTCAATCTTCCCGAATGCTGTGTTCAGTGCATTGCAATCGATAGGGCGGCAGACACGGCTTCCTATGGATAAAGGATTAAGCCTATTGTGGTCTCCCAAAATATACTCGATGGTACGTGGGAGCACAAGTCCGTACTGGCACTTATCGTCTCAAAGTGGAGGAATCACCCAACCAACAGTGAGAACAACAGTTACCAGGCTTTACGACGCCGGAATACGTCTCTAGCCTAGACTTCTAGATGTTGTGCGTTAGGTTCCAAAGCGTTATTAGATTCATTAAATTTATTTTATAGTTGATCTTGCTTAAGAAATTTGCCTTTCAGGTTCACCGCGTGATGTAGATGTACAATTCCTAAAATGCAATCTAAGATGATAAACAGTCTTTTATCTTCTTTGTGCAATGAAAATCCTAGCTACTAAGGAAAGAAAGACAAAATTCTTTCAACAAAGAGCAAAGAGCACACATTATATGCACTGTCCTAAATCAAACCAATCAAACAGTCTAAATGAAAATGCACATGCATGTATTTTTTTTCAGCCTTCTTAATATGTGAATGATATAAAAAGAAAGCTAATGCGCAAATCTGAATTACTTTTCAAGCGACAATTACTAACAAGTTTCTTTTCAAAATAAAAAATGAAGACAATCACAACACTTTGCGATTTGGAAATGAATACTTGCTTTCGACACTAGAAAAACTACAAATTCAGATTAAATACAATAGTAACAGGGTAATCGACTATCAAGAGCAACCAAACTCTCTCCTATGACTGAAAACGACACTTGTGACACTTACAAATCAAGAAACGACAGTACAATTACGTTACTTTTTGCAAAGGAGAACTGAAAATGACTCAACAAATACACAAAAACATTTACAGTTCTTTGCACAATGGAGGCGGAATATCAGTAAGGAAAGGGGTTTCAAATAGAGGTATACTGATTACAGGTAGCAAAACTCATGAATAGAACTGAAAAGAATGAACAGAAACCAACATTCAAGAACAATGTCTAGTCTGATCAGCGCACCTGTAACACAGTGAATTTGAAATGCATCGCACCTACTACACTCGGGAAGTGCGCTGAAGTTCAGATTCACAGAACAGAGGCTGCTCTGGGCCAGGGACGAGACTTTGTTTGGGTTCCGGGTCAAAGTTTGCAATTCAGTTCAGGGATTTTGGCCGAGCAAGTGGTAATCAATAAATCAACACGAAGGGTAGATCTAAGGAGGTTACTAGAGCCACCACAAGGGAAATTAGAGAGTTTGTAAATCAGTTGTTTAATTCATAAACAAAACCCGGAGATTGACTGAAGCGGCATTTATCTACTTTGAATTTGCATAAAAAATGCAATTCGAAAGCTACCTGGCTCAACTACAGGCTCCGTCTGTAAGTTTATAAAGTAAACAACAAGGAAGATAAACAAACAACCTAGTCGCTCCCCAGTGGAGTTGCCATTTTGTTACAGGGAAAAGTGTCTATACAGAACTACTTATCCCACTAAGGTGTGGTAGCTACCTTAGAAACAAACAAAGTAAAGCTACTTTCGTTTTTCCTTTATGAAAGATAGATGAGAGAAGAATAGAGGAGACCAACCTCTGTCTTGCGCTTGGCTCCTAGTTCGATTCCTCTCTCTTCTGATAGTCCCTTGCTACTTGCTTCCTTGTAC
Source organism: Pinus tabuliformis (assembly GCA_031772625.1). Lineage (NCBI taxonomy): Eukaryota > Viridiplantae > Streptophyta > Pinopsida > Pinales > Pinaceae > Pinus > Pinus tabuliformis. Next base: position 101,002,015 of record CM062814.1, read on the forward strand.
GCCTAGCTTCACAGAGTACCTATAGAATCAGAGTAGCATAATACTATACAAGAACATGGATCTATAATCATAAAAAATCTAGGATCAGATGTAAATTGACCATACAAATGCATAAAACATAAATGACACAAGAGTATGGAGGAAAACTTGAATAGATTTTATTGATAATCACGAAAGAGCCAAGGGAGTTACAACCAGTTGTTCTGACCCAACATCATCCTCTCAGCAAGTAAGCCCTTCTTCACCTCATACAAAGCTTAGATCACCCAACACTATGATGTTGTCTCAAGAAACCAACAACAATTCCTTACAAGATGCAAAATTCCAGCCTCTGTATCTCTGGGATGAGGGATCCATATATAGATATCTGTAAGGGAGATGAATCAACTTGTGATTTGATTAGTGTCTTCCCTTTGATAGTTCTTGCTTCCACTTGGAGATTGATGATCTCTTACTCATCCTTGGTCAAATTCAGAGAGGAAAGTGTCACAAGAGAAGTTTCTGGAAGATTCCATGCCTCTCCACCTCGCAGATTGACACAGCCATTTGTCACTTCTCGCCCATCGCACCCCATAGAAGGGATTTTTGAAATGAAACACACCCAAAAAGTGTACTTAGGTGAGATGCAACACACTTTGCCTATGGAGCAGGTGAAATGATCTTGTTTTGACCAGTTTCTGAGTGGTTTTTCATGGAGAACTTCTGGGAGAAGCTATAATCAGCTGACCTTGTTCCTTTAGGGGTTAGAACAACACTTTTAGGGACTTAGGAGCCCTTGGTTTATGGACATTTTATGCTTGGGGTTGCAGTGCCCAAAAATGTCTATAAAACATCCTTGGGATCATGTCCCAGCTCGATGATAATATCTTCTAAGGACTTTATTTTGTTGTCTTTGGCTAAAGAAGACGGCTTCTCCAAATCTAGTTGGGCAGATGTATTGTTCAATGAGTTTTGCAATTTGTGAGCCAACATTGCCTTATCTGCCAATGTAAAGTAGACCATCTCTCCAGTTTGCTTATGCAACTCAATTTGGTCCATAGGGTGAATGTCTTTGGCAAGGACCTCCAAATTTGTTCTAATGTAGTCAGCTGCTGACTGGAGCTGCTGCACTTTGGGCTTAAAGTGGCTCAAGATCATTTTTCCTTCTTTAATGTCATATGCAGACATTAACCTTTGCTGGTTGGTGGGGGTCATCTTGAGAAATTGGTCATAAAGTTGCAGCCTCAATGGATCATTTCTAGCCTTAATCTCTGTGAATGTTATTTTGACATCTGAGGCTTGCTTGCTTGATGGCCTGCTTGCTTTATTTCAGGGATCCTACAATGTTTATAGGCTAATATCCTATTTTTTACTTTTCTTTCAGTGATAAAGCCATTTGGGTCATAAGTTACCCACCAAAAACTCCTCTTTAATTTGAGTTGCTCCCCCAATATTTTATCAGCATCTTGCCATGATTCCTTTTTGTTAATGATAAAAGGGCCTAATTGGTTTCTTATTTTCAGTTGAGCTTTTTTCTTTGCACTATAAAAGTGAGTCAAATCTGAATTGATAAATTTCCTGAAGTACTCTAGAGCAAACAGTCTCATAAGCACATATTTGGGCAACTTATAAGGGCACAATTCACAGCCATATATTCTGATTTCAGTGTGATTCTGGTAGAAGTACCAGTCACCTATTTTGTAGCTTTTGGAGAGCTGTAAAATTTTCTGCATATCACTAGAGAGTTTAGGAGGAGGAGTTCTCATCAGTAGAGAGGAGATCAGATGTATAAACAAATCAATGAATTCACAGTAAGCGTAAGGAGATTTTATGGACTTGATGGAAGACTGAGATCCAAAAGATAACAAACCTCCTTTCTCCTTTAGAATCCAATTTTCTGATGGGAAACTGAAAATTGTCTATTTGATAGTATAAGAGCAGATGATATATATAAGATGTGTACTTAAAGACTCCTTCTCTGTCTAGATTCAAGACTTGGTCATGGACCTTGTTGGCAATGAAAGTAGCATAGTTATATTTGACAGCAGGAGGTTGTCCTAGAATAAACATGGATAACAAAGCTAAGATTGTCTCATCAACGTATTCACTTGTCTTAAATCCCAAGACATAGGATATCATATCAATAATGAATCTTCCAGCTTCATTGAACCAGACATGGTGAAAGGGAGGTGGCCCTTCGGGTTGGCAATCTGGTCTCGCAAACGTTTGAACAACACGGGTTATCTCTACATTGGGCAGTTTAGAGCCCTGCTCAAGCAAGAATCCCATAGAAAGAGGAGCCAGAGGCTGAGTGGGCTTGAAGTGTAGCTTTTCATTTATGGATTCAAGAGTTATATGAAAGAGGACAGTTCCAGATGGACTCTTGATTTCTCTTTGAACAAGTTCATAATTGGCACAGCATAAGTGGATTACATCTGGGAATACATTCACTGAGGGGATGTAGTACCTGGGTAGATTGGATTCCCATATCCCATAGAGATCAATTTTACTTAGGTGATTGTTCTTAACTTCACAGAATGCTTGGAGGTGGTTTTTGTCACCAGTTAAGTCTTGTATTTGAAAATCCCTATCAGCCAAGGGCAACCACTCCAGTTCTTTATGTGGCGCATTCAGGGGAGCAATGTTCAGGGCCACCAGAGCCTCCATTGCTCAATTTTCTGTGTTTTTCAAATTGGAATTAGGGTTTTGTAGCAAAATTAGGCAAAACAACAGTTCAGGGGCTTTTGTCCGAGAATTTCAGACCAAAGTCGATTTGAATTTAGCTCATTGGGTGAAATTTATAGAGGAAAACAAAATTTGCGGGGTTTTTGGTAAAAATGGGTAAAGAGCAGTGGTTTTGATGCACTTATTTGAAGGCAGCATGGTGAATTCAACTAGAATTTGGCTTCTTCGGAAAATTTTGCAGAGGAAAGCTAAAAACACGGTTTTGGGAGGTGAAACGGGTAAATAACTGTGTTTTTGGACGCGTACGGGAGTAATTTTCAGGTTTGGACGACGAATTGCAGAGTGGAATGCCGAATTATGCTGGTAGGATGAAGTACTAGAGCTCTGGTAGCAGCTTCGACATAATTTGCATGCACTGGTCTCGTGAAAGCAACCAATAGAAATGAATGAAAACAATACTTTCACGGGTTTTTGACAAAAATTGGTTTGGCAGGCTTTTGGCGCCTTTTTTCGGATGACGTTAGCATGACGTGGTGTTTGTCGCATAGCGGGTGACATGGCTATGACGTTAGCGAATGATGTGGTGATGACGTGAGAGGGGAGGCAGTGGGAGCAGTAAGCAATTTTGGGCCCACACCGCTTTTGGGCCAAGGTGGTATCGGAGGGGAGGGCAGCGAGCATTGCGGGAGGGCACCACACGTCCCTTGGTATGGCGGGAATACCACCGTTCCCCGGGCAGTAAACATTGGACGCGGAGGGTGCAACGATATTGATCTGGGCCGTTGGATGGGAAGGCCCAGATCCAACGACTGTCGGTAAATGGAGTTGGCGGAAGACACATGATGCGGGGAACCACCATTAAATCAGATGTTTTTCAATGATTTTGGGGTTAATTCATTGGTTAGGTTTGAAGGTTTGGTTATTTGTTTAACCAAATATTAAGCAAATCTCGATGCTTTACAGCGAAGGGTTGTTAATGGCCCCGGATGAACCATTAATTCCCAAAAACATGATGATATGGTTGATATTATGACCGAGGCGGGGAATATTAAACATTTTGGGGTTTTATATATTAATAACATACGGGAAAGGGGAAATAGCTATAGGGAATTAAATAATAAAGTTAAAATGTAATTAATGTGATTCATGAAATGGGAAGTGCTAAGTGATGATCTTAGGCTGTAGGAAAAGTAAGGATTTTACACAAGAAATGTGGCTTCTTTTATCCTAAGTAAAAACAGAGTTTCACTTAGTTTTTTTCATGAAATGAAGTAAACTAGGAGTATTGAGCAGATTCCAACATCCTTGTGGGAAATTAGTAAGTGTTTTTCGGAGAAGAGTGAGGGGAAGTTAGACATGCTTCATTTGATCTGTCACCACATAGTTACCATGGTATTTATGATGATAATAAGATAAATCACCTTTGAGAGACAAAATTACTCGTAAGCCTGCTTTTGCAACATCAAAACTTCCTACCCAGCCTATTATACCTAACATTTTTTCTTCCTTTTTCCTTGGGTGCATTTAAACTAGCAAACCCTTACTCTCTTCCTTTCTTTTAACTGCCCTCCTATCTAAGTCTGCCCTTTTTCCTTCCAGGGGCTCAGATTTAGCTATTGAGCACCTTTGCTTCTCTATCTAACTACTTATCTGCTAAGCTTGAACTGTTTGGACAGATCTTGTTCTCTATCTTTAAAACAAGAAATTTAAACATGAACTGGCCAAGATTAAGCTGTTTGGCCATCCATCGACTGTGGCAAGAATCAAATGATCGCACACCATGAAGTTCTTTGCAAAAATAGAATAGTAGTAGCATTTTGGACTAGCACACTTTCCTGATCTTCTTCATTTGGGGTTCATTTCCTTTCTTTTTTGACCATTTCATTGTTTTTTTCCCTTTGATCATTCTTTTAGGGCATACCCTCTTTTCATTTTTTAATTTTTTTTTATCTTTTTAGAATATGGAACCTTTGCAGCAAGGAAAGGATGAACATATTTGGGATTTTACCAGTCAATCATGAAATATGACACATATTGGTATAGGAGCATAACATTGGCTCCACTTGGGGATGGCTTTTCCTGGTGAAAAGTCAAGAGCAGCAGGTTAGATGGCCTTATATTCAATTCTTGCTATATTCTGAAATTTTCCCTTGCTGTAAACAAATAGTGTAGAGGTCCATGTAAAAAGTAGACCTCTGTTTATGGGCTGATCCAACATTTGCACTTCTGTTTTGGATACTTTGTCTTGCTGTTTGTTCTCATGTTTTCAGTTCCCAAGTCTTCTTCTTCATCTCTTTTTTTAAATCAAAAAGGTAACACAAAAAGGTGGTGCAGTTCCTTGACTGTTCCTCAAAATTTCTGACATATTCATTCTCATTTTATTGTTGTAATATACTGCAGAAAGAAAACATTTTTATATACAAGTTAGAGTCCTGACATATCAAAAAACTGGATCAAAATAATGCTTCAACATCTGACCATTAACTGGTCCTTCTTCTGCTTCTGTACCATCCAGGCTCTTCAAAAAATAAGTGTTGTTGCTTTGTACAGCCTGGATAATAAAAGGTCCCTTCCATAGGAAGTCAAACTTCCCATGTTTTCCTTTATCTTCCCTCCTGGAATCCCATTTCAGTACCTTGTCTCCTATGAAGAAATCTTCTACTTTAGTCCTCTTGTCAAATATCTTCTTAGGTTTTTCTTGTAGAATTTGAGATCTTCGATATACCTCTTCTCTAGTCTGCTGCAAATGAATAGTCTGATTTATTCTTTTCTGAATGTCATTGGGTTCTGCCTGCACCTCTTGCAACAAATTTATCACAGGGACCCCCAAAGATGAAGGGAATACAACATCCATGCCATAAACCAATTCATAGGGGCTTGTTCCAATGGATCTCTTTGTAGTCAATCTGTCTGCCCAAAGTGAATTGATAAGCTTCTTATGCAAATTTTTCTTGTTTTCCTCCAATAATTTCTTAATGATATTGATCAGGCTTTTATTGGATGATTTAGCTAGACCATTCCCTTGAGGGTAATAGGCTGTGGAGTGGCCTAGGGTAATATGGTACTTGTGAAAGAAATTGATCATTCTTTTGGATTTAAAAGCAGCAACATTGTTTGTTATAATTTTTTCAGGACAACCAAACCTAGACAGGATATTGGTTCTAAGAATTGGATGATCACTGTATCATTGGCTTTTCTACAAAGGATGGCTTCTATCCACTTGGTAAAGTAGTCTGTGGCAGTCAGAATCCATTTGTGCTGGCTAGAAGAGGGAGGGTGAATTTCCCCAATGAAATCTAAATCCCATTGTTGAAATGGTCTTTCAATGGAAATTGGTCTGAGGGGTAGAGGTAGAAGTTTTCTCTTGCCTTCAAAAATTTGAAATTTATGGCAAGAAGTTACAAAATTCTTTACATTAGCAAACAGGGTGGGCCAATAAAATCCAGCCCTTAGGATTTTATCAGCAGTTGATTTCCAGTACAAATGTCCACCACAGTCCCCTGCATGAAATTCTATCAGCACTTTGTTAGTTTCATCCTTTGTTAAGCAATTTAATAAAATACCTTCATGATTTTTCCAAAGAAGAGCACCATCTAAAATAAAAAATTTAGCGGCTTTCATTTTTATAAGCCTTTTCTTTGTTCTGGATAACGCTGGAGGAGCCCGCAGGTTTAATAATACATAACATATATCAACATACCAAGGTGATTGTAAAAAGGCTTGATTGATCTGTGGAGTCGCCATCTCCTGTTCATTATCCAGTTCATTGATGTCAAGGGCTTGAAAATTGGTTTCAGTCATAAGTTTAGCTAATCCTTGTCCTTTTATCAGCTTTGTTGGTTTAATTTCAGTGTCATATTCCAAAATATTAGCTATCCACTTGCCACATTTGCCTTCAATTCCTTCCTGTGTTAGGATATCTTTGACAACAATGTTTGGCACATAAGCTATCACATGAGAGTATAAGATATAAACTCTGAAGTCCTTAATAGCTTTTACAAGTGCATAAGCTTGTTTTTCCATGATTTGATACTTTAAAGGTGCATCTCTTAGTGCTTTTCCAAAGAAGGCTATGGGTTTTTCACATCCCTGATCATCTTTTTGTAATAAAACAACAGCAATAGTATGTTCAAATGCAAATGATAAGATTATGAAGTCTCTGTCAAATTTCGGGCTTGTAGGACTGGTGTTTTGGTTAAAGCTATTTTGATTTCCTCAAATGCTTGTTTAGATTCTATTGTCCATTTGACTTTGGAATCTTTCTTTAGCATGTTGTTCAGCAGTCTGATTAATTCAGCCAAGTTGGGTATGAATCTCCTTAAAAAATTGATTTTCCCTAGGAAAGCTTGAAGTTATTTGATGTTTCTAGGGTGAGGAACTTGCAGAATAGCTTGTATTCTATCTGGATCAATTCTAATGCCTTCTATGATGTGACCTAACAGTTTGCCCTCTTGTAGACCAAATAATGATTTCTTTGGGTTTAGTAATATACCATATTTTCTGCATATTAAAAACACTTGTCTGAGATGATCTAGGTGTTCCTCATCTGATTTAGAAAAGGTAGTGAGATCATCTAGGTATATGACCAGGAAATCATGAATTTCTTTGGCAAAAGCTATGTCCATGGCTCGTTGAAAAGTTGCCCCTGCGTTTTTCAGTCTGAATGGCATCTTTACAATATTTGAAAGTTCCCCAAGGTGTTGTGAAAGCAGTCTTATCTTGGTCATCAGGGTGAACTAAAATCTTGTTGAAGCCTGAAAACCCATCTAGCAATGAGATCCTAGATGCACCTACTACCCTTTGTAAAATGTGGTCCATCTTAGGTAAGGGGTAGTGGTCCTTTAAAGAGACTTTGTTTAGGTTCCTCAAATCCACACACAGTCTAATCTCTCATGTTTTCTTTCTAGGCGACACTAAATTGGAGACCCATTATGAAAATCTAATAGGTGCAATTATTCCAGCTTCATACATTCTTTTGACTTCTTTTTCAATTAGAGGGAGGAGTACAGGGTTGACCCTTCTGAGTTTTTGTTTGAAATTTTTTTGATTTTCTTTGAGGGGTATGGTGTGCTGAATCACAGAAGTGTCATAGGATTTGAGATCTTCATAACTCCATGCAAAAACATCCTGAAATTCTTTGAACAATTCAATATATTTTAGCTTTTGGTTAGGAGGTAAAGTTTTGGACAATTTTATCATTTTAGGATTTTGTTGAGTCCCTATGTTACAGTCTTCAATTTCTGCGTTTAATGGCTGCATTTTTGGCTTTCTTGGAATATCATTGGAATCAAAAATGTCTTCCAAAGGAGTCAATCCTGTGGGTAAAAAATTGTCTTTTAAATCAATAACTTCAGACTCTCCTTAAACAGTTTCATCAAGGTCTATTTCTTTCAGCTCTTGCAACTCTTTGCTAGTAAAGTTTGTTGGATGTAATATTTGAGTTGCTATTTCAGCTGAAATATGTGTTTCAACTTTGTCTCTTTGATCAACTCCACCAACAGTGCCTATGTCTATATTAGTGCTGGAAAATTCTTCTTTTAAAGTCAAGAAATTATTAATCTGAGTGTCATTGTCAAACACCTGCCAATTTTTCAAATTGTCAAGTATGGTTGGCCTGTGTTTAATTTCTACTGTAAATTGATGATTAGGCTTAAATGGTAGTTTACAAGTGCTGGCAAATGTTGCCAAACTGTGAGCATGTGAATTGTGTTTCCTAGGAATTTTGGCAAGCTGCGATTCTAGAAAGGTATTGAGTATTTAAATTGCTGCTCCTCTATAAGATCTTAATCTTAGATCATTTGTGAGGAAGTTTCCTTTCATTTGTTGATTAACTAAATCAGAGTCTCCCAAAATTGATATCCTAACTTCCCCTAAACTTTTGATCAATTTGAGTCCTAGTAGGAGGGATTCATATTCAACCATGTTATTTATGCATCTAAAATTCAGCCTATATGCATGTCCTTCAGCATGATCATTTTGCACATTATGTACCAAATCCCTGCCCCTGCTCCTAGTTTATTGACTGATCCATCAAATTCTAAATACCACAGGGTTTCATGTTTGTAGTCAGTATTAGGAGCTTTTAAAATTTGCTTAGTAGGCAGATTTGGATTTTCAGTTTCATGTGGTTTCCCTTGTGTGTTTGTTATATCAATCATTTCAGAGATTTCTTGGGTTTGAGCACTAGATTCTTCATTTATGATTTTTTCTTGTGCTGATGCTAAAACCTTGTCATTAGTTGGAGGGCAAATTTCAGCATTGTATAGGATGAAAGAGTCCATATCAGAATGCAAGGAATAGATGGGAAAATTTTGGGGTCTCTCCTGACTGCTGACCACATATTTCATCAAGGTTTCCCAGTACAATCTCTTTGGCTGACCAAATACTGAAATGATAGCATATGACATGTCCAACTGTAAATATCCCTGGAGTTTTGCTCCCCAAGATCTAGACAGTAACATGCCATATTTTGGTGGGATATCAGCTACCACTACATCCATTAAAATTGTCTTGGCATCGTATTGAACTAGCGATACACATAAATCTTTGATTAATCCTAGACACCTGACTTGGATAGAATCAAAAGAGAACAAGTCTTTGTATGGCTTGGTGATATCTAGGTCCAACTTTTCTATCACAAATTTGGGCATTAAATTATGGGAAGCTCTAGAATCAAACATTGCATTGTGAGGTACTTTGTCATGAATATTTAGACTTACATAGAACGGAGGAACTCCTCCATCTACTGATTTGCCATTTACTTCAGGGCTAAAAATTAATTCTGGCTGGTCATCTAGGACCTTTACTGCATCTCTGTTTTCTGAAATTTGAAGTGATCTGCTGATTTCTTCTCTGTAGACATCATGCTTGGCCATTTCTGACAGTGGAATGGCTATATTTAATTTGCCTATTTCAATTTCAAGGTTGAAAGGTTTTTCTATTTGGACTTTTGCATTTCGGGCAACAATATTTTCTTTTTTCTGTTGCATTTTCTGTGTTATTTTCCTTTTTGGGAGTGCTGTTATGAGCTGAATCTGTTTCCAAGTCTATTTCTGGAGGCTCTTCTATAGTTCCTTTGAGAGAAATGGGATCTGAAGACTGTTTATTAGGTTGATGATTATCTGAAACATCTTCAACTATTGGACTGTTTGGGTTAGGAGTTGTTTTAGGAGGAGTTTGTACAAGAGGGTTCTTAGCCTTGGTTTTGGTAGGTTGCTTAGTTTCTTTCTGCTTTCTGTTTTCAGGGTTATCTATCTTTCCGCCTCTCATGTTGTATTGCTTGTGAACCTCATAGATAGCTGTATCATATCCCTCCCTAAAATTGAAAGATTCACCTGCTTGGGTTTTGAATTGATTAAAAGTGTGAGCTTCTTGGTCTTCTTGGGTCAAGAAAATTTGTTGTTCACTATTAAGCCCCATTAAGTTAATTTGAGAGTCTTCTATTGGTTCACTAGAAGTTGAAGCTTCAACATAGTTTTCTTGGAACGGAGGCCTTATATTTTGGTCTGGACCAGCCTTTCCAGCATTGGGATTTTGATTTTTCCTAAAGTTTGGATTTCTGTCGGTGTTACTTGGTTGACCATCCCAAGATGATTTCCTCTCAATTTTTTCCACTCTATCACCCAGTCTATCCATTCCTTTAATGATAGTATCTAATTTTTGTTCAAATGCAGAAGGTTCTTCTTTGATGGGTATTCTCCTTTCAGCTCTAGCTTGAGCTCGTTTAGAAATTAGATTGGCCTCAACACTGACAGTTATACTTTGCATGTATTCTAGGCTGCGAGGAGCTCTTTCCCTAAACTGATATGTCATGTCAGAATCAAATCCATTAGGGAATTTGATCAAGGCCTATTCTGGTGGAGGTCTAAGATTTTGCGGGATAGAATTGAATACATTGTTAAATCTGGTGCAATAATCTTGAACAGTTTCTTGTGGGCCTCTTTTTAAATTTTCATATTCTGATAAAATATGTAGAGGGTCCTTTTTCTTTTCCCATCTGTTTAAGAAGGTCTGATAAAGGGCTCTTGGGTCAGCAATATGGTTTGCAGGGAGTGCTCTAAACCAGGTTCTAACCTCTCCAGTTAAACTTTGGACAAAGACTTTCATTCTTACATCATCATCTTCATCAATCTCATAGTTCTCAAAATAATCCATTATTTTCTTGGTGTGTTGTTGAGCTGTATAAGTGTCAGTACCATCAAAATAAGTTATTTTGCTTTGATAATCTTGAGACATAGCCCCTGGATTTGCAGGCAATTGCAGGGGAGCATATCGGTTTTCCATATTTGCAGAGATAAATGGGACAGCAGGAAGAAATGCGACAGTTGGAAGAGCAGGGACAACAATGGAAATATGTACTGTGGATGGAGGAGTGGGAAGGCTGCTTTGAGGTGTGGATGAAGAACTAGGAGAAGAAACAGTAATGGCAGAAAGGACTGATGATTTTGTAGGAGTAAGCTCCGACTGGCTAAGGTTCTGCTGGCTTCTAAGGTTCTTAGGAATCAAATTAGGATTTTGATACACAGGTGGGGGATTTGGATCTGGATTTGATCTAGTATAATGGATCGTCTTCTTTGGAGCCAGCTTCTGAATATATTTTTTGGTTTTTCTTGAAATATTTTGAAAGATAGAACTTTTGACAGTATCTTTCTAGGAATTCTAAAATATGGGAGTTTTGAATTTTCCTAAAGATCTATTGAAAGAAGGAAACTGATCAAGTATTTAAGACAACTATTCAAAACCTAAAACTACACTGGAGATAGACTGAAGCAGCTTTTATTTACTCCTGTAATTGCATAGCAAAAACAGTTTCAAAGGCTACCTGGCTAACTTCAGGCTCCATCTACAGCTTTAGAAAATAGACAGCAGTAACAAACAATTGTTCAGCTCCCCAATGGAGTCGCCAATGATGTTATCACTCAGGTTGTTCCCAAAACTTATAAGAAAAGGAATACGGGTGAGTTAACCACAGACCAATCTTTTAGACACAGATTCTATCCTATCTGCATCTAGAGAGGGCTCTCTCTTTATAATTTAGTTTTGTTTTGAGTTATGTTAGGCTAGTTATGAAGTACAAAGGTTTGTTTTATTTTTGGATGGTGATATTCAATAGAACAGGGGTGTAAATCTGGGAAGTTCAGTCCATTGGGCTAATGAAGTCTACGAGGATGAACTGCTAGATATGGTTTCTTTGACATAGGGAGTACTAGAGAGCAAGGTAATCAATCATGGATCAATTTATAAGATGGAGTCAGATGGGATGGAGTCGATGGGTGAAGGGCAATTAAGAATCCTTCATCATGCAGACAGAGGGAAAGTGGATGATTATTGCTAAGGAGCAGTTAAGAATTCCTTAGCTAATATTCAAGGTGTAAGAACTAGGGGAAACAGGAGCAGTTAATAATTCTTGTTTATGCTAATTCTGAAGAAAACATTAATAATAACAGAGATTGAACACAGAGTAGAGTCAAGAAAGTTCTGAGTTATTCTTTTTCCCTATTATTCAGATCATGAAACATATATGATAGAGTAAACACAGAAATTGAAAACACAAGTAAGAGAGACTTATTGATCCATAAACTGATTCAAGAATTCTGTAACATAGTCCTCTGCTATCAATTCCACATCCAAAAAGTCCAGCAACAATGGATTCCAACAACTTTTGTATTCAGAAGTTTTTCAGAGTTACAATGCACTCTAAGAAATGCATCACCAACCCCAAATACTTCGCTTGGGGAGGTATTTATACAAAAGTGTTTACAAAATATCTCAAAGAGATAATATCTAGTAATAACTCATTCTACCTACTATACAGGAGAAGTAAATGATCTTGAAAACAGGGAGAAATAAATGAAAAAGTAAATGTTGTTGTGTTGGCTGCTCAGTTGGTGAGACGTGTTGACTATAAGCTTGATGAGTCGGCTGGTGGTTGTTTCTGCTAATATTCCGCGCTACCGCCGTAGCTTTCTCGGGCGTATTTAATTTTGATTTGATAGACTGTCACCCTGCATGACTCTCATCCGTTCTTATCCTACGCTTTTTGGCATTTGTTGTATCCTAGGTAAAACAAAAGTTGAAACGTGCCTATAGGATTTCTAGCATGCTTTGCCACCACTGCTCCTCTGGTAAGTGATGTATTTGCAGCTTTATCAAAGTCTCATCCGCGTTTGCGTACCTGTAGAAGTTGGGATGGATCGTAAAAATATGTTTCACTTCATTTTCAATATAAAATAGTTTTTTCAAGTTGTTGTAGAGAGTTTGGCCAGATGGAAGGGCCTTCTCTCCTGGAGTACTTGATGAAGCATTTACTTGATCAAAAACATGTTTATTTAACTTGTGTGTGTACTCAACTTGTCTCAGTAGGCGTTCAATATTTCCCACCAGACTTGGCAAGCCCCATTCATGCAAAATTGCAATTTTTTCTACAAAAGGATTTACCTCCACTTGCATGTCCTGGCTCTTCCTCTCCAAATTCTGCATCAGGGTTCTCATGGCCAGAACTCTTTTGATTGTTAGGATGGTGCCTATCCTGTCTCTGATGTCTAATGCTGCTAGTTCTTCCTGTCACACGGAATCTGTCAAGGGTGCGGACACGACTGACCTTCCTAGAAGTCTAAGACATTCTAATGACAAACAAGACAAAAAGGAGTGATCTTTCTCTAAATACACCTTTTATAACATGAAAACTGCAAGTGTTTAGGCTTACCTTATTCCAAAACGCTGTTGTTGAAGTCCGTTCTTGACGATCCGGATGAGCTCCTCCTTCAAGTCAATTCCTGCAACCACAAACAATCAAACAATTACCAAGCACTTGCATTTCATATAATAAAACATATATCCAACATGCAGACCAAGGAACACATGAAATAACTCATTAACACAAGCTATTGAGAAAAATAAACCAGTTTGTATTAATAACGAAACAAAGAAACTCTTACAACCTGGCCTTGGTGTTGTGCAAGTTCCTCCCAGGGTCCATCAAGGGTTTTCCTCTACTTTGACAAAGCTCACCCTCTCCCAAGTAGAATCAAGTGAAGACAATCTCTCCTCACAAAGGCTCTAATGGAAGACCTAAATCCTGCAGCATTTACCCAAAGAAAATGTATAGCTCCAACCTCCTCTCCTTCTGGCTCAATGCCTTTATTTATAGTGCTGTAAAGAGGTTATTCAGGTCCACCATCAATGGGATCATCCCCCTCTTTGGGTGGGATAGCTCCCTTATTGATGGGATAAGCTTCCCCTTAATAGAGATACATGAACCAACTGGAGGCGCATCCATTTCATCAAACCGACCTCTAGAATGTTCTAGAAGTAACCACAAGTAACTTTTTCAAGATAAAACTCGCGCATTTTGTCTTTTACAGAGGGACGCACCTGTCCCTTTACATACAGAGCGTCCATGGACGCAGTTTTTGTGAACAAGGTCCGCGTCCCCGCAGGTAAGACTAGAGAGAACCTGCGACCCCAGAGATAAACATGATTTTTACAAGACTTTCTCTCTTCTTTGAGTTTGAGATGGATAACAGAGGCATGAGACTTGCCTAAGAGGGTAGCATGACTGTTGATTTGAGCCATACTAACTGTAAGTAGTCAAGGTGACATTTTTTAGTGTAACAGATTGCCCCCTAAAGTGCGAAGCCTGGAATAGAATAGGGTTTTGTAATTCTAGGAAGGGTGAAGCGCTTTATCATTTCAAGGATTGCCTTGTGGATGGCCTGGTTGGAACCTGCAATTTTCAACACAAAATACATGGATAAGATTATATCATCACTGAGGTAGGCATTCCCATACTCAGATTCAAAACTTTAACTAATGGACTAACTATTCTGATACAGGAATGATCTTGCAGTACATCATTTTTATAGACTTTTGTAGACACAGTATGGACGCAGCCATCTGTTTATGATTAGCCTACATAGATAATGAATACAAAACTCCTCGCAGCCTGGATGGTAGAAACTAGATCCAGGGTCTTCACTTCTACTTCTCGAATTGGTACGATTCTAGCCATGTGATTAAATGATTCGATGTCGAACATGGTAGAAACCACTTGATTACCAGTCAATGATGTAAACTGTTAACAAGCGTGAGAGAAACCACCAGTAATGTCAATGGTCCTCAAAGTACCAAGCACAACCCGTGAAATGTGAATAGATGTTTTGATGTCGAACACTTCACGAAATCCTCTGATCGAAAGTCAATGATGTAAACTGACGTCAAAGGCGAGAAACCTGCCATTGATGCATGCAGACTTCAAGGTACTGTCGATTCCTAAGTCATCTTTCTAGATAATGTGTCGATGTCGATAGAAAGCGACCCGTTGCAGGCAAGCCCGCAACACGAAATCATTGTTCAAGTTGAAGAAATGTTGCTGTAAGGACTGACTCAGGGATGGTCAAATGGATGACAAGTATTTTGCAGATGAAAGTTTTTTGCTTGCAGACCTCTTGAACACATAACGACACAACAGATGGCTTGGTGACGAATAACTCAAAGTTAATCCCCGAAACCCGGTTAAAGACTTTCAAAGTGACTTGGTCAACTGTGAGGTAAAAGATTTCCCAACCCAGGTGAATAAAAAGTGTCGTGTTCAAGAGCGGTAATAAAGTTTCTTCTGAGACAAAAGGTGACAAATAGGTTCATTCTTCTCTTTTTTCCCCCACCATTTCTGGCAAGTACCTCTTTATTTTTAACAAGCTTGAGGAGGATAACATATGCTTGATTATAAGCTCATCCTTCGGACGAGTCCAACCTAGTTTAAATTCGAACCCTAGGAAGGAGTGGTTCGTTCCTGTTTGTAATTGAACAGGTCCTCTACTGTAAAAATTTAACGAGCCCAGTATAGGAGAAACTCGGCGTTTTTCATTTTTAGAGAGTCTGAAAAAACTAAAGGAGACTCCACGTTGAACTTTTTCGTATATTTGTGTCCCTCAAGCCCGAAAAAGTATAAAATAATACCTGGGGGAACCGCTTGATCTTGCGACCAAGGAGTACTTTCATAATAGTGTCGTTAACCTGAAAAGTAAAAAGCGATCAAGGACACGTCGTTTTATTTCCTTATCGAGTTCGAAACGACAAAAACCCGGCAATCTTTTCCTGATTTTGCGGTCAGAAAAGAGCTAAAAGGGGACCGTCTTTTAATTCCGTTTTAACGAGTGAAAAAGAAACACTCGGCGATCTTTTCATGTTTTAGGAGTCAGAAAAGGGCTTAAAAGATGACTCTGAAATTTTGTTTGTGAAAAATTACAATTTCCCTCGAAATCCCTTTGTCCTGCACAAAAGCGACACATTACTCATACCTGTTTAAAATAGGCAAAAATACATTCAAAAACATCTTTTCATGGTAAAAAATGAACTAATTCATCCAAAAAACCTATAAAAAGACCTTTTACCATGTCATTTTTACCGTTTCACTGTTGAGGTTGAAAAAAGGGCTTTTGACAAGAAAACTTCCCGTGGTCGCTGCGGAAAATCTGACCGTTGGAATCGAACGCCGTCTCATCCAGGTATTTTACACATCCTACTCTGCATTTCTATCCGTTTAGAATCAATTTTTAGGTTTTAGTTTCATTTTTTGGGGGGGTTTTGGTTTTGGAATGCGCTTCTCGGCGGACGCAGGTGCCCTTTGGGTGACCTGCGTCCCCCGACTTTTTCTCATACGGGAAAACGGTCGGAAGACGCAGCCCGCCTTCAGGCCAGCTGCGTCCGGGCGCCCTGTGCTACAAAGCCGGGGTGCGTCTTCCGAGAAACGCGCATTTCAAAACCCCAACTCTCTCAAAAAACCACCAAAAATTCCCAAATTAATTTCTAATGTTATTTTTGATATGCAGGGCATTAATCATGTTAGACTGGAGAGAAAGAGAGCATGTAGAGGAAGATGAAGCTGCAATAAATCATCAACCTTCCCTGGATGCCCTAAGAGCATGCGGATTATACAAATATTGGACCATACCGGGCATGAGGGGCCAGGTAAGATTCTTGGAATGGCTGGTTGAGCGATGGAACGTACAAGAACAATGCTTTTACATAGGAGGGCACCAGCTCGAGATAGAGCCCTCGGATGTATACTTTCTCACTGGCTTGCCAAACAGAGGTGAGCAACTCAGTCTTGCGGGGACTAGGCCGGGTGGCCAATCCCTTGATAGTCTCCGCGAGACTTGGTGCACACCTGGAGCTCACCATTCAAAAGGCATAGAGATAAAACACATCACTCTGCCGGAACTCAAAGTCATAGCGTTCACGGTTACCAGAATTTGCGGCGCGGCCGCTTTACACATTGCTTCCGGATCCCAAATGCGGATGGCAATTGACTGTTACCAAGGCACCATTTTCAACTGGTGTGAAGCTGTGTCGGCTCATATGAAGAGCCAACTGACCAAGGCAAAGAACGGACGACTAAAGACTTTTGGATATGGGCCTATAGTCGTGAGCTTTGCCTTGGAGAGAATTCCAATGCTGATCCCTCAGCAACTCACTGTTGATATCTTGGGTCCTCAGCAGCCAAAGCTGATACGATGGGTTGCGGTGATGGCCCGGCATCCTGACGAGGGCGCGACAGTAGTTCGATTCTCAGATAGTTATTTTGACTGGTTAGAGGGCCAGCTTTTTGTGATACAGGATTTTCCGTATGCCGGAATGGATTTCAGAGGTGATCCGGACATGGTTCTTCCACAGGGAGAACAATGGGACGACAGAGGTACTTTTTATTTTCACAAGTTTTCTAGTTATGTATTTTTTGTATTTTTTATATATATCGTCTCAAAACTAATAGTAAATCTTTCAAAATGCAGATGTTGGTCCACAGCGTCCAGCCAACCTCCGGCCTTATGATAGACTACATCCAGCTGCACCGGTACCGGCCCCACAGGATGCGACAGCAGAAGTACTAGCTGATTTGGAGCATGATCTAGAGCGTCTCACGGCAGATATACCTGAGACTACTATGGATGACATTCCTATGAGGCTTCAGCGCTTCGTAGTCGCGGTCCCTGGACCGTTTAGGAGATTTTTGCGTAAGGTAGCCCGCGCAGTGGTGTCGTACAGAGAGCACCACCAGTGATTGACTAGTCACTTTTGTAGTCACATGTGACATTTTGATTTTTTGTACTATCATTTTGCCGATCATAAGGTGTTTTAAACCTATGATCGAAGACGATGTATATATTTTTTGACACACTTCTATCTATATATATCACTATTACCGGCTTATCTTGTTTAACATATGTGATGAAATGTTTTTAAATTTACTTGCATGATTATTGTAAATGTCTGTCCAACATTCGAGAAGCAATTGCATCTGCTAATGTATTCAAAGACCTTGGAATATGTTGATATTCAATGTAATCAAATTCACGTTCCAAGAGACGCACTCTCAAAAACAACCTTAATAACACAGGATTTCTAATGGCATAAACTCTATTAAGCTGTAATACAACAAGTTCAGAATCTAACCTCACTATCAAACGTCGAATTCCAAATGAAATAGATTCGGATAATAATTCAACCACTGCACTGTATTCTGCAATGTTATTCGTTGTTTGACCGAGGCTTACCCCATGCATAGAAACTAACTCGTCAGAGGGCGAATAGATAACCCAAGCTGCGGAAGAGATATTCCGTGTACTACGACAAGCACCATCAGCAAATCCAATGTATGTTTGGAGAGGCGTCGACATCTACAATATCAAGAGTAAAACCAAGATGAGCCAAAATAATGACGAAAAACCACACTTGCTAAGCTAAGCACACTGACTAAACTAACACACTTGCTAGCTAGAAAGAAAATCTAACCTATCTAAAAATTTCTCCATACCCATCATTTTAAGCATAATACCTCTTTAGGTAAAGTCCATTTCTGGGTTTACCCAAAGAGTCCCCATCAAAATCAACTAACTCATAAGCCCCTTTTGCTAGCTTTCGCTTTACAATGTAGGGCCCATGCCACATGGGAACGAATTTTCCGGCACCTAGCTTATCGTTAGCTTGATCATATAATAGTACTAGGTCTCCTTCCGAAAAACTTCGAGGGGTTACATTTTTATCGTACTGAGCTTTCATTCGTTTCGCGTGAGTCTCGATAGCTAAAGTAGCGTCACGTCGAGTCTCATCTAATTTAGCCAAGTATAATAACCGTTTCTCCTCTTCGGAAGTAGCTGGAAGTAATTCGACAGCCATTTGAAGTGATGGGATTTCGCATTCAATAGGTAACACAGCTTCTAAGCCATAAACTAGCTGGAAAGGGGTGAAACCTGTTGAATTTTTCACTGAAGTTCGATATGCCCATAGCGCCGAAAATAACATGTTATGCCAATTCGTTCGATGGATACCAATGATCCGTCGAATCATGATGACTAGAACTTTGTTGATTGACTCAACCAAACCGTTGGCTTGCGGATAATAAGGAGTAGAGCTATCGTGGCGCAAACCAAGCTGGCTTGTAAGCTCAGTCATCATGACATTTCGAAAATGGCTCCCATGGTCAGTAATGATTGCTTGTGGGACACCAAACCTAGTTATGATATGATTGAATACGAAAACTGCAGCTGTCTTGCCGCTTGCGTCGAATGTAGGCATCGCCTCGGCCCATTTTGTAAAATAATCAACCGCGAGGATGATATACGCATGCCCCCCGGCCGAGTGAGGGTTACAAGTAATAAAGTCAATGCCCCATTTGGCGAATGGACCAGCGGCAATTATAGGGTGGAGAGGAGCAGGTGGAGCGCGCATCTTTCGATCAAACACTTGACAGTTGTGGCATGTTCTGACAGCAAGGATACAATCTTTAAACATAGACGGCCAGAAATAGCCAGCGCGCAACACCTTCTGAGCTGTGGCATACCCAGACATATGACCGCCACATGCTCCAGAGTGACAATCATTCAAAACTCTCTCAGCCTCTTCGTGAGTTAAACAACGTCGAAAAACTAAGTCTGCCCCCCGGCGATAAAGTGTATCTCCAATAATTCTGTATTGCTGGGATCGAAACCGAATTTTTCGACGGTCTTCCTTGGAAGCTTCAGGCCGAAAGGTTTGGGTTTGGAGATAGATGATTATATCCCCATACCACGGATCTAAAGTGCTAATAAGAAACAAAGATTCGTCCACAATGGACTCCTCTGCCACAGTCTCTGTGTCAGCACTCGGGAAATCACACATCAATTCCGCAAAAACTAAAGATTTCTTAGACTTGGACTTCTCGAACTCCAAGTCGAACTCTTGCAGGATAACAATCCATTTAGAGTACTTGCCCCCTAGCAGTTGTTTTGTCAAAATATAAATCATAGGGTTGCAATCCGAAATAACTGTAGTCTTGCGGAGAAGAATGTAGTGACGAAAACGCTGGACAGCTTGAACGGCTGCCAGGGCCAATTTCTCCACATGCGAATATTTTAACTCAGTGGGATTTAAGGTTCTACTAAGATAATATATCACATGCTCTGCTTTGAATTCATCTTCTTGAACTAACACCATTCCAATGGTGGAATGCGAAGCTGCGAGGTATAAGAAGTAGTCCTGGTTGTAGTTGGGAGGATGCAATAACGGTGCATGGGTCAACGCGTGTTTCAGTGCATCAAAAGATTGTTGGGCAATCTCGTCCCAAAAGAATTGTGCGTTCTGTTTCAACAACCGTGTAAAACCTTTAGTGACCTCGGCGTAGTTTGGGATGAATCGGCGTAAAAAGTTCGCTTTCCCTTGCAAACTTTGGAGTTGGCGCAAACTCGAAGGAGGAGGCAATTTGATGATAGCCTCGACTTTCGAGGGATCGACGCGAATGCCGGTTTTTGAAACAACAAATCCCAGCAATCGACCTGTTTCTATACAGAAAACACACTTGTGGGGATTCAACCGAATTCGATAATGCCTACACCTCATAAAGATTGCTCGTAGGTGGACAAGGTGATCAGCTCGTTGTAAAGAATGAGCAGGCAAATCATCGAGATAGGGTTGCACAATGTGCTTGATGTCATGAAATGCATAAGACATCGCCCGTTGAAAAGTGGCCCCGGCATTCTTAAGTCCAAAAGGTAATTTGCAATAAGCAAATGTCCCCCATGGACAAATGAATGCCGTTTTTGGTTGATCGGCAGGTAGAATATTGATTTGATTATAGCCTGAGAAACCATCCATGAAGGAAAACATCTCACTTCCGGCACAATCATCAATAATTTGATCGATATAAGGCGTAGGATAGTTGTCTTTTGGACAAGCTCGATTGATATCCCTATAGTCGATACAGATTCTTATTGTTCCTTGTTTTTTATTGACGGGAACAATATTCGATACCCAATCCGTTAACGGGATCGGATAAATGAAACCTGCTTTCAACAGCTTTTCGACTTCTGCTTTAATTGCAGCCGCTTTTCGAGGGTGAATCTGACGCAACCGTTGCCGAATGGGTTTAGCATCCGGGTAGGTTTTGATTTCATGAACAACAATGGCAGGATCAATTCCCGGCATTTCCTCGTAAGACCAGGCAAACACGTCGCGGAATTCTTGGAATAGGGCCTTGTAAGTTTGGATTTCTGTTTCAGTACATGCGGCACCTATATGAATGTTCTCCTCGATTCCGGGCTTCACTGAAATATCAATGGGAATAGTACGAGAAATATTCCCTAAATTCAGCTCTGAATCAGAATGTTTCGTTGGATCCTGAGCGTCTTTGACATATTCAGCGGTAAAGATAGATGAAAAATCATTTTCAAATGCATCATCCTTAGGTAAAAACGAAGATCTGTGATGGAGATCTTCCCATGGTAGATCATCTACACTTAGGATTTCGCGAAGTTGTTCGTCAGATGACACTTCTTCGGGAAACGTTATCCGTTCTAAGGGTGAGGTGAAAAGTGACTCTTCACTGACCACATTCATTTGGTCGGTTGAATGAAAGTCGGTAAAAGACATAAGAGCTTCATAAGCAATCTCATACGGACTCAACGGCATAACATCACCGAGTGAGTCTAGCTCAGAGTCAGAGGGAACATACCAAGGATCATCATAAATAATGTTTTCTGACGTGATCATATGAATTGTTGCGAACGAAGGGTCTGCATTGAGTGGAGGGAGAGGAAAAGTTCCCAGTAAACCGGAATCCTTAACTAAACCTACACCAATGTCCCTATAAGGGATTGTCGTTTTACCAACATGCTGGATAGTTTCTAAAGAGGTTGGGTCGGATGAAAAGTATGTCAGCTGATCAATAGTCACGATCTTACCGTTATGTGGAAACTTAATGACTCTGAAGACCGATGAAACGACCGCTGTCATAGCATATGACCAACTTCGACCCAAAAGAAGGTTGTAGTCTAGAGGGGCATCAACCACTTCCACATCCAGACTAACGGTTTTACCTTCGACCCCTATAGGCAATTCTTGTAGAATACCAAACGGACGGAACCCACGGCCATCAAAGGCCTTAAGGATGGTGGGGGATTGGTTCAACGAAGGAGAACCAAGCGATCTCCAACATTGAATCGACATAATACACGTAGAAGCTCCCTCATCAATCACAGTCCGATGAATAGGCCTGTTTTTGACTATCACTGGAATTTGGAAAGCCATTTGATGGGGGAGACGCGGTGTACTACTTTCTAGATCAAAGATCATTAGGTTCGGGTCCTGAACATCGACAGCTCCAATAGCCGACAAAAGCAATTTTCGTTGCGCTGGACATGATTGCAGCACTTCGAGTGCCGACATTGCTGAAGGTGAAACAGCTAAGTCTTCAACAATGTTGTAATTCTGGGCTGCTCTCGCATGTGGATTGAAAGCAGACCTTCGAAGTACACCCTTGGCGGGCGGCTTAATCACTAAGTCTGGGTTAGGTTTTTCGATCTGTAGTGGATCGGAACCAGGAGCTGAGGTTGATGGGTTAGAGTGAGAAGATTCTGCTTCCTTACCATCAACAGGAGCCTTACTACCATAATCTTGCGATCGAGTCGCAATCCTGACATGAGACATCATCAAAATGGGTTCTTCACTGGCATTCGAAGAAGAACCTATCATCTTATTCTCCTGCTCTGGAAATGGATTCTTTAACACAGCAGGAGTGGGAGAACCTTTGACTATTTTCACTACCTCGGCCCGATGAGGGCAGTCTCTCGTAAAATGATCTTCTTCACAAATAAGACAAGGATATCGAGGTTTGCGCTTTTCGTCATTGGTTTCCGACTTTTCCGTTTTCTCCTTTGGAGCCTTGTCTGCTTTAGCCTTCTTCTTTCCTTTCTTCTTTCCACCGTTTTTGGATTTGGCCGTAGATGACTCTACAGCGTGAATGTCGGCGGTAAGTTCAGGAGGAGAAGACTCTCCTGTCGGAGAATCAGGCAAAGTGATAATTGGAGTATTGGAGGCCTTGGAAGACTTCTTCTTACTCTTCGTAGTCACGATACCGATCATACCATCAGCGGCATGAGATCCCGAAGGAGCAGCAGCGATTTGGTTTGACTTTGGAAGATCCGGAATTTTCTCGTGTAACGTACCCGACTGAGTGTAAACTAAGTCAAGGTATTGTGCCTGAGCAATGACTTGCTCCTCAGTAACTACTCCGGCCTTAGCTACATCTTCAGTAATTCTTGGTAATAATGATTTGACAAACCATTCAGCTAAGATTTGGTCCGGGATAAAAACTTTCACTAATCTTCTTCGACGTCTCCACTCATGGATGTGATCAGAAATGTACGTGGATGTCGATTGTTTTAGCGAAGTTAATAATTCTGTACCATTATCGTATCTGACTGGTAACTGAAAATGAGTTAAGAACGAGGTAGCTAACTGGCTAAAGTTGTAAAAAGAGGCCCGTGGTAACTCAATGTACCACTTGGCTGCGAGACCAATGAGTGTACGCTGGAAAAGACGTAAGCGGATGGAATCATCTGAGATGGAATTTGATGCACACCAGAGGTGGTAAGTCATCACGTGATTAGACGGATCCTCTCCAGACTTACCTTCGAACTTGGGTATATCGCTGGGCAACTTATTTGGCATTGGCGGCCAGAACGGAAGATATTGAATTGGATCGTTCGTTAGGCGCGTCAAGTCGGGTAAATCTAAAGTCGCAATAAATGGTAACTGCCGGTTAGGATCTCTAAAACTCTGAGTCACAATACCAGCCCCAGGAGGAGGATATCCAGGATAACTAGGAACAGGAGTCGCATTGGGGATATTATATCCTCCTGGAAAACCAGGATTAACCGGACCGTACTGGGGTTGTTGAGGTGGTTGATAAGTGTACCCAGGATACGGTTGATACTGGTAAACCGGTTGTTGGGCAGCTTGCCCAGGTTGATACTGTCCCTGGTACGGAGGTTGAACAAATTGAGGTTGAGTAGTAACAACCGTACTTGTACCAGGTTGGCCTGCAGGCATCTGGACTGTGGTTTGAACCGTGGGTCCAGACAACGGTACAGATGTCTGAGGAGTGGTTACAGGGACAGTAGAAACCGGAGCTGCCGATACTCCAGAAGTAAGCATGGTAGATGAAGCGGTAGTTGCTGCAGCCGTGTGAGGTGGAGTACCAGGTGCAATTGGCGGCTGAGTAACTACAGAAGTTACAGGGGTCTGAACACTTGACTGGACAGGTTGCGGTTGCTGGGGTGGACCAGGAACTGCAGGTTGTCCTGCTTGAGGTACCGACTGTATACTTGGTTGCGACATCTGTTGACCCTGTGACGGATCCCATGTTAACATTCCAGGGTATTGACTCGTAACAGGTTGAGGATACTGAGATCCATAGCCGTATTGAGGATAGGGTTGATAACTGTAAGGTGCAGTCCCATATGATTGCCCTTGAGGTGGTTGATAACCTTGACCAGGGTATTGACCCGTAGGTTGATAACCTTGAGGTAAATACGAATACTGGGGTTGACCTTGACCTTGAGGTTGGTATCCTTGAGGTTGATACCCTTGGGGTTGATACCCTTGGGGTTGCCATCCTTGAGGTTGCCATCCTTGAGGTTGATACTGATACTGAGGTTGACTTTGGGGTACATATTGAGGCTGGGGTTGATACCCTTGGGGTTGATACCCTTGAGGTTGCCCCCCAGTCACGAATGAAGTACCTTGAGGTTGCCCCCCAGGCATTAACGAAGGTTGCCCCCCAGGCGGTAATTGGCCACCTTGAGGTTGGTTAATGGGAGTTGAACCTGACATCATATAAACGTCACCTATACTCAATGGTACATTACCACTGTTTCCAACTAATAACCCATGATCAACAGGTTGAGGAGATGCTCCCGCAAAGGTACCAGAAAGTGATTGATACCCAGTAGGAACAGAAGGACCGCCATGTAAAAATGATTCAGGACTTTGTGAAAACACAGATGACTGACCAGACATATTTACAGGAGAATGAATTCCTCTAGGTGGAACCGGAGTACGAGGTGTAGAAAAACCTACTGAGTTGTCTAAAAAATTGGTTAATGCAAGGTACCAAGATTCACTTCTAGGAGGACTGTAAAAGATGGATTCACGCTCCCTTAGATCAAGGGTAATTAGATCTTCAGAATCAGAAACGCCTATTTCTTCCTCTGGAACAAGTTCTTCTATAGCAATTAATCCAACAGGAAGATTTTCGGTGATAATTCTTTCTATTCTTGGTGAATCAGGAACACTAGGAGTTGGAGTAACAGGTTCTGAAATTTCAGGTTCTTCGCCTGTTTCACTGGCAGATGAAAAACTACCAGCAAGCTCGGAAACTGTAACAGCTTCGGGATTGTAACCTGTTTCTAAACTTTGGTAATCTGGATGGACTACCAAGGAAGATTCTCCTTCTTCAGGTGATCCTACTCTACTGCCACTAGGAGGAGTTACAAGGACCTTTAACCCTTCTAAATTACCTGGGTCGTCTCGAGGAGGGGATCCCCTAAGTTACGGGATCTTCTCAACAATTCGGCCACAGAACAACTTCAGGAGACTGGCCCGCAATTCGACGGGACCTTCTCGGTAATTCCGCCACAATTAAAGATTTTAACTACAACACACGAAAACAAAGTAAAAAATTTCAAATCAAACCACCTAAAGTCTTCTAAAGAACCAATCAAATTTGAAGCACACGCCTAAATAATCTAGAGCGTCAAACCACACACAAACAGTAGTCTTCCGGACCAAAAGCGCTAGTTGGTGATTAGGCCCAACCTCGCAGGATTCAGTACAGAAATAGTGGGTGGAACAGTTACCCCGGCAACCTGCTTAATGAATAGACTGGACCAAGTTCCTCCACTTTAACCGTCTCGAAGTGAAGCGAACCCCCCAGAAAATCCAAGTGAGTATAACCGACGTCTGCTCCAGGTACAGTGGGACCTTCCCTCCACCGTCACCTTGGGTAGAATCCTAGATATTATGGCCACTAAGGTTACCAATCACAACAATTACACCTGGGGGAACAGTCTAAACTCCGACAGCACGCAAGGGCAGAGTAGCAAGCTCCAATCCCCTTACCGGCTCCTTGACAACAATCCAAGGTTTACCGATAAGTGACCCCTGGCTCCTCGACAATGGTTAATCCGAGGTTTACCGTTTGTAATACGTACTGCCTGGCGTCGTTCCCAACGAGGGAGGAATGATCCCCTCACTGGTTCGGACACGAGCTCGTGTTTCTCCTTTAAGAGGAGCTTTCCCAGAATGTAACTGAAACAATTGGATTTGTTCTACTCAAGATAGACTATCTGTTTGGTTTTGTAGTCTTGGAGAGTTAAGTACTCACCTACTCCAAGACCCTAGCCTAAGCTATGTTGGTGCTTCAGAGCCCTAGAAAAATAAAGATTACTAGATTGATTTTAATTTAAGCGTTACTTTTAAGGTTGTTTCTTAAGTCAAAAGGTGATGGAAGTGAAACTAGTGGTGTGTTGACTCGACTCGAAACCACTACAAAATGCACCTAGAATGATTTATCCACTACTTTACTTTTTCGATGAATTGCTTAACTAAAAAGTTGAGAGAATGCAATCTTTATAAAAGCAACTTCTTAATTGAAGACAATCAAAGAAACAATTCGTTTTTCTTTTCCAAGCATAAAAACATAACTTCTCTTTACATGCACGAAAAAACTCTTTTCTTCTTTCGAAAACAAAAAGCTACTTGAAACAAGACTTTTTAAGAAGATGTTTTTGTATTTTTCTTTTAATAAAGCAAATAAATCTAATATAACCAAAAATCAATCTTAACAACTCTTAAAATCTATGAAAATGCACTCATAAGCAAACTAAAGGCAAATTTACTCTAAGCAATCTTAACGAGGCCAAAACTAACAATGATTATTTCTAAGGTGTTTTACTTGATCACAATCAAATCAAGGACTAGCTTATTGCAGAATCAAAAACTAGCCAAAACAAAACTCTAATCTTTTTGTTCTTTTTGTAAAATGGAAATCAATACTTTATAAACAAGTAATTCGAAATTTGACCCAAAACAACTCAAATGGCAAGTTGCTCACAAAAGGAGACTTTACGACAGGCCCGACTTCTAAGAAGGTTGACTAACCAGAGAGATCTAAGGCTGGACAACTTTCTACTATCAAAGTCACTACAAAGCCTTTCCAAAAATCAAACCCTAGGTCTAAACTTCGTTGAAAACCACTAAAACACTCAAAGCTCACAAAACTAGTTCAGGTGAAAATTCTTGACAGGGTACTAAAGGATCTGGGCAGAAAACACTAAGGAAAAACAAAATCTAAAAGCAATTTAAAGCAAAAATGGAATTTTCTTAAGTTTTACAGGAAGACGCAGGCAACCCGTTGTCACAGGTGCGGCCCCGCTCTGTGCAGACGGCAACAGCGCGTCCAAAGACGCACTGTGCAGTACTAAGAGGGTGCGTCCTTCTGGAAAAATGAAGAAAAACCAAATCTAACTAAATCTAAAGCTAAGCCACCCAAATACTAATTCTCACAGTCAAAAACCAGAAAATAAAAATGATTTTCTCAAAGCAAAGTTCATATAAAGGAAAAGACTCTCTCATTAATGGATTCCCCAGCGGAGTCGCCAATTTGTCACACGGAATCTGTCAAGGGTGCGGACACGACTGACCTTCCTAGAAGTCTAAGACATTCTAATGACAAACAAGACAAAATGGAGTGATCTTTCTCTAAATACACCTTTTACAACATGAAAACTACAAGTGTTTAGGCTTACCTTATTCCAAAACGCTGTTGTTGAAGTCCGTTCTTGACGATCCGGATGAGCTCCTCCTTCAAGTCAATTCCTGCAACCACAAACAATCAAACAATTACCAAGCACTTGCATTTCATATAATAAAACATATATTCAACATGCAGACCAAGGAACACATGAAATAACTCATTAACACAAGCTATTGAGAAAAATAAACCAGTTTGTATTAATAACGAAACAAAGAAACTCTTACAACCTGGCCTTGGTGTTGTGCAAGTTCCTCCCAGGGTCCATCAAGGGTTTTCCTCTACTTTGACAAAGCTCACCCTCTCCCAAGTAGAATCAAGTGAAGACAATCTCTCCTCACAAAGGCTCTAATGGAAGACCTAAATCCTGCAGCATTTACCCAAAGAAAATGTATAGCTCCAACCTCCTCTCCTTCTGGCTCAATGCCTTTATTTATAGTGCTGTAAAGAGGTTATTCAGGTCCACTATCAATGGGATCATCCCCCTCTTTGGGTGGGATAGCTCCCTTATTGATGGGATAAGTTCCCCCTTTAATAGAGATACATGAACCAACTGGAGGCGCATCCATTTCATCAAACCGACCTCTAGAATGTTCTAGAAGTAACCACAAGTAACTTTTTCAAGATAAAACTCGCGCATTTTGCCTTTTACAGAGGGACGCACCTGTCCCTTTACATACAGAGCGTCCATGGACGCAGTTTTTGTGAACAAGGTCCGCGTCCCCGCAGGTAAGGCTAGAGAGAACCTGCGACCCCAGAGATAAACATGATTTTTACAAGACTTTCTCTCTTCTTTGAGTTTGAGATGGATAACAGAGGCATGAGACTTGCCTAAGAGGGTAGCATGACTGTTGATTTGAGCCATACTAACTGTAAGTAGTCAAGGTGACATTTTTTAGTGTAACAGAAAACCGTTAGTCTGGATGTGGAAGTGGTTGATGCCCCTCTAGACTACAACCTTCTTTTGGGTCGAAGTTGGTCATATGCTATGACAGCGGTCGTTTCATCGGTCTTCAGAGTCATTAAGTTTCCACATAGCGGTAAGATCGTGACTATTGATCAGCTGACATACTTTTCATCCGACCCAACCTCTTTAGAAACTATCCAGCATGTCGGTAAAACGACAATCCCTTATAGGGACATTGGTGTAGGTTTAGTTAAGGATTCCGGTTTACTGGGAACTTTTCCTCTCCCTCCACTCAATGCAGACCCTTCGTTCGCAACAATTCATATGATCACGTCAGAAAACATTATTTATGATGATCCTTGGTATGTTCCCTCTGACTCTGAGCTAGACTCACTCGGTGATGTTATGCCGTTGAGTCCGTATGAGATTGCTTATGAAGCTCTTATGTCTTTTACCGACTTTCATTCAACCGACCAAATGAATGTGGTCAGTGAAGAGTCACGTTTCACCTCACCCTTAGAACGGATAACGTTTCCCGAGGAAGTGTCATCTGACGAACAACTTCGCGAAATCCTCAGTGTAGATGATCTACCATGGGAAGATCTCCATCACAGATCTTCGTTTTTACCTAAGGATGATGCATTTGAAAATGATTTTTCATCTATCTTTACCGCTGAATATGTAAAAGACGCTCAGGATCCAACGAAACATTCTGATTCAGAGCTGAATTTAGGGAATATTTCTCGTACAATTCCCATTGATATTTCAGTGAAACCCGGAATCGAGGAGAACATTCATATAGGTGCCGCATGTACTGAAACAGAAATCCAAACTTACAAGGCCCTATTCCAAGAATTCCGCGACGTGTTTGCCTGGTCTTACGAGGAAATGCCGGGAATTGATCCTGCCATTGTTGTTCATGAAATCAAAACCTACCCGGATGCTAAACCCATTCGGCAACGGTTGCGTCAGATTCACCCTCGGAAAGCGGCTGCAATCAAAGCAGAAGTCGAAAAGCTGTTGAAAGCAGGTTTCATTTATCCGATCCCGTTAACGGATTGGGTATCGAATATTGTTCCCGTCAATAAAAAACAAGGAACAATAAGAATCTGTATCGACTATAGGGATATCAATCGAGCTTGTCCAAAAGACAACTATCCTACGCCTTATATCGATCAAATCATTGATGATTGTGCCGGAAGTGAGATGTTTTCCTTCATGGATGGTTTCTCAGGCTATAATCAAATCAATATTCTACCTGCCGATCAACCAAAAACGGCATTCATTTGTCCATGGGGGACATTTGCTTATTGCAAATTACCCTTTGGACTTAAGAATGCCGGGGCCACTTTTCAACGGGCGATGTCTTATGCATTTCATGACATCAAGCACATTGTGCAACCCTATCTCGATGATTTGCCTGCTCATTCTTTGCAACGAGCTGATCACCTTGTCCACCTACGAGCAATCTTTATGAGGTGTAGGCATTATCGAATTCGGTTGAATCCACACAAGTGTGTTTTCTGTATAGAAACAGGTCGATTGCTGGGATTTGTTGTTTCAAAAACCGGCATTCGCGTCGATCCCTCGAAAGTCGAGGCTATCATCAAATTGCCTCCTCCTTCGAGTTTACGCCAACTCCAAAGTTTGCAAGGGAAAGCGAACTTTTTACGCCGATTCATCCCGAACTACGCCGAGGTCACTAAAGGTTTTACACGGTTGTTGAAACAGAACGCACAATTCTTTTGGGACGAGATTGCCCAACAATCTTTTGATGCACTGAAACACGCGTTGACCCATGCACCGTTATTGCATCCTCCCAACTACAACCAGGACTACTTCTTATACCTCGCAGCTTCGCATTCCACCATTGGAATGGTGTTAGTTCAAGAAGATGAATTCAAAGCAGAGCATGTGATATATTATCTTAGTAGAACCTTAAACCCCACTGAGTTAAAATATTCGCATGTGGAGAAATTGGCCAATTTGTCACACGGAATCTGTCAAGGGTGCGGACACGACTGACCTTCCTAGAAGTCTAAGACATTCTAATGACAAACAAGACAAAAAGGAGTGATCTTTCTCTAAATACACCTTTTATAACATGAAAACTGCAAGTGTTTAGGCTTACCTTATTCCAAAACGCTGTTGTTGAAGTCCGTTCTTGACGATCTAGATGAGCTCCTCCTTCAAGTCAATTCCTGCAACCACAAACAATCAAACAATTACCAAGCACTTGCATTTCATATAATAAAACATATATCCAACATGCAGACCAAGGAACACATGAAATAACTCATTAACACAAGCTATTGAGAAAAATAAACCAGTTTGTATTAATAACGAAACAAAGAAACTCTTACAACCTAGCCTTGGTGTTGTGCAAGTTCCTCCCAGGGTCCATCAAGGGTTTTCCTCTACTTTGACAAAGCTCACCCTCTCCCAAGTAGAATCAAGTGAAGACAATCTCTCCTCACAAAGGCTCTAATGGAAGACCTAAATCCTGCAGCATTTACCCAAAGAAAATGTATAGCTCCAACCTCCTCTCCTTCTGGCTCAATGCCTTTATTTATAGTGCTGTAAAGAGGTTATTCAGGTCCACCATCAATGGGATCATCCCCCTCTTTGGGTGGGATAGCTCCCTTATTGATGGGATAAGCTTCCCCTTAATAGAGATACATGAACCAACTGGAGGCGCATCCATTTCATCAAACCGACCTCTAGAATGTTCTAGAAGTAACCACAAGTAACTTTTTCAAGATAAAACTCGCGCATTTTGTCTTTTACAGAGGGACGCACCTGTCCCTTTACATACAGAGCGTCCATGGACGCAGTTTTTGTGAACAAGGTCCGCGTCCCCGCAGGTAAGACTAGAGAGAACCTGCGACCCCAGAGATAAACATGATTTTTACAAGACTTTCTCTCTTCTTTGAGTTTGAGATGGATAACAGAGGCATGAGACTTGCCTAAGAGGGTAGCATGACTGTTGATTTGAGCCATACTAACTGTAAGTAGTCAAGGTGACATTTTTTAGTGTAACACTTCCCTGGTCTTGGTGTTAAAAAAAGGTATTAACCTGTTGGCCTATTCGTGCATATGTCTCAATAAATTTCGGCCTTTTGAATTTCCACCTGGGCTACTGCTATCAAGTCAATCTGTTCATATATAACTTGAATAGATTTCCACATATTACAAATGGATTGATTGATGTTAGCACACAAAATTCCTTTGATTTCTCCCAGAGGCTTATCTAAAGAGAGGTCCTTTTCCAATGCTTTCACCTTGTTCTCTAATGCTTTCACCTCTCTTGTCTTTTCTGCCACAGTCATTTTGGACTTGTCATAACTCACTTCTAACTTTGCCAATTTCTCTTTAGCCTCCTTTAATTTTGATACTTGCAGTTTTAATTCCCCCATGGATTTTATTAACTCCTCCGTGGTCATGGTAGTGCTGCTGCCTGCTGCTGCTGTTGTTCTTGAAGTACTTGCTGCTGATGCTGGGACAGTGGGAAGCACTGCTGTTATACCTAAAGGAGGAGTAGTTGTGACTATTGGAGCTATTTCAGGTGGTTGGGAGGTCGACTCTCCCTGTTTATCTTGTAGTGATTTCTCCAAGGCTTGCTCCGTCTTACTAAATCTTTCATTCATTCTCATCAGCAAGTCCATCATGTCCTCCTTTGCTTTTTGCTGCACAATCTCTGAAGTTTGTGGATGCATAGTAGTAGGCAGCTTCAGTTATTTCCTGAGGGCAGAAATGTCCTCTTCCTTCTTTTTCATCAATGCTTTTACTCCTTTGGCATCCTTGGGATCATGTCCCAGCTCGATGATAATATCTTCTAAGGACTTTATTCTATTGTCTTTGGCTAAAGAAGACACCTTCTCCAAATCTAGTTGGGCAGATGTGTTGTTCAATGAGTTCTACAATTTGTGAGCCAACATTGCCTTATCTGCCAATGTAGAGTAGACCATCTCTCCAGTTTGCTTATGTAGATCAATTTGGTTCATAGGGTGAATGTCTTTGGCAAGGACCTCCAGATTTGTTCTAATGTAGTCAGCTACTGACTGGGGTTGCTGCACTTTGGGCTTAAAGTGGCTCAAGATCATTTTTCCTTCTTTAATGTCATATGCAGACATTAACCTTTGTTGGTTGGTGGGGGTCATCTTGAGAAATTGGTCATAAAGTTGCAGCCTCAATGGATCATTTCTAGCCTTAATCTCTGTGAATGTTATTTTGACATCTGAGGCCTGCTTGCTTGATGGTCTTGTGGATGAAACTTCCACACTATGCTGCCTTTCCAATTCCTGCCTGTGAGAGTTGGTGGATGTTTCCATTACTGGGGAGATCTGTGGGCTGGTTTCCCTCTCACCTCTTGGGCTTTGTATGGTTTCCTCAATAATTTCCTCTTCATGTAGAGGATTTGTTCTTTGCCTTTTTGCCCCTGGTTGCTCCGCTGGTCCACTTACAGGTGTGGTCTCTTCTCTGTCCCTTTTCTTGCCCTTTTCCTCATTTAGAGGAGTCTGTAATGCTGGTACCTCTGATGCTTTAGTCTGTAATGCTGGTACCTCTGATGCTGCTGGCTGATATGTCATTATGTGCTGCTCTATATCTAGCACTTCTTTTCCCTTTGATGTCCCTGCAGCTAGTGAAGTGCTTTCTTGGGCAGGTTGCTGTGAAGTTCTAGCAGATGATGTACCCACTCTGGTTTGCTGAGGAAGCTTGAAAGACACCTGTCCAAAAGAGTCTAGGTCAAGGGTCTTTTCAATATTTTTCATAACTTGTTCCTCAGTAAGCTCTTCTATCAGTGTGCCCTCTACCCACTCATCTTGATTAACAAATTTTTCTATTTCAGGGATCCTACAATGTTTATAGGCTAATACCCTATTTTTTACTTTTTTTTTAGTGATAAAGCCATTTGGGTCATAGGGTACCCACCAAAAACTCCTCTTTAATTTGAGTTTTTCCCCCAATATTTTATCAACATCTTCCCATGCTTCCTTTTTGTTAATGATAAAAGGGCCTAACTGGTTTCTTATTTTCAGCTGAGCTTTTTTTTTTGCACTGTAAAAGTGAGTCAAATCTGAATTGATAAATTGCCTGAAGTACTCTAGAGAAAACAGTCGCATAGGCACATATTTGGGCAGCTTATAAGGGCACAGCTCACAGCCATATATTCTGATTTCAGCGTGATTCTGGTAGAAGTACCAATAACCTATTTTGTAGCTTTTGGAGAGCTGTAAAATTTTCTACATATCACCAGAGAGTCTAGGAGGAGAAGTTCTCATAAGTAGATATGAGACTAGATGTATAAAAAAATCAATGAATTCACAGTAAGTGTAAGGAGATTTATGGAATTGATGGAAGACTGAGGTCCAAAAGATCACAGACCTCCTTTCTCCTTTAGAATCCAATTTTCTGATGGGAAACTGAAAACTGTTTGTTTGATAGTATAAGAATAGATGATATATATAAGATGTGTACTTAAAGACTCCTTCTCTATCTAGATTCAAGAGTTGGTCATGGATCTTGTTGGCAATGAAAGTAGCATAGTTATATTTGACAGCAGGAGGTTGTCCT
The DNA here is from genome assembly GCA_031772625.1 of Pinus tabuliformis. Lineage (NCBI taxonomy): Eukaryota > Viridiplantae > Streptophyta > Pinopsida > Pinales > Pinaceae > Pinus > Pinus tabuliformis. Next base: position 101,036,283 of record CM062814.1, read on the forward strand.
GGAATAAACATGGATAACAAAGCTAAGATTGTCTCATCAACATATTCACTTGTCTTAATTCCTAGGACATATGATATCATATCAATAATTAATCTTCCAACTTCATTGAACCAGACATGGTGAAAGGGAGGTGGCCCTTCGGGCTGGAAATCTGGTCTCACAAACATTTGAACAACATGGGTTATCTCTGCATTGGGCAGTTTAGAACCCTGCTCAAGCAAGAATCCCATAGAAAGAGGAGCCAGACGCTGAGTGGGCTTGAAGTGTAGCATTTCATTTATGGATTCAGGAGTTATATAAAAGAGGATAGTTCTAGATGGACTCTTGATTGCTCTTTGAACAGGTTCATAATTGGCACAGCATAAGCGGATTACATCTGGGAAGACATTCACTGAGGGGAGGTAGTACCTGGGCAGATTAGATTCCCATATCCCATAGAGATAAATTTTACTTAGGTGACTGTTCCTAACTTCACAGAATGCTTGGAGGTGTTTTTTGTCACCAGTTAAGTCTTTTATTTGAAAATCCCTATCAGCTAAGGGCAACCACTCCAGTTCTTTATGTGGCGCATTCAGGGGAGCAATGTTCAGGGCCACTGGAGCCTCCATCACTCAATTTTCTTTGTTTTTCAAATTGGAATTAGGGTTTTGTAGAAAAATTAGGAAAAACAACAGTTCATGGGCTTTTCTCTGGGAATTTCAGACCAAAGTCGATTTGAATTTAGCTCACCGGGTGAAATTTACAGAGGAAAACGAAATTTGCGGGTTTTTGGTAAAAATGGGTAAAGTGCAGTGGTTCTGGTGCGCTTATTTGAAGGCACTACGGTGAATTCAACTAGAATTTGGCTTCTTCGAAAAATTTTGCAGAGGAAAGCTAAAAACACGGTTTTGGGAGGTGAAACGGGTAAATACCTATGTTTTTGGATGCACACAAGAGTAATTTGTAGGTTTGGATGACGAATTGCAGAGTGGAGTGCCGGATTATGCTGGTAGGATGGCAGACTGGAGCTCTGGTAGCAGCTTCGACGTAATTTTCATGCACCGGTCTCATGAAAGCAACCAATAGAAATGAATGAAAATGACACTTTCACGGGTTTTTGAAAAAAATTGGTTTGGCAGGATTTTGGCGCCTTTTTTTGGATGACATCAGCATGACGTGGTGTTTGTCACGTAGTGGGGTGACATGGTGATGACGTGGCTATGATGTCAGCGGATGACGAGGTGATGACATCAACGGGGAGGCAGCAGGGGCAGTAAGTGGTTTTGGCCCGCACTACTTTTGGGCCAAGGTGGTATCGAAGGGGAGGGCAGCGAGCATTGCGGGAGGGCGCCACGCGTCCCTTGGTATGGCGGGAATACCACCGTTCCCCGGGCGGTAAACATTGGACGCAAAGGGTGCAACGATATTGATCTTGGCCGTTGGATGGGAAGGCCCAGATCCAACGGCTGTCGGTAAATGGAGTTGGTGGAGGACTTATGACGCGGGGACCCACCATTAAATCAAATGTTTTTCAATGATTTCGGGGTTAATTCATTGGTTAGGTTTGCGGGTTTGGTTATTTTTTTAACCATAGATTAAACAAATCCTGATGCTTTATAGAGGAGGGTTGTTAATGGCCCCGGATGAACCATTAATTCCCAAAAACATAATGATATGGTTGATATTACTACCGAGGCGGGGAATATTAAATATTTTGGGGTTTTTATATATTAATAACATATGGGAAAGGGGAAATAGCTATAGGGAGTTAAATAATAAAGTTAAAATGTAATTAATGTGATTCATGAAATGGGAAGCACTAAGTGATGATCTTAGGCTGTAGGAAAAGTAAGGATTTTAACAAGAAATGTGGCTTCTTTTATCCTAAGTAAAAACATAGTTTCACTTAGTTTTTTTCATGAAATGAAGTGAACTGGGAGTATTGAGCAGATTCCAACATCCTTGTGGGACGTTAGTAAGTGTTTTTGGGAGAAGAGTGAGGGGCAGTTAGACATGCTTCATTTGATCTGTCACCACATAGTTGCCATGGTATTTATGATGATAATAAGATAAATCACCTTTGAGAGACAAAATTACTCGTAAGCCTACTTCTACAACATCAAAACTGCCTACCCAGCCTATTATACCTAACATTTTTTCTTCCTTTTTCCTTGGGTGCATTTAAACTAGCAAACCCTTACTCTCTTCCTTTCTTTTAACTTCCATCCTATCTAAGTCTACCCTTATTCCTTCCAGGGGCTCAGATTTAGCTATTGAGCACCTTTGCTTCTCTATCTAACTACTTATCTGCCAAGCTTGAACTGTTTGGACAGATCTTGTTCTCTATCTTTAGACAAGAAATTTAAACATGAACTGGCCAAGATTAAGCTGTTTGGCCATCCATCGACTTTGGCAAGAATCAACTGATCGCACACCATGAAGTTCTTTGCAAAAATAGAATAATAGTGGCATTTTGGACTAGCACACTTTCATGGTCTTCTTCATTTGGGGTTCATTTTCTTTCTTTTTTGACCATTTCATTGTTTTTTGCCCTTTGATCATTCTTTTAGGGCATAACCTCTTTTCATTTTTTAATTTTTTGATCTTTTTCAGAATATGGAACCTTTGCAGCAAGGAAAGGATGAACATATTTTGGATTTTACCATTCAATCATGAAATATGACACCTATTGGTATAGGAACATAACACCCTCTCAGGATTGTGCAATGCTGTCATGGTGAGGTAGAGTTCGAGCCAAGGCTACCCAGACTTGCCAATGGGAAACTGAAAGCGAATCTGAATGCGAATGCATGGTGATACTGAGTGTAATCATAAGTGAATGATCATGCATGCAAACAGTGAATGAAAGATTCAGAAAATGGAACCACATGCATGTGGGTGGGGCAAGTCATCGAATCGGTGACCATTCGTGAAAAACAGTTTCATGCATGTGAAAGTAGTGAGATGTTAATGAAAACTAAAATAGTGCTAGTACAAGATAGTATGTATCAAAATGACAATAAGCGCTCAATGAAATCAAGCAGACAACATTCATACAAAGCGAAACACAAAAAGCGTTAGAAATGCAACACAAGACATGAAAAGCGGGCTTACCCCAAATCAGTTGAGTTGAATGTGTTGATGACTCCTAGATGTGATGTGGGATGTCAGAGCTGCAAGTTTGATGTGAGGAATGAAATATTCATCATTCAGTTCATGAGTTTTGATAAAATCGAAGATGTGACATGCCTGCCACAAATCTAGGAAGAGCGACCCTTTGTGGGAGGTTTCCAAAAATATCCTTGCATGCAACCTCCAGCTGCTAAACGAAGATCCTTGACTCAAGGGATGCCTTTGCATGCTACCTTGGGAGAAGCAGCCCATGCATGAAAATCGGTTTTGCTCGGTCTGGAAGGGAACGGGTCAACTCAACTACACATGCAAGAGGCTGCTCAACTGCTGAAAGTAAATTCACATTTCTGGATGGGAGCTGGGCTAACTACCCAGGATATTTATGCAATTTCTGGGCAGAGCAACTAACTGCTACCCAGGATTATGCAATTTCTGGGCTGAGCAGCCCTGCTGGGGGAAATTTCACAATTTTCTAGATGAGGTCTGACTAGAAAAATTGCACAATTTTGGAGCCCAACAGGCTGCCAGACATAATTGTGCAATTTCTGGAGGGAAGGCTGGTTGCCCTCCAGAATTGCACAATTTCTTGAGGGAATTTCTTAGCCTGTAGCTGGACCAAGTCCATAGGAACAACCTATGAGGGGAATGTAACAAGCTCTAATGGACAGACCCTCATTCTGTAAGAAAATTACTGAAATTGTGTACTTGATGAAACAAGACATGATGTTGTGAGAGGTTTGTAGGGAGGCTCCAAAACAAAGCTAAGGAAAAATTTTGGAGGGTGGTTGTAGCTGCTACAACAGATCCAAACTCTGTAAAGTTCAAGGTATTCACACCATTGTGCTGGAGGAAGTACCTATTGAGGGTGAATTGTTGGCTCGGGTACCATAACTACAGATGGAAGATTCGGATTTGGGCGACCATGAGAAATTTCCACAATTGGAACCCAACAAGTATCTGAAGATGGTATACTACGAGGAGGCGGGCCTTAAAAGACTTGAACCAATTAAATGGGCAATCGATATTGGGTGCGCAGGCTTTCTAAACATGCTATATGTCTCATATTTTAGCTGAAGCATCATTAACACTATTTGTGTACACCAATTGTTTGCGTTGGTCCATGATGAGTGTCTCTCGCTAGGAGAGCCCATCCCTATTGACGACATGTTGATATGAAGAATAACAGTGCTGCACTATCAAGGCGCAAACCCTGCAGATTCTTTTGTGGGGAAGGCACAAGTGAAAAATATTTAAGTAACCATCTAAGATAAGAAATTGTAGTATCACAAGATAAAGGAAATGACTTTCACCTTAGCACCTTTGCAATGGTTCACCTAGTTGAAAGAAGGGACAACCTTACAACCATAGATCAAGGAGTTGCGAAAGAAGATGCAAATTATCACTGCACAGATGTAGCCTTGGGAAGAAGAGGTCAGAAAACTCTCATAGACTATGGAAGGCACGCTCAAGAGTATGCAGAAAATGTAGTGAACAACTGGCTTATCAACAAAAGGAATGAGTACGGAAAACTTGGTCAAACAAGTTCGACGGGTAGCAGTACAATGCATGGAGGCGCTTCACCCAGTGAAGTCTTCGTTCAACATCCTAAAATCAAATATCCAAAGCATACCTACAGAGTGACTCAAGGATGAGTGACATATTTGTGTTGGGGACTTGTTGGGACAGGGTCCCCTGGATCAAATTTTGATAAGATATTGTAAAGTATCCACATTTTGAGGAGCAGAGCACGAAGGTCAATAGGATTCAAGGGGTTTTAGGAAGGCAAAAACCCCTTAAATTTTGGTATTGTTTTGAGATACACCCATGGTTTGCGGACCACGGTATTGTAGTAGGAAAACGTATATAAAGAGGTGTTTTAGCAAGCCTAAGATATGGTTTTTAGAGTTAGATTGGATATGTTTTGAGTCTGTAAAGGAACGATCTTTCTAATTTTGTGTGAAGGGGAAGGCTCCTGAGGTTGTGTTTGTGAAGACCTTGGTAAGTCAGTAGTTCAGTGTGCAGGCCCCTGCAGGTGTGTGCGTAGGATCTGAAAAGTCTGTATATTGAAGATCTAAATTAATAAAGAGTATTTGAAACCATTCTGTGTCCAATTCATATACCTATGTGTTTTCTGTAATTACGCTCAGATGAATGCCATTTAACTATATTTTTGTATTAATTTCTCCACAAATATCTGGATCTACTATTATACCTTATTTTATGGATGAATAGACATTTACAGGAAGTTCATAACTTGGTCAACTGAAAATCGCTTTAAGCTTGGGGATTTCAGGGATAAGGGTTCGTGAAGGTCAGATCAAGCCTGAAACTGATGGAATGCCATAACCCCACATCACATAGCATTTTGGATGTGGAAACCTGGTTCTAGCATCCCCCAAACAACCTTGGGTGAGACTGCAACCTACACTAAGCGAGTTGTTCCCGAAAGGGCCGATAGGGTAGGGTTTTGCTAGTTAGCTTAGCTAACTCTGAACTTGGGTCCAAGCCCCCTCAAGCCAACATGAACAAACTCAACAATATCCCCTTGAACTTAACATCAATGACAACACATACCCAACAATCTACCGACACACTTAACAACAACAATCAAAGGCATTACCGATGTGATTACTCAACTATTTTTAGCACCCTAGTTACATTTCTCATCAAAATACTTACATGACTCTTCAAAAAACATTGTAGGGATGTACCTCAATCAATGAAATCAAATATTTTATTGAAAATATCTAGCTTAAGATTTTTTTGTTGCATATCATCATACTTTCTCCTCTAAATCTACCTAAGACATATTATATTGTGACAATTGATTAGCATTGTGCATTTAACTTGTTTAGTAAAATTTCCTTCTTGTTTTATCTCATGCGACATGAGATTAACATATGAATCAACATTTTCTTGTCATCTTGAAGTTGGAAGGATCATTGGAAATATTTAGAAAACAAAACCATCGCAAAAACACTTTTGATATACATTTTTGTTATTTGTAATGTTCATGATACGTTTTAAAACCCTTGTGGTAGAATGAAATAACCATTCTACGATTGGATATGAACTTTTGTTATATGAATTAAGAACCATTTAAAATATCTTCATTGGAAAATGATGCTTTGGCCATTTTTAATAAAGGCCAAGTGCATAATGTAATTTGTTAGGAAGCTTTTATGAACTATTCTTAATTTAGTTTGAAACATTTCCTATTGGCATTTGTTTAGGTTGAGTTCAATATGCAAAAGTTTGATATAATAAAGATATTGAAAACAACTAATCGTGGTAATAATATTTATTTCATTGTATATATATATATTCAAACCTTTTCTACGTTTGAAATATGTTGTGTTTATTCATTTTAAATGTTATATCACTTCCTCGTGCACATTCAAAGGATTCCACTAAGATACCTTGATTCACATATAATGTTCATTAGTAATATTAGCAAGAACACATAAAATAGCTACAAGTGGAAAGCATGAATTTTGCATGGGCACAGGAGGGTGGGAAGATAACAGTGGAAAGGGTGGGTCATATTTGATCTTGATGGGAAACAATAATTATTGTTTACTTGCGGAATCAGGCATGCTACCAATTATGAAGATGAATGCAAAATAATAAGTACTTATGTTAAACAAGTTTTCCTTAAACATCATCATGTAGAAGACTTAAGAATAATTCTCAAATCCTTTCACAATGGATCCTTTATCTTCTACCCCTTGTGAATCGTGGACTCAAAGCCACAGGACATAACAAAAACATATATGAAGTAAGGGGGACATGGATTATATACTCCTAAATCCCTTAAAAGGGGAAATTATATGAAATTTTCATTCCCATGTGTCCTTGTATTTTACAAATGATCCTTTCATATAACTATATGTGAGAATAATAACCATGTCATAATGTTAATAAAAAAATTCTCTATCGTTGCGTTCAACTCCATATATTTGACTTTAGAACAAAAGGACTATTGTCTTGTTGATTCCACCTCATGATATATCAAACGATAGACATGAAACTAAACAAAATTTCGCTAAGATATTCATGTACACAATCCAATAATACAAAATATAGAGACAAATGGTGAAACATGCACCAGGTTATCCTCGCATTCTATTATAAACTTGATTCAATAGCTAGAGATGTTGTGTTAAGCAACCATCTCACAAATAGATAGACCAATGGCTTAAAAATTACCCTTTTCGAGGAATAAACCTCCTCCACATTAAATAAATGAACAATTCTTGGATGATTCAAATGTCAAAACCTCCTTTCTATATATAGGAGTCTAAGGGGTCACAATATAATCAGAGCCGATAATAATGTAAGGGCATAACAATAACAATAGTGGTCTTCTATGGGGCACAACAATAACAATATGGGGACAACATGGGCACAATAATAACAATAAGGGGCTACATTGACAATAACAATGACAGAATGCACTAGTATTATAGGGACCTAACATGCCCTTCTCCTTCAAAAAAGTTTTTTCCTTAATGCTTGAGTAGTTTTGGATGCTTTTGTATAAAATTATCATCCTCCCATGTGGAATCTTCAATGGGTAAGTTTGTCCACTTGATGACATACTCTGAAATTGATCGATTTTGTAGGTGTCGAGTTCTTGTTTTTGTGACTACTTTAGGTTCCAATATGATTTTTCCTTCCTCGTCAAGTTCTGGAAATACTGTTTGAACTGGGAGCTTGTCACCTATAGCCTTCTTTAAGCATGAAACATGGAAAACTGGGTGCACTCGGGAAGATGCAGGAAGCTACAATTTCTATTCCATAGTACTAATTTTTTGCAACACCTTGTGTTGGGATAGGATCCCTAGGGTTAGTTTTGGGGTTAGATAACCTAAATTTTGTACATGTTTTTGTAAAAAAGAATGTAAAGTCTCCGCAATATGTGGATGCAAAGCGTGAAGATAGATGGGAGTCAAAAGGGTCCTAGCCTTTGTTTTTGGTCAGTTTTAAGATTCTCACATCGTCCGCGGACCATGGTATTATATGAAGGAAATGTATAAATAGTTGATTCATAGCGAGTCTTAGAGATAACTTTTGATAGATAATTGGGTACACTGAAAGGATTTTGTTGTCTTGGGCAAGTGCTAAGGCAAGAAGGCTCTGCTTCCTATGCTTAGGTGAATAAGGGAAGGCTCCTTCAGCTAAAGGTGTAGGGGGCCTGGGTAGAGTTCGTAGCTGAGTGTGCAGACCCCTACAACTAAGTGCACAGGGTAGAAGAGTCTATAATCTAAACATTGAAGATCAATAAAGATAGCTTTTGAAAAATTATTGTGTATTTATGTTGAATCTATTTATGTTATATTATGTTGCTTAATGATATGGTTTTAGAAAATAATGAATGAATGTTGCGCGAAGTCACTGAATCTGTCATATTAATGCATGATTTAAGTAGTTATACTGTTCTACGAAGATAATAGTTAATTATGCTATGTTTTATGGCAAATTGGATAGATATGCATGAACTCAGATCTAGGGTTGTTTATTGATGCGTGAAATTAGATAACTCATCAAGTTAAGGTCTGCAAACACTTATAGTGGACCTTCGCAAAGGATTGGAAGCTATTTTTACTTAGATACAGTGACAAGCCCTAGGAAGATATCGATCTGCGTGAAGGCATATCTGAAGTTGTGCAGACTTAGAAACCACTTATCACATATCCCTAGATGCAAAAACTTGGTTCTATCATCCCCTTATACTGCTTCGGTTGAGACTGTAGCCTATGCTACATAGGTTGTTGCCGAAAGGGACAACAATTGAGGGTTTTGTTGGTTGGCACGAACAACTCTAAACCTGGGTTAGGCCCCCTTAGGCAAACAAATAGTTATGTTGTCAGGACAGTGATCTAGCTAAGAGATGTGTGGTAAATGGTTTCCTATGAAGAAAGAGATTGATAAGAAATCGCACGCATTCGTGGCTCAGGAGAATAGAAGCCCTAAATTATCCAAGAAGCAGTGGTTGCAGAGGTGTTTATACACTGACGAGACCAACGTTCTCTTCTATTTCTTCCCTGAAGAACTATACAAGTGGTTGTCTAAATTAGTTGATAGTCAAGTGACGTGGAGGCTCAAAGGCCCTATAGTGTGGACTGCTGAATTGGTGCCACGTCTAGAAGCATCAGGAAGAAATATCATGCAAGCTATGGATCACTTGGTTGACCGCACATTGGGAAGATTTGTGACTTATTTCACGATTGACAGGAACATCAGCTATAGCGAAGGATCTTTAAAGGACCGCGTGGTAAGTATTTGAAGTCAATGAAGACTTGGATTAAAATTTTGTTTTGTGAAAAAAGGGTTATTGCAGTTACCTTGATTTTTGGGTCCATGCGAAGTGGGAGACCCTTTAGAAGAAACGAAGGATCTATCCCAAAATATAGTCCACTTATTGAACCCCCTTCAAGTGACGATCAAGGGGCGATGCTGACTACGCCGCGAAGTGCCATTAAGTTAATAACTCAGGGTATTACGAGGATATCTCACCCATCTTCTCTACCTCTGCATCTGCCTCCACTTCCACCATTCAACATGGTGAACACGATGAAGATGTCGATTTTTAAAGGAACGAGAAATGAAGATCCAGAACAATTTTGGTTTGTTGCAGGAGCTGTGTTGACAATGCAGTAGGTTACCGATGAAAATATTAAGAAAGAAAAGTAGGTTACAGGCTTGCAAGACTGCGCATTAACATGGTATATCAAGTATTGCATTGATAACCCCAACACATTATTGGCAGATACCCAACTATCTTTGAATAAGCAGTTCAATAGGCCTAAGTCAGAGGTGCAGTTAGTAATTGAATTTAAGGACATCCGAATGAGAGTTGATGAGACGCCTTAGGAATTTGATCAGAGGTTGAAGTGCCAGATTCGGAAGGCTAATATGCAAATCTAATATACCCAACATAGTGATGGGTTTATAGCTTCGCTTTTTTTGCATTTAAGAATACCTTTGTCGCAGCAGAAGATAGCAATGCAAGTAGAAGATTTGGAGATCTCGATGAGGTTGAACACATAATCCATTGGAGATACCAACCTTGGGGTGCAAAAAATTCATTTGCAGTTGGAGAGCTTGCACTTAGAGTTGCAAAGCTTGAAAAATGGAAGGGAAGGGAAGCTGGAGGTGTGCACTAAGATCTGTTGTCTAAAATGTAAAAGCCATGGACATGATAAGGATAATTGCCTGGTCTTTAGGAACGATATTATAGGGGGAGGACCTGTTCCCCTAAAACCAGAGAGAAATGTTGGAACGAGCATGGGAGTTGCATTGTGGTGCGTTATTTTTCAGGTTACAGGACAACATGCTACAAATAACTTCCATCTATTGCAGAAGTTTGTACAGACCCCTCAGTAGTTATTTTGCAATTTTTGTAAGTCAGTAGGGCACGATGAATGCCATTGTAGAAGTTATGAGTTGATGATGGACAGGACCCCTACCTACAGAATGCAGACGAAAAGATAGCCTCAGGATCAAAGCATGGGAGCAGCGCGTGGAGGATTCCAAGGTCGAGGATGAGGAAGAGGCACTGGACTAGGGTGAGGGTGTGTGCAAGTAATTTTCTATAACTGGGGCGAATCGGATAACTTTGCACACTATTGTCAAAATGCCACGCATTCCTCATACCAGTATTGTCGACATTTTGATCATGTCATAGAGGAATGTCTGGTTCTTATGGAAAAGATACAAGAAAAGAAGGCACAACCCCAACAACCTACACATAACATTCAAATAATGAGGGTTGAGCCCCGTGAAGAGGATTCGAACATAAACATTGTGATAACAAGTGGTATAATAACTAACATAGATAAAGGTAAGCAGTCTCAGGAGGAGGGATGGGTACAGAAGGCTGCCAAGAAGGAATTCGAATTTGATCTCAATCATGCTAAATAAATGTTCTTTGAAGCAAATAAGAAGCTCTCCAAGGCCTCCACCTTAGGAAGTCAGGAGAAAATGCTCGAGACTAATATGACTCAAGAAGTAGATCCTTCAATACTAGCTACCTTTATGAAGACTTGTATGAAGCTTCTGCGCGATCAAAAAGCAGTCTAAGGGTTGCAAGACTTAACAGACAAGTGTGTCAATAAGGAAAAGACTCCTACAGAGCAACACACAGTTAGAAAGATTGGTAAGCATAAGGCACGAAAAGGGAATGATATGAGGTTAACCACACAGATCATTGAATATGAAATGGACCAAGTAATCTTGGGTCTGGGATCTAATGTGAATGTCCTACCTAAGAAACATGGGAAAGGATGGGGAGACCTATATTGTAGTGGTCTCCTATTTAGTTTTGCATGGCCAATCAATAAAATATTATTCCAATGGGGTGCTTATACGGGGTAACGATGGACATTGAGGGTGCAAGTGCGCTGGCTGATTTTGAGGTCATTGAGATAGTGGATGGCGGTAACCCATACCCTTGCTACTAGGAATTGACTGGGCTATTTATATGAACTATGTAATAAACTTGAAAAACTGAAAGATGTGCTTTGAGAAAAAGTCGCTCATGAGGGTAGTACTAACATTAGACCCTACAGAAGGAACGCGTTACGCTGAACCTATGTGAAACTATGTAGAAAGTGATGATGATCTTGAACAGATATACAAGATAACAGTGTGAGATGAATTCGAAGAGGAAGTACTAGAAGAGCATCGATTCAAGGCACTAGAATTGGCATTGCAAACTACGCCTGCTCATTGGTGGGGTGCGCACAAGGAGAGATTTACTGGATGGAGATAATACTGTAAAATGATGAATTTAAGGTTTGGTTACACTAACACTAACAAGTACATGACTAAAATATATTATGAGGAGATAGGGGTTATGCACTTAGAACCCATGAAGTAGGTTAAAGGCGTTGAGTAGGCCAGGTTGTTAAATATGTTGTGCATACCTCATTATCATCACTCAACTATCAACACGATCTATGTGCACCAGTTGTTAGTGCTAGTGTATGATAGATGTATGTGGCATGGGCATCCCATTCTAATAATATATGATGCACGGGATAAAGAAGTTTCCTCACAAAGAAGCGGACCCTACCAAGGAGTTTGGAGGGAAAACGAGGGAGAAGGAATTGGCTGAAAAAATGAAGAAAGAGTATGGTCTTGTGAAAAAGTCATGTGGATACTCTATCCTTTCAATTTAATACCAGGCAGTATAGTTCATTGCCCAGATTCTCGCGAGCAAGATCATGAGGAAGTGTTAACACCAATAGTGTCCCTTACAGCTTAGTGCGTGAAGGGTGTTCAGTATAATTAGGCCAAGTATCTCTGCCAGGAGTTCCTAATGAACTACTAAGAAGCCCAAGAGGAAAGCATTCCACTTCATTATTCTTGGATATTATTATCTATTGTGTTAGTCACATGGAGATTGCCAGAGGACAACCATTTTCCTCCACACAAGGAAGATTTACCCGAGGCAGTGTGGTTCGCCTCACTATGGTTTACAAAGGATACATCACGAATCAGGGAGACAAAGATTTTCTAGGTCTTGATGGAGATGGATCTTTAGATGGTGGTTAATCAGAGGCCAAGGTTTTCCCCAACCTTGTTCGAACAATTGACAGCCTACGCAGAGTTCAAGTCCAACTTCCACAATGTGTTAATCTGAGCGCGGAAGGACCCAAAGCTCACATGCCATCTGTTGCCTTATTTGGTATCCGAGATGGATGTGCAAGAACTTGTAGGGTATTGGCCAACAGAGTGGGATGAACCTACAACACTGGATGCAGGAACGAGCAAAGGTGCAGAAAGCTCTATTGCGCAGAAGTGGAAGGTTGCTGCTCAAAAGGTTGCATGTGCCTTGGTCGAACAGAAGAAGAAGGAAGTTGTTAAGGTAGCTGCGGAGAAGGAACAGATGGAGAAAGAGCACGCTGCTAAAGAGAAGCCAAAAAAGGAACGACAGGAGACAGAGACAGGTGGAAAATCAACTTCACATCATACTGATGAGCAAGATTTGTCCGAGTAGGGAGGAAGCGGAGGTGAGGAGCAGAGAACTCCTTTCATCCTGAAATGACACAGTCAAGATCAGACTGTGGGACGGTGCAAAAAGCACAAGGCAGACAAGAAGACACATCTTGACCCGATAGTGTTGACAGAAGGTGATCTCGATGAGATTAGAGACAAGATGAGGGACATGACCACAGAGGTGCTGCAAAAATTTGAGCAACAATATATGCAAACACTGGGGAGCATACAAAAGGATCTATGTGAGATGCAGATATAGGTGAATAGGATCCAGACAAGCATCGAGCAAGTGAGCGGGAGGCAAGCGAGCCTAACATAGCAAAGTGCAACAGTGACAGAGCTAGAACAGACTCTGGACCTCAAAGTCATTCCATTTCCAGAAGGGTTCGTTCACGAACACTCAGAAGAGGATCAAACTGTGATTAATACGGAGAAGGACATGGGGTTAAATCTGGTTGTGCTGCCACTCCAAACCCTCCATGCGTTGCATTAAGGGGTGTCAGAAGAACTGAGGATCAGGGAACAACGCGCCCTCACCGTCGTCAGTGAGTTTAAGGTCAACAACAAATAATTGTTCACAAATAAAACTTAGGCACTAAAGGAAAAGGAGGATTTGTAGACATGACGACAGAGCCTAGAAACAATGATCGAGTAGGCCTGAAAGTCAATACCTTAACTGAATATACCAGAGGATGTAGAGGCCATTACCAAAGTGAGGAAATTGGTTGTTGCAGTACGTGCGTCAAAGGAGGAAGTTGGTAGGGTGACCTTTGATTTCCAGATGATAATAGCATATTTTTAGTTGAAATTGCAGCCCACGACTCCACCTGAGGTTTGAGAGTAGCACGGAGTAGCAATCAAGGAGGGAATGAATACATCGGATGTCGTAGTCAATGATTTCTCCTCAATGTTTGATGCAACAATGGAATTATGGACGAATATGCAGGACGCCCTGAACTTGTAGAAGTTAAACACAAATTTTAGAGAAACGCACTAGAAGTATGATGAGGTCTAAGCGACTGTGCACACTTTGGCACCAGTGTAGCACCTAGAAAAGTTACAGGAGGGAAAATAACTACTCACATAGGTGGAGGACTTGCAGAGGAAAGAGGCCTTGCTGAAGGCCAAATAGCAGTCATTGCTAGAGGAAGCTTGTCAGCTTACTTTGTCACTTTAGTAGAAAATCAAGGGACTATAGAATATGTAGAGGAACATGCACCTCACAATGGAGGGGCCAACAACAGAGAAATTGGTTCGAAGAAGTACAACAGATAGTGACGCAGAGTGCTGCTGAAGTTGCAGTGATGCAGGTTGAGATGGGTGGTTTTGGTAGAAAGATTGCGGTGCCAACTGAGTGACTCGAGGGTGAGTCATGATCTTTGTGTTGGGGGCCTATTGGGATAGGGTCCCTAGGGTTAGTTTTGGGGTTTAACCCAAATTTTTTACATGCTTTTGTAAAAATGATTTAAAGTCTTCGCAATATGTGGATGCAGATAGATAGGAGTCAAAAGGGTCTTATCCTTTGTTTTTAGTCATTTTTAAGATTCTCCCATGGTCCGCGGACCATGGTATTGTATGAAGGAAAGCTATAAATAGTTGAGTCATAGCGAGTCTTAGAGATAACTTTTGATAGATAATTGGGTACACTGAATTGGCGTTGTTATCTTGGGCAAGTGCTATGGCAGGAAGGCTCTGCTTCATGTGCTTAGGTGAAGAAGGGAAGGTCCCTAAAGTTGAGTGCACAGGAGTCCTAGGTAGAGTCTGTAGATGAGTACACAGACCCCTGTAGCTAAGTGCGCAAGGTAGAAGAGTCTATAATCTGAACATTGAAGATCAATAAAGACAACTTTTGAAGAATTATTGTGTATTTTTGTTGAATCTATTTATGTTATATTCTCTCGCTTAATGATATGCTTTTAGGAAATAACAAATGAACATCATGCGAAGTCACTGAATCTATCTTATTAATGCATTATTTAAGTAGTTATATTTTTCGACTAAGATAATAGTTAACTCCGCTATTTTTCTGACAAATTGGATAGATTTGTGTGAACTCAGATCTAGGGTTGTTTATTGATGCACGAAATTAGATAAATCATCTAGTTAAAGTCCGCAAAGACTGATAGTGGACCTTCGTGAAGGTCTGGAAGCCATTTTAACATAGATATAGTGACATACCCTAAGAAGATATCGGTCTATGCAAAGGCAGATCTAAAGTTGTGCAGACTTAGAAACCACTTGTTGAGCTAATTTGTGGTCCTAAATTAACACAATTATTTCTTATCAAATCGGGTTGTTTATGCTTTGAGGCAAGTTCACTATATGTGAAGATCAGATATAATCAAACCTTGAAAGATAAGTTATTCAAAAGCTAAAAGTAGTACATCTTATAACTCTAATTCAATCAACTTAAAAAGAGAGAAATATTGAAAGGGTTCTTGACCTCAAGAAGTCCACCTTCACCTCAATTATCACTTAATTAATCAGAGATTGAAACCAAAAGCTTAAGATGGATAAATTATTAATGAAAGAAGCTCTTAACTTAAGAGACACATAAGATATTCCATCATAATTCATTCATCTCAATATCCAAATCTTAATGAAAATAAAACTACTTGCATGCAAACAAAAGAAACTAGTTTTGATTCATCATTTTAGCAGAAAGGATGCCCAAATTGAACGCCTGTTTTTCCAACTCAATAAAGTGATGAATAAGCTATTAACTAATGAAATCAATCACTATGCATGAACCATAAAGCAAACTGAAATAAAGCTTTGAAAAACTAGTGCTACAATCAACTAGATTACAAGGAAATGAAACTAGTTAACAAGGAAGTGTACTTAGCTTGGAATGGGGGCCCTCCACCCTTGCCTTGCACAATTTGAGAGGTGATATCAGAAGCTTAAATCAGTCACACATCCATAGCATTGCACAGCAAAATAATAAGAACACAAGTCTTCAAATTAACTCCTCAATCCAAAGATGTCACAGCATAAAAGTATATCACAAAATCAATACATAAGCCATCAAAGTTTTGGCTTTAAATAAGAAGTCTCATGAACAAACTGATCTGTATTCACTCAAACAAACCCATATACTCTCATCCACCTATCTAAGTCGAATTCATTATCCCCATCCCAAGAAAGATGACCATTCCTATGAAATCTCAAAACTGCCCTATTTCTATGGGATTCCTGCATGACTAGTCATGGTTGACTAGCACCAAATGGGCCTAATAAAGCTTGTTCTGTTCAAACTAAGCATTACTGGCTTAGTCCTAGTTCCCAAGCTATCCATCCATGCATTCCATGCGTTCCCAAGTGTCTTGCAACCATATCAACCATAGAGCTATTACGAGAATTTCTGAATCTGCCAATTTTGCACTAAAAACCAAATTTTCATAAAAACTTTAGAAATTGAAAAATTAAAATTAAATACCTGAATGGATATCAAATATACATCAAAATGGGATAAATGAAGGGAGAATGGATGGAAAATAGATGGATAAGTAAGTTTCTTTGAGCAAAAATAAGACCAAAACTAAGGCCCAACACCACTTATCACATATCCCTGGATGCAGAAACTTGGTTCTAGCATACCCCTATATTGCTTCGAGTGAGACTGCACCCTGTGCTACGTAGGTCATTTTCGAAAGGGCCAACAATTGAGGGTTTTGTTGGTTGGCACGAACAACTCTGAATCGGGGTCAAGCCCCCTTAAGCCAACACCTTGTATGGACCATAATAATTTGGTGATAATTTAATATCATTCTTATCTTTCTTGAGTGACATTTGTTTTTATGGTTGTAGCCATAGAAATACCCAGTTGCCTACATCAAAACTTCTTTCACCACGATGTTGATTTGCCTATTGTTTCATTCTATTTTGTGCCAAAGTGAGGTCATCCTTAAAGAGTTGGAGAACTTGTTGTTGATGCTCAATGTGATCTTCCACTGATTGAACCTTATAATTTTATCTTAAAGATGATGTGGTGGATAGTGGATGATATCCATAAAGTACCATAAATGGGGCCTTTTGTGCTGCAATATGGAAGGAAGTGTTATACTAGCATTCAGCCAGAGGTAACCACTTGACCCATTGTGTTTGTTTATCAGATACAAAGCAAGAAATATATCCTTCAACACATTTGTTCACTATCTCAATTTTCCAATCATATTGAGGATGATAAGATGAGCTATGAGCTAACCAAGTACTGACACAAGAAAATAATTTCGTCCAAAAAATTTCAGTGAAAATGGGATCTCTGTCACTTACAATAATATTTGGATTTCCATGTAGGTTTTGAATTGTTTCCATAAATGCAGTAGAAATTGTATCGTCTTTAAATGGATGAGATAATGCACAAAAGTGTGCATACTTGGTAAGTATATCAACTACCACCATTATGACACTCTTTCCTTTGAACTTGTGTAAACCTGTGATAAAATCCATTAAAACCTCCTCCCAACGTTAAATTGGAATGGATAAAGGTTGTAAAAGACCCGGGGTCTTAATTGTCTCAATTTTATTTTGTTGGCAAACCAAAAATTCCGCC
This sequence comes from Pinus tabuliformis, assembly GCA_031772625.1. Classification (NCBI taxonomy): domain Eukaryota; kingdom Viridiplantae; phylum Streptophyta; class Pinopsida; order Pinales; family Pinaceae; genus Pinus; species Pinus tabuliformis. The sequence continues at coordinate 101,053,954 of CM062814.1, forward strand.
ACAAACTTTTGAATATCAGATTTAAGGCCATCCCAAAAAGAATACTTCTTAACCCTATGGAAAGTTCTTAAAAATCCTGAGTGCCCTTCTAAGGGAGAGGTGTGAATTCTAGAATAATATTTTGTTTGAGTTGGGAATTCTTACAAAGGTATAAGCGATCTTTGTACCACAATGAATAATTTTTCCACCTAATTGTATCAGATGTATTGGGATCTTTTTGAAAATTTTGAATGAGTTCCCACACTTCTTCATCATTCTTCCTTTCACCCCCTGCTTCGGTTATCCAATCAGGTTGGATAATAGAAATGGCACAAAGCAATGCTTCCACATCCTCATCCTTTCTTGAGAGTGCATCTGAAACAACATTTTTCTTCCCTTTTTGTAGATGATTTCAAAGTCATAACCCAAAATCTTTGTGACCCATTCTTGTTGCTCTTCTGAAGATAATATTTATTCTAAAAGGTATTTAAGACTATCATGATCCATTTTTACCTTGAAGTGTCTTCCCATTAGGTAAGGTCTCCATTTCTTAAGTGCATGTAGTATTGCCAACATGTCCTTCTCATAAATAGATTTGTGTAAATAATTTCCTTTGATTGGACTACTTTCAAAAGAAACAGGTCTTCCTTCTTGCATTAAAAATGCATCAATTCCATTTCCCGAGGCATCACATTCCACAATAAAGGTTTTTGTGAAGTTTGGTGTAGCTAAGACCGGTGCTTGGTACATTACCTCTTTAAGATGTTCAAAGGCCTTAGTTGTTTCTGGAGTCCAACAAAATGCATATTTCTTCAATAATGTTGTTATAGGTGCTGCTATTCTCCCATAATTCTTAACAAACTTGTGATAATACCCTGTCAACTAGAGAAATCCTCGCAAATGCTTTATGTATGTGGGGATTTTCCATTCCTTAATGGCTTTAATTTTGCTAGGGTCTACCTTAACACCTTCGTGAGATACAATACGACCCAAATATTCCACCTCCTTTAGTCCAAAGAAACATTTGAAGGTTTTTTCATACAATTGTTTCTCCTCCAATAGTTTGAGAACCTTGTCAACATATTGAGCATGATCTTTCCAAGACTTGACATAGATTAGTATATCATTGAAAAATACTAACACAAAATTTTTAAGGAAGGGTTTGAAAATGGAATTCATCAAACCTTGAAATGTAGAAGGTGCATTGGTCAGGCCAAAATGCATGACCAAAATTCATAATGACCCTCATGAGTTCCAAATTTTGTTTTCAAATTGCCTTCTATCTTCATTCTAATTTGATGATATCCTGAACGAAGATCCCACTTGGTGAAGCAAATTTCTCCATGTAATTCATCCAATAATTCATCAATGACAAGGAATGGGAAATTTATCTTTAATAGTGAGCTTGCTGAGTTCCCTATAATCTGAATCCATGTGCCATGATCCATCCTTCTTATGCATCAATACCACTGGAGCAGAGAAACAACTTTGACTAGGTTGAATTATACCAACATCTAGAATTTCTACAACGATACGTTCAATTTCACTCTTTTGCGGCATAGGGATATCTCTAAGGCTTGCTGTTTGGAGGAACACTTCCTGAAATAAATTGAATAGCATGACCATGATCACGAATAGGTGGCAGACCTTTGGGAGTCTCAAATACCTTGGAATGATTGCCCAAGTCTCTTTGGATATCTGAAGAAATATATGGTTTCAATGTGGGAACCTCTAGTGAACATAATTGTGAAACTACGCCTCGTTGTTCTTTCTTTAGAATATTTTTCTTGGTTTCCCTACGATACCCCTTAATTCAAATTACTTTCCTTCCCAAAAAAAATTCAAGAAAAATTATTGAAAATTAAAAGCTATCGTACCCAAAGATTCTAGCCATTAGACTCCTACTACAACATCAACACCACCCATTGGAATGAAAGCACTGGACTATTCAATACATATTCTCCAATGGATAGCTTGATATTATGTCACTTTCTAGAGAAATTTATGGTTCCTCCATTTGCAACCATCACTTGACACTGTGGTGTTGGATATAGGAAGCATTGCAATTCCTTGGCTATTTTACAATGAATAGAATTATGGGTACTACCTGAATCAATCAACACTATTACCTTTTTCTTATTGATATGTCCTTCTATATTGAAAGTTTGAGGAGTGGTAAATACTACCAATGCATTACAATATATTGTTGGATTCATTTTTTCTTTGTATATGGTTAGTTCCTAGTGTATATCCTCTTCTTTTGACGTTTCTTGTTCCTTTTCTTCCTCCGCTTCACAATCTATGTAAAATAATTTCTTCTTAGCACACTTATGACCTTTAGTGAATTTTCTATCACAACAGTAACAAAGCCCTTTTTCTGTTTTTTCTTCCAATTGTTATAGTGTCAAACTTGTAGGTTTTGGAAGGCTAGGTGCACCAACACTTCCATCTTTATAGTTGTGAGTGGTAAGCTTCCTAGTTGCCGTAATTTTTCTTTCCAACCTGAATGCCTTATCCAATGAATCAGGTTACCAAAGGAAAACATCATGTTGGATGTTATCATTTAAAGTCCCTATGAACATGTCAATCGTATGCTCCTCTAGAATATCATTTACCCTTATATTCAATTTTTGGAAGTCCTCAATGTGCTCTACCATTGAACCCTTTTGTTTGAGATTTATCAATTGGCTAAAGAAGGTGTTTCTCTTTGTAAATGTGCATTCATTTCCTCCATAAAAGTTGCCCAAGTGACAAGTGGTTTACAAGAACAAAGCCATTGATACCTTACAAAATGATTGGGTTCTAAATATAAAGTTGCAATGTGTACCTTTTTTGTGTGTTGCACATTAAGAAGATCAAAATATTTCTCCATTTATAGTATCCATGTTACTGAATCCTTGCCATAAAACTTTCTCATATTGATATTTGGAATATGGTGGGTCTTCAATCCAATATTAGAGTCTATGAAATCATGATTAACATTTCTTTTGTTCTAATCATTTGTTTCATCTAATACCTTTTCACCATTAGGAAGCATTTATTGTAGCAACTTTGTCGAACCTTCCTTCAAACCTTTCATGTCTACTTTTAAACTGTTCTTCAAATATTCCATGTTGCCTTTCATTTTTCTTATATACCATCCATATTAGATCTCATTCCATTCTTAAAACCTTACCTGTATTATTTTAATCTATTCTTGAAACCATCCATCTTAGCTTCCATTTCGTTTTTGGTTACTCTTTGTGACAACGAAATTTGTTGCACTTGGTCTCATAATTTTGATATATCATGTTGTATTCATTCTTCTTCTTCATGCATCATAGTAGAGATTTTTGGTTTCTTACTAGGTGTTTCCATTTTCTTGCTTCAATTCATTTTGAAATCAAACAATAACTTCTATGCTTTACTATGTTGTTGGAATCACTTCAAACTGATTTTTCAAACAAACATTATGCAATTGTTTAAAAAAATACAGACATTTTTATTTCTTTTAGGAGCTCGATCTTGAAACAGTTGTAACTCTATAATTTCGAATCTAAAAGTTCTAAAATTTCATCTTTTGGTATCACTCTAAGTCCTGTTTCCAACCCCACAAGTCTGATCTAGATTGGATTCTTCAAGAAAGAGTTATGCCCAATCTCCCACGATGACCTGAGTATAGACTCTTTCAATACAGTGAACTTGTACAACGTGCCACATGTCACTTTTTCGACCTTTAGCCTTGAGAATGATAAAATATAAACTAAAGTTGGTCCTCTTTCTGTCAATTTTTATAAAATTTAAATCCGATGCTTTGAGAGATAGTTATGATGAGTTTCCCAAGGTCACCTGTTTGAGATGGAATTCTGGAGCTTACACAAACCTTAAATTCCTCGGATCATATATCCGAAAATATAGCTAGACAACACCTAAGATTCGTACACGCCATTCAAAATGATTTAAACTCCACGTGATTTAAATTTCAACATCTGAAGCTTTGTAGAAAAAACATTATAGAGAAAATACCACAATGACCTATTTGAAGTAGTGAAACCTTGGAATCTAAAGCTCTCAAACCAAATGTTATGAAACCAGCTCACAAATAGATAGATCAACTACTTAAAACTTATCATATTTGAGGGGTAAACCTATTTTACATTACATAAATGAACAATTATTTCACGATTCAAATGAAAAAACCTCCTTCTATATATAGGAGTCTAAGGGGTCACAATATAATCAGAGATGACATAACAATAATAATGTAAGGGCACAACAATAACAATAGTGGGATTCTATGGGGAACAATAATAACAAAGAGACAACATGGGCACAACAATAAAAATGAGTGGCTACACTGATTATAACAATGAGGGAATACAATAGTATTATAGGGACCTAACATGTCGATCCTCATTCAGAAATCTCACTCCAACACTTGGAAACTGTCACCTACACATAATCACAAACAAACATAGATGATCCTTTACCTCTAATGGAAGGAAAATTAGTGAGCACAATAATATCTAATCTTTACATTTGAACACACATTATAAAATCACATACAAAAATATGTAATATAAGGAAACAAATCAATAATCCATATAAATGAAAGATGCAACACGTACATTATACCTTAGGAACAAGGTGCTCTTCTAAAGTTTTTTGATCCATGACCCTCCTTAACAAACAAACATATATTCATCTCTTATATGTGGTAGGGAATGGTCTCCTAATAGCCTTTCTCCAAAAAAATAATGCGCTATACTAACTCTCTCCTCCTTTCCACCCTTTAAAGGTTTGGTTATATAGGCTCTTCCTCGATCTGGGAGGTATTTGGTTGCCTAGGGTCAAGAGGAATTAAGAAAATTCTATAGTAATTGACCCTAAACCAAGTAATGGCATTGTTGTTTGAGTTGATCATTTTTGCAAAACTCTATAAGCTTAGGGAATCATCAATCCATGCACAAAGGCATTATGTGTAGTTTCACGAAGCCATGCTAGGGTGTACACTAATAGTAAATGATGTATACATAGTCTAATAAGGGATAGGGAGAAATGGAGTACCTATTAAGCAAAAACAAGGGTGAAAAAGGATGCAATTCAACCTACAACTAATTTGGTATAAACTAGGGTTTTTCATCATCATAAAGAAGTGGAAAGTAGGGTTAAAGCATATGCCCCCAGTGCATGAGGTCAGAAGAGAAATCAATGGTTAAATGCATTACAACTAGGTACCAATATGCAAGGAAGGAGTCACGAATCAAGCAACTATTTTGGAGAAACCCTATTAACTAAGTCTCAACAACATGTAGATCATCCTCGAGGAGGGAATACCCATGCGTAACATAAAGAAGAAATGAACATGGTTCGAAAAATATACACAGTGAGTCCATGACATGAAATGCTAACACATTGCTATGAAGAAATACATAGTGGATGTAGCATATCGCGACCACCTTCTAGCTCATTATTGCCTCTTCTAAGGCCCAATTTCATGAACAATTTCCTTAGGGAAACCTGTGACCTGAAAAAATCCCCTTTTCTTCTGGTACTTACCAAAATAATGTAGTGCATGTCTAAATGCAAGATCATATGCACAACACATGCACATAAATATCCTATCATTATTAATCAAAGTTAACATGTAGATATATTTCACAAATATCAATATATGTATATATAAACATTAAAGTGGAAATATAATACAATACATTAAAATATAGTTAAGGGATGCTTTCTAGTATCCCTTAAAGATGACTCTTTGAAAATACATTTTTTCGAGGATTGAATGTTGAGGACTAGCAACATGGACCAACAACACTACTTTTATCTTGCCTCTTTGGAGAATATTAAACGAGGAAACCAATGACGTGGATACCATTTGAGGATTGATTCCATGGTGCTTAAAGAACTAGAGGTCCTTGGACACAATAATATGTTATTGTATATATCATGGGTCATCTCTGGCTCTTAGATCCATTTTTTTGTTATTATTTTTGAAAGGTATTTCCATTTAAATACATCTCCATTAAAAAAATTAAAAACATGTTTCTCGGCACAAGGGTCTATGGCCCCAATTTTCTTGCTCTGCAATCAAATTTGAATCAGATATATCTATAAAATATTCCATGTTATTATGTTTCATGTTTATTTGAAATGCAGTCCCTTATGTTTCTAAATGTTAGCATAAACATAGTTTTCCTATAACATTCATTAACATCCAAGGAGAGAAGCTAAATATTATTATGAGATGATTAATGGACCATTTTAATCTATATTTATTCTTGGCAGTGGCAAAAAAAATATCCTCGAAAGTGTAATAAAAATTTGGCACAAGTAACTTGGGAAACTCTTCATGATAGGGTGCCTCTACTCTGCAAAATATTTACTAGTGCCTTCTTCGTAGAACTCCATGACCACAAAGAACTCTTTGGTTCAACCTAGATCATAAAATTTCAATATATACAATAAAATTTATTCCAAATAGAGACCTTTAAGTTCTTCAGTTGTAGTAACTCAACATGAATACTTCCAAACAATTGTTTCAAGGGTGCCCAAAGAAATTTAACCATCCAAAATCAGGGTTTGCAATTGGAACAAAAACATTATTGAGAACCTAATTCTGGATGAAAACAATAGAACTAAAATTTGAAATCCTTTTTAAAAATAAAAAATAGATATCATCGAACTTGTTCTTTTATAATCATGACAGACTTTCAAAAATGATTTTGACCCCAGGAACTATGATATTTTGGAATATTTTTCGAAAGGGATTGTCATATTGTAGTTGCTATCAACAGAATAGGAACACACAAATGGAAATATTATATTGTCCCCAATAATAGCTCTTCACATGCTTGATATATTAATATATTTATCACTTCCACCAAAACAATAAAAATTCATGATCCTAACCCAATTGTTACCCCTATGGCACTTGAAGTATTGGTGGGAATAATAATAAATAAATTGGCTCTTGTGCCATTTCCAGTAATCCAAATTGGATCATTATATTGTTTTTCATCCATCTTGATGCATTAAGAGTGGAAAATTTAGAGGAATCAACTCATAAGACCGTTTTTACGAGTGGGACCCAGTTTGGCAAAATGTGATGGGAAACATTACGAGAGAATTTTGAGGCATAAAATGACATTTTTGGAGGGTAAAACTTTTTCACTTTAGAATAACATATTTTCATGCTATTCTACTCATAGAGACATTTCCAATGATGCATGAATCACTTCAATTAGAGTTTGTAGGCCAAAGTTATGCCACTCACAAGTTGACCTTCCTGTTTTTACCACCGTGGTTTGAGAGGATGTCGCATCACCCCCCATTATTCATGGAAAAGGGGATAGCCACGTGGTTTTGATGTAAAAAAAATCTAGAAGCATTTTTATTGTAACTTTGGTTAAGAGTGAGGTAGTCAAACTTAACCACTAGTAGTCCATCAGGTTGTTATAACCGGGTCGCTAGGAGGAAGTAGTATTCTATTCTTTTGAGTGAATTGTTCCATAGTTAAGGAAAAATGACCATGAAACATAGGAGGTAGCACACACACAGATTATTTGTGCACTATAGTAGCCCTTGGGCCACAGGTCATACTTATTTGTACCTACAACCATAATTTCGGACAGTGAAAGAGAGCGAAGCAGCCTCACCTTCCAGTTGATTTTTCTCCCGAAAGGGTTTCCCAGAGCATATATTGTGTCTTATGTGTGTGTGTGAGCGCTTATTTATTTTTATTCTCTATTTTTTGTATAACTTACATTCGCATACCATACACTAATTACAATAAAATCTACAATTCTAGAAATTTAATAAAACTGTAATACTGTATAATTTCATATTATATAATATAATATTTTCATATATGTTGTGATGAACTATCTAGTAGAATATCCACATTAGCTTATGGATCATCCATCTCTACTAGCAACCTTGTGCTCATGTTATAATAGTGACATCATGAAACCACAAGAGGAATGTGGGGCGATGATAGTGGTATTGAAAACCATGGATAGGGGGACCACTGATAACTAATTATTTCCGTGCATTAAAAAATTATTTAGAGAAAATAATGGATCACATACACCCCCCCCTTCATTAAACACACAACCAAAATAATTTCCATTTTTACATGGATAGGAGATGAATATGTTATTTTTTCAACCAAGCCTCCTAAAATTCACAAGTGTCAACATAAAATGAGAATCAACAACCCTGGGGAGAACTTGTTTTAGAACATGTGTTGTGATCCATGTACTATTTCGACCATCAACTTCTTTCTACTAGTAAATTCCCTTCACAAACACAAATCTCTTTCTTAAATAATGTGTTCTAGAAATATAGGCCTGCTACTCCATCCTTAACCTTTTATAGATGTGGAAATAGTGCAATTGTAGCCTCTACCATAGAAGATACACTTGAAACCCTCAATTGTCTTCCCAATCATATTTTAAACTATGTTACTAGGTTTCATACCATTGTCATTCATCATGTTTTCACTTGCAATAACATTCAAATGGGATTCGATCTGAAAGGATTGATATATCCAATAGCCTTTTTTGTACCGAGAGTCACTACAGGAACTCCAAATGTTATCCCATATATTGAATATATTTACAACGAGTACACCTCATGGACATGAGAACATTGAAGAAAGTTGGAATGTTTGTAGTAAAGCTAAAAAAAATAGTGGGTCACTTTGAAAAGAATATGTTACAACACTATACATCACATAGATAAAGTACCAAGCTCAATAGAAGCCAACCAGAAGTCACATGGATTTTAGGAGTTCCACTTCCTTCATAAGCCTTCCAAGTTCCCTTCCATGTCTCCATTTCCACCACTGTCTCCATGCTTCGATGATCGTATTTCTAGAATCCTTCACAAGGGTCATTCGTACTACTCCACAACATGGGAATTAGTTGTATTGATTCCCTATGTGTGTGTATAACTAATCCACAACACCCAAGATACCTATTTTAAATGCATGGTTTTATTTTAACACTTGGCATTGACCCAAACCATTAATGGACTTTTCTTATATGCATGGGCACATTTTATGATCATTAAGTCATAAAAACCCATTTCGAATCACCAATGGAGTCTCAGCCCCCCATACTCATTTATGTGTTTTCAATTTATATCCATTTATTATATTAATAATACATGTGTTACATAATTACGTTACGATAACTTCTAGCCTCAAAATATAAAACGTGTGCATATGGGAACAACCGCCCCATTACCCAATTACACACATACACGTGGGCTTCATAGCCCTCAAAAGACTTCCTCGACTCACCAACCTATTTCAACATATACATGTTATTTACATTTTAGGAGTTAGACAAACATGTTGCATTGGATTCATTCAATAAATAAAGATATCATAGAAACCAAAAAATACAATTTGGATTTATTTCATAGTATATATTAGCATGACTATGGACACATAGAATAGAGGTTCCCTAGAGTAATCCTCAAAGTAGATGATATGGTATATACTCCATTGTAGCTTGGTATGGGTGCCATATAAGAGCAATATTTTCCAAAACTAAGGTCTTCATTGCAACCCCCATGGTTCAAATATATGTTATGTGAGTAAATTAGTTGTTGTTGAGCATGGTAGAAGTCACCTAATTATTGATCATTAAGATATACCATTAACAGACATTAGGGGAGTCACTAGTGATGAAAATGGACCCTAAGGAAGCATAATCCACTAGGTGTGAATAAATGATTTGATGTCAAACATTCGTTGATTTGAATAATCAAGATTCAATGAGGTAAATCCACTATCAATCATGAAGAAACTTGTCACTAAAGATTGCAATATCTAAGGAACTAATGATTCATAGAACGATATCCTAGATAATGAGATGAGGTCAACAGGATAATAGCCATTGAAGGAGTGCCTTAACTTATCCCACATCAATCAACACAAAATAAAATGAAAGAAGATGTTAATAAATAAAGTGACTTAACAAGATTGACTAATGAGAAAATTGTGATATCATGTAGCAATGCAAGAATAAATTTAGTATGGTCCACATGACTGCAAGAGTAACCAACTGAAGTAGTAAGAAGTATCATATGTAAATTATAACTCCCAGGAAAGATAAAACCCATCACATCGACACAAATAGGTTCCATGCTCAAGGGAAATGTGACTAATGCTACCATTTTAAATGATAGATTGCAAATATGTTCCTAACCAGGCTCTGTTTTTCTTGTTTGTTTTGGCATCTCATTAATAATTAAATGAGTATGAAACAGAAGAAAAGTAAGCTTGATACTATTTTTTTTTAGTTTTAATGAGCCAAAAAATACTTAAAGGAGTACTCAATAGGGCCTCTTCTTCGTGGTTTAATAAGCTTGAAGAAGTGGTAGTAGTATGCTCATCATCCTTTAGTATTTAATGCACATGAGAAGAATTGAAAGGAAGCTTGTCCTAAAGAAACAAGTGGTATATAAGGTATCAACTTGTTCTCAGTTGATAGAATTACCTTAGTCAAGATGAGGCAAAGAGGGTACTGAAGGAAATCTTCTCATTGCAACAATATTTCTAGGAAGGGTAGAAATACCAAGTGAAACTTAACAATGGGACCAATGGTAATGTGACTTCAATGATAATAAGTGAATTAAGGGAAAATAGTAGCAATTAATCATGTATAAGGGAAATAGGTAATACCTATTAGTGATTTTAAGGCAATAAAAGTGTTTTGGAACCCTCCTCAATGTATGAAAATCATGTTCTAGAAAAGAGAGAACATGAGACTAAATTTTGAAGTCATGGTGGGTCTAAAGGATGGATTATGGGGTTCTCAAAAAGTACAACATAGAGACCAAAATGGAAGACATGTGATAATCTAGGCCATCCATGAAGAGGAAGTATATATTCCATAAGTTACAATGTGTAAATAAAGAGAGGTTGATGTCAAAAACGTGAAGGATTGGACCTAAGGTGCAATGAAGATGGTATGGATGGTTAATAATGCATCAATACTGATAGGGAATGTGCTACCCCTATATGTAAATTTCAAGAAATAGGCACCTAGGATCTAGTGGATGTCACAATAAAAATGTCAAGTCTCTTGCTAAAGCCATACCAAAATATGTTTATGCACACACACACACACACACACCAAAATATGTTTATGCATACTGACATGCACACACAAGGTGAAACATAGTCTAATAGGTTACATTACGTAATTCGAACTTCCAAGCACGGGCCAAGGATTCATATGGATGTGTACGAAATCATGGGAGGTGTTAGCATCATATGGTAGACCATGTTGAGACCACACCACATAGGTGAAATTTCTACATTCCTAAAGGTTGATGATTCTAGAGAAATATTAGAATCATATCATCATTAGGAACTACTGGAGGACATAAAGAGTGAGTGGTATCGTCAGCTAGTACAACAACTTGATGATGGATAGCAATACATAATGGATGAACAAGACACTTGTTAATGGGGTGTTGGGTTGCAAAATTCAATGGAAATTTTGGTACTAGACATACAATACTTGGTTTGGACCAAAAGTGGCACTTCATTAGATGAACCAAGAAATGCTTGCTATTTAGATTCAAGATTTATTTTCCAATCTCCACCATTTCCTAATCCACGATAATAGATACATCATGAGGCATATCCTCCCTTGAATTATTAATTGAATCCATGAACTCCAAAATAGATTTTTATGAAGGGAAATTGATACCAAAGGAGTCATTTCAAATAGGTGGTATGTGCGAGTAAAGCATCTTGATCATATTCCATATTTGGATGGAGTTTCTAATCAATACTAAGAGGTGTTGGTAGGACCACCGAAGAGATGATATCTTCCACTAGAAGTGGAATATCCTCACCATACAAGTATATATTTGAAGAATATGGCACCACACAAGGGTCATCAAGCTAATCGAATCCACTAGTTTTGGAAGAAATGATTTGCATGTGCGAAATAGTGGTAGATGGAATATCAGGAAGTGGCATTGGAAAATTTCTCATTAATAACAATTTATTTTATATACCCACACTAGCATTTGCATATCTTGAAAGGTTGTCACCAAAAAATGGCATTGTAGTTCTCGCGGTGAATAATTTTGTTGTCGTCCTGTATTATGCAACCTTATGAATGATCAGTAAATTATCATGGATATTCCACTAGACAATTCGTTAGAATAGATATACTAAAGTATATTAAAAAATATGAAATCTACACTATGAGGGTTTATCTCCATAGATTTTTGGATTTGTTAACTATCGTTTTGTGTGTTCATGAAAATTATAATTATGTAGAAAATATATAAATGTGAAATAAAACTCACAAATGGTTTTATCTTGAAGCGATATAGAACATTAATCTTTATTTTATTTGGCTCAAAATTCATGCTCCCTTTTTCATCTAAGTTTGGAGGTTTGACTTACACTAGCATAGTATGTCTGAAAACCTTTTTTTAGGAAAGATACATGAAAAAACTTATGAACGTCAAAAGAGGAAAAATCAATCTCATATGTCGCGTGTCCATTCTACAAATAATATTGCGGGGTGCATAGAAGTTTAGAATGAATTTATAATTATTTTTTCTTAATTGTAGATTTCTTATAGGTCATGTTCAAAAAGTGATGTAGGGCCATCCGTAAAAACTTGATTGACCAAGAAGTCAAAATTTCTTTCTGAGATGAGTTGGTTCCTTAATGAGTGGATTTGTTAGGATATAGTTTATTTTGCTTGCTATGTAATCCATTACGTTTTTCAAATTGTTGCAATTTGTTTCATTTTTCCAAAATTGATCCATTTGATCCTATATTTGTGGATCTAAACCAAATGTATGATGTATTCTTTACATTTTGTTGAATTAGTAAAAAATAAGTAAGTGTGGAGTGAGAAATAGTGATTTTCCGATCAAGGCCTGTAACTAGTCCTTCTTCAACCGTTATTTTAATTCTTAAACAATTCGTTCTGTAATTCATATATATATTGAAATAATCAAATTAATATAAAAATCAAGCTTTACTTTGTTATTTCATGAGTGGGTGGTTGCAAGAGTGATAAAGAGCATCGGAACATTGACAAAGCCAAAGAAAATCAGAGTGCGTAGGTGGAGTACACAGAGGAACAAATCTTAGTTTTTTTTTTTTTTAAGTTTCGACAAGATTTGTTATTTAACAATGATGAGAGACATAAGCCAAAGTTCTACCTAGGGGAAGCCATTAGTTAATAACACATGGAGATAGAAGTCAAGTTTTTGTGAAGGGGAATCCATTAGTTAACAGAAACAACTTGGAGACTTTACCCTATAAAGAAGGGAGGAGCATGCTTGTGGAATAAATGGGCTCGCTAGAGTCGGGTTGACCCATGAACCAGCCAATCAAGAGGAAGTGGGATCACAAGGCATGCAGGTGGGTCCACACTAACTCGTTTCAGAGGTGGAGGTATGAGCACTTCTTTAAAACAAGACAGATTGGCAGTTGATGGAGCTAGGGAAAATAATTAATGGAGAAACCCTCGAGTCTATCTCCTGGGGACCTTCCTTTGCACACCTTGTGAACAAGGATGGATAACGTGAGTTAGTATAACATGTCCCACATTAAATTACATGTCAATTCAAAAGAAAATGTGCCTTGTTTATGAGTGGTGATCATATTGTAAGCACTGATATCTAGAAGAATAAAGTTGCAGGAGGTAACATAATGGTAAAAACTTAAGGCACAACTTTAATAAATGTAAGCCCCCTTCCATTGGAATTTTGTTAAAGCTCAGCCACGGTGGTTCTATTTTAACACTACGCTATTATATCCAATCTTGGTTGCAATGATTCTTTGATATTTTTCTTTAGTTCCTTTCCTTTTTTAATTTATATAAACCATCTTAGCTATGGTGGTTCTAGCTCGATTCCAACCACTAAATAGGGTCACTTTTTTCCTAATCCCTATATAAAATGAAGGGAAAAAGTAAGGCCCACATTAGTTGACATCAGATTAGATCTTGTATTTTCTCCAAGAAAAAATAAGTTGATTATGGAGAATAGATTTGGACAAGGTGCTAGAGTAGGTTGGAGAGGACAAAGGCATGTAGATAATGTTGAATTGATGAGAGTTATGCAGCGGTTGGAGGAAATAATGACAACCATGGAAACCAGCAAGTAGAGGGAACTTGAAGTTAGAGATGTAAGTGAAGAAGAATAAGAATCACCAAAGGAAGGAGCAACTAAATATCTTGTAGAATCCATGATATTGAAAGAAGTACTAGGATTTGTTATGAAGGAAAATCCTGATTTATCTTCTTACACTAGAAACATGAATCCAAAGGAGCTTTTAGACTGGATTAGAGAGATGGAAAAATTATTTGAGTATGAAGAGATGGATTAGGAGAAGAAATTCATGTTTGTTGTTACTGAACTAAAAGAACATGCAAATTTATGGTGGGATGGAGTATAGGATGAAACGAGAAGGAAGAATAAGCAAAAAAGAGGTGGGACAAAATGGTAGTAAATGTTAGATAAATGAATATCAAGGTAGAGATTAATGACTATGAAATATTACATAGAAGAGTTCTATAATGTGAACATCGAGGTTTTCCATGAAGAAGATTCTACAAAGAACACAACCAAATATATTAGTGGTCTTAGATTATATATCCAAGATGCAATCAATGGCTTATCTCCTAGAATATTGGAATATGCATACCACCTTTCTTTCAAAGCTGAGGAGAATATTACAAGGAAGTAGTGTGGCAAAGGAAAATGTATTGTTAGAGGAACAAGACCACAATGAACCAGAGGAAAACCTACAACACAAAAGAGGGAGTTAGTGGTGCAACTCCACAATGACAATAAGAAATAGACTTCAGAGGTCGAAGGTCATTTTCCAGAGGATGAGGAAGATAAGTACCTTGTTACAAGTGTGTCAATATTGAACACATGGCATATGAATGCCAAAAAAAAACCTTCCAATCAAGAACAATATCCAGACAAGGCTCCTCGCTCACGATCGTAAATGAAGCTAGCCAGTCAGCCAGCTAAGAGAAGCAAGCCAAAGAAGTTTATTTTCCCCTACAGAAGAAGAGGAACCAAAGGTGCCAGAGGTAGAGAATGTACCAAAGACAATAAAGTATTTATTGCTTAAGAAAGTGTTGCTAAAACTAGAGAAGGAAGCTATTGAGATAGCTCAAAGGAAAGAATTACTTGGGATTGTTTATAAATTCCAAGGAAAATATTGCAAAATGGTGATTGATAATGGCAGTACGAGCAACTTGGTGTCTAATTAAGTGGCGGAGAAGTTGAAATTGAAGAAGATGAAGTATCCAACACCTTATAAAGTGTCATGGCTTCAAAAGGGTAATAAATTTTTGATGAATGAATAATGTGAAGTGGAGTTGTAGATAGGTGGATATAAGGAAAAAATCTTGTGTCATAGCATGCCCTTGGATGTGTGTCATATCCTATTGCTTAGATCATAGAAATTGGATGGAAGATTTATGCATGATGGGAAGAAGAATGTTTATAATTTTTAGAAGGATGACATAAACCATTCCTTTTTACATTTGCAAGAAGAAGGGACATCAAAGAGCAATGATTCCAAGGCATTGTTGTTGAGTAGGAAAGAATTTCTGAAGTAGATGGAAGATAATGAGGTGATCTTTTCTTTGGTGTGTAAACCTAAGTTAATTCTTACTTCCACTACTATAAATGATTTTCCTCTTGCAATTAAAGATACATTTAATGAGTATATTGATATCGTAGTGGATAACTTGACTAATGAGTTGCCAATTGTGAGGAGTATAAGTCATCATATTGACTTAATATTGGGAAAAAGTATACTAAAGAAGGTTGCATAAAGAATGACCACTTAGGAGAACGAAGAAATTAGAAAACAAGTGGAGGAATTGTTGGATAGAGGATTACTCAAAGAGAGCCTTAGCCCATATGCAGTACTAATAATGTTGAGTCGTAAGAATGATGGAGGTTGGTGCATGTGTAAATATTCCAAAGCATTGAGCAATATAAGAATCTAGTACATATTTCCTTTACCACGCAAATATGATTTATTGGACTATATGATTAGTGCTAGTTTTTTCTCTAAGATTGATTTGAAGGGTGGGTACCATCACATTAAGATTATATAGGGAGATGAGTGGAATACAACCTTTAAAACCAATTCCATGTTGTATGAATGGATTCTCATTCCATTTGGGTTGCCAAATGCACCCAACACCTTTATCATATTGATGAATGAGTTGTTTAAGGAGTTAATAGGGAAATTTGTAATTGTGTATCTAGATGACATATTAATTTACAACCTACACAGAGAATAGCATTCGAGACATTTAAGGTACGTGTTAGAGAAGATGCAATAAGAAAAATCACCTATCAATTTGAAGAAATGTTAGTCCTTGAAGACCAAGATTGTATATTTGAGTTATGTCATATCAAAGGATGGTTTAAAGATGAATCCTAAAAAGGAAAGAGCTATTGTTGATTGGCCCTCTCCTAAAAGTTATTTTGAAGTTAGAAGTTTTCATGGGTTGGCTAGTTTTTACAGGAAGTTCATGAGAATTTTTAGTAGTATGAGTACTCCAATTGTGGAGACTATAAAAAAATACAGACAACCATTATAGTGGACTTTCGAAGCAAAAAATCGCTTCCAACTATTGAAGAAGAAGATCACATAATAACCTTTTTTTGTGTTACCATATTTCAGTAAGCCTTTTCAAGTGAAGTGTGATGCTAGTCTTAGAGAAGTGATTGGTGCTTTGTTAAGTTAGGGGGAAAAACCCATAACATATTTTAGTGAGAAGTTGAATGAGGCAAGGAGGAAGTATACTTCTTATCAAAAGGAGTTTTATGTTGTGGTAAAATATTTAAATAATTGGAGGCATCATTTAATTTCAAAAGAGTTTTTCTTGTATATAGATAATCAATCATGCCCTACAGTACATTGTGCGGTAGCCTAAATTGAGTGAATGGAAAGTAGATTGAATATCTCTAGAATTTCTCTTTTGTTTTAGAGCATATTAGTGGCCAAGCTAACAGAATCATTGATGCTTCCAGTAGGAGTATTTTGATTATGCAGGAAAGTCAAGTTGAAATCATGGGATTTGACTTCAGGAAGGAGTTGTGTGAAGAAGATGTATACTTTAAGGAGGCCTATAAATCTTGTAAGAACCCAACAATCCAAGATAGGAGTTAGCAGGTCAATTACACATTTCAAGGAATACTCTTCAAGAACAATCATCTTTGTGTTCCAAAATGTTCGAGGAGGAAGAATTTAATCAAAGAGAGGCATAGTGATGGTCTTGCAAGACATTTTGGACATGATAAGACTTATGAGAAACTGAAGCATTTTTACTATTGGTTAAATATGAGGATTGTTGTGTAGAAGTTTGTAAATAGTTGTATAATTATGTAGCATGTAAGAGGAAAGAGTCAAAATACAACATTCTATACACCATTCCAATTCCAAATAGGCCATGGGTTTCAATAAGCTTGGAATTTTTGTTGGGCTTGATAAATAATCAAAAGGGTAATGATGGGATTGTTTTTACAGTGGACAAATTTTTAAAAATGGCCCATTTCATCCCTTGTTTTAAAAAAAGTGATGCTATCCACATTGTTAACTTGTTCTTCAAAGAAATAATGAGCTTGCATGAATTACCCAAGGGCATTGTGTTAGATAGAGACCCCAAATTCTTTGGGCATTTCTAGAGGACTTTGTGGAAGAATATTGGAATTGATTTAAACTTTAGTTCAACTTATTGTTGTCAGAATGATTGGTAGACTGAAGTAGTTAATATACTTTAGTTCAACTTATTGTCGTCAGAATGATGGGTAGACTGAAGTAGTTAATATAACTTTGGGGAATATTTTGAGAATCTTGGTTGGAGACCATCCCAAGTAGTGGGATCAAGCACTTGATTTTCATATTATGTATGGGATGCATCTAAGAGGTGTGCATGAATTCAAAAACTTGGGAAGAGTAGAAAAAATGAGTGCAATAGCAGAATACTTTAATACAACCATGCAAGGGATCGATGAACAAGTAAAACAAATATCACCAGAGAGTAGCCTCAAATACAAGAGTGAATAAGATATCAAGGGGAGATAATATAGCTTTGAATTGGGAGACTTAGTTTTGGCACATTTGGGGAAGGAAATATTTCCTAAAGGAGAATATAATAAATCGAAATTAAAGAAAATTGGCCCTTGTAAATTTCTTAGGAAATTTTCAGCCAATGCTTATGAGATAGAGCTTCCACTAGGGATTGTCATCTCTCCCATCTTCAATGTTACAGACCTATACAAGTATTACCCAAGAGAAGAGGTACAAACAGTAGATGAAAGTAGAAAATAATTAATCCAGTGGTGGAAGTAGTTACCAATAGTATAGCCTTTGCAACCATAGAGGATGTTAGACAAGGAACTAATTAAGAAGACTAGGGGAAAATAATATTATGAGTATTTACTTAGGTAGAAATTGTTGGGTCCCTATAATACTAGTGATTACCCCATTACTATTGTAGTTATACCCCTTATTTATATTGTTGTGCCCCTATTACCCCCATATTTATTTATGTGCCCCATAGAATCCCTCTATTGTTATTTTTGTGGCTTTATATTATTATTGTTAGGTCGGCTGGATTATATTGTGACTCTGTAGACTCCTATATATAGAAAGGAGGTTTTGTCATTTGTATCATCCAAGAATTGTTCATTTATGTAATGTAAAGGAGGTTTCCCCCTCGAAGAGGCTGAATTCTAAGGCGTTGATCTTTCTTTTCTATCTTTTCTTGAGCTGGTTTCATAACATTTGGTATCAGAGCTTTGGATTCTAGGGTTTCGCTGCTCCAAACAGGTCATCGTGGAATTTTCGCTATAACTTTTTTCTGTGATGTTTCAGAAGTCGCAAAAAAAACCCATTTGAGAAGAAATCTCGCTGAACCTTGGGTCCAAATTTCAGAGCTTTTCGCGCGATATTTGCGGAGATATGATCTGAGGAAGTTGGTCTTTTTGCAGACTCCTGAATTACATTCAAAACAGGTGACCTGGGGAAAATCGTCATAACTTTCTCTCTGGGGATCGGATTGAAATTTCGTAAGAAGGTACAGAAAGAGGACGGACTGTAGTTTCTTTTATGCGAGTTTCAGATCCAAAGGTTGAAACAGTGACTCGTGGCACGTCGTACAAGTTCGCTCTACTGAACTAGTCTAAAAGCAAGTCACTGTGGGAGATTTCACATAACTCTTCCTTGGAGAATCCAATTTGGGTCAGACTTGTGGCATTGGAAAGAGGACACAGAGGGCTACTACAGATCACAAATTCAGAACTAGATGATTGGAAAGTACAGAGATACATCAGAGGCAATATCGAGCTCCTACAAAGTGAAAAAAGGTGTGTAGATTTTCTTAAATTTTTGCTTAAGCTTGGTTTGAAAATTTATTTTGAAGGAATTCAAAGGGCATAGTAGAGCATTATTATCGGTAACTGATGCCCCGAGGAAAGAAAATGCAAACACCTAGTAAGGAACCTGAAAGCTCTAGCATGACTCATGAAGAAGAGGAAGAAATGCAACATGATATATCAAAATTACAAGACCAAGTGCAACAACTGTCCCTTGCACAAAAAGGAACAGAATCTAAGATGGATGGTTTAAAGAAAGATGTAGAAGCTAAGATGGATGGTTTAAAGAAAGGTGTAGAAGCTAAGATGGACTGTTTAAAGAAAGGCGTAGAAGCTAAGATGATTGACGTGGAAGCTAAGATGGATGATTTGAAGATAGATTTGAAGACAGACATGGACAAATTGAAGATAAATATGAATAAGTTGCTACAAGAAATGGTCCCTAAGGGTGAAAGGGTACTAAAGGAAACTCATGATGAGAACAAAAGAAATGTTAATCATGATTCCATAGACGCTAATGTTGGATCGAAGAATCACCATATTCCAAAAATCGATATGAGGAAGTTTGATGGCAAGGATCCCGCCACATGGATATTACAGATGGAGCAATTCTTCGATCTCAATAATGTGCAAAACACACAAAAGGTACGTATGGCAACTGTATATTTGGAACCAAATCATTTTGTATGGTATCAATGGCTTTGTTCTCGTCACTTGGGCAATTTTTACGAAAGAATTGATAGCACATTATGAGGATACAAAAAGCAACACTTTTTTTAGCCAATTGATAAGTCTCAAACAAAAGGGTTCAATAATGGAGCACATTGAGGAGTTCCAAAAATTGAACATAAGGGTAAAAGATATTCCAGAGGAGCATAGGATTGATGTGTTCATAGGGTCTTTAAAGGATAATATCCAACATGATGTTCGCCTTTGGGAACCTGATTCATTAGAGAAGGCATTCAGGTTAGCAAGAAAAATGGAAAGCAAAATTATGGCAACCAGGAAGCATACCACTCACAACTATAAAGACGGAAGTGTTGTTGCCCATAGTCTTCCACAACCTACAAGGTTGACACCACAACAATTGGAAGAAAAAAGAGCAAAAGGGCTTTGTTACAATTGTGATAGCAAATACACAAAAGGTCATAAGTGTGCTGAGAAGAAATTATTCTACATAGATTGTGAAGAGGAAGAAGAAAAGGAGCAAGAAAGGTCAAAAGAAGAGGATATATTCCAGGAACAAAGCCTAGATGAAGAACAAATAAATCCGACCATATCTTGTAATGCATTGGCGGGAATTACCACTCCTCAAACCATCAAGATAGAAGGACAAATCAAGAAGAAAAAGGTAATAGTGTTGATTGATTCAGGAAGCACCCACAATTTTATTCATTGTAGGGTAGCAAAAGAATTGAATTGCTTCCTATATCCAGCACCAGAGTGTCAAGTGATGATTGCAAATGGAGGAACAATAAATTGTTCTGGAAAGTGCCATAATATCAAGCTATCCATGGGAGAATATGTATTGACTAGCCCAATGCTTTCCATTCCAATGGGAGGTGCTGATGTTGTACTAGGAGTCCAATGGCTACAATCCTTGGGTACAATAGCTTTTAATTTTCAAGAACTTTTCATGAAATTTTCTGTGGAAGGAAAGGAAGTTGAATTAAGGGGTATTGCAGGGAAACCAGGAAAGATAATCAGCTCTAATGGCATGACAAAGCTTCTAAAAAAGGAGCAAAGAGGTGTAATTGCACAATTATGTTCGCTAGATGTTTCCACATTGGAATCATCTATTTCTCCAGATCTCCAAAAAGTCCTGGACAATCATTCCAAGGTATTTGAGACTCCCAAAGGTCTCCCACCTATGCGTGATCATGATCATGCTATTCATCTGATTCCAGGAAGTGTTCCTCCAAACATCAGGCCGTACAGATATCCCTATGTCCAAAAAAGTGAAATTGAACGTATGGTTGCAGAAATGCTAGAGGCTGGTATAATTCAACCGAGTCAAAGTTCTTTCTCAGCTCCAGTAGTATTGGTGCACAAGAAGGATGGATCATGGCGCATGTGTCCAGATTATAGGGAGCTCAACAAGCTCACTATTAAAGATAAGTTCCCCATTCCTGTCATTGATGAATTACTGGATGAATTGCATGGATCAATTTACTTCACCAAGTTGGATCTTCGTTCGGGATATCATCAAATCAGAATGAAGATTGAAGACATTCCGAAAACGGCATTTAGAACTCATGAGGGTCATTATGAATTTTTGGTCATGCCTTTTGGCCTTACCAATGCACCTTCAACATTTCAAGGTTTGATGAATTCAATTTTCAAACCATTCCTTAGAAAATTTGTGTTAGTATTTTTTGATGATATACTAATCTACAACAAGTCTTGGAAGGATCATGTTGA
Source organism: Pinus tabuliformis (assembly GCA_031772625.1). Lineage (NCBI taxonomy): Eukaryota > Viridiplantae > Streptophyta > Pinopsida > Pinales > Pinaceae > Pinus > Pinus tabuliformis. The sequence continues at coordinate 101,075,752 of CM062814.1, forward strand.
ACATGTTGACAAGGTGCTACAACTATTGGAGGAGAAACAATTATATGCAAAAAGATCCAAATGTTTCTTTGGAGTCCAGGAGGTGGAATATTTGGGTCATATTATCGCAAGTTCGTTAAGAATTATGGGAGAATAGCAGCACCTCTAACAACATTATTGAAGAAAGATTCATTTTCATGGACTCCGGAAGCAACAAAGGCCTTTGAACATCTTAAAGAGGCAATGTGCCAAGCACCGGTCTTAGCTACACCGGACTTCACAAAAACCTTTATTGTGGAATGTGATGCTTCAGGAAATGGAATTGGTGTTGTTCTAATGCAAGATGAAAGACCCATTGCTTTTGAAAGTCGTCCAATCAAGGGAAAGTTTTTAAGCAAAGCTATTTATGAGAAGGAAATGTTGGCAATACTCCATGCACTTAAGAAATGGCGACCCTACCTAATGGGAAGACACTTCAAGGTAAAAACGGATCATGATAGCCTTAAATACTTTTTAGAACAAAGATTATCCTCTGAAGAGCAACAAAAGTGGGTCACAAAGATGTTGGGTTATGACTTTGAAATCATCTACAAAAAAGGGAAGCAAAATGTGGTGGCAGATGCACTCTCAAGAAAGGATGAGGATGTGGAAGCATTGTTGTGTGCCATTTCTATTATCCAACCAGATTGGATAAACGAAGCAAAGGAGGAATGGAAGAATGACGAAGAAGTGTGGGCACTTATTCGAAAGCTACAACAAGATTCCAGTACTTCTGATACATTTAGCTGGAAAAATGATTCGTTATGGTACAAAGATCGCTTATACCTCTGTAAGAATTCCCAGCTAAAACAAAAGATTCTTATGGAATTGCACACTTCTCCCTTAGGAGGGCACTCAGGATTTTTAAAAACTTACCACAGGGTTAAGAAGGAATTTTTTTGGGATGGCCTTAAATCAGATATTCAAAAGTTTGTGGCGGAATGTTTGGTTTGCCAACAAAATAAAGTTGAAACAATTAAGACACCGGGTCTATTACAACCTTTATCCATTCCAAGCCAACGTTGGGAGGAGGTTTCAATGGATTTTATCACAGGTTTACCCAAGTCTGAGGGAAAGAGTGTCATCATGGTGGTAGTTGACAGACTTACCAAGTATGCACACTTTTGTGCATTATCACATCCATTTAAAGCCAGTACAGTTTCTACTGCATTTATGGAAACAGTTCAAAAGCTACATGGAAACCCAAAGATTATTGTAAGTGACAGAGATCCCATTTTCACTGGAAATTTTTGGACAGAATTATTTTCTTGTCTTGGTACTCAGTTAGCTCATAGCTCATCTTATCATCCTCAATCTGATGGGCAAACTGAGATAGTAAACAAATGTTTGGAAGGATATCTTCGTTGCTTTGTATCTGATAAACAGACACAATGGGTCAAATGGTTGCCTCTGGCTGAATGGTGGTATAACACTTCCTTCCATACAGCAACAAAAATGACCCCATTTATGGCACTTTATGGGTATCAACCACCATCCATCACATCATATTTAAGAGAAAATTCTAAGGTTCAGGCAGTGGAACATCACATCGAACATCAACAACAAGTCCTCCAACTCTTAAAGGATAACCTCGTGTTGGCACAAAATAGAATGAAACAACAGGCAGATCAACATCGCAGTGAAAGAAGTTTTGATGTAGGTGATTGGGTATTCCTACGGCTACAACCATATAAGCAAATGTCCCTAAAGCAAGCTAAGAAGGATAATAAATTATCACCAAAGTATTATGGTCCGTACAAGGTGTTGCAAAAGATTGGTACTATGGCATACAAATTGGAGCTTCCTGCAGCTTCTCGATTGCACCCAGTTTTCCATGTTTCATGTTTAAAGAAGGTTATAGGCGACAAGCTCCCAGTTCAAACAATATTGCCAGAACTTGACGAGGAAGGAAAAATTATATTGGAACCGGAAGCAGTCACAGAAACAAGAACTCGACAGCTACGAAATCGATCAATTTCAGAGTATCTTATCAAGTGGAAGAACTTATCCGCTGAAGATTCCACATGGGAGGATGAGAATTTTATGCAGAAGTATCCAGAACTACTCAAGCGTTGAGGACAACACTTTTTTGAAGGAGAGGGGCATGTTGGGTCCCTATAATACTAGTGATTACCCCATTACTATTGTAGTTATACCCCTTATTTATATTGTTGTGCCCCTATTACCCCCATATTGTTATTTCTGTGCCCCATAGAATCCCTCTATTGTTATTTTTGTGGCTTTATGTTATTATTGTTAGGTCGGCTGGATTATATTGTGACTCCGTAGACTCCTATATATAGAAAGGAGGTTTTGTCATTTGTATCATCCAAGAATTGTTCATTTATGTAATGTAAAGGAGGTTGCCCCCTCGAAGAGGCTGAATTCTAAGGCGTTGATCTTTCTTTTCTATCTTTTCTTGAGCTGGTTTCATAACAGAAATACCTTATAGTAGTTGATGCAACTTGGGTTACTACCACATTACTATAGAAAAATGGAAGAACTATTGAAAACTTCATGGGAAGTGGCCCATGATTTATTTTTTACTTGGGAGGATGATTGACTGAGAGGTCAACATCTCTTTACCAGAGAATTTGGTTCATCAATGTCTAAATTTGTTAGGATAGAGTTTGTTTTTCTTGCTATGTAATTTATAAAGTTTAGCAATTTTTTGCAATTTGTTTCATTTTCCCAATATTAGTCCATTTGATACTATATCTGTCAATCTAAAGTAGATTTATGATGCATTCTTTATATTTTGTTGAATTAATAAAAAATAAGAAAGTAGGGAGTGAGTGAGAGTGATTTTATGATCAAGGCATGTTACGAGTCCTTCTGTAGTTGTTATTTTAATTCTTAAACCAGACTTTCTATAATAATTGTTTATCACTATGAATATAGATATATACATATTGTTAGAAATATGTTGCCATTGATGGAAACAGATGGAAAATGTATCAAAAAATTCCTTAGGAGATCAGGTCTCAGGCACAAGAAGATCAACATGGATGAAAATGATGTAGAGACTTTGGAACCATTTATTGTACACGTAACATATCATGTGTAGATGAAATGGACCAAGAAGGATATATCTCTGAAAGATCTTTCCAATGGTATACAAAAGTCTGAAATTGGCCTCTTGGATCAAACGTTAGACCAAGTCAAAGGTGAAGCCCCAAAGTTAAATGTTGCAGAGATAAATTAGTTGGAGGACCCTTTTGGAGCAAGTTAATTTGTCAGATCAATCAAACATAGTGGCAAGGATGGAGGAGACACCATATAAGACAATTTGGCACTCATGGATCAACAATGAGGAAGTGGGGAGTGTGATCATTTGTTGACTAGTAGATCACACAACCTATTCTATCCCGACATAGATAACCCGAAAACAATAAGGAATGAAAAGGAGTTTGAGTAGGCAAACATGGGAGTACACAATACTATAAAGAAGAATCCTATTAGATTAGGAATATCCCACCTTGGATGTTAGCTTGACATTTGTACTTTGGCGATTTTCTACACACATGAAAAAAAGGATAGAGACATAGTAAGAACATGACGCATGTTCGACGGAGGGAGCCCAGAAGATTGCAAAGGTGCACAAACGATAAGTGCCAGGATGAAATATGTAGGCTACATGGGGCAAGGAAAAGGGCCAAACATTTAAATTATTTTTTTTAAAAGGAAAGGCTCACAAAACCAAAATTGAAGGGCCCCTTTCTCTTTCCTCTCTGATAAGGACACATGGTATCATTTGATTAGCTGTCAGAGATGACAGTCATTGATGATGTCATCATGACATGGTCCAATCATAGGTCGACAAGTGGCATGAAAATTGGATGTTTTTGGGTACCTGAATGGCCCATTTTTTAGTGAAATGTTTCATAACTCATAAATAGACACATGGCATAGGTGGCATTATCATGATGTCATCCCATTGGTCAGTTCCTGAAAAAAATAGGTGGAGTGACTAGGCATTGGGATGACAAGGTGGTGTTAGAGCCAATTCAACCCTGCTACATGTTGATTGGCTCTTGGTTCTCATGGGAAGACCCCATAGCATAGTTGAGCCCACTGGTCATAGCCTAATTTTTTTTGGAGTAGCACACGAAAAATTAGTGAGTTGACTAGGTAGGGACATGTCAGTATTGATGGGGGGAGTGGGAAGAAATAAGGGAGAAGCATGATGGGTCCCATGAGACAACTCACCCCGTAAGGAAGACCTAATTTTTTTTTAGAAGGGTGCATGTAAAAGGTGTCATGTTTTAAGTGTCAGGGATGTGGTTGTTGGAACTAACAAAGACCAAGGACGTGAAGGTTTATAAAGAAATGTATTTCCTCAGGGGCTTTAGAAATTGCTAATCACTTGAAGGCTAAGCTAGAGGTCACGATGCATGTTCTTATGGTGAAAACCCATTAGAGCACCAATGAAAAAGGGTTTTAAATGATATTTTGGTAGAATAGAGAGTTTAAGAGGAAGAACTAGCGGTTAAGCCAAAATTGGAGCTCACTAATTTTGGAAAAGTCCTACTGAAACCTGTAAAAGTGCCATAATTGTTAAAATTGTTGAAAAGTGTGAAACAAGAAATGCTTGTTGAGAATGCAACAAGATGATGGAGCTTAGTGAAAAGAGTCGCCTTCACTAAGTGGGACCGGAGGCAAATTATGGCGCAAGTTCTATTTTTGATCACAGTGTGGATGATCACAGTATGAGTGATCACAGTGTGGGTAACCACAGTGTGAGTGATCAGAGTGTGAGTGATCAAAGTCTATTTTTAGACTGGCTGTCAAAAATAGAAAAGTCAAATATTATTGTCTCATAATAATATTTGGACTATAAACTTGATCTTATTCTCTTGGAGCACTTCAGGATGAGCTACGGATGTGGTACATACATATCCCAGAAGGAAATACGTGGTTACCTATGGGATGACTAATATTTGCATGCAGGACTTCAGTTAGAACTCAAGTGAGTTGAGTTTAGTGGACTGGAGGTGCAGTTGATGGAGTTGTGTTCAGTTTAGCCTTGTTAAACTAGTTGTATTTAGTCTAACTGGAAAATAGACTAGAGATGAGTTGGGTGAATTAGTTATTAATTAATTCACAAGTTATTAACTCATAATGCAACTATAGAATATATCAGTTAACTCAGTTTCATGTCAGTGCATGTTCAGTTCAGCAGGGACAGGTGTTAGAGGATCAGATTGCTATCAGTTGTGACTATAGCTGTGCATGATGATTTGCACAATCAGAGGGATGGAGTATGCCAATGAATTGGCCAATACCATGAATTGTATCCTGTGCTCACGTCCAACAGAGTGTGAGTGATTATTTGCAGGTCAAATACGAGTTTGGTAAGCCATTTTCATCAGTTCTTGAGCAGGTATTGAGCTGGAGAGGCAGGCAAGCAGTGGAATAGATTTGGAGATCAGATCTGAGCTGTATTGTGTGTAACAGGTGGAGCTGGTACTGGATTGCTTGTGATAAGCATTGTACTTTGTAATGTTACATGATTCAATCAATATAATATACAGATAGTGTGGGGTTTTTAGCATGATGCTTTCCCCGGGATACATACTGTGTTAATGAGTTTGATTGATGCTTCTATGTGTGCCTGTGAATGTTTCTGCTTCTGTAAATTGATGATCAACATAGAGGAGATTATGTATTATACATGTTTCGCTTATAATTGTATGATCAGGATAATCTTTGTGAATATGTGTTAAATTATTCAAAATTTCTACATGGTATCAGAGCGAGCTGATTTGTAGAAGAAGTTCTACATGATATCAGTGTTGTATTGTTCATCAGATCTATTATTCAAGAAGTGTTTACATTTTATTTCTTCAGGTAGAGTCTGTAATCGGGCCAGGTAGCCTCTGGATTCATCCTTCTTTTGGAAGGTGAGATATCCAGTGAATGCCCATACAGTCGATCTCTGTACAAGAAATAATTTGTTCTCACGAATTCTAGATCGGAAGCGGTTGAGTTTTGAGCTAGTGGAATTCGTTTATTCCAAAGCAAGAGCGACCAGAGGAAGTTGGCGCTCAAGGATAAACTCAGAAACATTCAGTGTGAGAATGGAGACAGTATGCCCCAGTATCTCATGAAGTTCACCCAATGCCGGGATGAGCTGGGAAGTGTGGGGGTGACTGTCAGATGAGGATGGTGAGTCTAGCACTCCTTGACCTTCCTAAGAGTTGGCATAGCTACCAGGACTCGGTGAATGGAAGGGAGAAACTGCCAAATTGGGAACGACTATGGTCGGATTTGATGCAGGAGGAGATTAGACGGAGCACCAGAGACGGTTCTTCATCCATGCAGGATGAGGAGAACTGTGCCTTAGTGAGTAAGGCGAAGAAGGGGAAGGAGAAGGTTTATCTTTCCGAATCTTGTTCTTCCAGTGATGGGAAGAAGGTCGACAAGTTGAAGGTGAGATTCTTTCGTTGTCATGAGGAGGGTTCACGTGTCAGGAACCTGTATGCTCTTGAGCTTCAAGATGCATGCGAAGCCTTGAGCAGTGAGGCAACTGACGGAGACTTGGTGGTTGAGAGGGAGCGTATATTAGCTCTCAACATGCAGAGCCAGAAGAAGTCTCAAAAGATTGTGGAGGAGCCACAACTGGTGCAGCAGCTTCAGGAGGTTGTGGAGGACCTACAACAGGGGAAGCTGAGAGGAGATCGAGTAGAGACATATACTCATGTAGAGACCTCCAGTAGGGGGAAACTTCGTGCCATGTGGGCTGAGGGATCGCATGCAGCCATACCTCTAGGTAGGAGGTGGGGTGATGTGGATTGATTGTCCCAAGGAGGAGGGGCAGGATCCTTGAGGTACCCAACCTCTTGGATGAGACCTTGCTACGGGAGCCCCATATGTGTAGTAGCAGGAACTGACTGATTGGGTAGAGACAAATGCGGATGGAGTGGCAGAGAGAGTGACAGTGCAGGGAATCCCAGGAAAACGCATAGCTAACAGGCTGTAGCAATGCGAGAGGCACAAGTGTTTTGCACAGTGCTAGGTGGCACAGAGAGGTGTGCAATGGTGTGAGATGCATGGAGATGTTGCAGTAGCGCAGATGTCAGAGAGGGAGCACTTGTCAGCAGTAGGTAGAACTTCAACATCAAAGGATGTTTCTAGCCCAACATGGAGGTCAGTTGGGAGGTGCAGTGCGGATGCAATGCTGGGAGATAGAACCAACAACAACACGGATGCAGTCAGAGATCAAAGTGACAGAGGCTAGAGCAGTCAGATACTGAAGAGCACAGAGATGCAGAGTCTTTAGTCGACAGAGGCAATAGCAGTCAAAGACTTTGATGACAGAGCAAGTGGACCGGCCAGATGTGTTGCATGGAGAACATTCCAGAGTTTCAGGATCGGGTTTGAGAGGAAGCCTTTCTTGTTGAGAGGGAGTGTTGAAAAGTGTGCAACAAGAAATGCTTGTTGTGAATGCAACAAGACGATGGAGCTTAGTGAAAAGAGTCGCCTTCACTAAGTGGGCCCGCAGGCAAATTATGGTGCAAGTTCTATTTTTGATCACAGTGTGGATGATCACAGTGTGGATGATCACAATGTGGGTGATCACAATATGAGTGATCACAGTGTGGGTGACCACAGTGTGAGTGATCAGAGTGTGAGTGATCAAAGTCTATTTTTAGACTCGCTGTCAAAAATAGAAAAGTCAAATATTATTGTCTCATAATAATATTTGGACTATAAACTTGATCTTATTCTCTTGGAGCACTTCAGGATGAGCTACGGATGTGGTACATGCAGATCCTAGAAGGAAAAATGTATTTACCTATGGGATGACTAATATTTGCATGCGAGACTTCAGTTAGAACTCAAGTGAGTTGATTTTAGTGGACTGGAGGTGCAGTTGATGGAGTTGTGTTCAGTTTAGCCTTGTTAAACTAGTTGTATTTAGTCTAACTGGCAAATAGACTAGAGATGAGTTGGGTGAATTAGTTATTAATTAATTCACAAGTTATTAACTCATAATGCAACTATATAATACATCAGTTAACTCAGTTGCATGTCAGTGCATGTTCAGTTCAGTAGGGGCAGGTGTTAGAGGATCAGATTGCTATCAGTTGTGACTATAGCTGTGCATGATGATTTGCACAATCAGAGGGATTGAGTATGCCAATGAATTAGACAATACCATGAATTGTAGCATGTGCTCACGTCCAACAGAGTGTGAGTGATTATTTGTAGGTCAAATACGAGTTTGGTAAGCCATTCTCATCAGTTCTTGAGCAGGTATTGAGTTGGAGAGGCAGGCAAGCAGTGGAATAGATTTGGAGATCAGATCTGAGCTGTATTGTGTGTAACAGGTGGAGCTGGTACTGGATTTCTTGTGATAAGCATTGTACTTTGTAATGTTACATGATTCAATCAATATAATATACAGATAGTGTGGGGTTTTTAGCGAGATGCTTTCCCCGGGATACATACTGTGTTAATGAGTTTGATTGATGCTTCTATGTGTGCCTATGAATGTTTGTTCTTCTGTAAATTGATGATCAACGTAGAGGAGATTATGTATTATACATGTTCCGCTTATAATTGTATGATCAGGATAATCTTTGTGAATATGTGTTAAATTATTCAAAATTTCTACAAAAATAAGTAGACTTGATCAGTTTAAATTGTAGAAACAGCTGTTAAGGGCCTCATAACTTGTTGAACACATTCAAAAGACATTTTTTGAATAGGAGAAAGCCATAAATAATGAATCATGCAAGAATATAAGAAAAGAAAACAAGCCAAAAATAAGAAAGAAAAATATTTATAACCAGCCTTGGTCAAGTAGGGTAAAAAATGAATCTTATGTACAGGGTATTGGTGTATTCAATAATGAGAGATTGTTGAAGGTATTGGTGGTTAAGGAAGAATTGTTTTATTCATAAAATGGTTGGAATTCATGGTTCTAGTATGAAAATGGATGAAATATGAATCATTGATGTCAAGCAAGTTGTAGCTTACAAATCAGGGGTTCTAGCTCTTTCCAATGGGTGCTGGTAAATATTTAGCATTTTGAACTCCTTTCAATTGTAGCTGATAAATTAGGGAGTTGTAACTTCCAGTTGGTTGTAGCTGTAGAAATTGTAACAATGGGTTGTAACTTTCCTTGTGAAGTAATTGAAGAATAATTTAAAGAATTTATGTGTTCTATTCTTATTGCTTATCCTTTTTATGTCATGCTCATATGAATTGATTGTTAAATCTTTTATGGTGTCCTAATTTCGTTACATAAGTAAACAAAATCTTTTAAATTCAAAAAATTCCTACAATATTGATTAACCCCCTCTTAGTATTGTCCTAGTTTATGATATTTTTTATTAGAGAAACAAGTTAATTCAGATTAGTTTAATAGCTGGAAGAAAGATCAAGGACAATGGAAAACCAACAAGGATGATTTACCAATAGGGAACCTAGGTTCAATGGGAAAAACTATGTGTTTTGGAAAGAAAGGATGAAAACCTACATTCAATCACTTGGAGCTGATGTATGGGATGTTGTGTAAGAATAATATCAAAAGCCTCCAATAGTAAATGCCAAAGGTCAAAATATGGAGTTCACATGAAATACTAAATCCATGAATGTCCTGCTTGTTGGCCTACTTGAATCAAAACTTGTCAAAGTGATAGAATGCATATCCGCCAAAGTTATATGGGACACGATGAGTAGTTGCTATGAAGGTAACAACAAGGTAAATTAAGATAAACTTCAAGGTTTTATAAATAAATTTGAGTTCTTAAGGATGCATGTTGATGAAGATATTGGAAAAATAATTTTTAAGAGTTGATGAGGTTGTGAACACCATAAGAGGTCTTGATGAAAAGATAGATGAAGTTGTGGAATTTCAAAAGGTGTTGAGGTATCTTCCTAAGAGGTTTAACACCAAGGTTTCAGCCATTGAAGAGATGTCCAATCTTAAAAGTCTGTAGCTAAACAAACAACCTTCAATGGCATAAAGAGTTGTTTTACAAGCGTTCTTGTTAACTGAGATTCTATAATAGCAAAGCTGGGTTAGTTCCCCCTCATTAGTATTGGCTCATTGGTATTGGTATACGACACAAAGAAAAGAAAGGAAGGCAGCAAGGTGAAAGGAAGGAAGGAAGAGTAGATAGAGAGATGGAGGATGGTAGGCCAGATAGATAGATAGGCAGGATGTCACATACACCAGGTGGGCACGGCTTATTGGGCACGAACTAGAGCTTAATGCACTGAGTATAGCATCCAATGAGTATAACTTATTTTAAGCACTGACTGACCGTAGCTTCTAGAAACTAGTAGTGAGTAAGAGATTGATTTTCTCGGCTGTCCTACCTAACTTTCTTTCTGTCTTGCCTAGAAGGTAGGTGACAGAGTACCCCAATAACATGTTGTGTTAGATTTCCCTTAAGCCAGTTGCATGGAGGTTATTTGTGGCTTGACAAACCCTACCTGTGGATCCAGACACACTGCATTGGGTTTCAGGATCACTACCAAGACAAGGAGAAGATGCAACTGAAGTTATGATGGTAATGAAGAATAGAAGTGCAAACAAGAGCATGACAACTCTTATTGTGATTCAGATGAAGAAGAATCCAACTTGTGAGGAATTGCAAGAGAGGCTTAGGCAAATATAAAGGTAAGCTACCTTTGAAGTGTTCTAATTGTGTTAAGGTTGGTCGCTAGGCATCAAAAGTTCCTAAAAAGAAGAAGAAGGATTACGACCCTAGAGAGAAATTCAGTAATGCTCAAAAAGAAATAAACAAGGCTAAGAATAAGGTTGTTAATGTTCAAGAAGGAAGATCCTATGAAAGTGATTCCAACCAAACTTTAGATGAGGAAAAATATGTAGATATCCCAAAAAAATTCATGTTGATGGCCTTAGACAATCTACAGATTGAAGTTGTAAATTCTAATGATGAAGAGGCTCAATTGGACTTAAAAGGAAAATTGGTAAGTGCACTTGAGGAAATAGAAAGGTTGAGAAAGAAAAATAAATCCCTAAAGGAGTTGTTGAGCAAAGAAAAAGATAAAGTTATTGAGTCATTGCTCTTGCAATTAGAAGAAGTTATTCAAGATTCAAGAATCCCTAAACCAATAGTTAAATGAAAAAAATCAAGTGTGTGAAAAACTGGAAGAGAAATCGTGTTACTAAAGAAGGAGCTAGAGAAGGAAAAAATGAAGTTAAGCTTCAATCAAATTTTTTCTAAAGGGACATATAATTTAAATGATATATTGGAAGCACAAATAATTTGCACATATTGTAGTGGTCATGGATTTGACATTGAGTCTAGCACAACAACATAATTGAAAGGAAAAAATCAAATCATGTTTGTCCCAAAAACAAGAGAAGGGGCTACGCAACAGTAGAAAGAGGGTATGTATCATAATAATTAGTTGAAGAAATATCAATAGAAACAAAATCTAAATGTTGGCCAAGAAAATCGAAGCGCTCATTATTTAGGCTAGCATAGAAGACAACCTTTTGGATATTATGATATTTTACCAAGGTATCGTTTCACATGCACTAATTATGGCCACAGAGGAGAAAATTGTAGAGTCAATATATCCTACAAGTAGCTCAAATCAAGAGGCAGAAATCAGTAGAGGGAAGGGAGACATAGGTACAATAATTATTTTTCTCCCTTCAAAAATCATATTTAGTTCCTCTAAATGTCAAAAATTTGGGCATATAATAATCAATTGCAAACCTAATGAGAACAAGACCAAACTAGTTATTGAAGAAATGAGTCAAAGCCCAAGGTTTGGAAATAAAAGAAAAAAACATAACAATGTGACATCACTGTGTATGCTCAGAATGAAGGTAGTCATTGGTATGTGGATAGTGGTTGCTCCAGAAACATGTTAGGATCTAGAATTAAGTTATTGACATGGAAACCAGTGGACAAAGGTAATATAACTTTTGGCAAGAATGCTCCAGGCAAGATCATTGTAAAAGGAGTGGTCGGTTTATCAAATGAAAAAGGTAAATCCAATAATGTTCTATATGTTGATGGGATAAAGCATAATATTCTAAGTGTGTCATAGATGTGTGATCAGTTCTATGATGTGATTTTTAAAGCTAAAATTTGTCAAATCAATTATGCTGACATGGGAGAAGCAATTATTGAAGTGGTGATAATAAATAATAATGTTTATGTGCTTAAGGAAAACACAAAAAGGTGGTGTTTATAAAAAATTGATGAAAATTAGTTGTTGCATGGGAGACTTGGACTTCTAAACTTTGATAAGATAGTCAAATTGAAGGAAAATAATGCTTTCAAGGATCTCCCGAGGATGTCAAAACTAGAGAATATTTTAACCACCTCTCCAACATTTACCCACTTTCACCAGCATGCTGGGGTAAACATCAAATTAGTGCTATTATGATATTAATCAACTCCCTAAGTACAATTATGGAAGTGGAATCAACAATCTAAAACTTTATTGACTTCCCTCAGGTGTTACAGGACCACCAAGAGATAAACAACCACTCCAGGTGCCCAAACCCCGATTCATCTTTCTTTTTTTAGGATCTAGAGTTCCAATCACTCTCATGACAAGGAAAGCTAGCTACTATAACCCTCTAGATACTCTGATGACCCTGTCTCCCAGTGACTCTAGTCTATATTTCCCAGTTTTGAGCTTGCAAACCTGAAATACGAGCCACCTTTTTAGGGCCTGACTCCCAACTATTGCGTAGGACTTAATGAGACTTTTATAAATGATAAATAACACTAGGAAAAATCCATTAACACAAATATTAGATAATAAATTGACCTAACCATGCCTAACCATGACATACAATTCGTTAAACACGTTGTGAACATATAAGCTACATGTCATAAATGCATATATGAATATAGGGGTCTCATTCTTATTTGATAATCATGAAGAAGGTATAATGCCCTCTTATAATAGTTGCAATAAAATCTATTAGTGCATGCATCTCATTTATCCATCAAAACAAGTTAAGATCCATAACCAGAATTTACTATGAAACCATGCTTACCACCATCATATAACTAGAATAATAAGAATGATAGAACGACCATCATATCCAAATAATAAAAAGTATAATTACTCATGAAAATGCAAGAGGGAAAGAGCTCTTATTAACATATGCAAAAGCAAACCGACTCAAGGACTTCCACATACCGCCTGACCATAGATTGGGCTAAACCAAATTTTTCTTTCAACTAATCACATTAGTGCCCTATTCCAAGCATGAATGTGGAACTCACAACAAAAAATCTAGGGCTTCCTCAAGATTTATCACAATCCCACCAAAACTAGTCAAGGGACTCCTAGGCATGAAACAAGCACCTACACAACTAGGCTTTACCATAATCCTACAATAACTGGTCAAGGGATTCCTAGGCCCAAATAAAAAACATACACTACCATGCTTTACGAAAATCCCACAAAAATCGATCGAGGGATCATTAGGCCCTAATCAAGCTTGGATGCCTTTGGATTTCTTCACCAATACCTTGAGGAATTTTCAAGTCTCCAACCTCAGGATTTATCGTAGTCCCACAAAACCCGATCAAGGGATTCCTAGGCCCTTGGGAATTTCCTTGAGACCACCTCAGCTAGTTCCAAAACCATCCAACAATCCAAAGGTCAACCACATGAAAGAACCCCATCATACGATGGCTATTGGGAAATTGAAAGGCAAAGCTGAAACCACTGTCACACCTAGAAAAACCCATGCCAATGACATCAAGAGAAACAAATGCACACACACATGTACCAAGCATGCCAAAAATAACAAGGAAATTATACATGTAACAGATACCTACAAAGTAATACCACTATAGTCGCTTGATACAACTCTTCCTTACTTGATCCTTACTTCCCTTTGCTTTCTTTTCCTTCCTTTCTCCAATGTTATAGTGCTCCAAGGATTCTCTAAATGTGAAAGAGTATGAGAGAGAGAGAATAGAGAGAAAGCTCCAAAATTAAAATGACAAAAGACATGAACTAATCCTCAGAAGCCTTTTTATTATTGAGGCCTCTATTTTCTTCAATTTCATCTATTTTTCCTTCAATTTCCTCCTCACATGCAACCTGTGACCTTTCACCTTCCTTTTCTCTTATTTTCCATTATTTTCATAAATAAAATTCCAATTAATGTCTCTTTGCCTTTTCAAAAGCTTGGCCAATTCCTTTTCCAATTTCCCTTAGCCATAATAAACCAAATGAACACCCACTAGTGTAGGTTTTAACCCTGTACAGAAATTACCTGCATACAAATTCTAAAACACAAAAAATAAACATCGTGAGAGCGAAACGCATAAAACACATATACACAGAGATTTCCCCTGGATCCCAAAACCGGGACTACCAGCTTGATTTTTCATTATTTTCCTTTCAATGTTACAATAAATATTTATACATGCTGAAGCATCCAATACCATGGACTGAAAACCATTGCGTCCAAAACCATGGACCAAAAACCATAGTGTCGAAAACCATGTGTGAAAACCATGCACAAAACCATAGGTAGGTCCACCCAACTTAATATAAGGTCCAAAAAAAATTTCCAAGAACCCAGCCCTAGACCCCGTAGAGGGAGGCTACCCGCCTTCCACAAACCCCCAGACAGGAGGTGTTGTTGGGAAAAGTATCCAATACGGAATGACCCTATCCCACTCTAAGGGTGATAGTACCTCAGCAAAAATCAAAGCAAAGCTATTTGAGATTACTTCTTTATGAGATGTAAGAGAGAGGAGGAAGAGATCCACTAACCAATGTCTTCCGCTAATGATTGATCCAATCTTCTCTCTTTGCTGCTTGCTCCCAGCTCCTTGCTCTTTTACTGGCCCAGCTACACCAAGATCCTGCAAAATCACAAGAAAGGGAAACTACAAGAAGCATACATTCATATTTGATTCAAGGATTAGAATAAATCAAATATACAAGCATAACAATACACCATTGAGACACATGCATATAGAAGAACCTAAAATGCTTTATTAATGGAAGAAGTAAAGTTCAGGAAGTGATACAACCATAAAAGGCCCAATCCAACATCACCTCCCAGCAGAAAGAAATCTCCTCTTCACCTCCTTCAAGCAAATCACCCAATAGTTCTATACTCAAACCAACAACACTTCCTTACATTCACAAGATTCCAGCCCCCTTAGACCTCATGAGAGAGATCTATATATAGGATTTTTGGAGAAAGGATGAGTCAGCTTGAGCTTGGCATGGAGCTGACCAGTGTCCTCTCCCACTTTAGTTATTCTTCAGTTCTTGAGTCCACTTGGAGGTTCTTGCTTCCACTTGGAGATCTAGACCCTCTTACTCATCACTAGGCGAATTCTCTAATCCAAGTGTCATTTTGGAAGCTTCCTGGGCATTGACACCTTGAGGAATGACTGTGCCACTTGGCCAAACTCGCCCAGCGCAGGTAGCCTTCTTTGTAGTTGACATTCAGCGCAGGTACACAGTGGAGCAGTTGACATTCAGTGCAGATGCTCAGTGGAGCAGTTGACATGATCCAGAATTAGCTTGTTTTTGAGTGTTTTCAGGTGGAGAACTGATATTCAGTGCTGTGGTTTGCTGACCTTGTTCCTCTAGGGGTAGGAACAACATGTTTAGGGACTTTGGATCCCTTAGATTATTGACATTTCATGCTTCATGCTGTTAGGCACAAAAATGTCTATAACAGTTTCCCCCTAAAGTATGAGGTCGTTTATCGGGTGAAATGCTTTATCAGGAGGATCCGAAGTTCATTCAATCGCTGAGAGGTGACCTGTAATAAAATACAATACTGTTGGCATTATGATTCAGGTGTTGTCCTTGATGGCAAACCCATTCAAGTGATAAATCAAGAAGGACGCAGGAAATATGTTCAGCAAGTGCGTCCCCGCAGGTATACCATACAGAACCCGCGTCCAGGGACGCAGGCCAGCCGTTCAGGAGGTGCGTCCGCCCAGTGCACACATTTCAAGGCAGAGAAAAGCACGTGGGGGTTTCTTGTGTGGTATCTAGCCGACGGTTTTGTGTTTCTATGGTGTCGGCTCGTGGTTTTGTTCCATGTTTTGGGGAGAAGCTTGCCTATATAAAGCAAAGGAGTTCATTTGGATTAGGCATCATCTTGGTTGAATATCTTTTGGTGAGATCTAGTCCAGATCTATGAAGGCGAATCTTCTAATGGACTGTGATCTCTATGGCGCATGATCAGATCTGTGGATCTGAGTGTTTGGGTTGGTTCTGAAGTCCTCATATCTTTTATATTTGAAGGGACGCAGGTTCAGTGAAGGAAAAGTGCGCCGGGACGCAGTACAGTAAAGGCTCAGGTGCGTCTCTGAGGCAAAGGACGCGGCGCGTCTGTGTTATTGGGTGCGTCTCTGAAGCAAAAGACGCGGCGCGATAGTGTTTCTGGGTGCGCCGGTCGCAGCAAAGCATAGAGGAACAGTGCGTCGGCACGCAGAACAGTGGAAGGTAGACTGCGTCCAGTCGCAGGTCACAGAAAGAAAATATGCGTCCCTGTCTTAAGATGATCTGTTGACTGTATATTTCTGTTCATAAGGTGTTCTGGGTTATTTCTGTAATTACTGATCTGATATCTGTAGTGGACTGTATCTGTTGTATACTTGTTGATCATTTGATTCTTCATGAAAAGAAGTAGGGGGTTGTAGCTCCCTTCCAGGAGAGACTGGAAAACGAGAGAGAGTTGTAGCTCTCTGCAGGTTGCAGCCTGCGTGCTGGTAAAGGACTGCACCAGTACAAAATCATTGTAAAAAGAATTTCTTGAAAGAAGATAGAGACATATTGCAGCAGGTGGTTTTCTCCCGCATTGGGTTTCCACCTTACATCTTGTGTTCTTTGGTGTGACTGTCTATTTTCTTTATTCATGCTCATTATTTTATGATACTGATATGCAAGAATAATTCAAAAGATCAAATAAGGAAGATTTGGTAAATTGCTTGATAATACTGATTCACCCCCCCTCTCAGTATTATTTCCAACAATTGGTATCAGAGCAGGTCCTTCAGAAAAGCTTGATCGCTTGAAGGTAGATCGTTCATCATGAGCAACTACGAGAGAGAAGCATCAATCAGGCCACCAGTTTTTGATGGGACAAACTTCAATTATTGGAAGGTAAGAGTTACTGCATATCTTCAATCTCTTGGTACTGAAGTTTGGGACATTGTAGAAACAGGCTATGCTTTTCCTTCAGCTACTCCTACAGATCCAGCTGAGAAAAAGAAGTATGAAACAAATGCAAAAGCAGTCAGTACTCTATTAGGAAGTATATCCCAAACAGAATTCATGAAGGTAATGCACTTCAAATCAGCAAAAGAAATATGGGACAAAATGATCACAAGCTATGAAGGAGATGAACAGGTAAAACAAGCCAAACTTCAAACTCTCAGAATTCAATATGAGACTCTCAAGATGTATAATGATGAAAGTGTGGCTAATTATTTTCTTCGGGTAGATGAGATTGTAAATTGTATGAAAAATTTGGGTGAAGAAGTAAAGGAGTCTCTAGTAGTTCAAAAGATTCTAAGATCATTATCCCCCAAGTTTGAATCCAAAGTATCTGCAATAGAAGAAAAAGAAAATCTCCGTGTTCTTACTATGTCTCAGCTACATGGAATTCTAACTGCTTATGAAATGAGAAAGGGAGGACCATCAGACAGAAGGGAGGCTGCTTTTAAAGCATCAGGCAAAGAAGATTACTATGAAGCAAGCCATGATCCAGAAGAAGAGGAAGAAGAATCAAATTTTGTCAGAAATCTTCAAAGAGGTTCTGGAAGGTTCAGAGGTAAGCTACCTTTCAAATGCTTTGCTTGTGGAAGAGTAGGTCATTATGCTGCAAAATGCTCTTATAAGGATAAAGGAAAGGAACCAGTTAGATGGAACAAGAAACAAAGCGCAAATAAGAAAAGCTACTACACCCATGAAGATAGTGATGGCTTATCAAACAGTGATGAAGATGAACAAGGTAATAAATATAGGTTGTTAATGGCATTTGAAGATGATGATTATGAGGATGCTGTAGATGTGGATAACCTTTATGATGAAATTACTAGACTCAAGAGATGCATAGAAGAAAAGAACATGATTATTGATACTCTACAATTCCAAATTGATGAAAAGGAAAAACATCTTGAAAAATTAGAAGGTGAAATTGTTGGTCTTAGAAAAGAAATTGAGAAAACAAAAACTATTAATCTCAAGTTTGTCAAAGGATCTGAAACTTTGGATGAGATTATCAGTGTGCAGCGGTCTCCACTAAATAAGACAGGTTTGGGCTATAATGGAGAAACTTCTCAAGCATCCACTTCAAAAAGTTATCTTGATGCAGCAAGAAGAAATGAGCAAGAGCACAAGGAAGATCATCAGGTAAAGCAGGGACAAATGTCAAGCAGAAACTATCAGGGGCAATCCAGCTTAAGGGTGAACAAAAGCCACAACCAGCCACAGGTAAAATCTTCTCAATTTGGTTCAAGAATAGATGAAAATAGAAATTACAATCAGTTGGCTGGTAGATCCAATAATCGCAGAAGCTTCTTCAATGGACAATGCTTTTCTTGCCATAACTTTGGTCACAAAGCAGCTCAATGTGTTGCGTATAAAACAATCATGACTAGGGAAGCTCAAAAACAAAGAAGTATGACAGGGATTACAAAAAGGACCTATAACAACTTTTCAGCTCTTGAAAATGAAGTTGAATGTTCTATTTGCAATAATTTTGGACATAAAGACTTTGAATGCAGAAGCAGGTTTCCGGAAAGAAAGGTACAAGAGCAGAAAAAGGAACAAGCCTCAGGCGCCAAAACATGGAGAATAAAGGAACCTCAAACAGAAAGATGTGGGATAGCATTTTATGCAGAAGGACAAGAAAATCTATGGTACATTGACAGTGGATGTTCGAAGCATATGACAGGTGATAAAGAAAAACTTGAGTCTTATTCTAATTTAGAAAAGGGAAAGAAAGTCTCTTTTGGAAATGATACTCCTGCAACTATAAAAGGAAAAGGTATTGCTCCTTTAAAAGAAGATGTTAAGGCTGGAAATGTTTTGTTTGTTGATGGATTGAAGCATAATCTACTAAGTGTCAGCCAGATGTGTGATCAAAGAACCGAGGTTATATTCAGATCAAATGGATGCCTTGTTCGTGATCTTGATACAGGTAAAACAGTTCTCAAAGGAAAGAGAACTCCAAATAATCTATACATATTTGATGAAGGACAACAACAATGCTATCTAAGCAAGAATGAAGAGCACTGGTTATGGCATCGAAGGTTGGGACATCTAAGCTTCTCACAAATAAGGAAAGCTTGCAAATATCAGGCAGTTCGCGATCTTCCAGATATCAAAATTCCTGACAACACCATATGCAGATCATGTCAGTTTGGAAAACAAACCAGAACTAACTTTCCAGAGAAAGAAGGATCAGCCAGCATGCCTCTTGAGCTAGTACATACAGATGTATGTGGACCATTCAGAAAAAGAACACCTAGAGGAGAGGAATACTTGATATTATTTATTGACGATTTCTCCAGGTTTGTTTGGTTAGGACTTATGAAGCACAAAGATGAAGCATTCGAAAAATTCAAAACCTTCAAAGCCTTGGCTGAAAATGAATCAGGTCACAAAATTAAGTGCCTCAGATCTGACAGAGGTGGGGAATTTACTTCAAATGAATTTTTCGATTTCTGTGATGAACATGGGATAAGGAGAGAATTCTCTACAGCTAGAACACCTCAGCAAAATGGAGTTGTTGAAAGAATGAACAGAACAATCCAACAAATGGCTCGTGCTATGCTTGATGAATCAGGAACCCCCGCAACCTTCTGGGGTGAGGCTGCACATACTGCGGTTATTATTCTCAACAAGACAAATGTCCGGGTGAACAGCACTCAAACCCTCATGAGCTCTGGAGTGGTAAAACTCCTTCGGTAAAGCACTTCAAAATATTTGGGAGCAAATGCTATATCAAGAATACTGAGGAGCAGCTTGGCAAACTTGATCCTAGAGCAGATGAAGGCATTCTTCTTGGCTATTCTCCACATAGCAAAGCATACAAATGCTACAATAAAAGACTTGGCAGAATTGTTGACAGCATTGATGTAGTGGTTGATGAAAAGGGATATATTCCTAGGCAAATACATCGTGAAGACATCGAAGAAGATGAGAGCTACCCTCAAAGACAGAATGATGAAGAAGAAGAACCTCAAGAAGAATCTCAAGAAGAACCTCACGAAGAAGCAGAAGAACGGACAAGAATAGAAGAAAAGACTCCATCCAGATATGTTCAGAAGAACCATCCAGAATCTCAGATCATGGGACAAAAAGAAGCAGGTATACAAACTAGAAGAACAGTTGCAGAAGCTTCAAGCTATTTGGCATTACTTTCCTCCACCGAACCACAAAATGTGAAAGAGGCATGCAAAGATGAATGTTGGGTGAAAGCAATGGATGAAGAACTTGAGCAAATCGAAAAGAACAACACTTGGGAGCTGGTTCCTAGACCAAAAGATAAGAATGTTATTGGAACAAAATGGGTCTTCAAAAATAAATTGAATGAAAATGGAGAAGTAATTAGAAACAAAGCCAGACTCGTTTGTAAAGGGTATGCGCAGCAAGAAGGAATAGACTTTGAAGAAACTTTTGCTCCTGTTGCAAGACTTGAGGCCATCCGAATGTTCCTTGCTCTCTCAAGTTTTCAGAACTTCAAAGTATTTCAAATGGATGTGAAATCAGCCTTTTTGAATGGAGACTTGGAAGAAGAAGTGTACATTGAACAGCCAGATGGGTTCATTCTTGGAAATGATCCAAATCTTGTATGCCGATTGAAAAAGGCTCTCTATGGTCTCAAACAAGCTCCAAGGGCTTGGTACTACCGGTTGGACAAATATCTTCATCAACAAGGTTTCTTAAAAGGTTCAGCAGATAGCAATCTGTATATAAAAGTTGAAAATGACAAATTGCTAATACTTGTTGTGTATGTAGATGACATTATTTTTGGCAGCAATGAAGAAGCTATGAGTCAAAGCTTTGCCTCAGTCATGCAGAAAGAATTTGAAATGTCCTTGCTAGGAGAACTGACATATTTCCTTGGTTTGCAAATCCAACAGAAGGAAGGAGGAATCTTTTTATCTCAAACCAAGTATCTCAAGCAGATTTTGAAGAAATATGGCATGGAAGATGCAAAACCAGTATGTACACCCATGGTCACAGGATGTAGTCTCAGTGCAAATGATGAATCTGCAGCAGTACATCAACCAACCTACAGATCTATGATTGGAAGTTTACTATATTTGACAGGTACCCGACCAGACATCATGCATGCAGTTGGAATAGTTGGAAGATTTCAGGCAAATCCAAAGGAGACTCATCTTCAAGCAGTGAAGAGAATTTTCAAATATCTTCAAGGGACTCAAAATTATGGCTTATGGTATCCTAGAGATACAGATCTTACTCTTCATGCCTATACAGATGCAGATTGGGCCGGAAGCGTGGATGACAGGAAAAGCACAAGTGGTGGTGCGTTCTTTATGGGTCCCAGACTGGTCTCTTGGTTCAGCAAGAAACAGAGTTCAATTGCCTTGTCTACAGCTGAAGCAGAATATGTTGCTGCTGCATCTTGTTGCACCCAACTCCTTTGGATGATGCAGAATTTGCAGGATTATCAAATCACTTGTACTCCTCCAATCCCTATCTTATGTGACAACACAAGTGCAATCAGCATCTCAAAGAATCCGGTTATGCATTCAAAAACCAAGCACATACCAATCAAGTACCATTTTCTCCGGGAACAAGTACTTGAACAGAAGGTCAAGTTGGAGTATGTTCCTTCTAAGGAACAAGTTGCTGATATTTTCACCAAACCTTTGCCCAGGGACACTTTTGAATACCTCAGGCAAAAGCTGGGGGTTGTTGATGCATCATCTTACTGTTGATCATCTTCCTATTGGTGGTATAGGCTCAGGGGGAGCACATAATGCATTGTTGGCATTATGGAGAAGGAGATCTTGGAAATAGCTGCAATATGTCTCTATCTCCTTCATGATGGATTTCTGGTTACAGATCTGGAGATGCATGAGCATAGGGGGAGCATACCCTTTGCCCTTGATGTCAAAGGGGGAGAATGAAGCTGAAGATTATGTGGTTGCCATCAAGTCCAAAGGGGGAGATTGTTGGCATTATGATTCAGGTGTTGTCCTTGATGGCAAACCCATTCAAGTGATAAATCAAGAAGGACGCAGGAAATATGTTCAGCAAGTGCGTCCCCGCAGGTATACCATACAGAACCCGCGTCCAGGGACGCAGGCCAGCCGTTCAGGAGGTGCGTCCGCCCAGTGCACACATTTCAAGGCAGAGAAAAGCATGTGGGGGTTTCTTGTGTGGTATCTAGCCGACGGTTTTGTGTTTCTATGGTGTCGGCTCGTGGTTTTGTTCCATGTTTTGGGGAGAAGCTTGCCTATATAAAGCAAAGGAGTTCATTTGGATTAGGCATCATCTTGGTTGAATATCTTTTGGTGAGATCTAGTCCAGATCTATGAAGGCGAATCTTCTAATGGACTGTGATCTCTATGGCGCATGATCAGATCTGTGGATCTGAGTGTTTGGGTTGGTTCTGAAGTCCTCATATCTTTTATATCTGAAGGGACGCAGGTTCAGTGAAGGAAAAGTGCGCCGGGACGCAGTACAGTAAAGGCTCAGGTGCGTCTCTGAGGCAAAGGACGCGGCGCGTCTGTGTTATTGGGTGCGTCTCTGAAGCAAAAGACGCGGCGCGATAGTGTTTCTGGGTGCGCCGGTCGCAGCAAAGCATAGAGGAACAGTGCGTCGGCACGCAGAACAGTGGAAGGTAGACTGCGTCCAGTCGCAGGTCACAGAAAGAAAATATGCGTCCCTGTCTTAAGATGATCTGTTGACTGTATATTTCTGTTCATAAGGTGTTCTGGGTTATTTCTGTAATTACTGATCTGATATCTGTAGTGGACTGTATCTGTTGTATACTTGTTGATCATTTGATTCTTCATGAAAAGAAGTAGGGGGTTGTAGCTCCCTTCCAGGAGAGACTGGAAAACGAGAGAGAGTTGTAGCTCTCTGCAGGTTGCAGCCTGCGTGCTGGTAAAGGACTGCACCAGTACAAAATCATTGTAAAAAGAATTTCTTGAAAGAAGATAGAGACATATTGCAGCAGGTGGTTTTCTCCCGCATTGGGTTTCCACCTTACATCTTGTGTTCTTTGGTGTGACTGTCTATTTTCTTTATTCATGCTCATTATTTTATGGTACTGATATGCAAGAATAATTCAAAAGATCAAATAAGGAAGATTTGGTAAATTGCTTGATAATACTGATTCACCCCCCCTCTCAGTATTATTTCCAACAAATACAATACATTATTTTTCATTCTGCTTTCATGATCTAGCTGAGGCGGGCATTCCCATGCTCAGCTTTATAAATTCATTTTGGTACATAGAACAGACGATCGTCTGATGGTAGACTGATAATTCTCTGCTGAAATTATCATCCTTTGAGTAGGATGATCATCTGCTGCAATGATGTACATGTCAAATGTCTTTATGTTTCCTGAATATATATCGCAGCCCGGATGGATGAAACTAGATCCAGGGTCTTCAAACTCGTTTGATCTTCACTCTAAGTACAAGTCGATCCATGTGAGAGTTGCGCTGAAGTCGAACATGGAAAGACATCGCTTGATTACCGGTCAATGATGTAAACCGTTAACAAGCGCGAGAGGAATCACCGATAATGATAATGACCCTCAAGGTACTGCAGTACAATTCACGTGGTGTGAATAAAGGACTTGGCGTCGAACACCATGCAAAATCTTCTGGTCGAAGGTCATTGATGTATACCTGTCGCCGGAAGTGAGAAACTTGCCATTGAGGCATGCAAGCTTCAAAGTACTGAGGGGGTTGTTCCTAGATCAACTTCTTGGATAATGAGCTGAAGTCGACAAGAAGCGATCCGTCAAAGGAGGGCCTTAATGAATCCCACATCAGTGACACAGAACGGAGCTAATGATTTTAGTGGAGGTGAAAACAATCTGTGACATATGATTCAGGGTGGCGATCATGGGTGGATGAAGGATAATGTATGGCAGTGGATGGGACACGGTTGACTCTTTCTGAACAACATCGCTTGAACATGTAACGACACTGATGCAATGGATCGGTAGCATTACCCCAAATGTGGATGGTTTGGCGAAGACCATGGTGATGAGACCGGTGAATGAAACAACCCAACCCGATGTGATACGGAGGAAAAGTGTCATGTTCAAGAGCGACTTGCTACCATTAAATCTTTGAGGTTCTCCCAAATTTTCCCTAGTCATTTCTGACCAGTACCTCTTTATTTTTGTCAAGCTTGAGGAGGTTAACATATGCTTGTTCTATAACCTGCCCTTCGGGCAAGCCCATCGCTATGTTTTAACGAGCCTAGCGATAGGGAAACTCGTTCTTGTCTAAAAACAAGTTTGTCACTATTTAATCATTTTAACAAGTCTAACAACAAGGAAAACTCGGTCCTTTTCATTTTTAGAGAGTCTGAAAAGGTACAGAAATTCAACTCCAAAATTCCTTTTTTGTCATATAATCCCTTAAGTCCAAAAAAGTATAAAACAATACAGAAGGGATGAGTTTTCGATAACTTTAACGAGCCGAATAAACAAGCGCTCGACCTTTTTGTGTAATAATCCCTCAGGTCCAAAAAGATTAAAATCTAGAAGAGGGATAGCTCTTCTGGTCACTTTTAACGAGCTGGAAGGCCAAAACTCGGCAAACTTTTCATATTTTACGAGTCAGATGAAAAGAGCTCAAAGAAGACTCGTCTTTTGAGGAACGAGTGATAAACAGGGATAGCAGCAGATTCCAGGTACAGGTTGGAATTTTCCAATCACAGCAGTGTCACAAGGATGGCTAGGTGAAATCACTCTTCGCAGCTGTTCCTGAAAATGGGTAAACAATCATATGGGGGTGAACGATCGGCCAAATGGAATGGAGGTGGCAGGTGCAAACACGACCAAGGCTTTTCATGGCTAATAAATTTACGATCACAATGGTTATTTACCGGAATAGGTTCATTTTTTAATGAGCTTAAACTCTGGAGGAAACTCTTGCTCAATCTTATGTTTATTTTTTAACGAGCATGAACTATGTGCTAAAACTGCTCGGATCTCGCTTTTCTATTTTTTAACGAGCATAAATTCCGCGGTAAAACTGCTCGATTATATGGTCAAATTTTGATTTTTTACCATTACTAGATTTTCTCTTTTCAAGGATAGTACTGCATTTTCAATTGCTGCAACAAACTTTGTTAGAAATGAATAATATTTGCATGAAAATGAGATTATAACCCTAATATTTCACTTTGAACTACGTAAAAAGCTATTTAAAAGGTGTTTTTACCTCTCATTTACCATTTCATTTGCATTTGGTTTGTTGGAGCTCTGGAGGTGCCTCTTCCCCCTTGATTTTCATCAGCTGATTCCGGGAGATTCTGCGGACGATTTTCGGCGCTGTCTGGACCAGGTAGGAGCTAAACCCTAGCTCTTTCTTTTCATGGTTTTCTTTTCCAGTTTCATGCCTGTTTTTCAGTCTTTCTGAGCCCCAGGGGTTTTGCCAGGGTGCCCTAGTTTCAGCACAGGTTCCCCATTCGAAACCTGCGCTGAATGTCAAGCTGCCTTAAGGCAGCCTGACCTTCAGCGCAGGTGGCACACTCTCTGCCTGCGCTGGGCTCAGAAAACTGGGTTTCCAGGTCATTTTTTGATGAATTTTCGCCAGATTTTCACCAAAATCAGGAACTTACTCCTTCTCTTGTTTGCTTTGCAGGGAACTTTGAACAAAATGTCCCTTACATGGCGCGAACGAGAACATGAAGAGGAGGACATGATTGCCCTCCATGACCCGGTCACGGTGAACGCGCTACGGAACTGTGGCCTGCTGAAGTTTTTCCGTATCTCTAGCATGAGAGCACAGATTACTTTGCTGCAGTATATGCTTGATGCTTGGGATCCTGTTAACCAAGTATTCCAGATTAGAGGAAAGTACACCCTCTTGACCATAGAGGAAATGTACTTCTTGACTGGGTTGTCAAGACGAGGTGCCCCCATTTCCTTGTCAGGTACGACCCGGGGGATCGATTCCACCAGAGATTATGTCTGCCAGTATTGCAGGGAAGGTTCTCAGCCGAGCAGAGACGGCAAGATTGTTATCCGTGAGATTACTGACAGGTCTCTCAGGTCCATTATGTATACCATTGGTAGGATGGCCGGTAGCGCAGCTCTACATGTTGCCAACAGATCTTATATGCAGCACGCCTTGGAGTGTCTCCAACCGAAAGTATTCAACTGGTGTGATGCAGTACTTGTTCAGATGAAAAGTCAATTGACCAAGGTAAAGGACGGGAAGCTGAAGAACTTTGGATTTGGTTCTATTCTGACTACCTTCGCCTTGGAGAAAATCCCATTGATGCAGCCTCAGTACATCATACTCGACTTGCCTTCTCCGACCGAGCCACGCATGCAGAGGTGGGTTGATCACATGTCTAGGCATGCTGGTCAACCTCAGATCACTTTTACTGAGGCCTTCTTTAGGTGGTTCGAGCACTAGGAGATGGTCTTCTCCGAGTATCCATATGTGGGTATGGATTTCCGAGGTGATCCGTATTTGGTGTTACCGGATGGCGAACAGTGGGGTGCTATTGGTAAACTCTTTAACCATATTACTGTTTACTGTTCTTATTTATAATGTTGTTGTGCTTTATTCTATCAAGACTTTTAATCATACTCTTGGGTGCATGCAGATGTTGGTCCTGTTCGTCCAGCAGTTCGTCCGAGACCGTCAGTTGCTGCCCCGGCCATGGAGCCTGCTAGGAGAGCTATCCTCCGTGACCTTGACGATACTGAGACCCTTACAGCTGTGCAGGAGCAGGTTGAGAGCCTTACTCTCGGCATTCCCGATGTGAGGATTGATGAGTTACCTTTACAGATGCAGTGACACACTACTGGTGTGCCTAGACGATGGACTCGTCTCTTGCGCATGATTGCACAGGCCGTGACGTGCTATCATGAGCACCACTAGGCTAGGGTGCCCACTAGCATCTTTTGAGTTTTGGCTCACATGACCAATTTTGTCTTGGTTACAGAACATTATGTACGAACTATAAACAGCTTATATGTATTTTGATTTTTGAGTTTTATTCTGTTTGAGTTATATGATCCATATGTACAATCTTTGATGATGCATCCCTTTTATAAATGTTGCAAATGTCTATCTAACACATAGTTTGCTAATGAGTCAGTTAATGTGTTTAAGTTCCTGGAAATATGTTGATATTGAATTGAATCAAATTGTCTTTCCAAGATCTTAACCCTTAGGAACATGCGATAAATAGCTGGATTGCGAACAGAATATATACCATTGAGTTGTAGTATTACGAGCTGTGAGTCTAGCCTGACAATTAGTCGGCGTATGCCACGTGTGATGGCATCAGAGAGTGGTTCTATAAAAGCGCTATACTCAACGATGTTATTCGTTGATTGCCCAATACACACACCTCTGAAACTTACTAACTCGCCGCTTGGATCAAAAATGGCCCAGGCTGTGGAAGATAGGTTCCGCGAACTACGACTCGCTCCGTCGGCATATCCAACACATGTCTCCAGAAGGTTCGACATCTGCAACAAATGAAAAAGGTGGATCACTCGACCAGAACACATACTTTAGCGAAAACAAAATACAACAAAAGCATGCAGGTTACTATTTAAGCATAGTAACGCTTGAGGTACAACCCGTTGCGGGGCTGCGCCAGCAGAATTCCGTCGTAATCCATTAACTCGTAGGCTCCTTTTGCTAACACCCTTTTAACAATATAGGGGCCCATCCATAAGGACTTGAATTTACCTGCTCCCAATTTATCGGATTCCTGGTCATAAAGCAAGACCAAATCACCTTCTGAGAAGACACGGGGTTTGACACTTTTGTCGAACTGAGCCTTGACTCGTTTCTTATGGGTTTCGTTAGCCAAAGCGGCATCACGACGGGTTTCATCCAACTGGATTAATTCCAAGAAACAAGCTTCTTCTTCTGAAGTTCCGGGGAGGAGATCAATTGTGAGTTTAAGCGACGAAATTTCGCACTGGATTGGTAAGACTGCTTCCAGGCCATACACGAGTTGAAAAGGTGTGAACCCGGTTGCGTTCTTTACCGACGTTCGGTAAGCCCACAAGGCTGAGTACAAGATTAGGTGCCACCTTCTTTTATGAACCCCGATCATCCTTTGCAACATACGCTTTAGGACCTTGTTGATTGCCTCAACTTGTCCGTTGGCTTGCGGATAATATGGGGTAGAGCTGTCGTGAGATAGCCCTAGCTTGGCAGCTAATTCGACCATCATGTGATTGCGAAAATGCGACCCATGATCTGTAACTATAGCCTGTGGTACGCCGAACCTGGCGACTACATGATTGAAAAAGAAAAGGGCAGCTGTTTCACCAGTGTTATCCAATGTAGGCATCGCCTCGGCCCATTTGGTAAAATAGTCAACAACGACTATAATATACCCATGCCCCCCGGTCGAGGTGGGGTTACATTGCATGAAATCGATGCCTCACTTGGCGAAGGTCCCAACAGCAACTATCGGCTGTAAAGGTGCGGGTGGTCTTCTGGTTTTGCTATCAAAAATTTGACAAGCATGGCAACTTCTGACTGCGGTTATGTAATCTTTGAACATGGTTGGCCAGAAGTATCCTGCTCGTAAGATTTTTTGTGTTGTTGCAAATCCAGATTGATGCCCCCCACACGCGCCTGAATGACATTCATTCAGGGCTTTTTCGGCCTCCTCATGGGTAAGGCACCTCTTCAGAACTGTATCGATACCACGACGGTAAAGGGTATCACCGACGATCATGTAGTCTTTTGCTTGGTATCGTATACGTTTTTGTTCGGAGTGAGAGGTTTTTGGCCTGAACTTTTGAGTTTGGAGATAAACTATGATATCTCCATACCACTCATCGCTTGTAGATATCAGAAACAAATTTTCATCCACGATTGACTCTTCCGATGTTTCATCGTTGGACGACGATGGGAGATCGCACAATAATTCTGCGAAAACTAGAGCTTTCTTTGATTTGGACTTTACAAATTCCAGATCAAACTCTTAAAGGATCGCTATCCATTTTGAATATTTTCCCCCCAGCAACTATCGCGACAGTATATAAGTCATGGGGTTGCAATCTGACAAGATGGTAGTTTTCCGAAAGAGGACATAATGTCGAAACCTTTGAATCACTTGAACAGCTGCAAGCGCTAGTTTTTCAACATAAGAATATTGACTTTCTGTATCATTTAAGTTTTTACTTAAATAATAGATAGGATGTTCAATTCCGTCGACTTCTTGAACTAAAACCATCGCAATGGTTGTATCCGCTGCAGCCAGATACAGGTTAAAATCTCTTTGATAGTCCGGGGCGTACATTAATGATGCTTTTACTAGACAATCTTTCAGAGCATCAAAGGAAGCTTGCGCCACCTGGTCCCAGACAAAAGGTACATCCTTTTTCAA
Source organism: Pinus tabuliformis (assembly GCA_031772625.1). NCBI lineage: Eukaryota > Viridiplantae > Streptophyta > Pinopsida > Pinales > Pinaceae > Pinus > Pinus tabuliformis. Next base: position 101,105,331 of record CM062814.1, read on the forward strand.
AAGACGAGTATAACCCTTAGCAAGTTCTGCGTAATTTGGAATGAACCTCCTTAGAAAGTTCGCTTTCCCTTGGAGTTTCTGAATCTGAAGCAAATTTGAAGGTGGAGGCAAATTAATGATTGCCTGAACCTTACAGGGGTCGAGACGAATCCCATCCTTAGAGAATACAAAGCCAAGTAAACGACCAAAACCGATGCAAAACACACATTTGTGTGGATTGAGTCTTATCTTGTAGTGTTGGCAACGTAGAAATATCGCTCTTAAATGCTGCGGATGATCAGTCCGCTTTCGCGAATGAGCCAGAAGGTCGTCGAGATAAGGTTGAACAATGTTCTTGATGTCATGGAAGGCATAATTCATTGCCCTCTGAAACGTCGCCCCTGCGTTCTTTAAACCAAAGGGTAATTTTCGATAAGCAAATGTGCCCCACGGACAAATAAATGCAGTCTTTGACTGGTCCTGTGGGCGGATATTTATTTGATTATACCCGGAAAATCCATCCATAAATGAAAAGATTTCACATCCGGCGCATTCATCAATTATCTGGTCGATGAAGGGTGTAGGATAGTTGTCCTTCGGACAAGCTTGGTTTACATCCCTATAATCGACACACACTCTAATCGTCCCTTGTTTCTTCATAACAAGGACAATATTCGATACCCAATCGGTTAGAGGAACCGGGTAGATGAATCCAGCATGGAGGAGTTTTTCAACTTCCGCCTTAATGGCAGCGGCTTTCTTGGGGTGCACTTGCCGAAGTCGTTGTCTTACTGGTTTGACATCAGGATACATTTTAATTTCATGTTCAACGATACTCGAGTTAATGCCTGGCATTTCATCATATGACCAAGCAAAGACATCTCTGAATTCGCGAAACAGAGCGTTATATATTTCCAGTTCTGAAGGGGAACAACCTTTGCCAACATAAATATTCTCTACAACATTTGTTTTGGTCGAGATATTTATGGCTATAGTCTCTTCAATATTGGATAAGTTTCGCTCAGAGTCCACCGTATTTACAGTATTTGTTAGGAATTCAAAAACTGAAGGGTGATAAAGGTCACTTTGAGTATCTTCTTCACATTCTGGAAGAAGGGAACGATGGTGGTGATCATTCCATGGTGCCCCCTCAATCATCATTGATTGTAAGATTCCTTCGTCAGTCCCATGTACTTTTGACCAAGGATCTAATGGGGTTCCATATTGTTGTTGGGAAAAGTATCCAATACGGAATGACCCTATTCCACTCTAAGGGTGATAGTACCTCAGCAACAATCAAAGCAAAGCTATTCAAGATTACTTCTTTATGAGATGTAAGAGAGAGGAGGAAGAGATCCACTAACCGATGTCTTCCGCTAATGCTTGATCCAAACTTCCCTCTTTGTTGCTTGCTCCCAGCTCCTTGCTCTTTCACTGGCCCAGCTACACCAAGATCCTGTAAAATCACAAGAAAAGGAAACTACAAGAAGCATACATTCATAATTGATTCAAGGATTAGAATAAATCAAATATACAAGTATTAATACGCCATTGAGACACATGCATATAGAAGAACCTCAAATGCTTTATTAATGGAAGAAGTAAAGTTCAGGAAGTGATACAACCATAAAAGGCCCAATCCAGCATCACCTCCCAGCAGAAAGAAATCTCCTCTTCACCTCCTTCAAGAAAATCACCCAATAGTTCTATACTCAAACCAACAGCACTTCCTTACAGTCACAAGATTCCAGCCTCCTTAGACCTCATGAGAGAGCTCTATATATAGGAGTTTTGGAGAAAGGATGAGTCAGCTTGAGCTTGGCATGGAGCTGACTAGTGTCCTCTCCCACTTCAGTTATTCTTCAGTTCTTGAGTCCACTTGGAGGTTCTTGCTTCCACTTGGAGATCTAGACCCTCTTACTCATCACTAGGCGAATTCCCTGATCCAAGTGTCATTTTGGAAGCTTCCTGGGCATTGACACCTTGAGGAATGACTGTGCCACTTGGCCAAACTCGCCCAGCGTAGGTAGCCTTCATTGGAGTTGACATTCAGCGCAGGTACCGAGTGGAGCAGTTGACATTCAGCGCAGATGCTCAGTGAAGCAGTTGACATGATCCAGAATTAGCTTGTTTTTGAGTGTTTTCAGGTGGAGAACTGATTTTCAGTGCTGTGGTTTGCTGAACTTGTTCCTCTAGGGGTAGGAACAACATGTTTAGGGACTTTGGATCCCTTAGATTATTGACATTTCATGCTTCATGCTGTTAGGCACAAAAATGTCTATAACACATATTCTCTAGACCTATCTACCCAAACGCTTGACGAGCGTTGATTTGGGCTCGCCTCCCATGCTTGAAACATTGATTGCTACAATATTTCCAAAGGGCTTGGGGGCAAAACCATTGCACGATCCATGTTGACCTTCGTGGACGATATCATGTTGCAGGTTTCTACAAACGGTACATTTCCTATATAAATAGGAGGTGGTAGCGCGAAAGTTCCCATCAATGTGGGGTCTTTCAATAATCCTACTCCGATATCTTGAATCGAATGGTTGCTCTCATGGATCATGGGAATGCTTCCTGTAACTTGTGAACCATTAGGGAGGAAATTTTGTTGGTTGACGACTGTAATCCCTCCTTCAAACGGGAATGCGATCTTCCTAAAATAAGTCGACACGACAGCTGCCATGGCATAAATCCATGGTCGACCCAGTAGTATGTTATAGTCAAGATACCCATCAATGACCTCAACATCAATTTCTACTGTTTTTCCTCCTAGTTCAACTTTCAAGTTATTAAGGATACCGTAAGGGGTATAAGTCCTTTCGTCGAAAGCTTTTAATGTCATCGAAGATCGCGACAAGGTTGGAGATCCTAAAGTTTTCCAGCAACTCATCGACATAATACATGTTGATGCTCCTTCATCAATAATTGTTATGTGAACAGTTTTGTTGAGGGCTTTCACTTGAATAAGGAAAGCTAATTGAGCTGGTAACTGAGGATCGTATCCTTTGTGATCAAAAGATACAAGATTGGAATCCTTAGGATCAACCCCACCAATTGCTGATAACAACGCCTGCCTTTGGGTTGGACAATGTTGTAATACCTCAAGAGTCGACATAGCGGATGGCAATTGTGCCAAATCTTCCACTGTGTTATAATGTTGCGCCGCTCTGGCGCGAGGATTAAATGTCGACTTGTGTACTACACCCTTTGGCGGTTTTATTGTTAATTCAGGGATGATGGGTGGTGCAACTTCTGTCGAAGTTGTTGTCGAACTACTCGGTTGATCTTTACCTTTTTCGTTCGACAGCTGAGGATTCCCATAATATTTGTTCTTTGTCGAAATCAAAGCATCATTCTGCTGTTTTGAAACCGACAACATAAGTACTTGCGATGGGGAAGCATTTCCACTATCAACCAAATTTTGACCTGGGTTGGGAAATGGATCAGTTAACACAGCTGAGGTTTGGGAACTTTTAAAGAACCTCTTTAACTCAACTTTGAATGGGAAATTCTTTGTGCTATGATCCTTATCATCACATATTAGACATGGATAATTTTGTTTCCCTTTCCCAGGAGGGTTTGAAGAATTTTTTCCAGGGGATGACTCACCCTGTTTCTTCTTCTTCCCTTTGTTTTGTTTCTTCTTGCTTCCTGGTTGATTGGTTTCTTTGCCTTTATCTTCTGATACGACATTTACTTCCGAAGCAATAATTTCTTCTTTTGCATTTTGATCCGAATTCTTACGGGCTTTCTTCGATGAAGCCTTTATCGATTTCGCGTTTGCCGTGCCAATCACACCGTCACCGGCATGAGAGTCACTATTGGATTTAGGAGGGGGAGGAATTGAAAATTCCGATCTAGGGGCATCAGGTATTTTTTCGTAGAGCGTGCCGGATTGCGTATAAACTAAGTCCAAATACTGTGCACGAGCAATAACTTGCTCCTCTGTTACGACTCCCCCTTTGGCCACATCTTCCGTAATAGCAGGAAGTAACGAATTTATAAACCATTCAGCTAATAGCTGATCGGGAACGTACGTTTTCACCATCCTACGACGACGACGCCACTCATGTATATGATCAGATATATGGGTGGCAGTTGTCTGTTTGAAGTTGGTTAATATTTCTGTTCCCGTTTCATACCTTATCGGTAATTGAAAATGGGTTAAGAAAGTCGTGGCTAGGGAAATAAAATTGTCGAAAGAGGCTCTTGGCAATTCAATATACCATTTAGCCGCCGGACCTGTCAATGTCCTCTGAAAAAGGCAAAGCCTTATCGAATCGGCGTTTAGGGTGTTCGACGAACACCACAGATGAAAAGTCATCACGTGATTCGATGGGTCTTCACTTGGATTTCCATTGAATTTAGGAATGTCAGATGGAATTTTATGAGGAATCGCTGGCCACCAAGGGGCATAAGCAATCGGATCGTTGGTTAACCGGTGTAGATCGGGTAACTCTAAAGTTGCCACGAATGATAACTGCTGATTCAGGTTAGGCGAAGCATAACCAGGGTACGATGGAATCGCTTGAGCAGTGGGCCTTTGCATACCAGCATAATGTAATTGATGTTGGTATGACTGATACGGTTGGTGGACTTGACCACTGTAAAGTGGTTGGTTTTGACCGTTTTGGATATACGGTTGTCCACTATTCGCAAAGATTTGCTGCTCAGAACCTTGGTATACTTGCTGGAATTGCGGTTGTTGATATTGCACAAGCCATGGCTGTGAAGCCATGTTCTGTTGTGCTATGCTAACCGTTGGACCAAGGTGTGGGGTAATTGTACCCGTTTGGACCTGTGTCGTCCCACCAGTTGGCGATTGTGGTTGTGACCCATGGTCAAGCGACTGTTGCATTACAACTTGAGAAATCTGAGGTTGACATGTAACAGGTATCGCTTGAACTTGTGACACTGTTACGATAGCCGGTGTGGTTGGGATGTTCGTCACAGGTACACACTGTTGCATAGAATATACAACCCTTGGTTGTTGAGGTAGCATAGGTACCCAACTACTTGATGCAATTCCAGTATAACCTGAATACTGTTGAGAAATGCCATATGGATATCCTCCCAGAGGAGGTAATGAAAGGGCATACTGCCCCCCATACGGTAGAAATCCGGAACTCAGAGGGATTGTTAGTCCGTGAGGACTAGATGGCCCAAAATGACCTCCATGAGGATCGATCTATCGAGTCTCAACGTAAGAGTTGCCGGGTATTACTCCGGATGAACAAACTGGAACAGACCATACTGTCGAAATAGTCCCTTGGTGGACTCTTTCTAGCTGTTGTGAGCTAGTTGGGACAGCTGGTATGCCGGCAAACATTGTTGGAGTGACGGCAGGGGCTTCTGCTGTCGCTGTGTCATTTGACACAGTCCTAGATGATGACGGTTGTTCAGACATTTTAATTCTATCCAATAGATTGCCTAGCGATTCTACAGGAACTTCCACTTGTGGTGGATTAAATTCTGATGAAGGAAATAGAGTGACCCCAACTCCAAAATGAGTTGGAGTACTTGCTTGCGGATCCTCTGCAATTTCCTCTATCGCAATCAAACCCGGTGGAAGAGGAAGACCGTCAGGTCTGTAAAATATTTCTGGTGCCGAAGAAGTGGTTGTTTCGACAGCGATGGTTGTTTGAGGAACAAAACTCTCTGGACCGGTTACAGATGGAACTGGTTCAGTTATACAAGTATTTGCACCCAGCCTAGGATCAGTATTACTGTCCTTCTGTGGCTGTTGAACTTCTTCTATAGAGGCAGGGTTTCCAGAAATGTTTGGAGTAACCGGAACCTCAGATGTAGTTGGAACACTTGTTCTAACTTTTAAAGGAGATTTTGAACCGGTTAAACGAGTTCGCTTTGTCCGTACTGTTTTCGATTCCGGAGACAAAGACGGTTGACTCGTAAGCCTCCGCGAACGATGGGGTTTTAATTGACTTTCTTCCACGATTGCAGATTACTCGATCAACCAAAATATTAAAAGGGGAAATTTGTGTTTCCGGATTGAATGAATTTTATTAGACGCTTTTAGACACAACTTGCTTTTTCATTTTTTAAGAGTCGAGAAAAAGATAAAGATGACTCTAGTCTCCTTCGATGTTTTAACGAGCCCGAAGTGACAAATGCTCGGATGGACTTTTTCAGTTATAGAGTTTGAAAAAGGCCAAAAGAAACTGCTCTGGAGATCTAGGCAGAGGGTGTGCCAAACCTTTCGCAAAACCACAGAATATGTTTTACGGTACGAGTGGTCGATCTTCGTGAATGCTGTGTTCACTGCATTGCGATCAGTAGGGCGGCCGACACGGCTTCCTATGGATAAAAGCTTTGTTCCTATAGGGGTCTCCCAATATATACGCGACGGTACGTGGGAGCACAAGCCCGTATTAGTGCCACCGACTCTCAGGAGGAATCACCCACCTTCTTCGAGATCGACAGTCACTACGTTTAACGACGCCGGAACACGTCTCTAGCTTAGACCTCTATGTGTTTGCGTTATGTTTCAAAGCGTTGTCAGGTTCATTCAATATATTTTAAGTTGATCTTTTTTAAAGTTTTCCTTTCAAGGTTCGCCACGAGATGTTTGATACAAGTTCCTAAATGCAGTCTAAGATGAGAAGCAAGCTTTTTCAATCTTTTCGACTTATGAAAATCTTAACTACTGAGGGAAAAGAAAGACATCATCTTTTCACACAGATCATAGAGCACACACTAATGCACTTTTTCCTAAATCAACATGCAAACTGTCAAATGCAAAATGCACAATGCAGGTATTTCTTTTCTCTTTCTTAATGTTGATGTAATACAAAAAGAAAGCTGTTGTATAACTTTGAATTCAATTTCAAGTGAAAGCAAACAAGCTTGTCCAAAATCAAAAGACACCTTAAGATTTACTTGTTTCGACACTAGAAATATATAAATTCAAACCATATGACGAAAGAAAAAGCTCAATCAGCTATGAACAGCAAACAAACTAACTCTTAAGATCAAAACGACACTTTATCACAGGTCTAGATCTAAGAGGCCACAGCAAGACTAGTTCACTTTCGTTATGGGAAACTGCAAATGATACAAGAAATACACAAAGAACAAACACAGTTTCTTTATACAACCGAGGCAGAATAGTGGCAAGGAAAGTTGGTTTCAGATAGGTACATTGACTGATAACAGGATGCAAAAACAAGGGTGAAAACAGGGCAATAAACAAGAGGGAACCCCAGTAGCACTAGGCAAAACTGGTTCAGCGCAGGTAGTACATTGGCAGTTTGACCTTCAGCGCAGGTAGCCCCTTCGGGAACTGCGCTGAAATGCAGACTGCCTTCACAGTGCCTGCACTGAAGAGATAAACTTCCGTTTTTCTCAGTTTCCGGGTCACAGATTGCTCAAAAATTCACAGTTCTTGGCCAAATCAGAAGCTATCAATCAAGTACACACTAAGGGATGAAAAGGAGGATGAAAAGCTATCACTAAGAGCTATTTAGAGTCCTTGTGGATCAGCTCTTCAAATCATAAACATGCCTAGAAACTGAGCTAGAGTAGCTGCCCTCTACTTTGCATTTGAAAGCTCCAAATGCAGTTCGATTCGGTACTCCCTGTGTTTATGAAATGAATAGCAAAAACACAAACAACCAACAAGATACGATTCCCCAGCGGAGTCGCCAATTTGTTGTTGGGAAAAGTATCCAATACGGAATGACCCTATCCCACTCTAAGGGTGATAGTACCTCAGCAACAATCAAAGCAAAGCTATTTGAGATTACTTCTTTATGATATGTAAGAGAGAGGAGGAAGAGATCCACTAACCGATGTCTTCTGCTAATGATTGATCCAATCTTCTCTCTTTGTTGCTTGCTCCCAGCTCCTTGCTCTTTTACTGGCCCAGCTACACCAAGATCCTGCAAAATCACAAGAAAGGGAAACTACAAGAAGCATACATTCATAATTGATTCAAGGATTAGAATAAATCAAATATACAAGCATAACAATACACCATTGAGACACATGCATATAGAAGAACCTCAAATGCTTTATTAATGGAAGAAGTAAAGTTCAGGAAGTGATACAACCATAAAAGGACCAATCCAACATCACCTCCCAGCAGAAAGAAATCTCCTCTTCACCTCCTTCAAGCAAATCACCCAATAGTTCTATACTCAAACCAACAACACTTCCTTACATTCACAAGATTCCAGCCCCCTTAGACCTCATGAGAGAGATCTATATATAGGATTTTTGGAGAAAGGATGAGTCAGCTTGAGCTTGGCATGGAGCTGACTAGTGTCCTCTCCCACTTCAGTTATTCTTCAGTTCTTGAGTCCACTTGGAGGTTCTTGCTTCCACTTGGAGATCTAGACCCTCTTACTCATCACTAGGCGAATTCTCTGATCCAAGTGTCATTGTGGAAGCTTCCTGGGCATTGACACCTTGAGGAATGACTGTGCCACTTGGCCAAACTCGCCCAGCGCAGGTAGCCTTCTTTGCAGTTGACATTCAGCGCAGGTACCGAGTGGAGCAGTTGACATTCAGCGTAGATGCTCAGTGGAGCAGTTGACATGATCCAGAATTAGCTTGTTTTTGAGTGTTTTTAGGTGGAGAACTAATATTCAGTGCTGTGGTTTGATGACCTTGTTCCTCCAGGGGTAGGAACAACATGTTTAGGGACTTTGGATCCCTTAGATTATTGACATTTCATGCTTCATGCTGTTAGGCACAAAAATGTCTATAACAAGAGGGCTACCGCCCCCCTGCTGAGCAATCGACGCAATGAAGGGGGGGCTCCATCCCCCCTCTAACCCTGCAGTCAACTACGTCGGCTAGTCGTGGAAATAATATAACGCAACCCAACATTCTCCCACTTGTTGTTTTCTTTCCATAGGAGAGCTTAGTCATTTATCCAGCCCTGCAATGCCCATTGTTTCTCCACACCAAGAGAACTTCTCAGAGCTCACAAGTTTTTTCAATGCATCTGTAGTATTCTTCAAAGTGTCCACCTTTACCAACAACACCTTTTTGTCTTTTATCATATTCCTCTCAAAGTGATACTGAACATCGATGTGCTTTGTCTTTGAATGATGGGCAGGATTCTTTGCCAATAAAATTTCACTTTGGCTATCACAGTCTATCCTTATAGCTCCATGTACTAACCCCATAGTTGAACACAATCTATACAACCAAACTACTTCCTTCCTTGCATGAGTACCTACCATGTATTCGGCCTCTGTAGTTGATAGTGCCACTACAAATTATTTCTTACTCATCCAACTGACTGCACCTCCAAATAGGTTAAACACATACCCACTTATAGATATTTTATGATCTAGATTTCCAACCCAGTCTACATCAACAAAGCCACAAATATCCAACACTATGTCCAATCCTAGTCTTAGTAGCACAATCCATAATCACTAGTGCCATGCAAATACTTGAAAACCTACTTCACTGTTGTCCAATGCTCCTTCCCTAGTTTTGACATAAACCTGCTCAATAATCCCATTACATGTGCAATGTTCGGTCTAGTACAGACCATCACATACATCAAAGTACTGACTGCTCTTGCATATGGAACACGGGACATGTCCTCTTCCTCTTCTTGTGTCTTGGGACACTGTTCAACAGATAACTTTACACCTACGGGAATAGGAACCTTCACCGGTTTACTATCCTGCATATTAAACCTCTGCAGTATTGTCTCGACATACTTCCTCTGGTTTAATTAGAGCTTCTTCTTTTCCCGATCTCTTTTAATTTCCATTCCCAAAATATAGTTTGCAACACCAAGATATTTCATGTCAAATTTGGAGGACAATTGGGTCTTCAAATCCTTGATCATTTCTTTGTCATTTCCAACCAGCAACATGTCATCCACATACAATATTAGATAAATAACATGGTCACTAATTAATTTAAAATACACATATTGATCTACTTTGCTTCTGGTGAAGCCATGTCCCCGTATAAATGTATCAAAATTTCGATACCACATCCTTGGTGACTGTTTTAACCCATACAAAGACTTCTTTAACTTCCATGCCAGTTCTTTCTTACCCTTCACTGCAAAACCTTCAGGTCGCTTCATGTAGATCTCCTCTTCTAGATCCCCATGAAGAAATGTTGTCTTCACATCCATTTGTTCTACCTCAAAATCAAGAGCAGCAACAATGATAAAAGTAATCTAATAGAAGCTACATTGGCAGCTAGAGAAAAAATATCACCAAAATCAATTCCTGACAACTTGGGAATAACCTTTTGCTACCAACCGAGCTTTTTATTTCTCCACCTTTCCTTATGTATTTGTCTTCTTCTTGAACATGCATTTGCTGCCAATGGGTTTCCTTCCAACTGGCAACTCCACCAGATCCCAAGCCTCATTTATGTGCAAAGATGCCATTTCATCAACCATGTCCTCTTTCTAGAGTTTGTTATCCTCTGAATCCATTGCTTCCTTCACATTTCTGGGATCATCATCAATAATAGATAAAGCAAAATTTGAACAAAAAGAAAATGGAATATATATTTTTGGCTACTTTCTTTCTCGAACTGATCTTCTCACACCTGGAGTTTGTGGCTCTTCATATTCTCATTCCTCCTCTGCTGTAGAGTTTGATTCTTCCTCCTTTAGCTCAAACTCTATCTTTTTAGGTTCCTTTGGTTGTACTTCATTTTTAATAACATCTTTCACCTCTCTGCACACCACATCTTGGTTGTACACAACATTCCTTGTTACTGGGTTCCAAAGCTTATAACCATTTAAACTATCCTTATACCTAATAAATATGCACTTTTCATATTTACTATCCAACTTGGTTCTTTACTCCTTTGGAACATGTACATACGCATCACATCCAAATACCCTCAGATGTGAAAGATAGGGTTTCTTACCAGTCCATACCTCTTGTGGAGTCTTATCCTCCAATGCTGATGAAGGTGATTTGTTGACAAGGAAACTTGTTGTCTCCACTGCCTCTACCTAGAATTCTTGTCCTAACTCGGCACCACTGAGCATGCTTCTTACCCTTTCCATCAACGTCTTGTTCATTCTTTCTGCAACTCCATTTTTCTCAGGTGTGTATGGAGTAGTCTTCTATTGTGTTATACCACACTTCTTACATAATTCTTCAAATTCCTTGCTACAAAACTATCCACAGTTATCTGACCTCAACACCTTTATCTTCTTCTCTATCTGGTTTTCCACCAGAGCCTTAAATTCTTTAAACCTGTCAAAGACTTCAGATTTCTTATTAAGGAAATATATCCATGTATTCCTTGAGAAGCCATCTATAAATGATACATAGTACACAGACTTACCCAGTGATGGAACCTTCACAGGTCCAAACACATCACTGTGCACAAGCTCTAATATTTGTTTCACCCGCTTACCACCAGAGGAGAAACTCACCCGATTTTGCTTCCCATATACACAATTTTCATAGAAATCAAAATCCAGAGAGCTATTACTCATACCTTCTACCATACCTTTACCATGAAGTATACGAAGGCCCTTCTCTGCAATATGTCCAAGCCTTTGATGCAACAACATGCTCTTCTCTCCAAAGACCACTAGATTTTCGGCTCCACTTTCAGGAACCACAAAATTTTTGCACCCATCAAAAACAATGCTACCTTGCAGCTTGTACAAAGTTCGAATCCGAACTCCCCACATCAATACCAGTTCTCCCCAAACCATCTTGCAAGTATCCTTCTCGAACATTGTTTTTACACATGCATCATCCAGCTTGCTTAAACAAATCATATTTTTGGCAAATGCAAGAATATGCATAACACTCGGAAGTGTTCTAACCCTTCCACCTTACAACTTCAACTTTACTTTTCCGCGACCAACGACTCTAGCCTTCCTGTCATCCCCTAAGAAGACATCGCCACCATCGTGTTTCTCATACTCGCAAAACCACGCTCTATGGGGAGTGGAGTGAAAGGATGCACCTGAGTCAATAAACGATGCCTCATGATCTACATGTGTACTTGAAGAAGCCAAGTACACATCCCCACCTTCATCGGAGGTGGTTTCGCCTCTGCAAAAGGAGCATCATCAGATCCCTTTCCTTTGTCAGGAGCTTTAGATTTACAATCCCTTTTGTAGTTCCCTTCCTTTTCGCATTTCCAGCACACCACCTTGACAGCTTTTCCTGGAGATTTAGATCTCCTACTTGGTGACTTATTTTTGTTTCTGTTTTGGGACTATCCCTGTACAGACTAGGCATCATCATTCTGGTTCTCCATATTATTCGTCTCATCTCCTCCATCAGCAAGGATGATACTATTTCATCAAACTGCAAGGCGGATGCATTGCTACCTATTAGAATAACCAGACTATCCCACGAATCTGGTAGAAAACACAACAAACTAATGCACTTATCTTCATATGAAATTTCAATATCAACAGATAATAACTGACTTACCACATTATTAAATGTGTTCAGATGCTCTGTCACCGAGTCTCCATATTTCATCCTCAAGTTATACATAATTTTCTATAGGAAGAGTTTATTCATCAGAGACTTAGATTAGTACAAAGTCCCTAACTTGTCCCAAAAAGCCTTCATTGTAGCTTCCTCTGATACATTCAGCAATACTGAATCTAAGACACACAATCGTATAGTGCTCTTTGCCTTCTGATCCAACTTCTTCCATTCTTCATCGGACAATCCCGTTGGTTTAGTACACGGATCTACCACAATCCACTTATCTTTATCCACCAACAGATCCTCCATCTTGAGTTTCCACAACTCAAAACTCTGACCATTAAATTTCTCGATCTATATCCTTCCACTACTCGCCATCTGCCTTCACCACTAGAATCGATCCCACAGATCTCCCACTGAACAGGGTCTACCACAAGCCCGAGCAAAACCCCTCAGCAACAAAGGTGTCCCCTTGAAGCCAAAACAACTCAGATACCAAATGTAGGTTTTAACCCCATACATAAGTTACCTACATACGAATTCTAAAACACAAAAAATAAACAATGCGAGAGCACAACACATAAAACACATATACATAAATATTTTCCTTGGATCCCAAAACTGGGACTACCAGCTTGACTTTTCATTATTTTCCTTTCAATGTTACAATACATATTTATACACGTCGAATCATCCAATACCATGGATTAAAAACTATCGCATCCAAAACCATGGACCAAAAACCATCGTGTCCAAAACCATGTGCAAAGACCATGCACAAAACCATAGGTAGGTCCGCCCAACCTAATATAGGGTCCAAAAAAAAAATTCCTGGGGCGCTGCCCTGGACCCTGTGACCCCCCCCCACTACACAATCGACGCAACGAAGTGGGGGCTCCTCCCCCCCTCTAACCCCCTGTTCAACTACGTCGGCTAGTTATGGAAAGAATATAACACAACCCAACAACTAGGATGTTTCTCCCAATATTCAGCTTGGAATATATGTGCCATGATCTTGGTCTTATTTTTCCTTTAATAACTTTATTACATGAAATTGTATCACTAGGTTGTTACCGACCCATCCCCCTTAGGGGAACATCGTCCTCAGTGTTCTATGAGAACTATGATGAACAAGACTGCTAAAAATGAAAACATACTTTCCATGGAGCTTTAAAACTTAGCTCGATGCAACAGTTATAATATCAACCTGCTAAAAATCAAAACCAACATAACAACATGAAAACATGACAACCATACCACTTATTCGAGCTTTATAACATAGCTCATTGCATTATTTACAATATCAACCATACATATGCATATACAAAAACTTATTTTCCTCCATTGTAAAATAATGAAGGATACATATCTCACCTCTAATCAAGAATCTCCCATTTATCTTCATCAGGCACAAAGTGCTTCCTCTACACTTTAACTTGCTCGATTGCTTGGTTCCATAGAATGAGTTGTTTCTATTTCAAAATGCACTGAGGTTTGAGCTGGAATTCGCCTTCTAGCGGCACCTGCAATACAGACCAATCAATCATATCATCAACATATTTCACACATATTGTAAGCAATGAAACATGGAAAACATCATGGAATTTCACTATCAGAGGCAGTGCAAGTCTATAGGCCATAGGTCTGTTGAAAAGTGTGCAACAAGAAAGGCTAAATTTAGGAAGTGCTAAAAATAGCACTTCTAAAAATATCAGTTTGGCTAATGAGCATTTTGGCCACCTTGGTGAGAGGTGAAACTACTAAAAATAGCATTTTTTGGGTCCCTTCCTATTTATAGCAGTCCCTGGTCTATCTATAGGAAGTAAATTCGAATTTCATCTTACTAGTAGTTTGGAATATTAATTAATTAATTCAGTTTGATTCAATTAGTTAAGGAAAAGCAAACTTGAAGTCTTTGTGAGAACATGCAATTATTTCTCCACTAATTAGGGAATGTGTCCTTGATTTACTCCACTGATTGAGGAATTAAGGATGAGTTCTATATTGAGAGGATCAGTTGACTTAGTTTAACTTAGTCAAGTACAATTAGATTAATTTAACAAGTTGTTAAATTAATGAGATATAGTTTGTTGATGCTTGCATGCATGTGACAACTATTATTTTCAGATAACTGTGTATTCACTCATGGATAATTGATGCATGTCAGTTCTATCAAAGACCCAGTTGAGATAAGATGTGGGACAGTGTACTATCAGATGCTAGGATATTTCTAGTAAGTATTCCTTGCATGGGGAAGGAAGCTTCTTCCTTCTATGACTACGTAGTTGGACCTGAGGTGACAGTAGGCATGATCAAGCCAATTTACATGTGTTTTGTAATTGGACCCTAATCAAAACTGCGCAAGGAAATATGATCTTGGACCTGAGGTGCAACCTTTATATACAGGGCTAGGTAGTCCATGAGCTTTATCATCAAAGTATAGAGAGAGTAGGATAGCTTTTGAGCTGATTCTTTTTGTATGTTGTTGAGGATTTCCACTTGATTGATAATACAATGTTGGGGTTCTATGTTGGTGCTTTCTCCAGTGATATATTCTGTGTTATGTGTGATTGATTCCTTCTTATCAGTTATATGTGTTCATGCTTGATGTTGCTCATGGTTGATTATCTTCCACAAAGTTTATGGTAGATGTAGATCTAGTATTATGCTTTAGTACATTGCATATATCAGTTTGATCTGCAGGTGAAATTTCTACATGATATCAGTGAGCTAGATGATTTGTAGAGAAAATTCTACAAGGTCTACTCCTCTCAAGGATCTTGAAAGGCCTACAATGTTGAGGTGCCAGCTTTGCACATGACCTAATCCTCAAGGAGGTATTCTTGGTCTTGATGCACAAGTACACATGCTCCCTATTGGTTGCTAATTTTTCCCACTTAATTTTACCCAGCTTTTAATCCCTTTCCTGTACTCATTTCATGCCCTTGTTGGTCGATTTGTATTCTAAACAGCGAAGGCACACCTATTGTCATGTGTTTGTGAATTGTTAATCAATGAAACGTAGTCATAGGGGATTATTTTCTAAAGCAACTTTCTAACTCAAGTTTTCATGCAAATTTGGAGGAATGATGATCAAAGGCATAATTCAACATATGATGACTATCGAGCTGGTAGTGCTATCTTTGGATATCAGCCGCAATGGTGGTTCAACCTATCGACCAACACAAGTGTTATGTTTATATATCAAGGATCACTGTGTATTTACAAGCAAACAACTATCATAATCCTAGGCACTATCAATTGTTAATGAAATGTATAAGTAGTGATTACAGGGTTAGGAAAGCCATCACTAGGAGATATATGAGATTTCTGAGTCGTAAAAACATACCTCTATAATGATATTTTGATTAATACAATTGATGATGTTTTGAGTACTTTATCGATCTCGATCTTGCCACAACCCTGATCAGGAAGTTGGACCGACTCTCCTAACCAAGCGTTGTTGGATTAGATGTGTGCGTAGGTTTATTCTCTGTTGTGTTATCTCTTTATTGTGTAATGATTTCAGTGTGTTGTTGTGAATCTTAACTTTATTTTACTCATATTGATGTTACAGTTATAAGTTGTTGTTATACATTGTTATGTTTAAATGTTCAATGGTGGGTAGGGAAACTATGGCGTGCATATACCTTGCATGATAGCCTTGAATAACCAATTGAGCCCCAAGTTGACAATTAATGTGAAATTGGGTGAATTTCATGATGCATATATGAATACCAACATTTTAGCATCATTGCTAGGGAGGCTATCGAAGGCGCGAAAGTACGACCAGTATTGACCATATGACCATTATCTCATCCTAGGGAGGGAAATGTTTCACCCTACTCCAAGTCCAAAGCATTAGATTGTTGGTTTCTTTCATAGGAACTACTCTCTCATTCTAGGAAAGGAATCTTTTTCACCCTGTTTCAGGTCCTAACCATAGAATTTTGTGGTTGGTTTGTTTTCCTTATTTTTATATCTTTTTAGGGGTCACACTCTCGTCCTAGGGAGGGAAGTTCTCACCCTGCTCTAGGTCCTGAGCTTTCAATTTGCTTGAATGTTTTCCTTTTATTTTCTGATTGCATGAATAGAGATACAAATAAAAGGGGCAGATGAAGACCCCCAAAAAGAGGAAAGAAAGATCTACACAGAATTACCTATATCCAGAAAAATCATTTCAAAAGTTGAATTAGGAGCATTGTCATGAACTGCTGTTAAGGTGAGACCCCATATGATATCTGGAGGGTAGTCAGTTTCACAACCAAAACCTCCCCCAATAACAAAAGCACAATTTAGGGAAGTAGAAGTAGCAAGTAGAGGATTAGGAGAACTGAACACTGTGAGTTCAAAAGAAGAAGAATACTTGAGGCAATTCACTGCACCATTTAATCGATGGAGTGTTGTTAAACAAAATCAACCACACATTATAGAACAACTAAGATTCCAAGTGAATATTGGAAGATATTCATGGCTCCTACAACTTCTTCGATCGAGTTCCTAATTGGAGATATCAGGGGTGATGCACCTATGAAGTCTATTTCTTTGACAACATTTCCTAACTTTCATGGTCTTTTTTCTAAAGATATAGACACATTCCTATTTGAATTCAACATTGTTTGTCAGGGGTATCATTATATTTAAGATGCTTAGAAATTGAAGATATTCCCTGCCACTTTTAAAGGAACAACTTTGAGAAGGTTCATGCGTTTAGGAGGAAATCTATTACTACATGGGATGATATGAAGACGATTTTCCTCTAAAAGTATCAATACTGCTGCAAATCCCAAGATGTTAAGGAAGAAATCTTTAAGATCATGTAGAAAGAGGATGAGAACATGGATAACTTTGCGGCATGTTTCAAATACAGTTTCCAGAGGTCAGGTTATGTCCATTTTCTACCTTCAACGAAGGAAGAAGAACCCACGAAAGGAATGTCCACTGAATACTGTCAAGACCTATGTGATATGTGAACAAAGTCATCCCACTAGCACCTATCCATATCTTCCTGGGATGAAGGCAATTTTTCAGGGAGAAAATGAAGAAGTAGATCAGTCTTACTTCATGGGATCAAGGAAACCATGGCAGCCGTGACCACATAAAATGAATCAAGGTATGCCTCAAGACCCTTCTTAGTATTTTGATAATTTTAATTTTGGGCCTCAGTCTATAGCTTTTTCACCTTTATGGTCATAGTCCTGTCAATATCCAATTCCCTGGAAACCATGGTTCCCTCAATCTAGTCCAACTCCTTCATGGTCCCAGAATTGGCATGGACCTACTCCATGTTTAGGATAGTTCTCCCAGACTATGCCACAACAAAAGTTACAGTAGCCCTCTAATGCCTCTGATGAGCACCAATATTTCAACAAGAATGCTGCAACTCCTAGGCAACCAACTCTACTTTATCAACCCAATGTTCGTACAAACTTGGAGGTGACAGTGTTGTATACACAAGTAAATGCGATGGGTATAAACTTTGTCACTACTATGCTAGTGATATACCACCAAGTTTTCTCAAACCAGACTTCTATGTATTTAGAAGAAGCTTGGTTACCAATGAGGGAAAGATAAATCTACTCTAAGAGAAAGCTTGTCTACTACAGTAAGCAAAAAGACTGAAATCAAATGCTAAAAACACCATTTGCGAATTAACGTGCTAAGAGAATATGATTCAAAATAATGCTAAGTTAACATGTATGCAATCCTACTATCCTAAGCATGCAAATTAAAAGCATCAAACATTCTACTGATGTGCATGTAAATGAATAAAATAAATATGTTTTTCTTTTTGTCCTTTATGTATGTGAAAGTGTGAAAGATAATCTCTTTTGGTGATGTGGCAAGTGGCTTAGGGAGGATGGTGAATGGTGAGAAGGTTGGGGAGACCAATAGGGATCCTTTTCTAGCTTCCTAGAGGTTTTTTCCTTAGTTCGGCCTTAAAACGGGCCACTACAGGAAAACTTACAAGATGTCTTAATGTGTTCTACAAGATGTCTTGAAAACCTACAGGATCCCTTATATTTCTATAGGATACAACCAAGAGCAAAAGGATGGGTGATGAAGGTGATGGATGGCTTAGGGAAGGTGGTTGGTGGATGTAATGAGGAAAGGGAATGCCTAGGACCACTTCAGAACTCAAAACCAAAGTTGGGAGATGGCTGGATTTCCTCAACAAGCTTGGAGAAGTTTCCTTGTGAAATGATGAGTTTTGTGTGGGTTTTAGTGAAAGAAAGTGAGGACCATGGACGAATGAGGCTGAAATGATGTTGTTGACTATGAAATCTCTATGTACTTCTAAAACACCTGCACTGCATCAAACATTGATGTTTACTCAAAAATCATGCAAACAAGAAGAATTTCAATTGTCCAAGGAAAACAAAATTTCATGAGCTAATTACCTACTTCATGCATGAGGAAAACTTGCAAAATAAGATGGAACACTGATGAGATCTAATGTAAGATTGAATATAGAAGAAATGATAACTAAAGCCTACTCTTGCAAACTGACCAAATGCTAGCCTAAGTACAAAAAACCCTAAATTCCATGAGAAAGTAGAATTTTGTCTTTTTGGGGTTGCATAGGAGTCCTTTCCTCAAACCATGATCCTTGAAGGAAGGAGTGAGGCCAAAACCACCTATTGATAGATTTTTTACGTTCCTTTATTTCTTCTAAAATTCTTCTGAAGTAAAGCACAAATGGAAAGAAACCAATAAGCAAACTAATCAAATCTACACTGCTTGCAATGAAATAATCCTAAAGACAATTCAACCATTAATCTATGAAATCAATCTAAGCATACAAATACAAGAAGATGACCCTTTGCTGATAAGGTTGTGCCCTAACCCAAGAGCTTCAGGCCTTTGAGTTAGCTCAGTGTTGGATCAAGGAAACTCTCATTCTCATTATCAAAATAGAAAATTACATAACAATGTCTTCCACAAGTCTTGAACTCGAAAATAACTAGTATTTTTACAGCAAAAATTTGAATCCTAATGAGGCTCTAGGCCTCTTTATTTATACAACTAAAGTCTCCAATGACTTCCTTAAATCTAGGTAGGCTCGGCTGCCAAACTCAAGAAAAGCTAACTCTCTAACTGTCACTTGCTCGGTCTTTTGATCTCCATGACTTGGCTACTTGTACTCTGAGCTAGTGTGATTGATGGAGGAATATTCGAATGAGGGAGGACTAAATGAGGAGGATATACCTCCTACACTCTCTCCTACTTGTCTCATTCAAGTTTCGGTCCTTAATTAGCCAAAATTCCATGATTTTCTCTGACAAACCTGCAATCAATACACATTAGTCCACTACGCCTAATGTCTCACTTTGACTTATCTCATTAAACAAAATACAATCAAAATATGTAACAAATTGTGAAAAGAGTTGATTTGACTAAGCTAGGAGGTGGATTAAGTTCCATATAGTTACCCAATGATGAGGCTCATCATCATCCCCCTACTAAAAGTGTTGCTCATCCTCTGAGCAACTCAATCAATATCCATATCTTTCATTGCTCTAGTTGCCTCCCTCACATCCCATGCTTCTTCTGTAGTTTCCTCTTTGTGCTCATAGAATCCTGCCTTCCTTTCTATCTCCTCCCACTGCTTTCTTTCTTCCTCTTCCTTCCTTCCTTCTAACATCCCTAAGAGTAGTGGTGGATTGAGTCTCAAGCCAATCCAATTGACTTTGAGTCTTTAGAGGGTTTGCTTGTACATGGGTGTCATGTTCAGTGCTTCTCTCATTCTTTGAGGAGAATGGTAGTCTCTAATATTTTTAAAACTGTAGGGAAAAGTATTCCATCTCCTTTGGAAAGCTTGCATGTTGTCATCCCCTAACAGCTTGAACATATCCTCAGTGTGTAATTTCTTGCTCTTGGGTAGTAAGATACCTCGGTGCAAGTTGAGGGTCATTTTCAATCAAGTTATGTGTGTTGATGATACCCATTGGATTTGACTACTCATCTCTTATCATGAGAGGCTCTGCTTTTTCCCTTGCCATTATTTTCTTCATTTATGTAGCCCTTTCTCCCTCATGGTTCATCCATGATGCCAAAGCCATCAATTGTAAGTCCCCTAGTTTAGCATTAGGGTCCCATACATCCAGATCTATCAAGGTTAAGTTATGTAGGTAGAACTCAGACATCTGAGCCCTATCCTCCAATGTTCTTTGATCACAAAGATCAATGAACTGCCTATAATCCTAGAATGGCATAGTGCCTCTCTGTGCTGGAGTCTTGATTTGGAACTGCAACCATTGTTCCTTAAGGTATAATTCATAAGACTCAGCTGGCATCCTACACTAGATTGCCTCTAAGAATAGACTTGCCATGGATGACAATTGATTCTCTTTTTCTTGTATTTGTCCTTTTAACCATGCATTTTCTGCCTCCAACTGAGCTTTCATTATTGCCTCTTTGTCCCTTAGGTTGCTCAGTTCTCTACCCATCTCTTTAACATTTTCCTCCATGTGACCTATGTCCTCCACTCCTTTAGATTTGGAAATCTGCGTCCATTTATGTGTTCTTGCCCTTTCTTTCTCATTCTCAAAGAATAATGGGATGAAAATTTATGTGGAATAACCCTACCACCTTCAATAAACTTGTAGTAGGATTCAAGGTTAGGTTGAGGACTAGGTTCTCTTAGCTCTAGATCATCCTTATTTTTTTCTTGCTACATACTCCCTTCTTTATCCAATTTCTGATTTTCCTATAGGTTTAGAATATTTTCCTATAGGATTTCCTCTGCTTCCTGTAGGTTCTTCTGCGTATCCTGTAGGATGCCTTTTCCTTTGGATGAGGCAGATCTAGTCACAGGCCTTCTCACATAAGTGATAGGAGACTTGGGGGAGGCTTGGCCTGATGAGCCTTCTCCTTTAGTTTTCATGAGAGTAGCCATCTTCTCCTGATGTTCGAGTGAGTTTTCAATAACAATAGGAACCTTAGTGGGAGTTTGAGGTTTTCCCTGCCTTATTCTTGTACTTTTCCTTGTTGTTATAGACATTTTTGGGCACTGCAACCCCAATCATAAATGTCCATAAACCAAGGGCTCTTAAGTCCCTAAAAGTGTTGTTCCAAACTCTAAAAGAACAAGGTCAATTGATTACATCTTCTCCCAAAGTTCTCCATGAAAAACTACTTAGAACTGGTCAAAACTGGACCATCTCACCTGCTCCATGGTCAAAGTGCACTGCATCCCACCTAAATACACACAGGAGGTGCGATGCATACTGAAAATCCCTTCTATGGGGTGCGATGGGTGAGAGTGGACAAATGGAAGGGTCAAACTGCAAGGTGGAGGATCATGGAATCTTCTAGAAACTTCTCCTGTGACACTTGCCTCTCTGCATTCACCCAGGGATGAGTAAGAGATCATCAATCTCCAAGTGGAATCAAGAACTATCAGAGAGAGGACACTAATCAAATCTCAAAAGCTGACTCACCCCCCTTGCAAACATCTATATATGGATCCCTCATCCCAAAGATCCAGAGGCTGGAATTTTGTATCTTGTAAGGAAGTGCTACTGGTTTCTTGGTGTAACATCATAGTGTTGGGTGATCTAAGCTTTTCATGAGGTGAAGAAGGGATTTCTTGCTGAGAGGATGATGTTGGGTCAGAAAAAGTGGTTGTAATCCTCTTTTCTATTCTTGACTATTAATAAAGCTATTCAAGTTTTCCTCCACATTCTTGTATGATTGATGATATATTCATTTGTGTGGTCAATATATATCTGGTCCTATATTGTTTATCATAGTAGATCTATGTTCTTGGATAGTGTTATGCTGCTTTGATTCTATAGGTGCTATTTGAAGCTAGGTAGACAAAGAAGAAAGTGGCAAAGATCTATCAGAAGGGAGAGGAAACAAGCAAGGAACCAAGCGCAAGACAGAGGTTGGTCTCCTTCTTTCCCCTCTTATCTACTTCTCATAAAGGAAAACAAAAGTGGTTTTAGTTTGTTTGTTTCTAAGGTAGCTACCAGCCTTAGTGGGACTAGCAGCTCTGCATAGACACTAGATTTCCTGATAACAAAATGGCGACTCCTCTGGGGAGCGAATAGATTTTTTGTTTGTCTATATTTGTTTGCTTTATAAACTTACAGATGAAGCCTGAAGTCAAGCCAGCTAGCCTTCGAACTGCATTTGCTATGCAAGTGCAAAGTAGATCAATGCTGCTTCAGTCTATCTTCGGGTTTTGTTTATGAATTGAACAATCAATTTACAAGCTCTCTAATTGCCCTTGTGGTGGCTCTAGTAACCTCCTTAGATCTACCCCTATGATTTATTTACTGATTACCACTTGCTCGGCCTAAATCCCTGAACTGAGCTGCAAACTGTGACCCAGAACCCAGTTGAAGTCTCGTCCCTGGACCATCGCACTGTCTCTTCTTTGGAATCTAGATGCATCGCACTTCTCGAGTGTAGTAGGTGTGTTGCATCTCACTTTCCCTATGTTACAGGTGCGCTGATCAGACAAGACCTCTTCTGCTCCTAGATTTTGGTTTCTGTGTTCACTCTTTTCAGCTCTATTCAAGAGTTTTTCTATTTGTAGTTAGTATACCTCTGTTGAAACCCCCTTCCTTGCCATTATTCCGCCTCCATTGTGCAAATAACTGTAAATGTTTTTATGTATTTTGAGCCATTTTCAGTTCGCTTTCACAAAGAAGTAGCGTAATTGAACTATCGTTTCTTGATTTGAAAGTGTCGTGTTGGTTTTAGTCATAGAATAGAATTCGATTGTTCTTGATAGTCGATTACACTGTTACTCTTGTATTTGATTTGAATTAGTAGTTTTTCAAGTGTCGAAAGCACATTTTCAATTCCAAATCGCAAAGTGTCGTCATTGTCTTCATTTTGTCTTGAAAATAAACTTGTTAGTAATGTCGCTTTGAAAAATAATTCATATTTGCGCTTAGATTTCTTTTTACCATTCACACATTAAGAAGAGTGAAAACAAATACATGCATGTGCATTTGCATTTAGACTATTTTTCGGTTTGATTTAGGACAGTGCATATAGTGTGTGCTCTCTGCTCTATGTTGAAAGAATATCATCTCTCTTTCCTTAGTAGCTAGGATTTTCATTGCAAAAAGAAGATTAAACGATTGTTTATCATCTTAGATTGCATTTTAGGAATTGTATATTTACATCATGTGGTGAACCCGAAAGGAAAATTTCTTAAGACGGATCAACTGTAAAATAAATTTAATGAATCTAAAAACGCTTTGGAACCTAACGCACAACATTTAGAAGTCTAGGCTAGAGACGTATTCTGGCGTCGTAAAGCCTGGTAACTGTTGTTTTCATTACTGGTTGGGTGATTCCTCCAATTTGAGACGATAAGTGCCAGTACGGACTTGTGCTCCCACATACCGTCGAGTATATATTGGGAGACCACAATAGGCTTTATCCTTTATCCATAGGAAGCCGTGTCAGCCGCCCTATCGATCGCAATGCACTGAACACAACATTCGGGAAGATTGACTGCCATACCGTAAAAAGTATTTTGCAGTTTTGCGATTGGTTTGGTAATCCCTCTGTCTAGATTTCCAGAGCAGTCTCTTTCATTCCTTTTCAGACTCCTTAAAGGAAAAGGTCCATCTAAGCACTTGTCACTTCAGGCTCATTAAAAATAGAAGGCGATTAGAGTCATCTTTTTTTTTCTCGACTCTTAAAAATTGAAAAAGAAAGTTGTGTCAAAGCGTCTAAAATTCATTTAATTCAGAAACATATTTCCCCTTTATTTTTAGTTGATCGAGTAATCCGCAATGGTGGAAGAAATTCAATTGAAACCCTGATGTTCGCGGAGGCTTACGAGTCAATCGTCTTTGTCTCTAGAATCAAAACTGTTACGGACAAAGCGAACTCGTTTAACTGGTTCCAAATCCCCTGGTAAAGTTAGAACAAGTGTTCCAACACCATCGGAGACTCCGGTTACTCCAAACATTTCTGGTATCACTGCCTTTACAGAAGAAGTTCCGTAGCCACCAAAGGACAGTAGAGTTGATCCTAGTTGTGAAGGTAAACACTTGTATTACTGAACCAGCTCCATCTACAACTGATTCGGAAGGTGTTATTCCCCAAACATCTGTCGTTGCAGATTCTATACCTTCTTCGGCACCAGAAATATTTTACGAACCTGACAGTCTACCTCTTCCACCTGGTTTGATTGCTATAGAAGAGATTGTGGAGGATCCTCCATCTAGTACTCCATTGCAATTTGGAGTTGGGATCACCCTATATCCTTCTTCATCATAAATTAATCTACCGTTATCGGAAACTCCTGTAGAATCACTAGGAAATCTTTTGGATAGACTAGAAATGTCTGAACAACCGTCGACATCTAGGACTGTGTCATCCAACACAGCAACGGCAGAAATTCCTGCTGTCACTCCAACAATGTTCGCCGGCATACCATCTATCCCAACTAGCTCTCAATCGCTAGAGAGGGCCCACGCAGGGGAAATTTCGACAGTATGTTCCGTTCCCGTTTGTTCATCCGGAATAATATCCGGGAACTCTTGTGTTGAGTCTCAGCAAATTGATCCTTCATGGTGTCAATTTGGGCAGTCCGGCCCTCAAGGACAAACAATTCCTTTGAGTACCGGATTACCGCCATATGGGGGGCAATACACCCCTTCATTGTCTCCTCTTGGAGGACAACCATACGAGAGTTCACAACAAAATTCAGGTTATGCTGGAATTACATCTAGCGGTTGGGTGCCAATACTGCCTCAACAACCAAGAGTTGTATATTCGATGCAACAATGTTTACCTATGTCAAATATACCAACTATGCCGGCTATTCTGACAGTGTCGCAAGTACAAGCGTTGCGTGTTGTATGCCAACCTCAAGTTTCTTAGGTTGTAATGCAATAACCTCTTATCCCTGCGACTCAACAACAATCACCAACTAGTGGAATGACACAGGCCTAAACGGGTACAATTACCCCTCATCTTGGTCAAACAGCCAGTATTGGACAATAGCACATGGCTTCACAACCATGTGTAGAAATTTTGAATAATTTAACACATATTCAACAGAGATTATCCTGATCATGTACTATTGTGGAATACATACACAATACATAAGCTCCTCTACGTTGATCATCAATATAGCAGCATCAATAACAATAAAACATCAAGAGCATTCACACATTAACACAGTATGTAACCCGGGGAAAGCATCTCGCTAAAAACCCCACACTATCTGTATATTAATGATTGAGAACATGTAAGATTACAAAGTACAATGCTTATCACAAGCAATCCAGTACCAGCTCCACCTGTTACACACAATACAGCTCAGATCTGATCTCCAAATCTATTCCACTGCTTGCCTGCCTCTCCAGCTCAAGAACTGATGAGAATGGTTTACCAAACTCGTATTTCACCTGCAAAGAATAACTCACACTATGTTGGACGTGAGGACAGGCTACAATTCATGATATTGGCCAATTCATTGGCATACTCAATCCCTCTGATTGTGCAAATCATCATGCACAACTATAGTCACAACTGATAGCAATATGATCCTCTAACACCTGTCCCTGCTGAACTGAACATGCACTGACATGCAACTGAGTTAACTGATGTATTATATAGTTGCATTATGAGTTAATAACTTGTGAATTAATTAATAACTAATTCACCTGACTCATCTCTAGTCTATTTGCCAGTTAGACTAAATACAACCAGTTTAACAAAGCTAAACTGAACACAACTCCATCAACTGCACCTCCAGTCCACTAAACTCAACTCACTTGAGTTCTAACTGAAGTCTTGCATGCAAATATTAGTCATCCCATAGGTAACCACGTATTTCCTTCTGCGATCTACATGTAACACATCCGTAGCTCATCCTGAAGTGCTCCAAGAGAATAAGATCAAGTTTATAGTCCAAATATTATTATGAGACAATAATATTTGACTTTTCTATTTTTGACAGCCAGTCTAAAAATAGACTTTGATCACTCACACTCTGATCACTCACACTGTGGTCACCCACACTGTGATCACTCATACTGTGATCACCCACACTGTGATCATCCTGCTGGGATCAAAAATAGAACTTGCACCATAATTTGCCTGCGGGCCCACTTAGTGAAGGCGACTCTTTTCACTAAGCTCCATCATCTTGTTGCAATCTCAACACTCCCTCTCGACAAGATATGGATTATCAGCAACCCCTATCCTGCCTCGGTGGTACTCGAATTTGCTCCTGGTGAGAGCCTTCATCAGAATATCAGCATCCTGATCCTTCGTTGGAATGTATGAAAGCAACATGATCCTCCACTGCACACAATCTCTGATATGATGGTACCTAATGTCAATATGCTTAGATCTATCATGAAATACAGGATTAGCTGAGAGTTTAATGCAACTCTGGTTATCACAGTAAATCACAGTAGGATCCAAATGAGAACTGAACAAACCAACCAGGATCTTCCTCATCCATATAGCCTCGCATGCAGCCAAACTTGCTGCCATATACTCGGCCTCCACTGAACTGAGTGCCACGATCTCTGCTTCCTGTTGTACCAAGAAACTGTTGTCGATCCAATACTGAAGACCCCTCCTGATGTGCTCTTTCTGTCCGTTGGGCTCCCTGCCCAATCTGCATCCGTGAAGCCACATAGCTTCACCTCATCCTCCTGTCTGTACCATAAACCATATCCTGATGTGCCTCTCAAGTAGCACAATACATGCTTGCCCGCCTTCCAGAAGAGCTTGGTAGGCTTAACCATAGCTTGTGAAAGCTGGTTAACTGCATAGCATATATCAGGTCGTGTATTGACCAAATACATCAGTGACCCCACCAACTGTCGATAAACAGTGGCACCCACTTCTTCTCCCGAAGTGGCATCCTCCTTCCTTCAACCTCCAGGAAGAGGAGTATCAACAGGCTTTCATGTTGAACTTCTCCAGTATCTCCCGAGCATACTTGCCCTGAGAAACAAACAGTCCACCACTGCGCTGCCATATTTCCAATCCTAGGAAATAGTGAAGGAGGCCAAAATCCTTCATCTCAAACTCTGTAGCAAGATCCTTCTTGCATGACAGTATCAATAGCTCATCACCCGTTAGAATCAAATCATCAACATATAGTACAATGATAAGCAACTTACCCTCCACCACAATCTGGTATAGGTTAGGATCCGCCTCGCTCTTGGAGAATACAAGTCCTGTGAAATAGCTGTCTATCCGTGTGTACTAAGCACATGGTGCTTGCTTCAACCCATACAGCGCTCTCTTGAGCCTGCACACATGCGACTCGCTGTTGAAGACATCAAAGCCTTCGGGTTGCTCAATGTACACCTCCTCCTCAATGACTCCGTTGAGGAACGCAGTCTTCACATCCATCTGATGAATGTGCCATCCCATCTGCGCTGAGAGAGCAAGAATCTTCCGTATGGAAGAATACCTTGCGACAGGTGCAAAGGTCTCCTCATAATCGATCTCCTCTATCTGTGAAAAGCCTCAGGCAACAAATCTTTCCTTGTACTTATCCACACTACCGTCGGCTGCCTGCTTAACTTTGTAGATCCATCTCGAACCCACCACTGATTTCCCTTCCGGTCTAGGAACAATCTCCCATGAACTGTTTCTGACAATAGAATCATACTCTTCCACCATGGCGTCTACCCATGCGGGATCCTCCATAGCTTCCTCGAAAGAGGATGGCTCAGTCACAACACACTTGCTCATAAGAGCCATGTATCCAGTGTACCGATCAGGTGACTGTCTCTGCCTACGTTGGGCTGTAGGTGGTCCCACAACTTTCTCTGCATCTTGAGCCAGTCGCTCAGCTTCTGTCAAGTGCTTTCGTCCTCTGATGGTTGGCGCTGCATGAGTGGTCTCTTCCACTCCATGAACCTCGTCCTATGGGCTATCCACGTGCTGAAGCTAATCCTTAGGAACTAATAGCTCCTCATCTGCATGCAAGTGTAGCTCCCTCTCAAGCGAACACTTCATGGCTTTCTCCTCCTGAAATTTTATATCCCGTCGCACGACAGTTTTACCACTGTCTGGCAAATACACACGATAGTTGTGGGGCGTATCAGTGTACCCCACAAATATCCCAACCTCTGCGGTCGGCTCCAACTTCTTCCTAGCATCCTTCGTCACATGCATGTAAACGTTAGCAGCAAAAATCCTCAAATGAGAAAGATCAGGCTTCTTACCAGAGTAAGCCTCCTCGGGTGTACTCATGCCAAGTATCCTATGAGGACAATGGTTCTGCACATAAACTATTGTATTGCATGCTTCCGCCCACAAGTGAAGCGGTAGGCCCTGATCATGCAACATTTCCCGTGCAGCACCCACAATCGTTGTGTTCTTCCGCTTAGCTACCCCGTTCTGCTGTGAGTTATGGGGAGCTATGAGCTCTCTTCGAATCCCTTCTGCCTTGTATAAATCCTTGAACTCATCCAAGATGTATTCACCACCATTATTGCTCCTAAGAGCCTTCACCTTCTACCCCGACTCCTTCTCGACCAGTGCTTTGAATTCACAGAACTTTGAATATGTCTCGCTCTTCTTCTGCATGAAGAAGATCCAGCACTTACGAGAGAAATCATCAACAAAAATCACATAATACCTGTGTTTTGCTATCAAAGAAACTAAGAAAGGTCCACACATGTCTGTGTGAATTCTCTCAAGGATCATCGTGGCGCGACTATCCTTCTTGTGAAAGGTGGCTTTCACAAACTTCCCCAAAGCACACCCCTTGCACTGATCTGACTGCGCAAGTGTGCCTTTAGGAAGCCCTGTAGTGATCTGCTGCAGTATCTTCAAGGCTCCATGGTGAAGGTGACCCAATCTCCTGTGCCACAACTCGCCATCATCCCAGCTCACCAATCCTTCTGCCTTTCCTGCCATTGCTGCGCATGCATCTACATGCAATTGATAAAGGTTCCTCACTCGAACCCCTATCTTCCGGGTTTCTCCAGTTGTCTTACTACGCAGGAAAGCCTTTCCCTCGCTGAAAACAACATCATATCCCTTGTCTTCTAATATTTACACAGAGATAAGATTCTTCTTCAATCTTGGAACATGCATCACTTCCTTCAATACGAAGGGTTTACCAGACTCCTTCTCAAAGGAAATGGTACCGATAACGGTCGCATTGTATCTACCATCATCGCCCATCTCGATGTGCACTCCAAGATCTTTCTCCTCCAGATCAGAAAACAAATCTCGATCTCCTGTCATGTGAAAAGACGCACCACTGTCCAAGAACCACACCGATCCCATCACACTTGAAACCAAGCATGCGATCAGCAAAAAATCAATCTCAAACTGGGAGGCTAGAGCCTCTCCTGCTGCAGATCCAAAAGCTAGCTTGTTCTCCTTCTTCTGCAGACAATTAGTGGCATAGTGTCCGTGCTGGTGACAGTGAAAGCACTTCACCTTGTACATGTCCTGCTTCTTGCCTTTCGCACCGGACTGAGAAGCTTTCTTGTTCTTCCCCTTCTTTGCTTTGGCAGCCAAAGTGAATTTTTTTCATCAGTTGCCTTTGATGAAGATCTGTCCCTGGTATTCCGCCTGATCTCCTCTTGCACAAGATCCGACCAAAGTCTCTCCCATCCTGGCAATTTCTCCCGACCATTGATAGAGTCCTGATAGGAATGACAACTCTTCGAAAGACCAAGGAGAGCTAAGCTCACCAAGTCCTCATCATCAACAGTCACCCCACACTTCCCAGCTCATCCCTGCACTGAGTGAACTTCGTGAGATACTTGGGCATATTGTCTCCCTTCTCACATTTGATGTTTCTGAGTTTATCTTTGAGTGCTAGCTTCCTCTGATCGCTCTTGCTTTGGAATAGATCTGTCAATGCTTTCCACATCAAGTATGGAGAAGCCTTTCCATGTAGGCTGGACACAATGTGATCCTTCACGCCCTCCAACAGAATCCTTCGAAACTTTGCTATCTTCTTTTGCCAAGCATCAACTTGAGTAGCATCAGTAGGCTTTGGGACATCAGCCTCTATGAACTCCTTCAGCCCGTTATCATCTAACACTGCCTCCATCCTGTCCTTCCATGCAATATAGTTTGAGCTGCCCTCAAGAGAATACTCCAATCGAAATCTGTTGAAAGACATTGCCATGTTGATACCAAGAAAATGCTGCTGCAAATTCGAATTCCACCAGCTCCAAATTCAACCGCTTCTGATCTAAGATTCGTGAGAACAAAGTATTTCTCGTACAGAGATTGACTGTATGGGCATTCACCAGATATCTCACCTTCCAAAGGAAGGATGAATCCAGAGGCTACCTGGCCTGATTACAAACTCTGCCTGAAGAAATAAAATGTAAACACTTTCTGAATAATAGATCTGATAATCAATCGTCGCTTTGATATCCTGTAGAACTTTTTCTACAAATCAACCAGCTCTGATACCATGTAGAAATTTTGAATAATATGACACTTATTCACAGAGATTATCCCGATTATACACTATTGCGGAATACATGCATAATACATAACCTCCTCTACGTTGATCATCAATTTAGCAGCATTAAAAACAATGAAACATCAATAGCATGCACACATTAACACAGTATGTATCCCGGGGAAAGCTTACAGCTGAAAACCCCACACTATCTGTGTATTAATGATTGAGAACATGTAACAATACATAGTACAATACTCCTCACAAGTATCCAACACTATCTCCACCTGTTACACACAAAACTAGCTCCAATCCGAACAAGTCACAGGTTCAAATCTCCACAGCTGCTTTGCCTGCCTCTATTGCACAATACCATGTGAAAATCACTCCCTCTAGAAATCACGTGAGCACAGGCTATATCACTAGGCATATATTGTGCAATACTCATGGGCATACTCAATCCATTGATTATGCAAGATCTCATGCACAACTATAGTCACAACTGATAGCAATCTCAACATCTAACACCTGTCTCCATTGAATTGTACATGCACTGAGTTAACTGATGTATTCTTCAATTGCATTATGAGTTAATAATTAGTGAATTAATTTAATCAATTAATTCACATCACTCATCACTAGTCTATTTGCAGTTAGACTAATTACAACTAGTTTAACAAAGTCAAACTGAACACAACTCCATCAACTCCACAGAACTCACATGCATGAGTTCTAACTGAAGTCATGCATGCAATAGCTCAACTGACTCATAAGAAAAGCGTATTTCCTTCTGATAGCTGCATGTGCCACATATGTAGCTTAAACTGAAGTGCTCCAAGAGGATAAGATAATGTTTATAGTCTAAATATTATTATGAGACAATAATATTTGACTTTTCTATTTTTAGCCTGGCAGTCTAAAAATAGACTCTGATCACTCCTGCTGTGAACTAGAAATAGAAGTCCATCTATTTTTCCCAACATGACCAATCATCCATAAACAACATCCTGCAAGTCATAGACCATGATCCATATGTCTAAAAATAGACATAGTCTAGAAATAGACTTTGCGCCAAAAATACCCTACGGGCTCACTTAGTGAAGGCGACTCCTTTCCACTAAGCTCCATCATCTTGTTGCATTCTCAACAATCAATTCATTGAGAAAAAAGGAAAAAGGAAAAAAAAAGAAAAGAGAAAAATAAGGGGACTCAGGTGAAAAACTCCATGAGGCGCCTGAGTTCCACTATTGGGTTGAAAACCTCTTGAGGTGGCCCAATGGTGTCCAAAAAAAAAAAAAAGAGAAATAAAAAGATCTCTGGGTGAAAACCTCTCTTGAGGCACCCAAGGCAAGCAGCTAGGATGAAAATAGACTAGTTGTTTTCAATAAAAGAAATAAATAAAAATAAAAATGAAAAAGAGAAAATAAAAATTATGAAAATATTGTTTGCGGGTCAGCAGGAGGACAATCAGAGCAACAAAAGAGAATAAAAAAGGGACTTGTCCAGCTCATGTTTTTATTTCTCCATTCATTAACCTTCATCATTCCATCTTTCCCTCGATTTTTCCACTCATTTACCTCAGTTTGCAAGGGTTCTGCGTTTTCTATGGGTTTCCCTGTAAACATACAGGATTCCCTGAAAACCTATAGGATGATCCTTTAGGAATTACAATGGCGTGGGAATCCTAAAGGAAGTAACCTTAGAGCAAGGGGATCACCCACCCATGTAAAAAAAAATTAAAAAATCCTACTTCACCATCTCATCACCATGCCTCTCTCCACCATGATCACCCTTGCATTCATCAAAAACGTAAAAAATGCCAGTTTCAAAAAATTACAGTTTTGAAAGAAAAAAACATAGAGAAAAGAGGCTGAAGACAGAGAGAAAGGGGACAACACCTGAAGGCTATTTTTCCTCATTCACAAATTCCTCCTTTGCCAAAGAAACCATACCCAGAAGTTTATTTTCATTGACTCCATTAACCCAATGGTCTGAACTTCTTATAATTTGCAGCCCTGTTCTACTGAATGTCACCATCCAAACACCAAACAAATACTTGTACTTCATAACTAGCCTAACATATAGCTAAACAAAGCTAAATCATAATGTGAGAGCCCTCTCTAGCTGCAGATTGGCTAGAATCTACATCTAAAAGACTGGTTAGTCTTTACCTCAGCCATATTCCCTTTTCCACTACTTTTGGGGAACAACGTGAGTGATAACAGGGCGCACATCAGGTGGTTGGGTCCCCGGGACCAAAGGGATGTTATGCTCATGTTCACCACTAGAGGATGGAAGCTCTTTAGGTTTGTCAAATACCTATTGGTGGCGGTCTAAGACCTATTGCATCTTAGGATGAATCTGACGAGTAGTGGATTAAATGACTGGATGGCATTAAATTGGTGATGACTCCATGATGGCCTTTTTTCAAAATATTTTCCATTTGATGCAAACCAATGATAGTAGGAGCACCTGACTGGAGTCCACGTAATTTATGAATGTGGTTGTTCTACTTAAAGATCATATATAACTCCTGGAAATCCATTGTGATCAGGCCCAGTGTGTGAAGCAGTTCATCACCCAACACAATGTGGAAACCACCCATTTCAATAGCAAACATGTGGGTCTTTAGGTGGTAGTCTCCCGTGCGAAGCTTAATATTTTCACATTGGCCTTCACATTTCATGGCCCCCCCATCAGTGATAAGGACTTGGAAATTATCTACTACCCACACAAAGAAATGAATAACTTTTGTGACTCACTTATGGATAAAGTTATGAGTGCTTCCACTATCAATCAAAACCACGACTGGTCAATGTTTAATAAAGTGTCCAATCTTTAGAGTTTGAGCCGAAGAAATTCCAACCAAAGTGTGTAGTGATATAACTGGCTCATTTAGCATAGTTGTGAGATCATTTTCGGTTTGGGTTTACACAACTTCTTCCTTCGGCAACTAAAGGGATGGAGCTTCCTCATGTGAAATGTTATCAGTAGCATCAATTTGAAAGAATTTGGGTTTCTTGCATTTATGTCCAAGAGAGTACTTGTCATCACAGTAGTAGCACACTCCTTGTTTTCTTCTTTCGGCCATTTAAGCTGGCGACATCATGGTGGTAATACTATATGCAGGAAGGTTGAGTGTCTCAACCTGTTGATCCCCCCCTATTGTTCGTATTTGGGTTGGATTCAACATAAAGTTGTGGATGAAGAGAAGGATTACTGGTGGAGATTGATGAGCCTCACCATTGGGTAACTGTATTGACCTTAATCCACCTCCTAGCTTAGTCAAATCAACTATTCTCACAATTTATTACATATTTTGATTCTATTTTGTTTAATGAGATGAGTCAAAAAGAGATATTAGGCATAGTGGACTAATGTGCATTGATTGCAATTTTGTGAGTGAAAATCATGGAATTTTGGTTAATTAAGGGCCGAAAATTGAATGAGACAAGGAGGAGAGATTGTAGGAGGTAGATCCTCCTCATTTACTCCTCCCTCATTTGAATATTCCTCCATCAATCACATTAGCTCTGAGTACAAGTAGCCAAGTCATGGAGATCAAAAGGCAGTCGAAGAAGTGAAAGTTAAAGAGTTAGTTTATCTTGAGTTTGGGAGCTGAGCCTCCCTAGATTTAAGGAATTTGTTGGATAATTCAGCTATATAAATAAAGAGGCCTAGAGCCTCATTAGGATTCAAATTTTTGATGTAAAAACACTAGTCATTTTCAAGTTCAAGACTTGTGGAAGACATTGTTATGTAATTTTCTGTTTTGATAATGAGAATGAGAGTTTCCTTGATCTAGCACTAAGTTAACTCAGAGGGCTAAAGCTCTTGGGTTAGGGCCCAACCCTAGCAAAAAATACTCCTCTTCTTGTATTTGTATGCTTAGATTGATTTCATAGATTAATGGTTGAATTGTCTTTAGAATTATTTCATTGCAAGCAGTGTAGATTTTATTATTTTGCTTATTAGTTTACTTCCATTTGTGCTTTACTTTAGCAGTAGTTTAGAAGAGATAAAGGAACATCAAAAAGCTTTCAATAGGTGGTTTTGGCCTCACTCCTTCCTTCAGGGATCATGGTTTGAGGAAAGGACTCCTATGCAACCCCAAAAAAGACAAAATTATACTTTCTCATGGAATTTAGGGTTTTTTGTACTTAGGCCAGCATTTGATCAGCTTGCACGAGTAGGCTTTAGTTATCATTTCTTCTATATTCAGTACTACATTAGATCTCATCAATGTTCCATCTTATTCTGCAAGTTTTCCTCATCCATGAAGTAGGTAGCTAGCTCATGAAATTCTATTTTCCTTAGATAATTGAAATTCTTCTTGTTTGCATGATTTTTGTGTAAATGTCAATGTTTGATGTAGTGCAGGTGTTTCAAAAGTACAGAGAGATTTCATAGTTAACAACATCATTTCAACCTCATCCATCCATGGTCCTCACTTTCTTTCACTAAAACCCACACCAATATCATCATTTCACAAGGAAACTTCTCCAAGCTTGTTGAGAAAATCCAGCCATCTCCCAATTTTGGTTTTGAGTTATGAAGTGGTCCTAGGCTTTCCCTTACCTCATTCCATCCACCAACCACCTTCCCTAAGCCATCCATCACATTCATCACCCATACTTTTGCTATTGGCTGTATCTTATAGAAATACAGGGGATCCTGTAGGTTTTCAGGACATCTTGTAGAACGCACTAGGACATCTTGTAGGTTTTCCTATAGTGGCTTGTTTTTAGGCTAAATTGAGGAAAAAGCCTCTAGGAAGCTAGAAAAAGACCCCTACTGGTATCCCCAACCTTCTAACCATTCACCATCATCCCTAAGACATCTGCCACATCACCAAAAGAGATTAGCTTTCACACTTTCACAGAAAAAAGGACAAAATGAAAAACATATTTATTTTATTCATGTACATGCACAACAGTAGAATGTTTAATGCTTTGAATTTGCATGCTTAAGAGAGTAGGATTGCATACATGTTAACTTAGAATTCTTTTGAAGCATAGTCTCTTAGCAAGTTAGTTATAAAATGGTGTGTTTTAGCATTTTATTTCAGTCTTTTTCCTTACTGCAGTAGAAAAGCTTTCTCTTAGAGTAGATTTCTCAATCCCTCATTGGTAATCAAGATTCTTCTGAATACATAGAAGTTTGGTTTGAGAAACCTTGGTTGTCTATCGCCAACATAACAGTGACAAAGAGTAGACCCATCACATTTACTTGTGTATGTAGCCCAGGAGTTGTAGCATTCTTGCTGTAATATTGGTGCTCATCACTTTTTGGCACCATTGTCGGGGAGGTGTCTGAGTAATATGTGATTACTGCTTTCTTTCTTCCATTTATTATATATGATATTCTACTATTAGTTTCATTTCTGCAACAGTAAATTAGTTTGCTTTCGTTTCCATTATGCATTCTTTGCTTTCCTTTCCATTCTGCAAGTAAGATTTCATTTAAGCAATTAGTTTTCATTTAGTGATTCAGTTTTCATTCAGTATGCAATTTCAATTCTGCAATTATTTTCAAATATTTAAAAACACAAGACAAAACAAAAACACTTCTTTCATGCCTCGTAGGAATAGGGATAACTTAGGGAATTTTTTTCCAAATACCCTAATCGCTTCAAACAACCAACCTTCCCTCTTCTTTGATGGCTATGAATTGGAGGAACCCTTAGGCGAGCAACCAGAGATATTTAAAGAGCCTAAAAGAGGAGGAGAAGAAGAAGAACCCATTCCAATTGACCAAATGGTTGAAAATAGAAATGACAGAGGAAATAGAAAAAGAGTTGAGGATGCCTTCCCCATAAGGGACACCAATGGGGATACCAAGATGAAGAATATGAGCCACTTTTCCCTTCCTCATTTCCATGGCCTAACCTTAGAAGATCCAGATGTTAGGATATTCCGACACATAGGAAATAGTTAAGTACAACTTGGTCTAGTATAGAGTTAGGTAAAGTGTGTTTCATTACCTTGTACATTTTGTAACTTACAATCCGACGGTCACGATATGTAGTGATCCGACGGTTCATTCTCTCCTCGGTATTACCGACACATGATCTGTGGCTTGACACCCGATTGGTCCATGATTTCTATTTAAAGTGCATGGAGGGTCATTTGTAGGGTAATCCGTCTATGAGAGAAGCTTATGTAAATTTTCATTATTTTATTAATAAATTGTCTGAAGTGGCCACGTTGGCTCAGGCCGTGGACTGTTTCCCTCTTTGAGGGTTTTAACCACGTCAAAAATACTGGTGTATTGATCTGCAATCTGGTTGTGAGCGGTGTCCTTTGGTGTTCTGTCTGAGGAACTTACCCTGCAAATTCCTATATGGTATCAGAGCTATTTGAGGGCCGCGTCCATTGGTGATCCAAATCTGAAGCCGGTAGAACTGCATCCGACTGTCATTTCCTAGATCTACTATTTCTGACTGCTTTCGGGCCGAGAGGACTGCTCTGTTGTGTTGGGAGCATCTTTTCCAGTGAGGAACCCCTTTCGTTTCACGTGAAAAGGTTTCCGGTAGCCCTAGCTGCGTCATTTTTAAGATCTGGAGGTATGCAATGTTTATTTGCAGTTTACAGTTATTTTCTCTCTATTTATATCGGTTTCGGTTTATTTAGCCTTTTTTATTACCGGATCTATACCTTTCATTTCTGTGTATGCTCTTTGCCTTGCGACTCTGTGCGATCTGGGCAAATCAGAAACATAAATGAAGGATTTTTTTCATGCGTATGCTCTTTTCCCTGCGCCTTAGTGTGATCTCGGAAAATCAGAAACATTGAGGAAAATATTTAGTTTCCGGCTAAAGCTAACTTTGAGCCACAAGGTTCATTTTTGAAAATATTTAGTTTTTCGGCTAAAGCTAACTTCGAGCCGCAAGGTTCATTTTTTCTTGTATGTCCGTGTTGGGTTTTGTGCTTTTTGTTTTGTAGGGAAAAAGAGCCTTCTCAAAGCAAGCACGCAACCCAAAGCACCCGCCCCCCCCCCCCCCCTCTCTCTCTCTCAAATTATTTGTATAGCTCAATTGGTTCAAAACTATTTTAAGAGAGTAGAGGTCTTGGGTTCAAGTCTCCATTTTTTGGGGGCGGATTTCATTTCCGCACATTCCCGCACTTCGTCGGCGACTTCAACAACTTTTTTTCAAAAAGCCATAACTTCTTCATCCGGAAGCCGTTTTCAGAGCCGTTTTTTTTAAACTAGCCTAATGTTTTGAGATATATCCATTGTAACACTTGGTTTCAGCATCTTTAGCTTCAGTTTCCATTGAAATGGAAAGTCAATACCAAGTTACCCTTGACAGCACCAACTACTTCCAATGGTTGTCCTACATTGAGGATTTACTTAGAAGTAAAGGTCTCTACAGAATAGCCTCAGGCCAAGAAAAGAAACCGAAGGATGAAGATAAGGCTGCTAAATGGGAAAATAGGCAAGATCAAGCACATGGATTGATAGGGATGTCTATTTCTCCAGATCTTAGATTCCATATTGCAGAACTTGATACTACTGATGAAGCAATGAAACAAATCAATAAAGTTTTTGGGATTAAAAATGAACTTAGAGCCCATCAACTTGAAAATGAGTTTCTTACATTGGACCCTAATAATTTTTCTTGCATTGAAGATTTCTTGTCCAAGTTCAAGACCCTTAGATATCTCTTGGAAAGTGTTAAGGTTAAGAAAGAAGATAGTAACCTTATCTATTCCATTCTTACTAAGTTGGGACCAACCTACTTTCCACCTTCCATTCTACAAGAGAAGCCTTCATTTCTCAAGGAACAGACTACAAGTCCCCTTCCTTTGACTCTTTTTGTGATTCTTTAATAAGAGAACAAGAAAAACTCTTACACCTTGGTCTTCTTAATATTGGAAACTCTTCCAAGAAAGCGTTAGGCAGCAACCAAATTCAAAGAATCCTAAGAAGTCATATCCTAAAAAGAATGGTCCTAAACCAAACAAGGGTCCTAAGCAATTTCAGCCTCAAAATGAAAAATCATTTCAACAAAATGATGAGACAAATAAAAACAAAGGGAAGAAGACTGATAGACATTGCAACTTTTGTAATCGAGATTGTCACACGGAATCAGTCAATAGTGCGGACACAACCGACCTTCCTAGAAGTCTAAGACATTCTAATGACAAACAAAACAAACTAGAGCTATCCTTCTCTAAACATGCATTATGATATGAGAAATCAAGTGTTTTGTTCTTACCTTTGTCCAAACGCTGTTGTAGAAGTCCAAGCTTTGTTGATCTGGATGAGCTCCTCCTTTTCTCCAAAACCTGCAATCACCAACAGTCAAACCATTAAATAGCACCTGATTATAACATAAAACAAAGCATATTCAACATATAGACCAAGGAGTACATGAAATAACTCATAAACAACAAGTTATTGAGAAGAATGGACTAATTTGCATTAAAGGTAATCAAAAGGAACCATTACAACCTGAGCCTTGGTGTTGTGCAAGCTCCTTCCAGGGTCCACAAGAGTTCTCCTTTACTTTGACAAAGCTCACCCACTTCCAAATAGAAAAAGCAAAGATGGCAATCTCTCCTCACAAGCTTCTAAATGGGAGTCCTAATTCCTGCAGCATTTACCCTTAGAAATGTATAGCTTTCAACCTCTCCTCCTTCTGGCCCAATGCCTATACTTATAGTGCTCAAGAGGAAGTTAATCAGGTCCACCATCAATGGGATAACCCCCTCTTTGGATGGGATAGCTCTCCTATTGATGGGATAAGTTCCTCTTTTGTAGGAGTGCATGAACCATCTGGAGGCGCTCAATACACGTCGAACAACCTTCTAGAATGCTCTAGAAATAACCACAAGTGACTTTTTAAAGATGAAACTTGCGCATTTTAACCTTTTCAGGGGGACGCACCTGCACCTTTACATACAGAGCGTCCAAAGACGCAGCTTTTGTGAACCTTGGGTGCGTCCCCGCAGGTAAGGTTGAGAGAACCTGCGTCCCCAGAGATAAATACATTTAGAAAGACTTTCTCTCTTTTTTGGAGTTTGACATGGAGAGCAGAGGCATAAGACTTGCCTAAGAGGGTAGTATGACTGTTGATAGAGTCATCCTAACTGTGAATAATTATGGTGACATTTTTTAGTGTAACAGATTGCCCCCTAAAGTGCGAAGCCTGGAATAGATTAGGGTTTTGTATTATCTAGGAAGGGTGAAGCGCTTTATCATTTAAAGGATTATCTCGTGGAGAGCCTGGTCAGAACCTGCAATTTTCAACACAAAATACATGTATAAGATTATATCATCACTGAGGTAGGCATTCCCATACTCAGATTAAAACTTTAACTAACAGACTAACTACTCTGATACATGAATGATCTTGCAGTACATCATAATCATAGACTTTTGTAGACACAGTATGGGCGCAGCCATCTGTTTATGATTAGTCTACTTAGATAATGAATACAAAACTCCTCGCAACCTGGATGGTGGAAACTAGATCCAGGGTCTTTATTTCTACTTCTCGAATTGGTACGATTCTAGCCATGCGAATAAATGAGTTGATGTGGAACATGGTAGAAACCACTTGATTACCAGTCGATGATGTAAACTGTTAACAAGCGTGAGAGAGACCACCAGTAATGTCAATGGTTCTCAAAGTACCCAGTACAATCCATGAGATGTGAATGAATGAGTTGATGTCGAACATTTCACGGAATCCTTTGATCGAAAGTCAATGATGTAAACTGACGTCAAAAGCGAGAAACCTGCCATTGATGCATGCAGACTTCAAGGTACTGGCGATTTCTAAGTCATCTCTCTAGATAATGTGCTGATGTCGATAGAAATCGACCCGTTGCAGGCAAGCCCGCAACATGAAATCATTGCTCAAGTTGAAGAAATGTTGTTGTAAGGACTGACTCAGGGATGGTCAAATGGATGACAAGTATTTTGTAGATGAAAGTTTTGCTTGCAGACCTCTTGAACACATAACGACACGATAGATGGTTTGGTGCTGAATAACTCAAAGTTAATCCCCGGAACCCAGCTAAAGACTTTCAAAGTGGTTTGATCAACTGTGAGGTAAAGGATTTCCCAACCCAGGTGAATGAAAAGTGTCGTGTTCAAGAGTGGTAATAAAGTTTCTTCTGAGACAAAAGGTAACAAATAGGCTCATTCTTCTCTCTTTTCCCCCACCATTTCTGGCAAGTACCTCTTTATTTTTAACAAGCTTGAGGAGGATAACATATGCTTGATTATAAGCTCATCCTTCGGATGAGTCCAACCTAGTTTTGATTCGAACCCTAGGAAGGAGTGGTTCGTTCCTGTTTGTAATTGAACAGGTCCTTTACTGTGAAATGTTTAACGAGCCCAGTATAG
This sequence comes from Pinus tabuliformis, assembly GCA_031772625.1. NCBI lineage: Eukaryota > Viridiplantae > Streptophyta > Pinopsida > Pinales > Pinaceae > Pinus > Pinus tabuliformis. The sequence continues at coordinate 101,146,491 of CM062814.1, forward strand.
GAGAAACTCGGCGTTTTTCAATTTTAGAGAGTCTGAAAAAACTTAAGAAGACTCCAAGTTGAACTTTTTCGTAGATTTGTGTCCCTCAAGCCCGAAAAAGTATAAAATAATACCTGGGGGAACCGCTTGATCTTGCGACCAAGGAGTACTTTCATAATTAGTGCCACTAACCTGAAAAGTAAAAAGCGATCAAGGACACGTCGTTTTATTTCCGTATCGAGTTTGAAACGACAAAAACCCAGCAATCTTTTCCTGATTTTACAGTCAGAAAAGAGCTATAAGGGGACCGTCTTTTAATTCCGTTTTAACGAGTGTAAAAGAAACGCTCGGCAATCTTTTCATATTTTGAGAGTCTGAAAAGGGCTTAAAAGAGAACTCCAAAGTTTCACTTTTTCGTAAGTTTTAACGAGTTCGAAAAAGGGATAAAAATGTACTCATGGTTTTCACTTTTTCGTAAATTTTAATGAGTTCGAAAAAGGGATAAAAATGTACTCATATGGCCGACTTTCAATTTAATTTACGAGTAGGAAAAGACGGAAAGAACTCGGCATTTTCATTTGTTTTACGAGAATGAAAGATAGCAAAATAATCTCGGTATTTTCATGAGTTTAATGAGTCTTGAAAATAACTGAAATTGACTCGAGATAGGTTTCATTTTTACAAAAGCTTGAAACAGAGAAAAACTATGCTTCAAAGTAGTTTCATTTTTTCACAAGCTTGAAACAGAGAGAAAACTGTGCTTGATGCCCCCTAAGCGTAACTGCTAGAGCGCATGCTCCCCAGCTTCATTTCATTCAACCAGTTGGATGAAATGAAGGTTGAGTTACGAGATCATTTGAAAGACTTGACCTAAAACTGTAAGAAAATTACGTAAAACTAAAATAACTAACCTAAATACTTAACATTTATGAGATCTAGTCAAACTCTCGATTCAAGTAGAGGAGGATTTGTTTCATTTTTTAACGAGCTTGACACAGGAAAAGAACTATGCTCGAATTCAGTTTCATGTTTACGCAAGCTTGAAACGAAAAACTATGCCTGTTATAAGTTCGCATGCCCCCAACATAATGACGCAAATCAAGGTACATGCTCCCCAAGCTTTATTACATTCAATGAGGTGGATGGAATGAAGCTTTACTTTCAAGATCTTGGAAAGACTTGTGGGAGTTGTTTCATTTTTTAGTGAGCTTGACACAAGACAAGGAACTATGCTCATAACTACTTTCTACAATCTACCTAACAAAAACTTTACTCTAAAAACCTTGATTCATTTTTTAACGAGCTTGACACAAGACAAGGAACTATGCTCATAAAATCCTTGATTCATTTTTTAACGAGCTTGACACAAGACAAAGAACTATGCTCTAAAATCCTTGATTCATTTTTTAACGAGCTTGACACAAGACAAGGAACTATGCTCGTGACTACTCTCTACAATCTACCTACTTAATCTACCCTTGTTTCATTTTTTAACGAGCTTGACACAAGACAAGGAACTGTGCTCAAAAAGTTCGCATGCCCTCAGTTTAATGATGCAAAATGAGGTACATGCCCCCCAGGCTTCATTGCATTCAACCAGATGGATGGAATGAAGGTTTACTTTCAATATTTAACTTTGAAAAGGGAGTTGTTTCATTTTTAAGGAGGTTGACACAAGAAAAGAACTATCCTCATACCTGATTCATTTTTTTTAAGAGGTTGACTCAGTAACAGGAACTGTCCTCATACTTGATTCATTTTTTAACGAGGTTGACTCAGTAACAGGAACTGTCCTCAAAACCCTGTTTCATTTGTTAACGAGGTTGAGACAAGAACAAAACTATCCTCGTAACTCCTTGTTTCATTTTTTAATGAGCTTAACACAAGACAAGGAACTATGCTCATGACTTCCAGTTTCATTTTTTAACAAGGTTGAGACTAGAAGAAACTATCCTCACCAACTGATTCATTTTTTTAACGAGGTTGACACAGTAACAAGAACTATCCTCAAAACCCTACTTTCTAAAATCTACCTGCTTAACCTAAAATCTACCTGATTCATTTTTTAATGAGGTTGACTCAGTAAAAGAACTATCCTCATGCTAGCCTATTTCATTTTTTAACGAGGTTGATACAGGAGAAAACTATCCTCGTACACACTGATTCATTTTTTAACGAGGTTGACACAGTAAAAGGAACTTTCCTCGATACTCCTTGTTTCATTTTTTAACGAGGTTGATACAAGAAAAAACTATCCTCGCAGACACTGATTCATTTTTTAACGAGGTTGACACAGTAAAAGGAACTTTCCTCGTAGACATCCAATTTCATTTTTTAACGAGGTTGAGAGAGGAACAAACTATCCTCGTAGCTGATTCATTTTTTAACGAGGTTGACTCAGTAACAGGAACTTTCCTCACACCTGATTCATTTTTTAACGAGGTTGACTCAGTAACAGGAACTGTCCTCATAACTACAATCTACCTACTTAACCTACCCTTGTTTCATTTTTTAATGAGGTTGACTCAGTAACAGGAACTATCCTCTAGCACCTTGTTTCATTTTTTAACGAGGTTGAGACAGGAACAAAACTATCCTCGTACACACTGATTCATTTTTTAACGAGGTCGACACAGTAAAAGGAACTTTCCTCGATGCAGCCTGTTCATTTTTTAACGAGGTTGCTACAGGAAAAAACTATCCTCGCACTCACTGATTTATTTTTTAACGAGGTTGACACAGTAAAAGGAACTTTCCTCACGACAGCCTATTTCATTTTTTAATGAGGTTGATACAGGAGAAAACTATCCTCGTACCTGATTCATTTTTTAACGAGGTTGACTCAGTAACAGGAACTATCCTCAAAACCCTACTTTCTACAATCTACCTACTTAACCTAAAATCTACCTGATTCATTTTTTAATGAGGTTGACTCAGTAAAAGAACTATCCTCATGCTAGCCTGTTTCATTTGTTAACGAGGTTGACACAGGAAAAAAACTATCCTCGTACACACTGATTCATTCTTTAACGAGGTTGACTCAGTAAAAGGAACTTTCCTCGATAGCCTATTTCATTTTTTAACGAGGTTGATACAGGAAACAACTCTCCTCGCACTCACTGATTCATTTTTTAACGAGGTTGACACAGTAAAAGGAACTTTCCTCGTACTAGCCTATTTCATTTTTTAACGAGGTTGATACAGGAAAAAACTTTCCTCGTGACTCTTGATCATGGCTTCCAATTGGAAGAAAGACATGTCAATCGACACAACTTGATCATGGCTTCGAAGAGGTCTTCATCAGAAGGAAGAATACTTCTCTGGAAGGAACACATGTCAAGGGACTCAAAAGGGATAAGAACATCGTGTTCAAGTAATCCCATAGAGTTTTCCATGTCAATTACCGGATCTAAATCAACAGTGAGAGGTTCACTTACATTGGTAACTGAAAACATGGGATCAGTTTCCACATAATTAACCCGTGGCAGGGTAGATACCACTTTAGAATCAGGAGCAGTTAGGGCTGTCATATTATTGGTAGTTGAAACAAGGCTAGGGAACGAAAGCTGGTCTACAGTCAAAATACTGCCATTGTGAGGGAAAGACATCACGCGAAAGAGTGTCGATACGACAACTTTCATTGCATAAACATAGTCTCGCCCAAGGAGTAAATTGAAATCCAAGGGACCTCGAACTACCATAAGATCAATACAGACAGTTTTACCTTCCAAGGTAATAGAAAACTTAGGAAGGATCCCTAAAGGTTCACTAATGGTTCTGTTAAAAGCTTTCAGATTTTGCGTAATAGGCGCAAGCTGAGGGGAACCCAAAGCTTTCCAAACAGTTGAGGATAAAATACTAACAGAAGCACCTTCATCTACCTGAGTACGATGTATGTCCCTACCACCATCCTTGAAAATGATTTGGAAAGGGATGGAGGAAGGAAGACGAGGTTCTGTCAGTCTATTCCAATCAAAGGAAAAGACCTTAGTACTTGGAGGGGGTTCCGTAGAAACAAGTGAAATACCCCCTGGCATAGAAGAATCTGATGTAATAAGAAGAACCTGAGCGGTATGAAGTTCACTCTCTAAATGGAAAGTGGGATCGACCGAATGTGAAATTGAATCGACCACTTGATCAACTAATGGATCATCAACCTGAGTGACATGAGTTTCACTCTCCAATGGGAGAGTGTGATCGACTGTACTTGAATTTAGATCAATCACTCCGTCAGTTGACGGTAGTTTGGGAGAAAGTTTACGGTAACCAGTTGGAAATTCTTGCTGTGGAACAGTAAGTTTTTCCAACAATGTTGAGGCTTCATCTATGTGAGGGCAAATGTGAGTTTGATGACTCCCTTTGCATAACTTACAAGGAAACCTAACTTTACCCTTTTTCCCAGGAGCCTGACTATCACTGGTTGACGGATCAATGGAAAGTTGATGGGATGTTTCTGACCATACTTCCAAGACCTTTGGAATACCAGGAAAATTGACAAGGAAGTGGTCACCCTTACAAAGCCTGCAAGGGTATTTGGGTTTACGATGCATGTCGGAGTTTTCCTCAACACCACTAACACTTACAGTCGTGGTTGGTTGGTTGACTTCTTTCTTATCTTGCTTCTTCTTATTCTTCTTCTTCTTCCCTTTCTTCTTCTTCTTAGCCTCCTGGTCACTAGCATCAAGGCTTTTACCAGGCGAAGAGGAAGAAAAATTAGGCGAAGAAGGTAAAGGGTCAACAGAAGGTTGGTGATGTTGAGATGGTGAACTCTGTTGAGGTGAAGCATCCGGTTGAGGTGGAACAATTGGAGTACTTTGGGCCAACGAAGTTGAAAATAACCATATTGGTAATCCTATTGTAAATCCAGGTAATGAAAAAGTAGCCATATAAGGAGGACCAACATTTCCAAAGTAAGGAAAAGTACTAGGATTCTCATTAGGAGGGGTTCCTAGGTTAATAAATTCCGGAACATTTGCCATTATATTCAACTTCAGTGAATTTTATTAACAATCTTAAAACTAAAATTAACAATTCACAATTCACACCTAACACTTAAAATTCACAATTCACACCTATGGTCTCTAAAAGTAGAAACAAACAAATTAACACGCGCTATCAAATCTAGGAGTCAAACCACACACAAACAGTAAGCTCTCCGGACCGAAAACACTAGTTGGTGATGAAGCCCAACCTCGCAGAATTCAGTACAGAAATGGTGGGTGGAACAGTTACCCCGACAACCTGCTTAATGAATAGACTGGACCAAGTTCCTCCACTTTAACTGTCTCGAGTGAAGTGAACCCCCCAGAAAATCCAAGTGAGTCTAGCCGACGTCTGCTCCAGGTACAGTGGGATCTTCCCTCCACCGTCACCTTGGGTAGAATCCTAAAGATAATGGTCACTAAGGTTACCAACAGCAACAAATACACCTGGGGGAACAGTCTACGCTCCGACAGCACGCAAGGGCAGAGTATCAAGCTCAATCCCCTTACCGGCTCCTTGACAATAATCCAAGGTTTACCGATAAGTGACCCCAGGCTCCTCGACAATGGTTAATCCGAGGTTTACCGTTTGTAGTACATGCGTATCTAGCGTCGTTCCCAACGAGGGAGGATTGATCCCCTCACTGGTTCGGACACGAGCTCGTGCTTCTCCTTTAAGAGGAGATTTCCCAGAGTATAAATGTAACAGTTGGATTTATCCTACCACAAGATGAGCTACTTGTTTGGTTTTGCTGTCTTGGAGAGTTAATTACTCTCCTACTCCAAGACACTAGCCTAAGCTATGTTGGTGTTTCAGAGCCCTAGAAATGTAAAAATTACTAGATGAATTTTAATTAAGCGCTGTGTTATTAAGGCTATTTTTACTCAAAGGGCTAAATGGAGATGAAACCAATGGTGTTATGACCCGACTCAACTGAATGCAATCGAATATGATAATGTAATCTTTTCAATTCGATGAATCCTAACTAAAGTAAGGAGAGAGTTTCCATTCACTTCCAACAATGCAAAAATTGATCACTAAGAGAAAATATAACAAATTCTCTAATGCACTAATTTTATCAAGAAAAACTAATGCAAATCAATTCCAAACCATTTTTTATTTTTATTTTTGTGTAAATTCAAATCAAAGAAAACTGATCTAAATCTACGATTGATTGTTCAGAATGTAAACTATGCAATGGTAATCTAAGCACAATTCACTTGAAAAGTATGCAAATGTAATCTATGCACATTTTTCATTCATATTCTGAAAATGAGAATTCTAATTATGCAAATGTGATCGATGCAAGAGAATCCTCAAACACAAGATGATTCTAATGTAATCTAAGAACCAATCAAGTGCAAGTCGAGAAAATTGGGTGAGAGTTCCAAAGATCAAAAAATAAAAACACTCAAAGGCGATTAACACTCATACACAATTCAGCCCCCCCCCACCCCCTGGCGAATGAGGGGGAAATTTTTTTTGCAAAAACAAGAGCAAAAAGATGCAAAATTGTGAAAAGAATGAGACAAACCTCCAAGTAATGACGAAAGGAAATCAAATTAAGAAATTCTCAAAAAAGAGACTCAAAACACCCAATTGATGAAAGCTTAAAGCAAAAATGCCAATGAAACAAGCTTAGGTGAAGATCTTTGACAAGAGACTAATGGATCTGGGCAGTAAAAACTAAGAAAAAACAAAATCTAAGAGCAAAAAATGCAAAAAATAGGATTTTCTCAAATTTTAGCAGGGGACGCAGGCGACCCGTTAGCACAGGTGCGGGCCCGCTCTGTGCACACAGCAACAGTGCGTCCAGGGACGCACTGTGCAACGCTCAGAGGGTGCGTCCTACTGAAAAACTCAAGAAAAACAAAAATGAATCTAATCCTAAGCTAACCCACCGAAAGACAAAGTCACAGAGCCAACATCAGAAAAATAAAGCAATTTTCTCAGAGCAAAGTTCACACAAAGGAAAAGACTTTTTACATCAATGGAATCCCCAGCGGAGTCACCAATTTGTCACACGGAATCAGTCAATAGTGCGGACACAACCGACCTTCCTAGAATTCTAAGACATTCTAATGACAAACAAAACAAACTAGAGCTATCCTTCTCTAAACATGCATTATGATATGAGAAATCAAGTGTTTTGTTCTTACCTTTGTCCAAACGCTGTTGTAGAAGTCCAAGCTTTGTTGATATGGATGAGCTCCTCCTTTTCTCCAAAACCTGCAATCACCAACAGTCAAACCATTAAATAGCACCTTATTATAACATAAAACAAAGCATATTCAACATATAGACCAAGGAGTACATGAAATAACTCATAAACAACAAGTTATTGAGAAGAATGGACTAATTTGCATTAAAGGTAATCAAAAGGAACCATTACAACCTGAGCCTTGGTGTTGTGCAAGCTCCTTCCAGGGTCCACAAGAGTTCTCCTTTACTTTAAAAAAGCTCACCCACTTCCAAATAGAAAAAGCAAAGATGGCAATCTCTCCTCACAAGCTTCTAAATGGGAGTCCTAATTCCTGCAGCATTTACCCTTAGAAATGTATAGCTTTCAACCTCTCCTCCTTCTGGCCCAATGCCTATACTTATAGTGCTCAAGAGGAAGTTAATCAGGTCCACCATCAATGGGATAACCCCCTCTTTGGATGGGATAGCTCTCCTATTGATGGGATAAGTTCCTCTTTGGTAGGAGTGCATGAACCATCTGGAGGCGCTCAATACACGTCGAACAACCTTCTAGAATGCTCTAGAAATAACCACAAGTGACTTTTTAAAGATGAAACTTGCACATTTTAACCTTTTCAGGGGGACGCACCTGCACCTTTACATACAGAGCGTCCAAAGACGCAGCTTTTGTGAACCTTGGGTGCGTCCCCGCAGGTAAGGTTGAGAGAACCTGCGTCCCCAGAAATAAATACATTTAGAAAGACTTTCTCTCTTTTTTGGAGTTTGACATGGAGAGCAGAGGCATAAGACTTGCCTAAGAGGGTAGTATGACTGTTGATAGAGTCATCCTAACTGTGAATAGTCATGGTGACATTTTTTAGTGTAACAGAGATGGCCACTTAGAATCCAAATGCTTTAAGAAGATGGAAGCCTTGGAAGCAGCAATGAAGAAGCATAACATCCATTTGGAGCAATCTTCAACTTCAACTTCATCTTCAGGAATGGCACTTTCTTCATGTGGTTGTCAAGCATCTCCGTCTGTCTATGCACTAAATGTATCTTCTTCTTCTCATTCTCATGAGTGGCTCATTGATTCTGGAGCTTCTTATCACATGGCCAAAAACAAAGCCATGTTTTCTTATTTAAATGATTGTAACACCAAAAATATATATGTTGGTGATGATAGATCTCTTAGTGTTGTAGGGACTGGAACTGTTCATCTAGACAATGGTCAGTTTAATGATGTATTATGTGTTCCAACCTTATCCTGCAACCTTCTATCTGTATATCAGATAACCCATTCAGGTGAAGGTAAAATCGTTGAATTTCACCTCATGATGTTGTAATCAAGGACCTAAGAGATCCTAAACAGATTTTAGCTACTGGCATTGCTGATGATTCTACAAGGTTGTATAAGTTTCACAACTTTGGGTCATCAAATCTTCCCTCAGTATTTGTTGCTCATAGCGATGAAGTGAGCAAATTTTGGCATGAGCGATTTGGTCACTTAAGCTATCGATCCCTTCAGCATCTATGTAAAGAAAATATGGTGACAGGTCTTCCTATGGTATCTTGCAGAGATGGTGTTTGTTCCAGATGTGTACTCAGAAAACATCATCGGGACAGTTTTGAAAAACGTGCCTCTTGGCACGCCTCAGCCCCTTTACAGCTTGTGTATAGTGATTTATGTGGTCCACTTCCAGTTGTTTCATTCTCTGGCTGCAAGTATTTCTTAACTTTCATTGATGATTTCTCCAAACGCATTTGGGTATACTTCTTAAAACTCAAGAGTGAAGTATTTAACACATTTTTGGCCTTCAAGGCCTTTGTTGAAAAACAATCTGGACATCAAATTCTTAAGCTAAGATCTGATAATGGCGGAGAATATGTTAAAAACACATTCATCAACTTTTGCACTGAGAATGGAATTCAAATGCAACATACTGTTCCATATACTCCACAACAAAATGGTGTAGCTGAAAGGAAGAATCGCACCTTAAAGGAAATGGCTAATTGTATGCTACAATCTAAAGGACTTGGTCTTAGTTTTTGGGCAGAAGCAATTAACTGTGCAAATTACATAATAAATCGCACTCCTACTAAGGCTTTAAAGAATATCACTCCAGAAGAAGCATGGAGCTCAATCAAACCAGATGTAAGTCACTTTCGTGTTTTTGGAAGTGAAGCGTGGGCCCATATTCCAGATGAAAAACATAAAGCTTTAGAACCTAAGAGTGAAAAATGTACTTTTGTTGGATATTCTGAAGATGTCAAAGGCTATATAATTATTCCATTTAAGTCCAAAAATGTTATCATTAGAAGAGATGTAAAATTTGATGAAAATATATCGGCCTGCGAGCCTAGTCCGACGGATGTGCCACCTCTCCCTATCTCTTCTACTTTTGAAAACATTTCTTCTTTCCCCACCATCTCAGGATCCTCCTTCAGCTCCTCAGCTTCCAAAATGGGTTCGTGCTACTCGAGATGTAGCAGGTGATCTTGCCAGTGATCCTACAGATCAGCGACGCACACGTTCTCAGTTTGACAGAGCCTCTTCCTTACTAGCTCAAGCTCCAGTAAATTATGATCCTGACACCTTTGCAGAAGCTTCAGGCCATCCAGATTGGGAAGCAGCTATGAATGAAGAATATCATTCATTATTGGCAAATGATACATGGGATCTTGTTCCTATACCAAAGGGACGAAAACTTGTTAGATGCAAATGGGTTTACAGAACCAAGTCTGGACCAGATGGGAAAGATGATAAACATAAAGCTCGTCTTGTTGCTAAAGGTTTTTCACAAGTTGAAGGCATTGACTACACTGAAACCTTCTCCCCTGTTGCCAAAATGAACTCTATCCGCCTTGTTCTTTCCCTTGCTACCTCTTTCAAATGGGAAGTCCATCAGATGGATGTTAAATCCGCCTTCTTGCATGGGGACTTGCATGAAGAAATCTATATGGAACAACCTATTGGCTTTATACAAACAGACTCCAGCCTTGTATGTCGGCTTAAGAAATCCCTTTATGGTCTCAAGCAAGCTCCTCGAGCTTGGTATGCCAAAATCGATAACTTTCTTTTAGAATTTGGCTTCTCTAGGTGTCATTCTGACAATACTGTCTACACCAAGAAAGTGGGCAAGTATCTTATCATTCTTGTTCTTTAAGTTGATGATCTTATCCTGATTGGTAGTGATCCCAACCTTATAAACCATGTGAAGTCTAGCCTTAAAAGGAAGTTTGAAATGATAGACTTAGGACACTTACATTATTTTCTCGGTCTTCAAGTCTTGCAATCCAAGGAAGGTATTTCCCTTTCTCAGTCCAAGTATGCCTGTGATATTCTACGCCACTTTCACGTGGAAGACTATAAGCCAGCCCCTTCTCCCTTTCAGTCTGGAGTCAAACTTTCAGTCACTTGTACTTCTCCTGAAGTTGATGCTACCTTATACCGTCAACTTGTAGGAAAACTTCTGTATCTAACCCATACTCGACCTGACCTTTCCTTTGCCGTTGGCCTTGTTGCTCGGTTTATGCAAAATCCACGTGAAAGTCATTGGAAAGCAGCTAAAAGAATACTTCGTTATGTTCGAGATACAGTTCAGTTTTGGATTCATTACAGTGCCAAAGCATCTCCTCTATTGGTTGGTTTCACTGGAAGTCTACTGCAGGTTATGTGTTCACTCTTGGTTCAGGACCTATTACATGGGCCTGCAAGAAACAATGTGTCATTTCTCTTTCTTCAGCAGAAGCAGAGTATCGTGGTGCCGTAGAAGTTAGTAAGGAAGCCTTGTGGCTTCGTCAGATCCTGTCAGAGTTTGGCTTTCAGCAGCAGCATCCGACTACACTTTGGTGTGATAATCAAAGTGCCATTCAGCTATGCAAAGATCCAGTCCAACATCAGTGCAGCAAACACATTGAACTGCACATGCACTTCATCAGAAAGCTCATTCATGACCATGTTCTTGAAGTGCAATATTGTTCAACAGATGATCAAGTTGCAGACATCTTTACAAAGGCTCTCATAGAGGCGAAGTTCACTAAACTTCGATTTATGGTTGGAGTTCAGGAAGTTGTCACTAAGGGGGGATAGGCTCTAGTGCCTCCTTCCTTCTCCTATTGTGTCATATTTGTAAATCCTTCAATCCTATCCCAAGTTGTTCTTAAGGGGGGATGTTAGGATATTCCGACACATAGGAAATAGTTAAGTACAACTTGGTCTAGTATAGAGTTAGGTAAAGTGTGTTTCTTTACCTTGTACATTTTGTAACTTACAATCTGACGGTCACGATATGTAGTGATCCGACGGTTCATTCTCTCCTTGGTATTACCGACACGTGATCCGTGGCTTGACACCCGATTGGTCCATGATTTCTATTTAAAGCGCATGGAGGGTCATTTGTAGGGTAATCCATCTATGAGAGAAGCTTATGTAAATTTTCATTCTTTTATTAATAAATTGCCTGAAGTGGCCGCGTTGGCTCAGGCCATGGATTGTTTCCCTCTTTAAGGGTTTTAACCACGTCAAAAATGCTGGTGTATTGATCTGCGATCTGGTTGTGAGCGGTGTCCTTTGGTGTTCTGTCTGAGGAACTTACCCTGTAAATTCCTACACCAGACACTTTCTTGTTTGAGTTTTATGTCATATGCAGAACCTATGATTACACCAATGATGAGCATAAGTTGAAACTATTCCCATCCACTCTCAAGAATGCAACTTTGCGCTGGTTCATGGGTTTACGTGGGGATAGCATCACAACTTGGGCTCAGATGCAAAAATCCTTCAACAAAAAGTATTGATACTACTGCAGGTCTAAAGACACTAAAGAGGAATTTTTTAGGATTACCTTAGGGCAAGACGAATCCCTAGAGGATATGAAGAAAGATTCTAGCTTAGCTATAAAATGGCTAGGTGCACACTTGACCCCGAGTCACTGAAGCTAGTCCTACTTAGAGGGGCAAGGGAAGATCTTCTAGATACCCTAAACTTGCTAAAAGGAAGGGATATCTACCAATTACTCTATGAGGATATCAAAACTATCTTTAGAAACCATTCTAGGACAGTTAGGAAAAGGGTAGGGGTAGTCAACCTATGATTAGTCCATCCTCTTCCAATACATCCATCAAGGGTGAAATTGGAAGCATGCTTGAAGATTTCAAAAGTGAGATGCTACAAACCCTTTCCCTATAGATGGACACTATGCACATTAAGAGAAAACAGGAGGAAGCAGAGAGATCCTTAGCCATTTTCTGCCCTAGATGCACAAGGAAGCACCCTAGGAATGAATTTCATTGAATTCAATTGAAGTCTGCTCAGTCTGTGAAGAAAACCACTCCACATACAAGTGCCCTTCTCTACCTGGACTAAAATTTGTATATCACGGAGCTAAAGGGGTGATTGAACAACTCTACTACATAAATCAAAGGAGACCTAATGGTCTTCAACCATACCAACAGGGAATGAAAGGGTCATCCCATGCGTATTACAACCCCAACCAGACCACATCCATTCCCTCTTGGGACTCCCTGCTCATCCTTCCTGGTCTACACCTCCTCCTTGGTTCTTTGCACCTCAGTATCATTCCTAGCTGACCAGCCAGTTATTTCAGCCATATGCTCCACCACAGCCTCAGTGGAATGCACCAGCCCAAGGGTGGAGGCTCCCATACAACAATGCTCCAACTTTATTGCATTCACCACCTTCTCACCCACAACTTTTACACCTTGCTCCACCGAAACAACCCCAGATTCATACCTAGCCAAATCCGAACCCAAACAATAGACAAGAACAACAAGTATATAGTGGAGAGACATCCTATCCTGCTTATGCTGTGGAGATTCAGGAAATCAACCTGAGACCTGGGAGAGTACTCCTATAAAACCAACCTCTACCTCCACCTAGGGAGAGTGAGAAAGAAAGAGAGGAAAGCATGCCTAAAGTAAATCCACCACCCTTTCCTGAGAGATTAACTCAACCAATCCATCTTACCTCGGAAGAGACTGAACTTATGGGAGAATTGAAAAATCTATGTGTCAAAATTCCACTTCTCCAAGCTATAAAAGATGTACGTATTTACAACAAGGTGATTAAGGAGAAGTGCTTCAAGCATCCAGGGAGGCGAAAAAGAGATGCCCCTACCATTAATGTCATTGGACAACTGTCTGATTTAATGTTGGGGTAGGTAATTTGTCCAAAGTATTTGGACCCTAGAAGCCTTGTAGTAGATGTGCACATCAATGGCACCATTGTCCCACACACTTTGATTGATCTTGGGGCTGCCATTAATGTGATTACCAAGGACACCATGCTCAAGCTCAACCTCTAGGGTTCATTGAGAAAGACCACAAAAATCCTACAACTTGCAAACCATTCCACAGTGACCCCTAAGGGGATTGTGGAGGATGTGATGGTCTCCATTGACTTGGGAGTACCCTGCAGATTTCCTAGTTCTCCAGTCTAAGGCCAAGCTTAATGATTACCCTCTCATCCTTGGGAGGCCTTGGTTAGCCACTGTTGATGCCTACATTAGCTGTAGGGCTAGAAATATGACTATAAAAAAATGGGCATATGTCCAAGAAATTGGCCCTGTACCCTCCTACCTAGCCATCTCTAGAATATGACTTAACTTTATGGCTGGAGTAGGAGGAAGAAGATGAAATTTATTTGGCCCAACTCTATACCTTAGAAAAAACCATGGGAGGAGGACAACCGGATGAAGATGATTTGATGAAACACATACTCCAAAGTCCAGCTCCCAACAAATTGTCCTTATAGGAAGTAGTAAAGAAAACCTAGAACAACTAGAAAATTGATCTATGCTTAGTTGGTTCAAACCTTACCCATGTCAAAAACATAAAATTTGGCCCTGAGAGAACTTTGAAGATCAACCCATCTCTTTCTGTACACCAAGAATAAAAGTTGTGCAACATGCTAAAGGAACATCTGGATGCCTTTGCTTGGATTTACAAAGAAATGAAGGGAGTGCACCCCTCAGTGTGTACTCACCACATTTATATAAAATAAGTTTGGAAACTAGTATGACAACCCCAAAGGAGAATGAATCTAACTCTCAAGGATATAGTCAAAGAAGAACTGCAAAAGCTGCTAGATGCAGGATTCATTACCCTATCTCAGACAGTGAGTGGGTCTCTCCTTTGGTGTTGGTTCCAAAGAAAAATGGGAAGTGAAGTATTTGTGTTGATTACAAAGAGTTAAGCAAAGCCACAAAGAGGGACCATTTCCCTCTACCTTTCATTGACCAAGTGATAGATGAGCTGGGAGGGAAAATTTTGTTATTCTCCCTAGATGCATTCAGCAGGTACAATCAAATCTAGATCAACTCAGAAGACCAGGATAAAACCACCTTCACTTGTCCTTGGGGTACTTTCACATATAAGGTCCTTCCTTTTTGCCTATGCAATGCCCCTACCACGTTCCAGAGAGTAGTCTTGAGTATCTTTGCCGAGCTAGTCCATGATGTAGTAGAGATTTATATGGATGAATTTACACCCTATGGGTGTGGTTTCCAGGAGGCTCCATCCAACTTAGGCAAGGTGCTGAAAAATTGCATTGAAATGAACATGTCCCTTAGTCCCAAAAAATGTGAGTTCTTGATGACTGCAGGGACTGTGCTAGGTCATTCAATATACCAGCAAGGACTGCAGGTGGACCCAAACAAAATAGCCATCATCCAAAGGGTCTCACCTCTGTAAAAGAATAGAGATGTCAGAAGTTTTCTAGGTTTAGCAATATATTATTGGAGGTTTATAAAAGACTTCAACAAGTTAGCTTCTCCTTTATTTGGGTTGTTGGCCAAAGACTCTGAGCTTGTATGGTCAAAAAGCTATCAAGAGGCCCTGGACATCGTGAAGGACAAGTTGACCACTACGCCTATTTTGTGAGGCCCAAATTGGGCCCTTCCTTTTCATATACATGATGATGCCTCACACAAAGCCATCAGAGCATCTCTAGGCCAGATAGATGACAAATTGCCTTATTCCATTTACTTTATCAGTAAGAATCCATCAAAGGCTGAATTGAAATACACAGTGACCGAAAAGGAGCTCCTAGATGTTATGCATTCATTGAACGAATTTAGGCATTACATTACAAGTTATCAAACATTTATACATACTGACCATGCTCCAATTAAATATTTTGAATAAACCTGATGTGAATTCTCAGATTATTAGATGGTTACTTTTATTACAAGAGTTTGATCTAACTATTGTTGATAAGCCTGGCAAGGAAAATGTTGTTGCAGATTTTTTGTCTAGATTAACTTTTCCTGTAGGGGAGGAAGGAATGGTTGATGATTAGTTACTGGATGAAGACTTATTCACCATTTCAATTCTCTCTCCATGGTTTGCTGACATAACAAACTATTTGGTGTCTGCATAGTTCCCATCGAATTTGTCCTTCAAAGAAAAAAGAAAGATTGTGAGGAAGAGAACCCCATTCACTTGGATTGGGGTCAACCTCTTCAAACTAGGCCCATATCAAATTCTAAGAATATGTGTTAGGGAGGAGGAAGTATTTGACATCCTTCTGAACTGTCATGACGGGCCTTGTGGAGGTCACTTTGCAGCTAAGAGGACAACATTCAAGGTGTTACAAGCTATTTATTATTGGCCCACTCTTCGTCAGGATGTAAGAAGGTATACTAGTCAGTGTGATCGGTGCCAAAGGATGGGAAAGCCTACTCTAAGGGATGAAATGGATCTGCAACATCAAGTGACTTTTGAGCCATTTGACAAGTGGGGCATGGATTTCATTGGACCTATTGTCCCTCCTTCCAAGAAAAAGTAGTACATCATTGTGTGCATTGACTATTTGACCAAGTGGGATGAAACCAAGGTAATTAAGGTAGCAACAGAGGAGAAGGTGGCTGAGTTCTTAAGGGAAAATGTATTTTACAAGTTTGGGTACCCTAGAGAACTGGTCATTGATCAAGGCAGCCAGTTTACATCCAACATGATTGAATACTTGTTAAGCCAACACAAGGTCAAGCATAGAACCTCCACTCCCTATCACCCACAAGCTAATGGTCAAGTGGAGGTGAGCAACAGAGAATTGGAGGGAATTCTAACCAAAGTGGTTAGCATCAACATAAAATATTGGGAAGATAGATTAGTTGAGTCCACCTGGGCCTACAATACCACCTCGAAGACCACCACTGGATTCACATCCTATGAGTTGGTCTATGGGAAGAAGGCCCTACTATCCATTGAATTTGAGTACAATACATTGAGGATGGCAGCCCAACTAGATCTAGATCTTAGCAATGCACAAAAAGAGAGTTTGCTCCAGTTGAATGGGTTAGATGAGTTCAGAATGCAAGCCCTCCTACACACGAAGGTGACTCAAATTCAGAGGAATATTTGGCATGACAAGAACATCAAGGACAAGAAATTTCAAGAAGGCGATTGGGCTCTGTTATGTGATTTTAGATATAAAGACATTAACGACAAGTTAAGGACTAGATGGTTAGAGCCTTATGTCATAGAGAAATGTAATGATAATGGTTTAGTGAAGATTAAAACCATTGATCTAGAGGCCATTCCTTTACTTTTTAATGGGCACAGATTGAAGGTTTACAAGAGGCCATTGTCAAAGCAAGAGTTCATTGATGGTATCAACAAAACAATGATGGTGGTGGAGCAAGTTTGAGCTCCTACATCATCAATGTAGAAATTTTTAATAATATGCCACTTATTCATAGAGATTATCCCGATTATACACTATTGCGGAATACATTCATAATACATAACCTCCTCTACGTTGATTATCAATTTAGCAACGTTAAAAATAATGAAACATCAATAGCATGCACACATTAACACAATATGTATCCCGGGGAAAGCTTACAGCTGAAAACCCCACACTATCTGTATATTAATGATTGAGAACATGTAACAATACATAGTACAATACTCCTCACAAGTATCCAACACTATCTCCA
Organism: Pinus tabuliformis; assembly: GCA_031772625.1. Classification (NCBI taxonomy): domain Eukaryota; kingdom Viridiplantae; phylum Streptophyta; class Pinopsida; order Pinales; family Pinaceae; genus Pinus; species Pinus tabuliformis. The sequence continues at coordinate 101,163,596 of CM062814.1, forward strand.
CCTGTTACACACAAAACTAGCTCTGATTCGAACAAGTCACAGGTTCAAATCTCCACAGCTGCTTTGCCTGCCTCTATTGCACAATACCATGTGAAAATCACTCCCTCTGCGAATCACGTGAGCACAGGCTATATCACTGGGCATATACTGTGCAATACTCATGGGCATACTCAATCCATTGATTGTGCAAGATCTCATGCACAACTATAGTAACAAGTGATAGCAATCTCAACCTCTAACACTTGTCTCCACTGAATTGTACATGCACTGAGTTAACTGTTGTATTCTTCAGTTGCATTATGAGTTAATAATTAGTGAATTAATTTAATCAATTAATTCACATCACTCATCACTAGTCTATTTGCAGTTAGACTAATTACAACTAGTTTAACAAAGTCAAACTGAACACAACTCCATCAACTCCACAGAGCTCACATGCACGAGTTCTAACTGATGTCATGCATGTAATAGCTCAACTGACTCATAAGAAAATCTTATTTCCTTCTGACAGCTTCATGTGCCACATCTGTAGCTCAAACTGAAGTGCTCCAAGAGGATAAGATAATGTTTATAGTCTAAATATTATTATGAGACAATAATATTTGACTTTTCTATTTTTAGCCTGGCAGTCTAAAAATAGACTCTGATCACTCCTATTGTGAACCAAAAATAGAAGTCCATCTATTTTTCCCAACATGACCAATCATCCATAAACAACATCCTGCAACTCATAGACCATGATCCATATGTCTAAAAATAGACATAGTCTAAAAATAGACTTTGCGCCAAAAATACCCTACGCGCCCACTTAATGAAGGTGATTCCTTTCCACTAAACTCAATTATCTTGTTGCATTCTCAACAAGATATGGATTATCAGCAACCCCTATCCTGCCTCGGTGGTATTCGAATTTTCTCCTGGTGAACGCCTTCGTCAAGATATCAGCATCCTGATCCTCCGTTGGAATGTATGAAAGTAACATGATTCTCTGCTGCACACAATCTCTGATATGATGGTACCTAATGTCGTCCGTTGAGCTCCCTGCCCAATCTACATCTGTGAAGCCACATAGCTTCACCTCATCCTCCTGTCTGTACCACAAACCATATCCCGATGTGCCTCTCAAATAATGCAATACATGCTTGTCCGCCTTCCAGAAGAGCTTGGTAGTCTTAACCATAGCTTGTGAAAGCTGGTTAATAGCATAGCATATATCGGGTCGTGTATTGACCAGATACATAAGTGACCCCACCAACTGTCGATAAACAGTGGCATCCACTTCTTCTGCTGAAGTGGCATCCTCCTTCCTCCAACCTCCAGGAAGAGGAGTATCAACAGGCTTGCAGCCATGCATGTTGAACTTCTCTAGTATCTCCCAAGTATACTTACCCTGAGAAACAAATAGTCCATCACTGCGCTGACAAATTTCCAATCCTAGGATATAATGAAGGAGGCCCAAGTCCTTCATTTCAAACTCCTTAGCAAGATCATCCTTGCATGAAAGTATCAACATCTCATCACCCGTTAGAATCAAATCATCTACATAAAGTACAATGATAAGAAACTTACCCTCCACCACAATTTGGTATAGGTTAGGATCTGCCTCACTCTTGGAGAATCCAAGTCCGGTGAAATAACTATCTATCTATGTGTACCAAGCACGTGGTGCTTGTTTCAACCAATACAGCACTGTCTTGAGCCTGCACACATGCAACTCGTTGCTGAAGATCTCAAAACCTTCGGGTTGCTCAATGTACACCTCCTCCTAACTCCGTTGAGGAACGCAGTCTCCACATCCATCTGATGAATGTGCCACCCCATCTGCGCTGAGAGAGCAAGAATTGGCCGTATGGAAGAATACCCTGCGACAGGTGCAAAGGTCTCCTCATAATCGATCTCTTCTATCTGTGAAAAGCCTCGGGCAACAAATCTTGCCTTGTACTTCTCCACGCTCCCGTCAGCTACCTGCTTAACTTTATATATCTATCTCGAACCCACCACTGATTTCCCTTCCGGTCTTGGGACAATCTCCCATGCACTGTTTCTGACAATCGAATCATACTCTTCCACCATGGTGTCTACCCATGCGGGATCCTCCACAGCTTCCTTGAAAGAGGATGGCTCAATCACAACACATTTGCTCATAAGATCCATGTATCCAGTGTACCGATCAGGTGACTCTCTCTGCCTGTGTTGGGCTGTAGGTGGTCCTACAACTTTCTCTGCATCTTGAGCCAGTCGCTCAGCTTCTGTCAAGTGATTTTTCCCTCTAATGGTTGGCGCTTCATGAGTAGTCTCTTCCACTCCATGAACTTCGTCCTGTGGCTGATCCACATCCTGAAGCTCATCTTTAGGAACTAATAGCTCCTCATCTACATGCAAGTGTAGCTCCCTCTGAAGCGAACACTTCATGGCTTTCTCCTCCTGAAATTTTATATCCTATTGCACAACAGTCTTGCCATTGTCTGGCAAATACACACGATAGTTGTGGGGTGTATCAGTGTACCCCACAAATATCCCAACCTCTGCGGTTGGCTCCAACTTCTTACTGGCATCCTTCGTCACATGCATGTAAACATTAGAACCAAAAATCCTCAAATGAGAAATATCAGGCCTCTTACCAGAATAAGCCTCCTCGGGTGTACTCATGCCAAGTATCCTGTGAGGAAAATGGTTCTGCACATATATTGTAGTATTGCATGCTTCCGCCCACAAGTGAAGGGGTAGGCTTTGATTATGCAACATCACCTGTATAGCACCCACTATTGTTCTATTCTTCTGCTCAGCAACATCGTTCTACTGTGGGTTATGGGGAGCTATGAGCTCTCTTCGAATCCCTTCTGCACTGCATAAATCCTTGAACTCACCAGAGATGTATTCACCACCATTATCGCTTCTAAGAACCTTCACCTTCTTCCCAGATTCCTTTTCGACCAGTGCTTTGAACTCACAGAACTTTGAGTATGTCTCGCTCTTCTTCTGCATGAAGAAGATCCAACACTTTCTAGAGAAATCATCAACAAAGATCACATAATACCTGTGTTTTGCTGTCAAAGCTATTGAGAAAGGTCCACACACGTCTGTGTGAATTCTCTCAAGGATTTTCGTGGCGTGACTATCCTTCTCGTGAAAGGTGGATTTCACAAACTTTCCCAAAGTACACCCCTTGCACTGATATGACTGCGCAAGAGTACCTTTAGGAAGCCCTGTAGTGATCTGCTGCAGTATCTTCAAGGCTCTATGGTGAAGGTGACCCAATCTCCTGTGCCACAGCTCACCCTCATCCCGACTCACCAATCCTTCTGCTTCGCATGCCATTGCTGCGCAGCCATCTACATGCAACTGATAAAGGTTCCTCACTCGAACCCCTATCTTCCGGGTTTCTCCAGTTGTCTTACTACGCAGGAAAACCTTTTCCTCGTTGAAAACAACATCATATCCCTTGTCTTCTAATATTTCCACAGAGATAAGATTCTTCTTCAATCTTGGAACATGCATCACTTCCTTCAATACGAAGGGTTTACCAAACTCCTTCTCAAAGGAAATGGTACCGATACCGGTCGCACTGTATCTACCATCATCGCCCATCTCAATGTGCACTCCAGGATCTTTCTCCTCCAGATCAGAAAACAAATCTCGATCTCCTTTCATGTGAAAAGACGCACCACTATCCAAGAACCACACTGATCCCATCACACTTGAAACCAAGCATGCGATCAGCGAAAAATCAAGCTCAAATTGGGAGGCTAGAGCCTCTCCTATTGCAGATCCAAAAGCTTGCTTGTTCTCCTTCTTCTGCAGACAATTAGTGGCATAGTGTCCATGCTGGTGACAGTGAAAGAACTTCACCTTGGACATGTCCTGCTTCTTGCCTTTCACACCAGACTGAGAAGCTTTCTTGTTCTTCCCCTTCTTTGCTTTGGCAGCCAAAGTGCAATTTTCTTCATCAGTTGCCTTTGATGAAGATCTGTCCCTGGTATTCCGCCTGATCTCCTCTTGCACAAGATCTGACCAAAGTCTCTCCCATCCTGGAAATTTCTCCTGACCATTGACAAAGTCCTGATAGGAATGCCAACTCTTTGGAAGACCAAGGAGAGCTAAGCTCACCAAGTCCTCATCATCAACAGTCGCCCCACACTTCCCAGCTCATCCCTGCACTGAGTGAACTTCGTGAGATACTTGGGAATATTGTCTCCCTTCTCACATTTGATGTTTCTGAGTTTATCTTTGAGTTCTAGCTTCCTCTGATCGGTCTTGCTTTGGAATAGATCTGTCAATGCTTTCCACATCAAGTATGGAGAAGCCTTTCCATGTAGGCTGGACACAATGTGATCCTTCACGCCCTCCAACAGAATCCTTCGACACTTTGCTGTCTTATTTTGCCAAGCATCAACTTGAGTAGCATCAGTAGGCTTTGGGACATCAGCCTCTATGAACTCCTTCAGCCCGTTATCATCTAACACTGCCTCCATCCCGTCCTTCCATGAAACATAGTTTGAGCTGCCCTCAAGAGAATACTCCAATCACAATCTGTTGAAAGACATTGCCATGTTGATACCAAGAAAATGCTGCTGCAAATTCGAATTCCACCAGCTCCAAATTCAACCGCTTCTGATCTAAGATTCGTGAGAACAAAGTATTTCTCGTACAGAGATTGACTGTATGGGCATTCACCAGATATCTCACCTTCCAAAGGAAGGATGAATCCAGAGGCTACCTGGCCCGATTACAGACTCTGCCTGAAGAAATAAAATGTAAACACTTTCTGAATAATAGATCTGATGATCAATCCTCGCTTTGATATCCTGTATAACTTTTTCTACAAATCAACTCGTTCTGATACCATGTAGAAATTTTGAATAATATGACACTTATTCACAGAGATTATCCTGATTATACACTATTGCGGAATACATGCATAATACATAACCTCCTCTATGTTGATCATCAATTTAGCAGCATTAAAAACAATGAAACATCAATAACATGCACACATTAACACAATATGTATCCTGGGGAAAGCTTACAGCTGAAAACCCCACACTATATGTATATTAATGATTGAGAACATGTAACAATACATAGTACAATACTCCTCACAAGTATCCAGCACTATCTCCACCTGTTACACACAAAACTAGCTCCGATCCGAACAAGTCACAGGTTCAAATCTCCACAGCTGCTTTGTCTGCCTCTATTGCACAATATACCATGTGAAAATCACTCCCTCTAGAAATCACGTGAGCACAGGCTATATCACTGGGCATATACTGTGCAATACTTATGGGCATACTCAATCCATTGATTATGCAAGATCTCATGTACAACTATAGTCACAACTGATAGCAATCTCAACATCTAACCCCTGTCTCCATTGAATTGTACATGCGCTGAGTTAACTAATGTATTCTTTAGTTGCATTATGAGTTAATAATTAGTGAATTAATTTAATCAATTAATTCACATCACTCATCACTAGTCTATTTGCAGTTAGACTAATTACAACTAGTTTAACAAAGTCAAACTGAACACAACTCCATCAACTCCACATTCAACTCCACAGAACTCACATGCATGAGTTCTAACTGATGTCATGCATGCAATAGCTCAACTGACTCATAAGAAAAGTGTATTTCCTTCTGATAGCTGCATGTGCCACATCTGTAGCTCAAACTGAAGTGCTCCAAGAGGATAAGATAATGTTTATAGTCTAAATATTATTATGAGACAATAATATTTGACTTTTCTATTTTTAGCCCGGCAGTCTAAAAATAGACTCTGATCACTCTGCTGTGAACCAGAAATAGAAGTCCATCTATTTTTCCCAACATGACCAATCATCCATAAACAACATCCTGCAACTCATAGACCATGATCCATATGTATAAAAATAGACTTTGCGCCAAAAATACCCTACGGGCCCACTTAGTGAAGGCGACTCCTTTCCACTAAGCTCCATCATCTTGTTGCATTCTCAACAATCAAGTCATTGAGAAAAAAGGAAAAAGGGAAAAAAAAGAAAAGAGAAAAATAAGGAGACTCAAGTGAAAAACTCCATGAGGCGCCTGAGTTCCACTATTGGGTTGAAAACCTCTTGAGGTGGCCCAATGGTGTCAAAAAAAAAAAAAAAAAGAAATAAAAAGATCTCTGGGTGAAAACCTCTCTTGAGGCACCCAAGGCAAGCAGCTAGGATGAAAACAGACTAGTTGTTTTCAATAAAAGAAATAAATAAAAATAAAAATGAAAAAGAGAAAATAAAAATTATGAAAATATTGTTTGCGGGTTAGCAGGAGGACGATCAGAGCAACAAAAGAGAATAAAAAAGGGACTTGTCTAGCTCATGTTTTTATTTCTCCATTTATTAACCTTCATCATTCCATCATTCCCTCCATTTTTCCACTCATTTACCTTAGTTTGCAAGGGTTCTGCGTTTTCTACGGGTTTCCCTGTAAACATAAAGGATTCCCTGAAAACCTATAGGATGATCCTTTAGGAATTACAATGGCTTGGGAATCCTAAAGGAAGTAACCTTAGAGCAAGGGGATCACCCACCCATGTAAAAAAAAAATTAAAAAATCCTACTTCACCATCTCATCACCATACCTCTCTCCACCATGATCACCCTTGCATTCATCAAAAACGTCAAAAACGCCAGTTTCAAAAAATTACAGTTTTGAAAGAAAAAAACATAGAGAAAAGAGGCTGAAGACAGAGAGAAAGGGGACAACACCTGAAGGCTATTTTTCCTCATTCAAAAATTCCTAGACCCCTTCTCTGCCCATGCCAATCATCCTCAGGTTCCAGCAGTAGAAAATGATTAAAATTTTTGAGGGAGAAGCAGTGACAACACATCCTATAGCAACCTATCCCACTAAACAGAAATCGCGGGTTGCATATAGCTTCAATCATGGAAGATCCAGAGGTATAAGAAGATCCTCTAGAGCCTAGCAGTAGCATTAGGATCATCAACATCAACATCCAAGTACCTGCACATCAAAGAAAATCATCAAAGAACAATAAAAAGGGGAGAAAGACACATGCAACCAACACACAACAAAGACTTCATTCTTCAACAAACAACATCAAGGCATCATTACCATAGGTAAGTAACTTGGTTCCACTCTCTCGTTAGCATAATATGATCAAAAGATGTAGAATTTGTGAAAGAGTTGGTTTATAAGCGAAAGGTGGCTAGTTAACTTGGCCACCATCATTCAGTCAATGAGGAGAAAGTAGTTAGTCCTTACACACCTGGCAGTAGTCAAATGAAGGAAAATAATGATGAGGTCAAAAGTAGTTAAGCTACAGATGCCCGAAGAGGGATTTGATTACGAGGTGAGGAGAATGATGATGTTCTAGTGGGACCAATGGTCCAAAAATAGATATTCATACCTCGACTGCAAGCACACTACCTCACTCAAATCAGCCATATGAGGAAATAAAAATTGATCCCCATGCATAGAAGCATTCATATTCTCGAGGCTCACATTAGCAAAGTCACTCTCGGCCCTCAAGCAATCTATAGGAAAGGAAAATTTCATTTTTTTCCTGTGCAGGACCACCTACAGGATCCTACAGGATATAGTCTAGCACCTACAAGATTGGCAGTGAGCAGTTTTAGAGGGATAAAATCAGGGTCGGCTTCATCAATTAGTGTTAATGAGGTAGGCTCTACATTTCCCCACATTTTTCCAAGTGAAAAAAACATTAAAAAATCTTCTAGTTTGTTTAAAGTGATTGCAGCATAAGGGAATTTCATACATAGAGTTTTCATTTAAATTTCCTCATTCATTAAATTTGGTAGCAGACCTACACAACCCTCCATCCATCAGAGAAAATGATAGGGGGATTGAATAAGAGGGAACCCATCAACACAGTGAGGATTCATCATCACCCTCCTATGCTACAGATATTCACAGGGCACAATTGGATGGGTTTCTTTGAGAATTTGAGGGGTTATGATTATGAAGTAGCCAGAGATTTTTCTCTCTCCCTCATTCCAGTGGCTAGGACGCGTGCCACTGTTGTGGTGAGAGGCCTCTCCATAGAGCTCACCCCTGAAATCATAAGCAAAATTACCACACTTCCCTTAGGAGTACCTTGGAGAAAGGAGGAAAAGGGAAATAACCAAACTGAAAAGAATAAATTCTTTTTAGAAAGAGAGGAGGCCATGGAAGAAAAACTGGAGCGAGAAGAGAAAGCCTACCATATCCCTGGAATGAAATAAGCTACCACCTTATAAAATATATATCATGTGAAGGCAGGTAAAGTGTGGTATATGGATACCACTTTAGGCTTCTTCAAGAATTGAGGTTTGGAGCAGACACACCTCCTCAAAATAGACTCAACATACCCTACATCCTTCTTCAATTAGTGATAGATATGATCATGAAGGCATAGGAAGGAAACCATCAACAACTAGCCCATCATGGATTAATTAGACTTATCATAGAAGATACCCTCAAAAACCTCAGAATCCCTATCACATGGGTAACTTTTAGAGACATGCAGACAGAGGAAGATATAAAAGCCCTCGAATATGAAGAAAGCCCTACTGCTAGTGAAAAGGATGAAGAAGAAATAGAGAAGCATGAAGAAGGAACTGAAAAAGAGGAATAAGAAACAAAGAGGGATGAAGAGGAAATATATGAGGAAGAAGAGGAAGAAAAAGAGAAGGAAAGTGGCGAAGAGACAGAAGAAGATGCAAAGGAGGAAACTGATGAATAGAGTGAGGAACTAGAGGGAGAAGAAGAGGATAAAGACAAACATGAGAGGGGGAATGGAAAAGAGGAGGCAGAAGACAAGGAGGAATCACCTAGGGTATCTCTAGAACCCACTTAGAAAGAGGCAACAACTTCCCTCATTTCCCTTAGTACCCCTATCAAACAAAAAGGCAAAAGACAGAGACAAATTCCTTTGTACTTTAGGACAAGTGTTATTGGGAAATCTAGTGTCTATGCAAAGCTGCTAGTCCCACTAAGGCTGGTAGCTACCTTAGAAACAAACAAACTAAAACCACTTTCGTTTTCCTTTATGAGAAGTAGATAAGAGGGGAAAGAAGGAGACCAACCTCTGTCTTGTGCTTGGTTCCTTGCTTGTTTCCTCTCCCTTCTGATAGATCTTTGCCACTCACTTCTTCGTCTACCTAGCTTCAAAGAGCACCTGTAGAATCAAAGCAGCATAACACTATCCAAGAACATAGATCTACTATCATAAACAATATAGGACCAGATATATATTGACCACACAAATGCATATATCATCAATCATACAAGAATGTGGAGGAAAACTTGAATAACTTTATTAATAATCAAGAATAGCAAAGAGGATTACAACCAATTGTTCTAACCCAGCATCATCCTCTCAGCAAGAAAGCCCTTCTTCACCTCATGAAAAGCTTAGATCACCCAACACTATGATGTTACACCAAGAAACCAGCAGCACTTCCTTACAAGATACAAAATTCCAGCCTCTGGGTCTCTGGGATGAGAGATCCATATATAGATGTTTGCAAGGGGGGTGAGTCAGCTTTTGAGATTTGATTAGTGTCCTCTCTCTGATAGTTCTTGATTCCACTTGGCGATTGATGATCTATTACTCATCCCTGGGTGAATGCAGAGAGGCAAGTGTCACAGGAGAAGTTTCTGGACGATTCCATGATCCTCCACCTTGCAGATTGACCCTACCATTTGTCCACTCTCGCACATCGCACCCCATAGAAGGGCTTTTTAGTATGCATCGCACCTCCCATGAGTATTTAGGTGGGATGCAGCGCACTTTGACCATGGTGTAGGAATTTACAGGGTAAGTTCCTCAGACAGATCACCAAAGGACACCGCTCACAAACATATCACAGATCAATACACCAGTATTTTGACATGGTTAAAACCCTCAAAGATGGAAACAGTCCATAGCTTCCTCGAAAGAGGATGGCTCAGTCACAACACACTTGCTCATAAGAGCCATATATCCAGTGTACCGATCAGGTGACTGTCTCTGCCTACGTTGGGCTGTAGGTGGTCCTACAACTTTCTCTGCATCTTGAGCCAGTCGCTCAGGTTCTGTCAAGCGCTTTCGTCCTCTGATGGTTGGCGCTGCATGAGTGGTCTCTTCCACTCCATGAACCTCGTCCTGTGGCTAATCCACATCCTGAAGCTCATCCTTAGGAACTAATAGCTCCTCATCTGCATGCAAGTGTAGCTCCCTCTCAAGTGAACACTTCATGGCTTTCTCCTCCTAAAATTTTATATCCCGTCGCACGACAGTTTTATCATTGTCTGGCAAATACACACGATAGTTGTGGGGCGTATCAGTGTACCCCACAAATATCCCAACTTCTGCGGTCGGCTCCAACTTCTTCCTGGCATCCTTCGTCACATGCATGTAAACGTTAGCACCAAAAATCGTCAAATGAGAAAGATCAGGCTTCTTACCAGAATAAGCCTCCTCGGGTGTACTCATGCCAAGTATCCTATGAGGACAACGGTTCTGCACATAAACTGTTGTATTGCATGCTTCCGCCCACAAGTGAAGGGGTAGGCCCTGATCATGCAACATTGCCCGTGCAGCACCCACAATCGTTCTGTTCTTCCGCTCAGTTACCCCGTTCTGCTGTGGGTTATGGGGAGCTATGAGCTCTCTTCTAATCCCTTCTGCCTTGCAGAAATACTTGAACTCGTCTGAGATGTATTCACCACCATTATCGCTCCTAAGAGCCTTCACCTTCTTCCCCGACTCCTTCTCGACCAGTGCTTTGAATTCACAGAACTTTGAATATGTCTCGCTCTTCTTCTACATGAAGAAGATCCAGCACTTACGAGAGAAATCATCAACAAAAATCACATAATCCCTGTGTTTTGCTGTCAAAGCAACTGAGAAAGGTCCACACACGTCTGTGTGAATTCTCTCAAGGATCGTCGTGGTGCGACTATCCTTCTCGTGAAAGGTGGCTTTCACAAACTTCCCCAAAGTACACCCCTTGCACTGATCTGACTGCACAAGTGTGCCTTTAGGAAGCCCTGTAGTGATCTGCTACAGTATCTTCAAGGCTCTATGGTGAAGGTGACCCAATCTCCTATGCCACAACTTGCCATCATCCCGGCTCACCAATCCTTCTGCCTTGCCCGCCATTGTTGCGCATCCATCTACATGCAACTGATAAAGGTTCCTCACTCGAATCCCTATCTTCCGGGTCTCACCAGTTGTCTTGCTGCACAGGAAAGCCTTTCCCTCGTTGAAAACAACATCATACCCCTTGTCTTCTAACATCGCCACTGAGATAAGATTCTTCTTCAATCCTGGAACATGCATGAATTCCTTCAATACGAAGGATTTACCAGACTCCCTCTCAAAGGAAATGGTACCGATACCAGTCGCACTTTATCTACCATCATCGCCCATCTCAATGTGCACTACAAGATCTTTGTCCTCCAGATCAGAGAACAAATCTCTATCTCCCGTCATGTGAAAAGACGCACCACTGTCCAAGAACCACACTGATCCCATCACACTTGAAACCAAGCATACGATCAATGAAAAATCAAGCTCAAACTGTGAGGCTAGAGCCTCTCCTGTTGAAGATCCAGCAGCCTGCTTGTTCTTCTTCTTCTGCGGACAATTAGTGGCATAGTGTCCGTGCTGGTAACAGTGAAAACACTTCACCTTGGACATATCCTGCTTCTTGCCTTTCGCACCAGACTGAGAAGCTTTCTTGCTCTTCCCTTTCTTTGCTTTGGCAACAAAAGCACAATTCTCTTCATCAACGCCCTTTGACGAAGATCCGTCCCTGGTACTCCACCTGATCTCCTCCTGCACAAGATCTGACCATAGTATTTCCCATCCTGGCAATTTCTCCCGACCATTGAAAAAGTCCTGATAGGAATGCCAACTCTTCGGAAGACCAAGGAGAGCCAAGCTCACCAAGTCCTCATCATCGACAGTAACCCCCACACTTCCCAGCTCATCTCAACACTGAGTGAACTTCGTGAGATACTTGGGAATACTGTCACCCTTCTCGCATTTGATGTTTCTGAGTTTATCTTTGAGTGCCAGCTTCCTCTAATCGCTCTTGCTTTGGAATAGATCTGTTAAAGATTTCCACATCAAATATGGAGTAGCCTTTCCATGGAGGCTGGACACAATGTGATCCTTCACGCCCTCCAACAGAATCCTTCGAAATTTTGCGGTCTTCGTTTGCCAAACTTCCGCCTCAGCAACATCAGTAGGCTTTGGGATATCCGTATGTATGAACTCCTTCAGCCCGTTATCATCTAACACTACCTCCATCCTATCCTTCCATGCAATATAGTTTGAGCTGCCCTCAAGAGAATACTCCAATCGAAATCTGTTGAAAGACATTGCCATGTTGATACCAAGAAAATGCTGCTGCAAATTCGAATTCCACCAGCTCCAAATTCAACCGCTTCTGATCTAAGATTCGTGAGAACAAAGTATTTCTCGTACAGAGATTGACTGTATGGGCATTCACCAGATATCTCACCTTCCAAAGGAAGGATGAATCCAGAGGCTACCTGGCCCGATTACAGACTCTGCCTGAAGAAATAGAATGTAAACACTTCCTGAATAGTAGATCTGATGATCAACAACTCTGATACCATGTATAAATTTTGAATAATTTAACACATATTCAACAAAGATTATCCTGATCATGTACTATTGCGGAATACATACACAATACATAAGCTCCTCTACGTTGATCATCAATATAGCAGCATCAATAACAATAAAACATCAAGAGCATTCACACATTAACACAGTATGTAACCTGGGGAAAGCATCTCGCTAAAAACCCCACACTATCTATATATTAATGATTGAGAACATGTAACATTACAAATTACAATGCTTATCACAAGCAATCCAGTACCAGCTCCACCTGTTACACACAATACATCTCAAATCTAATCTCAAAATCTATTCCACTGCTTGCCTGCCTCTCCAGCTCAATACCTGCTCAAGAACTTATGAGAATGGTTTACCAAAATCGTATTTCACCTACAAATAATCACTCACACTGTGTTGGACGTGATCACAGACTACAATTCATGATATTGGCCAATTCATTGGCATACTCAATCCCTCTTATTGTGCAAATCATCATGCACAACTATAGTCACAACTGACAGCAATCTGATCCTCTAACACCTGTCCCTGCTGAACTGAACATGCACTGACATGCAACTGAGTTAACAGATGTACCCTATAGTTGCATTATGAGTTAATAACTTGTGAATTAATTAATAACTAATTCACCCAACTCATCTCTAGTATATTTTCCAGTTAGACTAAATACAACCAGTTTAACAAAGCTAAACTGAACACAACTCCATCAACTGCACCTCCAGTCCACTAAACTCAACTCACTTGAGTTCTAACTGAAGTCCTGCATGCAAATATTAGTCATCCCATAGGTAACCACGTATTTCCTTCTGGGATCTGCATGTACCACATCCATAGCTCATACTGAAGTGCTCCAAGAGAATAAGATCAAGTTTATAGTCCAAATATTATTATGAGACAATAATACTTGACTTTTCTATTTTTGACAGCCAGTCTAAAAATAGACTTTGATCACTCACACTGTGATCACTCACACTGTGGTCACCCACACCGTGATCACTCATACTGTGGTCACGCACACTGTGATCATCCCTGCTGGGATCAAAAATAGAACTTGCGCCATAATTTTCCTACGGGACCACTTAGTGAAGGCAACTCTTTTCACTAAGATCCATCATCTTGTTGCAATCTCAACACCATGGATGGTGCAATATCAACAACCGCAATTCCAACAAGTTTACCAAAGGTCTGAGCAACAAATCTTTGTAAATAATGGGCAGTCGTATATTCAAAATGGTCAAAATCGACCATTTTATAATGGTTATGCCCATCAACCTTACCAAAGTTACCAGCATCAAATGCATTATGCTGGTATGCAAAGACCAACTGCTCAGGCAATCCCATATTATCCTGGGTATGCTTCACCAAACCTAAATCAATAGTTACCCTTCGTGGCAACTTTAGAGTTACCAGATCTAAATCGGCTAACGAACGATCCAATTGCTTATGCCCCTTGGTGGCCAGCGATTCCGCATAAAATTTCGTCAGATATTCCTAAATTTAATGGAAATCCAGGTGAAGACCCGTCGAATCATGTGATGACCTTTCATCTGTGGTGTTCATCAAACACCCTAAACGATGATTCGATTAGGCTTCGCCTTTTTCAGAGGACGTTAACTGGTCCGGCAGCAAAATGGTATATCGAATTACCTAGAGCTTCATTTGATAACTTCAGTGCCCTAGCCACAACCTTTTTAACCCATTTTCAGTTACCCATAAGGTACGAAACGGGGACAGAACTTCTTACCAATTTCAAGCAAATGACAGCCACTCACATATCCGATCATATTCATGAGTGGTGACATTGTCGTAGAATGGTAAAAACGTATGTTCCTTATCAGCTTTTAGCTGAATGGTTTATTAAGTCATTATTACTTCCCATTACAGAAGATGTGGCAAAGGGAGGAGTCGTCACTGAAGAGAAAGTTATTGCTCGTGCACAATATTTAGACTTGATTTATACTCAGTCTGGCACGCTCTACGATAAAATCCCTGACGCTCCCAGACCGGAATTTTCCATTCCTCCTCCTCCTAAATCAAACAATGACTCTCATGTCGGCGATGGCGTGATTGGTACGACAGACATGAAATCAACAAAGGCTACATCTAAAAAGGCCCGTAATATTTCTAGTCAAAATGCAAAAGAAGAACTTCTCGCCTCGGAAGTAAATGCCGTCTCAAATGATAAAGGAAAAGAAACCAAGCAACCAGGAGGCAAGAAGAAAAACAAAGGGAAGAAGAAGAAACTGGAGGAATCATCACCTGAAAAATCTTTTGCAAACCCTTCCAGAGATAAGAAACCAAATCGTCCATGTCTTATATGTGATGAGGATCATTGGACAAGAGATTGTCCATATAAAGTTGAGCTTAGAAAATTATTCAATAATTCAAAAACCTCGACGGTATTGACTGATCCGTTTCTGAATCCAGGAACAAATCTGGTTGTTAGTGACAATGCTTCCCCGTCCCAAGTGCAGATGTTGTCGGTTTTGAAACAGAAAAATGATGCTTTGATAACGACAGGGAATAAAGATTACGGGAATCCACAACTGTCGAACAACCAGTATAAAGATCAACCTAGTAGTTCGACAACAACTTCGACAGAAGTTGCACTGCCCATCATTCTAGAGCTAACGACAAAACTGCCAAAGGGAGTAGTACACAAATTGACATTTAATCCGCGTGCCAGAGCAGCACAACATTATAATATAGTGGAAGATCTGGCCCAATCGCCATCCGCTATGTCGACACTTGAGGTACTGCAAAATTGCCCCTCCCAAAAGCAGGCTTTATTATCAGCAATAGGTGGGATAGACCCAAAGGATTCTAATCTTGTATCCTTTAATCACAAAGGATATGATCTTTAGTTACCAGCTCAACTAGCTTTCCTCATTCAAGTGAAAGCCCTCAACAAAATTGTTCATCAAACAATTATCTATGAGGGGGAATCTACATGTATTATGTCGATGAGTTGCTGGAAAACTTTAGGATCTCCAACTTTGTTGCGATCTTCGACGACATTAAAAGCATTTGATGGACGAACATATACCCCATATGGGATTCTAACTAACTTGCAAGTTGAACTGGGGGGGAAAACAGTAGAAATAGATGTTGAAGTAATCGACGGAAACCTCGATTACAACATCCTACTGGGAAGGCCATGGATATATGCTATGGCTGTGGTTGTGTCGACCTACTTTAGGAAGATTGCATTTCCTTTCCAAGGAAGAATTACAATCATCGACCAACAAACATTTCTCCCCAATAGTTCCCAAGTTACGGGAAGCATTCCGATGATCCATGGAAGCCCCCATTTGCTTCAAAATATCGGAGTAGGCCTATTAAAAGACCCTATATTAATTGGGACTTTTGCCCTCCCGCCTCCAATCAATCTGGCAGAAGTGGCGACGGTAGGAACCTGCAATATGATATCTTCCATTCAAAATATCTCAGAAAACGATATTAACATGGATCATCTGCAGGTATTGCCTCCAAGCCCAATAGAAATATTGTAGCAATCAATGTTTTTGGCATGGGAGGCAGACCTGAATCAACGCTCATCAAGCGTTTGGATAGATAGGTCTAAGGAATATGGCACCCCTTTAGATCCTTGGTCGTAAGTGCATTACACTGACGAAGGAATTGTTCAGTCAATGATAATTGAAGGGGCGCCATGGGGAGATTACCACCATCGTTCCCATCTTTCGGATTGTCAAGAAGATACTCCTGATGACCTTCATCATCCTTTAGTTTTTCATTTCCTATCAAATACTGTAAACACGGTGGATTCCGAGTGAAACTTGTCCAATATTGAAGAGACTATCGCCATAAATATCTCGACCAAAAATATGTTGTAGAGAATATTTATGTTGGCAAATGTTGTTCTCCTTCAGAACTGGAAATATATAACGCTCTTTTTCGTGAATTCAGAGATGTCTTTGCTTGGTCATATGATGAAATTCCAGGCATTGACTCGAGTATAGTTGAACACGAAATAAATATGTATCCAGATGTCAAACAAGTACGACAATGGCTACGACAGATGCACCCCAAGAAAGCCGCCATCATCAAGGCAGAAGTCGAAAAACTTCTCCATGCTGGTTTTATTTACCCGGTTCCTCTAATCGATTGGGTATCGAACATTGTTCCTGTGATGAAAAAACAAGGAACGATTAGAGTGTGCGTCGATTATAGGGATGTAAATCAAGCTTGTCCAAAAGAAAAATACCCTACACCCTTTATTGATAATTGATGAATGTGCCGGATGTGAAATCTTTTCATTTATGGATGGATTCTCCGGGTATAATCAAATAAATATCCGCCCACAGGACCAGTTAAAGACTGCATTTATTTGTCCGTGGGGCACATTTGCATATTGTAAATTACCCTTTGGTTTAAAGAACGCAGGGGCAACATTTCAGAGGGCAATGAATTATGCCTTCCATGACATCAAAAACATCGTTCACCCATATCTCAATGACCTTCCAGCTCATTCGCGAAAGCGGGCCGATCATCTGCAACATTTGAGAGCGATAATTCTACGTTGTCGACACTACAAGATACGACTCAATCCACACAAATGTGTATTCTGTGTTAGTTCTGGTCGTTTGCTTGGCTTTGTAGTCTCAAAGGACGGGATTCTTCTCGACCCATGTAAGGTTCAGGCAATCATAAATTTGCCTCCACCTTCAAATTTGCTTCAGATTCAGAAACTCCAAGGGAAAGCAAACTTTCTGAGGAGGTTCATTCCAAATTACGCCGAGCTTGCTAAAGGTTATACACGTCTATTGAAAAAATAAGTACCCTTCGTCTAGGATAAGGTCGCGCAAGCTTCCTTTGATGCTTTAAAAGAATCCCTAATGAAAGCATCATTAATGTACGCTCCTGATTATCAAAAATACTTTAACCTGTATCTGGCTGCAGAGGATACAACCATCGCAATGGTTTTAGTTCAAGAAGATAGTGGAATTGAACATCCTATATATTATTTGAGTAGGAACTTAAATGATACAGAAAGAAAGTATTCCTATGTTGAAAAGTTGGCTCTCGCAGCTGTTCAAGCGATACAGAGATTTCGACACTATGTCCTCTTTCGAAAAACTACCATTTTGTCATATTGCAACCCCATGACTTATATATTGTCACGACAGTTGCTGGGGGGAAAATATTCAAAATGAATAGCGATTCTTCAAGAGTTTGATCTGGAATTTGTAAAATCCAAATCAAAGAAATCCCTGGTTTGCGCGGAATTACTATGCGATCTCCCATCATCGTCCAACGATGAAACATCTGAAGAAACCATCGTGGATGAATCTTTGTTTCTGATATCTTCAAGCAATCCGTGGTATGGAGATATAATCATCTATCTCCAAACCCAAAAATATAGGTCTAATACCTCTCGCTCATAACAAAAACGTATTCGATACCAATCAAAAGACTACATGATCGTTGGTGATACACTTTACCGTCGTGGTGTCAATATAGTTCTGAGGAGGTGCCTCACCCATGAGGAGGTCGAAAAAGTCCTGAATGATTGCCATTCAGGTGCGTGTGGGGGGCATCAATCTGGTTACGCTACGGCGCAAATTTTTTTACGAGCAGGATAATTCTGGCCAACAATGTTCAAAGATTGCATAACCGCAGTCAGAAGTTGCCATGCATGTCAAATTTTCGATAGCAAAACCAGAAAACCACCCGCACCCCTACAACCGATAGTTGCTATTGGGACATTCGCCAAATGGGGTATTGATTTCATGACATGTAACCCCACCTCGATTGGGGGGCATGGGTATATCATAGTCGCAGTAGACTATTTTACCAAATGGGCCGAGGCGATGCCTACATTAGATAACACTGGTGAAACAGCTACCCTTTTCTTTTTCAATCATGTAGTCGCTAGATTCGGCGTTCCACAGGCTATAGTCACAGATCATGGATCGAATTTTCAAAATCACATGATGGTCGAATTGGCTGCCAAATTTGGGTTGTCCCACAACAGCTCTACTCCATATTACCCGCAGGCCAATGGACAAGTTGAAGCAATCAACAAAGTCCTGAAGCAGATGCTGCAAAGGATGATTGGAGTCCACAAAAGGAGTTGGCACCTGATCTTGTACTCAGCCTTGTGGGCATACCGAACATCGGTAAGGAATGCAACCGGGTTTACACCTTTTCAACTGGTGTATGGCCTAGAAGCAATCTTACCAGTTCAGTGTGAAATCTCGTCCCTCAAACTCGCAGTCGACCTTCTCCCCGAAACTTCAAAAGAGGAGGCTCGTTTCTTGGAACTAATCCAATTGGATGAAACCCATCGTGATGCCACTTTGGCTAATGAATCCCATAAGAAATGAGTCAAGGCGCAGTTCGACAAAAATGTCAAACCCCGTGTCTTCTCAGAAGGTGACTTGGTCTTACTTTACGACTAGGAATCCGATAAATTGGGAGCAGGTAAGTTCAAGTCTTTGTGGATGGGCCCCTATATTGTTAAGCATGTATTAGCAAAAGGAGCCTACGAGTTAATGGATTATGACGGGATTCCACTGGCGCAACCCCGTAACGGGTTGTACCTTAAGCGTTACTACGCATGATTCAGTGTGGTAACCCATATGATTTTGTTACATTTTTGTTTTCACTAAGGGTAATTTTTTTGGTCAAGTAACCCGCTTTTTACATTTGTTGCAGATGTCGAACCTATTGGAATCATTTGTTGGATATGCCGACGGAGCAAGTCGTAGTTCGCGGAACCTATCTTCTGCGGCCTGGGCCATTTTTTATCCAAGCGGCGAGTTAGTAAGTTTCAGAGGGGTATGTGTTGGTCGGTCAACGAATAACATCGTTGAATATAGCGCGTTGATAGAACTTCTCTCTGATGTCATCACACATGGCATAAGCTGACTCGTCGTCAGGCTAGACTTGCAGCTCGTCATACAACAACCCACTGGTATCTACTCCATCCGAAATCCAGCTATCTATCGCATGTTCCTAAGGGTCAAGATTTTGGAAAGGCAATTTGATTTTAGTCAATATCAGCATATTTCCATAAACTTAAACACATTAACAGATTCATTGGCAAATTATGTGTTAGATAGACATTTGCAACATTTATAAAAAGAAGCATTTCATCAGTATTTGCCTTAGGATCATGTAACTTAACCAAACTAAAACTCTGAAAATCAAAAATATATATATAACTGTTTATGGTTTACACATAATGTTCTGTAACCAAGACAAAATTGGTCAAATGACTCAAAACTCAAAATGCTAGGGGGCACCCTAGTCTAATGATGCTGGTGATAACAAGTCATCGCCTGTGCAATCATGCGTAAAAGCCTAGTCCATCGACTCGGCATGCCAGTAGTATGTCGCTGCAACCTCAGAGGCAGCTCATCAGTCCTCACATCTGGAATACCAAGAGTGAGGCCTTCAACATGATCCTGCAATGTTGAAAGAGTCTCGACCACATCAAGGTCGTGAAGGATAGCCCTTCCCACACCCTCTCCTGCTGGAGTGGCAGCTGGCACTCTCAGGCGTACTACTGGCCGAACTGGTCCAACATCTGCATGAGTACATGATTTTTGATTAGTCCTGATAGAAGAAAGCACAAGAACATTATAAAAGAAGCGATAAACAGAGATATGGTCAGAGAATTTACCGATGACACCCCATTTCTCGCCAGTCGGCAGTACCAAATCTGAATCATCCCGGAAATCCATATCAGCATATGGATACTCGGAAAAAACCATCTCCTGACGATTGAACCACTCGAAAAAGGTATCAGAAAAGGAAACCTGGGACTGACCAGCATGTCTGGCCATAAGGTCAACCCATCTCTGCATCTATGGCTCAGTCGGTGGAGGTAAACCAAGTGAAATATACTACGGCTGCATCAGAGGGATCTTTTCCAAGGGAAAAGCGGTCAAAATAGAACCATATCCAAAGTTCTTCAATCTTCCATTTTTCACCTTGGTCAGTTGTTCTTTCATCACAGAGAGTACTGCATCACACCAGTTGAACACCTTTGGTTCAAGGCATTCCAAGGCGTACTGCATATAAGACCTGTTGGCCACGTGAAGTGCTGCACTACCAGCCAGTCTAGAAAAAGTGAACAGAATGGTCCTCAGGGACCTGTCAATGACATCTCGGATATTGATCCTACCGTCCTTACTCATCTGAGATCCCTCTCTACAATACCTGCGAATGTAATCTCTCACAAATTCACCCCCACGGGCCGAACCTGACAATGAGATAGGGGCACCCGGCCTCGATAAGCCGGTCAAAAAATAGATGTCCACGACAGTCAAGGGGATGGAATTGCCCCTAATCTGGAACACCTGGGTGGTAGGATCCTGTGCATCGAGAAAATATTGCAACAAGTTGATTTGTTGCCTCATGCTAGAGATGCGGAAAAACTTGCATAGGCCACGGTTCCACAGTGCATTTACCGTAAACGGATCATGTAAAGCAAGCATGTCCTCTTCTTCATGCTCACGTTCTCACCATGTAACAGGCATTTTTCTCCAATGAATCTCTGAAACAAACAAGAGAAGAGTCAAGATCTTGATTTGGTAAAAAACAGGGAAAATTTTCCATGAAAAACTGTGCATAAATTTCCCTCTTTGCGCCCATCGCACCCCCAGTAGTGTTCTAGGTGGGATGCATGCTGACTGGCCAATGGCCAAGCAAGCATGCATCGCACCTTTCGATATAGAAGAGGTGCAATGGATCCAGGGCGAGTTTTTCAAACCCCAGAGGCTCAGAAAAACCAGAAAACATGCTCAGAATTCAAAAAGGAAAGGATGAAACTGAAGAGCTCAGGTTTAGCTCCTACCTGGTCTAGACGGCGCCAAGAATCGTCCACATAATTTCCCAGAATCAGCTGGTGAAAATCAAGGGGGAAAGCACCTCCAAAGCTCCAAAAAACTAGAGTTCAAATGAAATGGTAAAATGAGAGGCAAAAAGCACTTTTAAATTACTTTTCACGTGATTCAAGTAAAATATTAGTGTTTTAACTCATTTTTCAAACATATATTGTTCGTTTCTAACTAGTTTGATGAAGCAATTGAGCAGGTGGCACAACCTTTGAAGAAACAAAGTTGTCAATGGTAAAATCAAAGTAATCAATGACCATTATATCGAGCAGTTTTAACGTGGAATTCAAGCTCGTTAAAAAATAAACATAAGCAATGAGCAAATGTTCCCCCAGAGTTTAAGCCCATTAAAAAATGAACCAATTTCCGGTAAATAACCACTGTGAATGTATTATCATCGGCCTTTGAAGCCTTGGTCGTGTTCTCAGCATCACCTCCACTCCGTATTGGTCGATCATTCACCTCCATTTGATTGTTTACCCTTTTGAGGAACAACTGCAAAGAGTGATGCTATTAGCCATCCTTGTGACACTGCTGTGATTGGAAAATTCCAAACCTTACCTGGAATTAGCTGCTACCCGAATTTATCACTCGTTCCTCAAAAAACGAGTCTCCTTTAAGCTCTTTTCAACTGACTCATAAAATATGAAAATATTGCTGAGCAATTGGCCTCTCCAGCTCGTTAAAGTGACCGGAAGTGCTATCCCTCCTTTAGATTTTAATCTTTTTGGACTTGAGGGATTATTACACAAAAAGATCGAGCGCTTGTTTTGTTCGGCTCGTTAAAAGTACCAAAAATTCATCCCTTTTGTAGTGTTTTATACTTTTTCGGACTCAAGGGATTATATGACGAAAAAGGATTATTGGAGTTTTCTTTACGTCCCTTTTTCAGACTCTCTAAAATTGAAAAGGACTGAGTTATACTTGTCGTTAAACTCGTTAAAACTGAATACCAACAAACTTGTCCATACAGACAAGAATGAGTTTCACTATCGTTAGGCTCGTTAAAACATAGCGATGGGTTTGCCCAAAGGGTAAATTATAGAACAAGCATATGTTATCCTCCTCAAGCTTGAAAAAGAGGTACTGGTCAGCAATGACTGGGGAAAAATTGGGAAGAAAACTTGAAGAAACTTTATTGGTAGCAAGTCGCTCTTGAACATGACACTTTCACTCCGCATCCGAGTCGGGTTGGGTTGTTCCTTTCACAGGTCATATCACCATGGGTCCATCACACCATCCATATTTGGGGTTAACGCTACCAATCCATCATGTCAGTGTCGCCGATATGTTCAAGAGAAGTCGCTAAGAGAATTCACTTGTCTCATCCACTGCAATACATTTACGCTCCATTCTTTCATGACCACCACCCTGAACCTTATGTCATCAGATCGTTTTCACCTCCATTAAAATAATTTGCTCCATTTCGTGTCATTGATGTGGGATTCACTAAGGCCCTCCTATGACGGATCGCTTCTTGTCGACATCAGCTCATTATCCAGGAAGTCAATCTAGGAGCAACCCTTTCAGTACTTTGAAGCTTGCATGCCTCAATGGAAAGTTTCTCACTTTCAGCAACAGGTTTACATCGATGGCCTTCGAACGAAAGATTTTGCGTGGTGTGCGACGCCAAGTCCCTTATTCACACCACGTGAATTGTACTGTAGTACCTTGACGGTCATCATCATTATCGGTGATTCCTATCGTGCCTGTTAACAGCTTACATCATTGGCTGGTAATCAGGTGATGTCTTTCCATGTTCGACTCCAGAACATCTCTCACATGGATCGACTTGTACTTTGAGTGAAGATCGAACGAGATTGAAGACCCCAGATCTAGTTCCATCCATCCGGGCTGCAATATATATTCAGGAAAATAAAGACATCAAATGTACATCATTACCGCATAGATAATCATCCAATCCGAGGGATGATGACTCTACCAGAATCATCAGTCTGCACTCAGATGATTGTTTGTCTTATGTACATGAAAATGAATTTATAAAGCTGAGCATGGGAATGCCCGCCTTAGCTAGATCATGAAAATATTATGAATATAATGTATTGTATTGTATCTTATTACAGGTCGCCTTCCAGCTCAAAAAAACTTCAGATCCTCATGATAAAGCATTTCACTCGACATCAAAATAGATTAACGACCTCATGCTTTAGGGGGCAACTGTTATAGACGTTTTTGGGCACTGCAACCCCAATCATAAATTTCCATAAACCAAGGGCTCTTAAGTCCCTAAAAGTGTTGTTCCAACCTCTAAAAGAACAAGGTCAACTGATTACATCTTCTCCCAGAAGTTCTCCATGAAAAACTACTCAGAACTGGTCAAAACTGGACCATCTCACCTGCTCCATGTGTTAGGATATTCCTACACATAGGAAATAGTTAAGTACAACTTCGTCTAGTATAGAGTTAGGTAAAGTGTGTTTCTTTACTATGTATATTTTGTAACTTACAATCCGACGGTCACGATATGTAGTGATCTGACGGTTCATTCTCTCCTCGGTATTACTGACACTTGATCCGTGGCTTAACACCCGATTGGTCCATGATCTCTATTTAAAGAGCATGGAGGGTCATTTGTAGGGTAATCCATCTATGAGAGAAGCATATGTAAATTTTCTTTCTTTTATTAATAAATTGCCTGAAGTGGCTGCATTGGCTCAGGCCGTGGACTGTTTCCCTCTTTGAGGGTTTTAACCACATCAAAAACATGGTGTATTCATCTGTGATCTGTTTATGAGCGGTGTCCTTTGGTGTTCTGTCTGAGGAACTTACCCTGTAAATTCCTACATGGTATCAGAGCCAAGTTGAGGGCCGCGTCTGTTGGTGATCCAAATCTGAAGCCGGTAGAACTGAATCCGACAGTCGTTTCCTAGATCTACTGTTTCTGACTGCTTTCAGGCCGAGAGGACTGCTCTATTGTGTTGGGAGCATCTGTTCTAGTAAGTAACCCCTTTCGTTTCACGCGAAAAGGTTTCTGGTAGCCCTAGCTGCGTCATTTTTAATATCTGGAGGTATACAGTGTTTATTTGCAGTTTACAGTCATTTTCTCTCTGTTTATTTCGGTTTCGATTTATTTAGCCTTTTTTATTACCAGATCTATACCTTTCATTTCTGCGTATGCTCTTTGCCCTGCGACTCTGTGCGATCTGGGCAAATCAGAAATAGAAAGGAAGGATTTTTATCATGTGTATGCTCTTTTCCGCTGCGCCTTAGTGTGATCTCGGAAAATCAGAAACATTGAGGAAAATATTTAGTTTCCGGCTAAATCTAACTTTGAGCCGCAAGGTTCATTTTTGAAAATATCTAGTTTCCGGCTAAAGCTAACTTCGAGCCCCAAGGTTCGTTTTTTTTGTATGTCCGTGTTGGGTTTTGTGTTTTTTGTTTTGTAGGAAAAAAGAGCTTTCTCAAAGCAAGCATGCAACCCAAAGCTTTAACCCCTCTCTCTCTCTCTCACACACTTGGTGCAAAGCTAATTTATGAGAGTAGAGGTCTTGGGTTCAAGTCTCCATTTTGTGGGGGTGGATTTTTTCATTTCCGCACATTCCCGCACTTCGTCGGCAACTTCATCAAATTTTCTTCAAAAATCCATAACTTCTTCATCCGGAAGCCGTTTTCAGAACCGTTTTTTTTTAACAGCCTAATTTTTCAAGATCTTTCCATTGAAACACTTAGTTTCAGCATCTATAGCTTCAGTTTTTTTAAAATGGAAAGTCCATGCCAAGTTATTCTTGAGAGCACCAACTACTTCCAATGGTGGTCCTATGCCAAGTTATTCTTGAGAGCACCAACTACTTCCAATGGTGGTCCTACATTGTGGATTTACTTAGAAGTAAAGGTCTTTACAGAATAGCCACAGGCCAAGAGACCAAACTGAAAGATGAAGACAAGGCAGCTAAATGGGAAAATAGGCAAGACCAAGCACGTGGGTTGATAGGGATGTCTATTTCTCCACATCTTAGATTCCATATTGCAGAACTTGATACTCCTGATGAAGTAATGAAACAGATTACTAAAGTCTTTGGAATTAAAAATGAACTTAAAGCCCATCAACTTGAAAATGAATTGCTTACATTGGACCCCAATAATTTTTCTTGCATTGAAGATTTTTTGTCCAAGTTCAAGACCCTTAGACTTCTCTTGGAAGGTGTTAAGGTTAAGAAAGAAGATAGTAGCCTTATCTACTCCATTCTTACTAAGTTGGGACCAGCCTATTCTGTGTTTGTTTCCACCTTCCATTCTACAAGAGAAGCCTTCATTTCTCAAGTACAAACCTACAATTCCCCTTCCTTTGATTCCTTTTGTGATTCTTTAATAAGAGAACAAGAAAAACTCTTACACCTTGGTCTTCTTCATCTTGGTAACTCTACTAAGAAAGCGTTAGCTACCCAGCATCAACCAAATCCAAAGAATCCTAACAAGTTGTATCCTAAAAAGAATGGTCCTAAACCAAACAAGGGTCCTAAGCAATTTCAGCCTCAAAATGAAAAATCATTTCAACAAAATGATAAGACAAATAAAAACAAAGGGAAGAAGACTGATAGACATTGCAACTTTTGTAATCGAGATGGCCACTTAGAATCCAAATGCTTTAAGAAGATGGAAGCCTTGGAAGCAGCAATGAAGAAGCATAACATCCATTTGGAGCAATCTTCAACTTCAACTTCATCTTCAGGAATGGCACTTTCTGCATGTGGTTGTCAAGCATCTCGGTTTGGCTATGCACTAAATGTATCTTCTTCTTCTCATTCTCATGAGTAGCTCATTGATTCTGGAGCTTCTTATCACATGGCCAAAAACAAATCCATGTTTTCTTCTTTGAATGATTGTAACACCAAAAATATATATGTTGGTGATGATAGATCTCTTAGTGTTGAAGGGACTGGAACTGTTCATCTAGACAATGGTCAGTTTAATGATGTATTATGTGTTCCAACCTTATCCTGCAACCTTCTATCTGTATATCAGATAACCCATTCAGGTGAAGGTAAAATCGTTGAATTTTCACCTCACGATGTTGTAATTAAGGACCTAAGAGATCCTAGACAGATTTTAGCTACTGGCATTGCTGATGATTCTACAAGGTTGTATAAGTTCCACAAGTTTGGGTCATCAATTCTTCCCTCAGTATTTGTTGCTCATAATGATGAAGTGAGAAAACTTTGGCATGAGCGATTTGGTCACTTAAACTATTGATCTCTTCAGAATCTATGTAAAGAAAATATGGTGACAGGTCTTCCAATGGTATCTTGCAGAGATGGTGTTTGTTCCGGATGTATACTCGAAAAACATCATCGGGACATTTTTGAAAAACGTGCCTCTTGGCACGTCTCAGCCCCTTTACAGCTCATGCATAGTGATTTATGTGGTCCACTTCTAGTTGCTTCATTCTCTGGCTACAAGTATTTCTTAACTTTCATTGATGATTTCTCAAGATGCACTTGGGTATACTTCTTAAAACTCAAGGGTGAAGTATTTAACATGTTCTTGGCCTTTAAGGCCATTGTTGAAAAACAATCTGGACATCAAATTCTTAAGCTAAGATCTAATAATGGCAGAGAATATGTTAAAAACACATTCATCAACTTTTGCACTGAGAATGGAATTCAAATGCAACATACTATTCCATATACTCCACAACAAAATGGTGTAGCTGAAAGGAAGAATCGCACCTTAAAGGAAATAGCTAATTGTATGCTTCAATCTAAAGGACTTAGTCTTAATTATTGGGCAGAAGCAATTAACTGTGCAAATTACATAATAAATCGCACTCCTACTAAAGTTTTAAAGAATATCACTCCAGAAGAAGCATGGAGCTCAATCAAACCAGATGTAAGTCACTTTCGTGTTTTTGGAAGTGAAGCATGGGCCCATATTCCAAATGAGAAACATAAAGCTTTAGAACATAAGAGTGAAAAATGTATTTTTGTTGCATATTCTGAAGATTTCAAAGGATATAGACTTATTCCACTTAAATTCAAAAATTTTATCATTAGAAGAGATGTAAAGTTTGCTGAAAAATATATCGGCCTGCGAGCCTAGTTCGGCGGATGTGCCACCTCTCCCTATCTCTTCTACTTTTGAAAATATTTCTACTTCAAATGATGAAAGCGAGGATGAAAATGCTCCCCCACCTTCTCAGGATCCTCCTTCAGCTCCTCAACTTCCAAAATGGGTCCGTGCTACTCGGGATGCAGCAGGTGATCTTGCCGGTGATCCTACAGATCAGCGATGTATACGTTCTCAGTTCGAGAGAGCCTCTTCTTTACTGGCTCAAGCTTCAGTGAATTATGATCCTGACACCTTTGCAGAAGCTTCAGGCCATCCAGATTAGGAAGCAGTTATGAATGAAGAATATCATTCATTATTAGCAAATGATACATGGGATCTTGTTCCTCTACCAAAGGGACGAAAACTTGTTAGATGCAAATGGGTTTACAGAACCAAGTATGGACCAGATGGGAAAGTTTATAAAAATAAAGCTCGTCTTGTTGCTAAGGTTTTTTCACAAGTTGAAGGCATTGACTACATTGAAACCTTCTCCCCTGTTGCCAAAATGAACTCTATCCGCCTTGTTCTTTCCCTTGCTGCTTCTTTCAAATGGGAAGTCCATCAGATGGATGTTAAATCCGCCTTCTTGCATGGGGACTTGCATGAAGAAATCTATATGGAACAACCTATTGGCTTTATACAAACAGACTCCAGCCTTGTATGTCGGCTTAAGAAATCCCTTTATGGTCTCAAGCAAGCTCCTCGAGCTTGGTATGCCAAAATGGATAACTTTCTTTTAGAATCTGGCTTCTCTAGGTGTCATTCTGACAATACTGTCTACACCAAGAAAGTGGGCAAGTCTCTTATCATTCTTGTTCTTTATGTTGATGATCTTATCCTGACTGCTAGTGATCCCAACCTTATAAACCATGTGAAGTCTAGCCTTAAAAGGAGGTTTGAAATGACAGACTTAGGACACTTACATTATTTTCTTGGTCTTCAAGTCTTGCAATCCAAGGAAGGTATTTCCCTTTCTCAATCCAAGTATGCCTGTGATATTCTACGCCATTTTCACATGGAAGACTGTAAGCCAGCCCCTTCTCCCTTTCATTCTGGAGTCAAACTTTCAGTCACTTGTACTTCTCCTGAAGTTGATGCTACTTTATACCGTCAACTTGTAGGAAAACTTTTGTATCTAACCCATACTCGTCCCAACCTTTCCTTTGTCGTTGGCCTTGTTGCTCGGTTTATGCTAAACCCACATGAAAGTCATTGGAAAGAAGCTAAAAGAATACTTCGTTATGTTCGAGGTATAGTTCAGTTTGGGATTCATTACAGTGACGAAGCAGCTCCTCTATTGGTTGGTTTCACTGATTCCGATTGGGCTGGTGACCCTAATGATCGGAAGTCTACTGCAGGTTATGTGTTCACTCTTGGTTCAGGACCTATTACATGGGCTTCCAAGAAACAAGGTGCCATTTCTCTTTCTTCAGCAGAAGAAGAGTATCGTGGTGCCGTAGAAGCTAGTAAGGAAGCCTTGTGGCTTCGTCATATCCTGTCAGAGTTTGGCTTTCAGCAGCAGCATCCGACTACACTTTGGTGTGATAATCAAAGTGCCATTCAGCTATGCAAAGATCCAATCCAACATCAGCGCAACAAACACATTGAACTGCACATGCACTTCATGAGAAAGCTCATTCACAACCATGTTCTTGAAGTGCAATATTGCTCAACATATGATCAAGTTGCAGACATCTTTACAAAGGCTCTCACAGAGGCGAAGTTCACTAAACTTCGATTTATGGTTGGAGTTCAGGAAGTTGTCACTAAGGGGGGATAGGCTCTAGTGCCTCCTTCCTTCTCCTATTGTGTCATATTTGTATATCCTTCAATCCTATCCCAAGTTGTTCTTAAGGGGGGATGTTAGGATATTCCGACACATAGGAAATAGTTAAGTACAACTTGGTCTAGTATAGAGTTAGGTATAGAGTTAGGTAAAGTGTGTTTCCTTACTATGTACATTTTGTAACTTACAATCCGACGGTTCATTCTCTCCTCGGTATTACCGACACTTGATCTGTGGCTTAACACCCGATTGGTCCATGATCTCTATTTAAAGAGCATGGAGGGTCATTTGTAGGGTAATCCGTCTATTAGAGAAGCATATGTAAATTTTCATTCTTTTATTAATAAATTGCCTGACGTGGTCGTGTTGGCTCAGGCCATGGATTGTTTCCCTCTTTGAGGGTTTTAACCACGTCAAAATACTGGTGTATTGATCTGTGATCTGTTTGTGAGCGGTGTCCTTTGGTGATCTTTCTGAGGAACTTACCCTGTAAATTCCTACACCATGGTCAAAGTGCGCTGCGTCCCACCTAAATACTCACGGGAGGTGCGATGCATACTGAAAAGCCCTTCTATGGGGTGCGATGGGCGAGAGTGGACAAATGGTAGGGTCAATCTGCAAGGTGGAGGATCATGGAATCTTCCAGAAACTTCTCCTGTGACACTTGCCTCTCTGCATTCACCTAGGGATGAGTAAGAGATCATCAATCTCCAAGTGGAATCAAGAACTATCAGAGAGAGGACACTAATCAAATCTCAAAAGCTGACTCACCCCCCTTGCAAACATCTATATATGGATCCCTCATCCCAGAGATCCAGAGGCTGGAATTTTGTATCTTGTAAGGAAGTGCTGCTGGTTTCTTGGTGTAACATCATAGTGTTGGGTGATCTAAGCTTTTCATGAGGTGAAGAAGGGCTTTCTTGCTGAGAGGATGATGCTGGGTCAGAAAAATTGGTTGTAATCCTCTTTGCTATTCTTGATTATTAATAAAGCTATTCAAGTTTTCCTCCACATTCTTGTATGATTGATGATATATGCATTTGTGTGGTCAATATATATCTGGTCCTATATTGTTTATGATAGTAGATCTATGTTCTCGGATAGTGTTATTCTGCTTTGATTCTACAGGTTCTCTTTGAAGCTAGGTAGACGAAGAAGTGAGTGGCAAAGATCTATCAGAAGGGAGAGGAAACAAGCAAGGAACCAAGAACAAGACAGAGGTTGGTCTCCTTCTTTCCCCTCTTATCTACTTCTCATAAAGGAAAACGAAAGTGGTTTTAGTTTGTTTGTTTCTAAGGTAGCTACCAGCCTTAGTGGGACTAGCAGCTTTGCATAGACACTAGATTTCCCGATAGCACTTGTCCTAAATTACAAAGGAATTTGTCTCTGTCTTTTACCTTTTTGTTTGATAGGGGTACTAAGGGAAATGAGGGAAGTTGTTGCCTCTTTCTAAGTGGGTTCTGGAGATACCCTAGGTGATTCCTCCTTGTCTTCTGCCTCCTCTTTTCCATTCCCCCTCTCATGTTTGTCTTTATCCTCTTCTTCTCCCTCTAGTTCCTCACTTTATTCATCACTTTCCTCCTTTGCATCTTCTTCTGTCTCTTCGCCACTTTCCTTCTCTTTTTCTTCCTCTTCTTCCTCATATATTTACTCTTCATCCCTCTTTGTTTCTTATTTCTCCTTTTCAGTTCCTTCTTCATGCTTCTCTATTTCTTCTTCATCCTTTTCACTAGCAGTAGGGCTTTCTTCATATTCGAGGGCTTTTATATCTTCCTCTATCTGCATGTCTCTAAAAGTTACCCATGTGATAGGGATTCTGAGGTTTTTGAGGGTATCTTCTATGATAAGTCTAATTAATCCATGATGGGCTAGTTGTTGATGGTTTCCTTCCTATGCCTTCATGATCATATCTATCACTGATTGAAGAAGGATGTAGGGTATGTTGAGTCTGTTTTGAGGAGGTGTGTCTGCTCCAAACCTCAATTCTTGAAGAAGCCTAAAGTGGTATCCATATATCACACTTTACCTACCTTCACATGATATATATTTTATAAGGTGGTAGCTTATTTCATTCCAGGGATATGGTAGGCTTTCTCTTCTCACTCCATTTTTTCTTACATGGCCTCCTCTCCTTCTAAAAAGAATTTCTTCTTTGCAGTTTGGTTATTTCCCTTTTCCTCCTTTCTCCAAGGTACTCCTAAGGGAAGTGTGGTAATTTTGCTTATGATTTCAGGGGTGAGCTCTATGGAGAGGCCTCTCACCACAACAGTGGCATGCGTCCTAGCCACTGGAATGAGGGAGAGAGAAAAATCTCTGGCTACTTCATAATCATAACCCCTCAAATTCTCAAAGAAACCCATCCAATTGTGCCCTGTGAATATCTGTAGCACAGGAGGGTGATGATGAATCCTCACTGTGTTGATGGGTTCCCTCTTATTCAATCCCCCTGTCATTTTCTCTGATGGATGGAGGGTTGTGTAGGTCTGCTACCAAATTTAATGAATGAGGAAATTTAAATGAAAACTCTATGTATGAAATTCCCTTATGCTGCAATCACTTTAAACAAACTAGAAGATTTTTTAATGTTTTTTTCACTTGGAAAAATGTGGGGAAATGTAGAGCCTACCTCATTAACACTACTTGATGAAGCCGACCCCTGATTTTCTCCCTCTAAAACTGCTCACTGCCAATCTTGTAGGTGCTAGACTATATCCTGTAGGATCCTGTAGGTGGTCCTGCACAGGAAAAAAATGAAATTTTCCTTTCCTATAGATTGCTTGAGGGCCGAGAGCGACTTTGCTAGTGTGAGCCTCGAGAATATGAATGCTTCTATGCATGGGGATCAATTTTTATTTCCTCATATGGGTGATTTGAGTGAGGTAGTGTGCTTGCAGTCGAGGTATGAATATCTATTTTTGGACCATTGGTCCCACTAGAACATCATCATTCTCCTCACCTCGTAATCAAATCCCTCTTCGGGCATCTGTAGCTTAACTACTTTCGACCTCATCATTATTTTCCTTCATTTGACTGCTGCCAGGTGTGTAGGGACTAACTACTTTCTCCTCATTGACTGAATGATGGTGGCCAAGTTAACTGGCCACCTTTCGCTTATAAACCAACTCTTTCACAAATTCCACATCTTTTGATCATATTATGTTAACGAGAGAGTGGAACCAAGTTACTTACCTATGGTAATGATGCCTTGATGTCGTTTGTTGAAGAATGAAGTCTTTGTTGTGTGTTGGTTGCATGTGTCTTTCTCCCCTTTTTATTGTTCTTTGATGATTTTCTTTGATGTGCAGGTACTTGGATGTTGATGTTGATGATCCTAATGCTACTGCTAGGCTCTAGAGGAGCTTCTTATACCTCTGGATCTTCCATGATTGAAGCTAAATGCAACCCGTGATTTCTGTTTTGTGGGATAGGTTGCTATAGGATGTGTTGTCACTGCTTCTCCCTCAAAAATTTTAATCATTTTCTACTGCTGGAACCTGAGGATGATTGGCATGGGCAGAGAAGGGGTCTAGGAATTTGTGAATGAGGAAAAATAGCCTTCAGGTGTTGTCCCCTTTCTCTCTGTCTTCAGCCTCTTTTCTCTATGTTTTTTTCTTTCAAAACTGTAATTTTTTGAAACTGGCGTTTTTGACGTTTTTTATGAATGCAAGGGTGATCATGGTGGAGAGAGGTATGGTGATGAGATGGTGAAGTAGGATTTTTTAATTTTTTTTTACATGGGTGGGTGATCTCCTTGCTCTAAGGTTACTTCCTTTAGGATTCCCAAGCCATTGTAATTCCTAAAGGATCATCCTATAGGTTTTCAGGGAATCCTGTATGTTTACAGGGAAACCCATAGAAAACGCAGAACCCTTGCAAACTAAGGTAAATGAGTGGAAAAATGGAGGGAATGATGGAATGATGAGGGTTAATGAATGGAGAAATAAAAACATGAGCTGGACAAGTCCCTTTTTTATTCTCTTTTGTTGCTCTGATCGTCCTCCTGCTGACCCGCAAACAATATTT
Source organism: Pinus tabuliformis (assembly GCA_031772625.1). Classification (NCBI taxonomy): domain Eukaryota; kingdom Viridiplantae; phylum Streptophyta; class Pinopsida; order Pinales; family Pinaceae; genus Pinus; species Pinus tabuliformis. Next base: position 101,196,977 of record CM062814.1, read on the forward strand.
TCATAATTTTTATTTTCTCTTTTTTATTTTTATTTTTATTTATTTCTTTTATTGAAAACAACTAGTCTGTTTTCATCCTAGCTGCTTGTCTTGGGTGCCTCAAGAGAGGTTTTCACCCAGAGATCTTTTTATTTCTCTTTTTTTTTTTTTTTTTGACACCATTGGGCCACCTCAAGAGGTTTTCGGCGCCTCATGGAGTTTTTCACCTGAGTCTCCTTATTTTTCTCTTTTCTTTTTTTTCCCTTTTTCCTTTTTTCTCAATGACTTGATTGTTGAGAATGCAACAAGATGATGGAGCTTAGTGGAAAGGAGTCGCCTTCACTAAGTGGGCCCGTAGGGTATTTTTGGCGCAAAGTCTATTTTTAGACTATGTCTATTTTTATACATATGGATCATGGTCTATGAGTTGCAGGATGTTGTTTATGGATGATTGGTCATGTTGGGAAAAATAGATGGACTTCTATTTCTGGTTCACAGCAGGAGTGATCAGAGTCTATTTTTAGACTGTCAGGGTAAAAATAGAAAAGTCAAATATTATTGTCTCATAATAATATTTAGACTATAAACATTATCTTATCCTCTTGGAGCACTTCAGTTTGAGCTACAGATGTGGCACATGCAGCTATCAGAAGGAAATACGCTTTTCTTATGAGTTAGTTGAGCTATTGCATGCATGACATCAGTTAGAACTCATGCATGTGAGTTCTGTGGAGTTGAATGTGGAGTTGATGGAGTTGTGTTCAGTTTGACTTTGTTAAACTAGTTGTAATTAGTCTAACTGCAAATAGACTAGTGATGAGTGATGTGAATTAATTGATTAAATTAATTCACTAATTATTAACTCATAATGGAACTAAAGAATACATCAGTTAACTCAGTGCATGTACAATTCAATGGAGACAGGGGTTAGATGTTGAGATTGCTATCAGTTGTGACTATAGTTGTACATGAGATATTGCATAATCAATGGATTGAGTATCCCCATAAGTATTTCACAGTATATGCCCAGTGATATAGCCTGTGCTCACGTGATTTCTAGAGGGAGTGATTTTCACATGGTATTGTGCAATAGAGGCAGGCAAAGCAGCTGTGGAGATTTGAACCTGTGACTTGTTCGGATCGGAGCTAGTTTTGTGTGTAACAGGTGGAGATAGTGTTGGATACTTGTGAGGAGTATTGCACTATGTATTGTTACATGTTCTCAATCATTAATATACAGATAGTGTGCGGTTTTCAGCTGTAAGCTTTCCCCGGGATACATACTGTGTTAATGTGTGCATGCTATTGATGTTTCATTGTTTTTAATGCTGCTAAATTGATGATCAACATAGAGGAGGTTATGTATTATGCATGTATTCCACAATAGTGTATAATCAGGATAATCTCTGTGAATAAGTGTCATATTATTCAAAATTTCTACATGGTATCAGAGCTGGTTGATTTGTAGAAAAAGTTCTACAGGATATCAAAGCGAGGATTGATCATCAGATCTATTATTCAGAAAGTGTTTACATTTTATTTCTTCAGGCAGATTCTGTAATCGGCCCAGGTAGCCTCTGGATTCATCCTTCCTTTGGAAGGTGAGATATCTGGTGAATGCCCATACAGTCAATCTCTGTACGAGAAATACTTTGTTCTCACGAATCTTAGATCAGAAGCGGTTGAATTTGGAGCTGGTGGAATTCGAATTTGCAGCAGCATTTTCTTGGTATCAACATGGCAATGTCTTTCAACAAATTGTGATTGGAGTATTCTCTTGAGGGCAGCTCAAACTATATTGCATGGAAGGACAGGATGGAGGAAGTGTTAGATGATAACGGGCTGAAGGAGTTCATAGAGGCTAATGTCACAAAGCCTACTGATGCTACTCAAGTTGATGCTTGGCAAAAGAAGATAGCAAAGTGTCGAAGGATTCTGTTGGAGGGCGTGAAGGATCACATTATGTCCAGCCTACATGGAAAGGCTTCTCCATACTTGATGTGGAAAGAATTGACAGATCTATTCCAAAGCAGAGCGATCAGAGGAAGCTAGCACTCAAAGATAAACTCAGAAACATCAAATGTGAGAAGGGAGACAATATGCCCAAGTATCTCACGAAGTTCACTCAGTGCAGGGATGAGCTGGGAAGTGTGGGGCGACTGTTGATGATGAGGACTTGGTGAGCTTAGCTCTCCTTGGTCTTCCGAAGAGTTGGAATTCCTATCAGGACTTTGTCAATGGTCAGGAGAAATTTCCAGGATGGGAGAGACTTTGGTCGGATCTTGTGCAAGAGGAGATCAGGTAGAATACCAGGGACAGATCTTCATCAAAGGCAACTGATGAAGAAAATTGCACTTTGGCTGCCAAAGCAAAGAAGGGGAAGAACAAGAAAGCTTCTCAGTCCGGTGTGAAAGGCAAGAAGCAGGACATGTCCAAGGTGAAGTGCTTTCACTGTCACCAGCACGGACACTATGCCACTAATTGTCTGCAGAAGAAGGAGAACAAGCAAGCTTTTGGATCTGCAGTAGGAGAGGCTCTAGCCTCCCAGTTTGAGCTTGATTTTTCAATGATCGCATGCTTGGTTTCAAGTGTGATGGGATTGGTGTGGTTCTTGGACAGTGGTGCGTCTTTTCACATGAAAGGAGATCGAGATTTGTTTTCTGATCTGGAGGAGAAAGATCTTGGAGTGCACATCGAGATGGGCGATGATGGTAGATACAGTGCGACCGGTATCGGTACCATTTCCTTTGAGAAGGAGTCTGGTAAACCCTTCGTATTGAAGGAAGTGATGCATGTTCCAAGATTGAAGAAGAATCTTACCTCTGTGGAAATATTAGAAGACAAGGGATATGATGTTGTTTTCAGCGAGGAAAAGGCTTTCCTGCGTAGTAAGACAACTGGAGAAACCTGGAAGATAGGGGTTCGAGTGAGGAACCTTTATCAGTTGCATGTAGATGGCTGCGCAGCAATGGCATGCAAAGCAGAAGGATTGGTGAGTCGGGATGAGGGTGAGCTGTGGCACAGGAGATTGGGTCACCTTCACCATGGAGCCTTGAAGATACTGCAGCAGATCACTACAGGGTTTCCTAAAGGCACTCTTGCGCAGTCAGATCAGTGCAAGGGGTTTACTTTGGGAAAGTTTGTGAAAGCCACCTTTCACGAGAAGGATAGTCGCACCACGACAATCCTTGAGAGAATTCACACAGACGTGTGTGGACCTTTCTCAATAGCTTCGACAGCAAAACACAGGTATTATGTGATCTTTGTTGATGATTTCTCTAGAAAGTGATGGATCTTCTTCATGCAGAAGAAGAGCGAGACATACTCAAAGTTCTGTGAGTTCAAAGCACTGGTCGAAAAGGAATCGGGGAAGAAGGTGAAGGCTCTTAGAAGCGATAATGGCGGTGAATACATCTCTGGTGAGTTCAAGGATTTATGCAGTGCAGAAGGGATTCGAAGAGAGCTCATAGCTCCCCATAACCCACAGTAGAACGAGGTTGCTGAGCAGAAGAATAGAACAATCGTGGGTGCTGCACAGGCGATGTTGCATGATCAAAGCCTACCCCTTCACTTGTGGGCGGAAGCATGCAATACTACAGTATATGTGCAGAACCGTTTTCCTCATAGGATACTTGGCATGAGTACACCCGAGTAGGCTTATTCTGGTAAGAGGCCTGATATTTCTCATTTGAGGATTTTTGGTTCTAATGTTTACATGCATGTGACGAAGGATGCCAGGAAGAAGTTGGAGCCAACCGCAGAGGTTGGGATATTTGTGGGGTACACTGATACACCCCACAACTATCGTGTGTATTTGCCAGACAATGGCAAGACTGTTGTGCAATAGGATATAGAATTTCAGGTGGAGAAAGCCATGAAGTGTTCGCTTGAGAGGGAGCTACACTTGCATGCAGATGAGGAGCTATTAGTTCCTAAAGATGAGCTTCAGGATGTGGATCAGCCACAGGACGAAGTTCATGGAGTGGAAGAGACCACTCATGCAGCGCCAACCATTAGAGGGAAAAATCACTTGACAGAAGCTGAGCGACTGGCTCAAGATGCAGAGAAAGTTGTAGGACCACCTACAGCCCAACACAGGCAGAGAAAGTCACCTGATCGATACACTGGATACATGGATCTTATGAGCAAATGTGTTGTGATTGAGCCATCCTCTTTCGAGGAAGCTGTGGAGGATCCCGCATGGGTAGACGCCATGGTGGAAGAGTATGATTCGATTGTTAGAAACAATGTATGGGAGATTGTCCCAAGGCCGGAAGGGAAATCAGTGGTGGGTTCGAGATGGATATACAAAGTTAAGCAGGTAGCTGACAGGAGTGTGGAGAAGTACAAGGCAAGATTTGTTGCCCGAGGCTTTTCACAGATAGAGGAGATCGATTATGAGGACACCTTTGCACCTGTCGCAAGGTATTCTTCCATACGACGGATTCTTGCTCTCTCAGCGCAGATGGGGTGGCACATTCATCAGATGGATGTGAAGACTGCGTTCCTCAACGGAGTTAGGACGAGGTGTACATTGAGCAGCCCGAAGGTTTTGAGATCTTCAGCAGCGAGTTGCATGTGTGCAGGCTCAAGACAATGCTGTATTGGTTGAAACAAGCTCCACGTGCTTGGTACACATAGATAGACAGTTATTTCATCGGACTTGGATTCTCCAAGAGTGAGGCAGATCCTAACCTATACCAAATTGTGGTGGAGGGTAAGTTTCTTATCATTGTACTTTATGTAGATGATTTGATTCTAACGGGTGATGAGATGTTGATACTTTCATGCAAGGATGATCTTGCTAAGGAGTTTGAAATGAAGGACTTGGGCCTCCTTCATTATTTCCTGGGATTGGAAATTTGTCAGCCCAGTGATGGACTATTTGTTTCTCAGGGTAAGTATACTTGGGAGATACTAGAGAAGTTCAACATGCATGGCTGCAAGCCTGTTGATACTCCTCTTCCTGGAGGTTGGAGGAAGGACGATGCCACTTCAGCAGAAGAAGTGGATGCCACTGTTTATCGACAGTTGGTGGGGTCACTTATGTATCTAGTCAATACACGACCCAATATATGCTATGCTATTAACCAGCTTTCACAAACTTATTATATAAATGTGGTGAGTACACACTGAGGGGTGCACTCCCTTCATTTCTTTGTAAATCCAAGCAAAGGCATCCAGATGTTCCTTTAGCATGTTGCACAACTTTTATTCTTGGTGTATAGAAAGAGATGGGTTGATCTTCAAAGTTCTCTCAGGGCCGAATTTTATGTTTTTGACATGGGTAGGGTTTGAACCAACTAAGCATAGATCAATTTTCTAGTTGTTCTAGGTTTCCTTTACTACTTCCTATAAGGACAATTTGTTGGCAGCTGGACTTTGGAGTATGTGTTCCATCAAATCATCTTCCTCCGGTTGTCCTCCTCGCATGGTTTTTTCTAAGGTATAGAGTTGGGCCAAATAAATTTCATCTTCTTCCTCCTACTCCAGCCATAAAGTTAAGTCATATTCTAGAGATGGCTAGGTAGGAGGGTACAGGGCCAATTTCTTGGACATATGCCCATTTTTTTATAGTCATATTTCTAGCCCTACAGCTAATGTAGGCATCAACAGTGGCTAACCAAGGCCTCCCAAGGATGAGAGGGTAATCATTAAGCTTGGCCTTAGACTGGAGAACTAGGAAATCTGCAGGGTACTCCCAAGTCAATGGAGACCATCACATCCTCCACAATCCCCTTAGGGGTCACTGTGGAACGGTTTGCAAGTTGTAGGATTTTTGTGGTCTTTCTCAATGAACCCTAGAGGTTGACCTTGAGCATGGTGTCCTTGGTAATCACATTAATGGCAGCCCCAAGATCAATCAAAGTGTGTGGGACAATGGTGCCATTGATGTGCACATCTACTACAAGGCTTCTAGGGTCCAAATACTTTGGACAAATTACCTACCCCAGCATTAAATCGGACAGTTGTCCAATGACATTAATGGTAGGGGCATCTCTTTTTCGCCTCCCTGGATGCTTGAAGCACTTCTCCTTAATCTCCTTGTTGTAAATACGTACATCTTTTATAGCTTGGAGAAGTGGAATTTTGACACATAGATTTTTCAATTCTCCCAGAAGTTCAGTCTCTTCCGAGGTAAGATGGATTGGTTGAGTTAATCTCTCAGGAAAGGGTGGTGGATTTACTTTAGGCATGCTTTCCTCTCTTTCTTCCTCACTCTCCCTAGGTGGAGGTAGAGGTTGGTTTTCTAGGAGTACTCTCCCAGATCTCAGGTTGATTTCCTGAATCTCCACAGCATAAGCAGGATAGGATGTCTCTCCACTGTATACTTGTTGTTCCTATCTATTGTTTGGGTTCGGATTTGGCTAGGTATGAATCTAGGGTTGTTTCGGTGGAGCAGGGTGTAAAAGTTGTGGGTGAGAAGGTGGTGAATGCAATAAAGTTGGAGCATTGTTGTATGGGAGCCTCCACCCTTGGGGTGGTGCATTCCACTGAGGCTGTGGTGGAGCATATGGCTGAAATAACTGGCTGGTCAGCTAGGAATGATACTGAGGTGCAAAGGACCAAGGAGGAGGTGTAGACGAGGAAGGATGAGCAGGGAGCCCCAAGAGGGAATGGATGTGGTCTGGTTGGGGTTGTAATACGCATGGGATGACCCTTTCATTCCCTATTGGTATGGTTGAAGACCATTAGGTCTCCTTTGATTTATGTAGTAGAGTTGTTCAATCACCCCTTTAGCTCCGTGATATACAAATGTTAGTCCAGGTAGAGAAGGGCACTTGTATGTGGAGTAGTTTTCTTCACAGACTGAGCAGACTTCAATTGAATTCAATGAAATTCATTCCTAGGGTGCTTCCTTGTGCATCTAGGGCAGAAAATGGCTAAGGCTCTCTCTACTTCCTCCTGTTTTCTATAAATGTGCATAGTGTCCATCTATAGGGAAAGGGTTTGTAGCATCTCACTTTTGAAATCTTCAAGCATGCTTCCAATTTCACCCTTGATGGATGTATTGGAAGAGGATGGACTGATCATAGGTTGACTACCCCTACCTTTTCCTAACTGTCCTAAAATGGTTTCTAAAGATAGTTTTGATATCCTCATAGAGTAATTGGTAGATATCCCTTCCTTTTAGCAAGTTTAGGGTATCCAGAAGATCTTCCCTTGCCCCTCTAAATAGGACTAGCTTCAGTGACTCGGGGTCAAGTGTGCACCTAGCCATTTTATAGCTAAGCTGGAATCTTTCTTCATATCCTCTAGGGATTCGTCTTGCCCTAAGGTAATCCTAAAAAATTCCTCTTTAGTGTCTTTAGACCTGCAGTAGTATCAATACTTTTTGTTGAAGGATTTTTGCATCTGAGCCCAAGTTGTGATGCTATCCCCACGTAAACCCATGAACCAGCGCAAAGTTGCATCCTTGAGAGTGGATGGGAATAGTTTCAACTTATGCTCATCATTGGTGTAATCATAGGTTCTGCATATGACATAAAACTCAAACAAGAAAGTGTCTGGTGTAAGAATTTACAGGGTAAGTTCCTCAGACAGAACACCAAAGGACACCACTCACAACCAGATCGCAGATCAATACACCAGTATTTTTGACGTGGTTAAAACCCTCAAAGAGGGAAACAGTCCACGGCCTAAGCCAACGCGGCCACTTCAGGCAATTTATTAATAAAAGAATGAAAATTTACATAAGCTTCTCTCATAGATGGATTACCCTACAAATGACCCTCCATGCGCTTTAAATAGAAATCATGGACCAATCGGGTGTCAAGCCACAGATCAAGTGTCGGTAATACCGAGGAGAGAATGAACCGTCGGATCACTACATATCGTGACCGTCAGATTGTAAGTTACAAAATGTACAAGGTAAAGAAACACACTTTACCTAACTCTATACTAGACCAAGTTGTACTTAACTATTTCCTATGTGTCGGAATATCCTAACATCCCCCCTTAAGAACAACTTAGGATAGGATTGAAGGATTTAAAAATATGACACAATAGGAGAAGGGGGGAGGCACTAGAGCCTATCCCCCCTTAGTGACAACTTCCTGAACTCCAACCATAAATCGAAGTTTAGTGAACTTCGCCTCTATGAGAGCCTTTGTAAAGATGTCTGCAACTTGATCATCTGTTGAACAATATTGCACTTCAAGAACATGGTCATGAATGAGCTTTCTGATGAAGTGCATGTGTAGTTCAATGTGTTTGCTGCACTGATGTTGGACTGGATCTTTGCATAGGTGAATGGCACTTTGATTATCACACCAAAGTGTAGTCGGATGCTGCTGCTGAAAGCCAAACTCTGACAGGATCTAACGAAGCCACAAGGCTTCCTTACTAACTCCTACGGCACCACGATACTCTGCTTCTGCTGAAGAAAGAGAAATGGCACCTTGTTTCTTGCAGGCCCATGTAATAGGTCCTGAACCAAGAGTGAACACATAACCTGCAGTAGACTTCCGATCATTAGGGTCACCAGCCCAATCGGAATCAGTGAAACCAACCAATAGAGGAGATGCTTCGGCACTGTAATGAATCCAAAACTGAACTGTATCTCGAACATAATGAAGTATTCTTTTAGCTGCTTTCCAATGACTTTCACGTGGATTTTGCATAAACCGAGCAACAAGGCCAACAACAAAGGAAAGGTCAAATCGAGTATGGGTTAGATACAAAAGTTTTCCTACAAGTTGACGGTATAAGGTAGCATCAACTTCAGGAGAAGTACAAGTGACTGAAAGTTTGACTCCAGACTGAAAGGGAGAAGGGGCTGGCTTCCAATCTTCCATGTGAAAGTGGCGTAGAATATCACAGGCATACTTGGACTGAGAAAAGGAAATACCTTCCTTGGATTGCAAGACTTGAAGACCGAGAAAATAATGTAAGTGTCCTAAGTTTGTCATTTCAAACTTCCTTTTAAGGCTAGGCTTCACATGGTTTATAAGGTTGGGATCACTACCAATCAGGATAAGATCATCAACATAAAGAACAAAATGATAAGAGACTTGCCCACTTTCTTGGTGTAGACAGTATTGTCAGAATGACACCTAGAGAAGCCAGATTCTAAAAGAAAGTTATCCATTTTGGCATACCAAGCTCGAGGAGCTTGCTTGAGACCATAAAGGGATTTCTTAAGCCGACATACAAGGCTGGAGTCTGTTTTTATAAAGCCAATAGGTTGTTCCATATAGATTTCTTCATGCAAGTCCCCATGCAAGAAGGCGGATTTAACATCCATCTGATGGACTTCCCATTTGAAAGAGGCAGCAAGGGAAAGAACAAGGCGGATAGAGTTCATTTTGGCAACAGTGGAGAAGGTTTCAGTGTAGTCAATGCCTTCAACTTGTGAAAAACCTTTAGCAACAAGACGAGCTTTATGTTTATCAACTTTCCCATCTGGTCCATACTTGGTTCTGTAAACCCATTTGCATCTAACAAGTTTTCGTCCCTTTGGTAGAGGAACAAGATCCCATGTATCATTTGCCAATAATGAATGATATTCTTCATTCATAGCTGCTTCCCAATCTGGATGGCCTGAAGCTTCTGCAAAGGTGTCAGGATCATAATTTACTGGAGCTTGAGCTAGTAAGGAAGAGGCTCCGTCAAACTGAGAACGTGTGCGTCACTGATCTGTAGGATCACTGACAAGATATCCTGCTGCATCTCGAGTAGTACGAACCCATTTTGGAAGCTGAGGAGCTGAAGGAGGATCCTGAGATGGTGGGGGAGGATTTTCATCCTCACTTTCATCATCTGAAGAAGAAATGTTTTCAAAAGTAGAAGAGATAGGGAGAGGTGGCACATCCGTCGGACTAGGCTCACAGGCCGATATATTTTCATCAAATTTTACATCTCTTCTTATGATAACATTTTTGGACTTAAATGGAATAATTCTATAGCCTTTGACATCTTCAGAATATCCAACAAAAGTACATTTTTCACTCTTAGGTTCTAAAGCTTTATGCTTTTCATCTGGAATATGGGCCCACGCTTCACTTCCAAAAACACGAAAGTGACTTACATCTGGTTTGATTGAGCTCCATGCTTCTTCTGGAGTGATATTCTTTAAAGACTTAGTAGGAGTGCGATTTATTATGTAATTTGCACAGTTAATTGCTTCTGCCCAAAAACTAAGACCAAGTCCTTTAGATTGTAGCATACAATTAGCCATTTCCTTTAAGGTGTGATTCTTCCTTTCAGCTACACCATTTTGTTGTGGAGTATATGGAACAGTATGTTGCATTTGAATTCCATTCTTAGTGCAAAAGTTGATGAATGTGTTTTTAACATATTCTCCGCCATTATTAGATCTTAGCTTAAGAATTTGATGTCCATATTGTTTTTCAAGAAAGGCCTTGAAGGCCAAAAATGTGTGAAATACTTCACTCTTGAGTTTTAAGAAGTATACCCAAGTGCGTCTGGAGAAATCATCAATGAAAGTTAAGAAATACTTGCAGCCAGAGAATGAAACAACAGGAAGTGGACCACATAAATCACTATGCACAAGCTGTAAAGGGGCCGAGGCGTGCCAAGAGGCACGTTTTTCAAAATTGTCCCGATGATGTTTTCCGAGTACACATCCGGAACAAACACCATCTCTGCAAGATACCATAGGAAGACCTGTCACCATATTTTCTTTACATAGATGCTGAAGGGAGCGATAGTTTAAGTGACCAAATCGCTCATGCCAAAGTTTGCTCACTTCATCGCTATGAGCAACAAATACTGAGGGAAGATTTGATGACCCAAAGTTGTGAAACTTATACAAACTTGTAGAATCATCAGCAATGCCAGTAGCTAAAATCTGTTTAGGATCTCTTAGGTCCTTGATTACAACATCATGAGGTGAAAATTCAACGATTTTACCTTCACCTGAATGGGTTATCTGATATACAGATAGAAGGTTGTAGGATAAGGTTGGAACACATAATACATCATTAAACTGACCATTGTCTAGATGAACAGTTCCAGTCCCTACAACACTAAGAGATCTATTATCACCAACATATATATTTTTGGTGTTACAATCATTTAAAGAAGAAAACATGGCTTTGTTTTTGGCCATGTGATAAGAAGCTCCAGAATCAATGAGCCACTCATGAGAATGAGAAGAAGAAGATACATTTAGTGCATAGCCAGACCGAGATGCTTGACAACCACATGTAGAAAGTGCCATTCCTGAAGATGAAGTTGAAGTTGAAGATTGCTCCAAATGGATGTTATGCTTCTTCATTGTTGCTTCCAAGGCTTCCATCTTCTTAAAGCATTTGGATTCTAAGTGGCCATCTCGATTACAAAGGCGCAATGTCTATTAGTCTTCTTCCCTTTGTTTTTATTTGTCTCATCATTTTGTTGAAATGATTTTTCATTTTGAGGCTGAAATTGCTTAGGACCCTTGTTTGGTTTAGGACCATTCTTTTTAGGATATGAATTCTTAGGATTCTTTGAATTTGGTTGCTGCTGGGCGGCTAACGCTTTCTTGGAAGAGTTCCAAGATTAAGAAGACCAAGGTGTAAGAGTTTTTTTGTTCTCTTATTAAAGAATCACAAAAAGAGTCAAAGGAAGGGGACTTGTAGTCTGTTCCTTGAGAAATGAAGGCTTCTCTTGTAGAATGGAAGGTGGAAAGTAGGCTGGTCCCAACTTAGTAAGAATGAAATAGATAAGGTTACTATCTTCTTTCTTAACCTTAACACTTTCCAAGAGATATCTAAGGGTCTTGAACTTGGACAAGAAATATTCAATGCAAGAAAAATTATTAGGGTCCAATGTAAGCAATTCATTTTCAAGTTGATGGGCTCTAAGTTCATTTTTAACTCCAAAAACTTTAGTGATTTGTTTCATTACTTCATCAGGAGTATCAAATTCTGCAATATGGAATCTAAGATCTGGAGAAATAGACATCCCTATCAATCCACGTGCTTGATCTTGCCTATTTTCCCATTTAGCAGCCTTATCTTCATCCTTCGGTTTCTTTTCTTGGCCTGAGGCTATTCTGTAGAGACCTTTACTTCTATGTAAATCCTCAATGTAGGACAACCATTGGAAGTAGTTGGTGTTGTCAAGGGTAACTTGGTATTGACTTTCCATTTCAACAGAAACTAAAGCTAAAGATGCTAAAACCAAGTGTTCCAATGGATAGATCTCGAAAAATTAGGCTAGTTTAAAAAAAACAGCTCTGAAAACGGCTTCCGGATGAAGAAGTTATGGCTTTTTGAAAACAAGTTGTTGAAGTCGCCAACGAAGTGCGGGAATGTGCGGAAATGAAATCCGCCCGCAAAAAATGGAGACTTGAACCCAAGACCTCTACTCTCTTAAAATATCTTTGAACCAATTGAGCTATACAAAAAATTTGAGAGAGAGAGAGAGAGAGAGATGGGGGGGGTGCTTTGGGTTGCGTGCTTGCTTTGAGAAGGCTCTTTTTCCCTACAAAACAAAAAGCACAAAACCCAACACGGACATACAAAAAAAAACGAACCTTGCGGCTCGAAGTTAGCTTTAGCTGAAAAACTAAATATTTTCAAAAATGAACATTGTGGCTCAAAGTTAGCTTTAGTCGGAAACTAAATATTTTCCTCAATGTTTCTGATTTTCCGAGATCACACTAAGGCGCAGGGAAAAGAGCATACGCATGAGAAAAATCCTTCATTTCTGTTTCTAATTTGCCCAGATCGCACAGAGTCACAGGGCAAAGAGCATATGCAGAAATGAAAGGTATAGATCCGGTAATAAAAAAGGCTAAATAAACTGAAACCGATATAAACAGAGAGAAAATAACTGTAAACTGCAAATAAACATTGCATACCTCCAGATCTTAAAAATGACGCAGCTAGGGCTATCGGAAACCTTTTCACGTGAAACAAAAGGGTTTCCTCACTGGAACAGATGCTCCCAACACAACAGAGCAGTCCTCTCGGCCCGAAAGCAGTCAGAAATAGTAGATCTAGGAAATGACAATCGAATGCAGTCCTACCGGCTTCAGATTTGGATCACCAACGGACGCGGCCCTCAAATAGCTCTGATACCATATAGGAATTTACAGGGTAAGTTCCTCAGACAGAACACCAAAGGACATCGCTCACAACCAGATCGCAGATCAATACACCAGTATTTTTGACGTGGTTAAAACCCTCGAAGACGGAAACAGTCCACGGCCTGAGCCAACGTGGCCACTTCAGGAAATTTATTAATAAAAGAATAAAGATTTACATAAGCTTCTCTCATAGACGGATTACCCTACAAATGACCCTCCATGCGCTTTAAATAGAAATCATGGACCAATCGGGTGTCAAGCCACAGATCAAGTGTCGGTAATAACGAGGAGAGAATGAACCGTCGGATCACTACATATCGTGACCGTCGGATTGTAAGTTACAAAATGTACAAGGTAAAGAAACACACTTTACCTAACTCTATACTAGACCAAGTTGTACTTAACTATTTCCTATGTGTCGGAATATCCTAACATCTGGATCTTCTAAGGTTAGGCCATGGAAATGAGGAAGGGAAAAGTGGCTCATATTCTTCATCTTGGTATCCCCATTGGTGTCCCTTATGGGGAAGGCATCCTCAACTCTTTTTCTATTTCCTCTGTCATTTCTATTTTCGGCCATTTGGTCAATTGGAATGGGTTCTTCTTCTTCTCCTCCTCTTTTAGGCTCTTTAAATATCTCTGGTTGCTCACCTAAGGGTTCCTCCAATTCATAGCCATCAAAGAAGAGGGAAGGTTGGTTGTTTGAAGCGATCAGGGTATTTGGAAAAAATTTCCCTAAGTTATCCCTATTCCTACGAGGCATGAAAGAAGTGTTTTTGTTTTGTCTTGTGTTTTTAAAGATTTGAAAATAATTGCAGAATTGAAATTGCATACTGAATGAAAACTGAATCACTAAATGAAAACTAATTGCTTAAATGAAATCTTACTTGCAGAATGGAAAGGAAAGCAAAGAATGCATAATGGAAACGAAAGCAAACTAAATTACTATTGCAGAAATGAAACTAATAGTAGAATATCATATACAATAAATGGAAGAAAGAAAGCAGTAATCACATATTACTCAGACACCTCCCCGACAATGGTGCCAAAAAGTGATGAGCACCAATATTACAGCAAGAATGCTACAACTCCTGGGCTACATACACAAGTAAATGTGATGGGTCTACTCTTTGTCACTGTTATGTTGGCGATAGACCACCAAGGTTTCTCAAACCAGACTTCTATGTATTCATAAGAATCTTGATTACCAATGAGGGATTGAAAAATCTACTCTAAGAGAAAGCTTTTCTACTGCAGTAAGGAAAAAGACTGAAATAAAATGCTAAAACACACCATTTTATAACTAACTTGCTAAGAGACTATGCTTCAAAAGAATTCTAAGTTAACATGCATGCAATCCTACTCTCTTAAGCATGCAAATTCAAAGCATTAAACATTCTACTGTTGTGCATGTACATGAATAAAATAAATATGTTTTTCATTTTGTCATTTTTTATGTGAAAGTGTGAAAGCTAATCTCTTTTGGTGATGTGGCAGATGTATTAGGGATGATGGTGAATGGTTAGAAGGTTGGGGATACCAGTAGGGCTCCTTTGCTAGCTTCCTAGAGGCTTTTTCCTCAATTTAGCCTAAAAACAAGCCACTATAGGAAAACCTACAAGATGTCCTAGTGTGTTCTACAAGATGTCCTGAAAACCTACAGGATCCCCTGTATTTCTATAAGATACAGCCAATAGCAAAAGGATGGGTGATGAATGTGATGGATGGCTTAGGGAAGGTGGTTGGTGGATGGAATGAGGTAAGGGAAAGCCTAGGACCACTTCATAACTCAAAACCAAAGTTGGGAGATGGCTGGATTTTCTCAACAAGCTTGGAGAAGTTTCCTTGAGAAATGATGATATTGGTGTGGGTTTTAGTGAAAGAAATTAAGGACCATGGATGGATGAGGTTGGAATGATGTTGTTAACTATGAAATCTCTCTGTACTTTTGAAACACCTGCAATACATCAAACATTGACATTTACACAAAAATCATGCAAACAAGAAGAATTTCAATTATCTAAGGAAAATAGAATTTCATGAGCTAGCTACCTACTTCATGGATGAGGAAAACTTGCAGAATAAGATGGAACATTGATGAGATCTAATGTAGTACTGAATATAGAAGAAATGATAACTAAAGCCTACTCGTGCAAGCTGATCAAATGATGGCCTAAGTACAAAAAACCCTAAATTCCATGAGAAAGTATAATTTTGTCTTTTTGGGGTTGCATAGGAGTCCTTTACTCAAACCATGATCCATGAAGGAAGGAGTGAGGCCGAAACCACATATTGATAGCTTTTTGATGTTCCTTTATCTCTTCTAAACTACTGCTAAAGTAAAGCACAAATGGAAGTAAACTAATAAGCAAAATAATAAAATCTACACTGCTTGCAATGAAATAATTCTAAAGACAATTCAACCATTAATCTATGAAATCAATCTAAGCATACAAATACAAGAAGAGGAGTATTTTTTGATAGGGTTGGGCCCTAACCCAAGAGCTTTAGCCCTCTGAGTTAACTTAGTGCTAGATCAAGGAAACTCTCATTCTCATTATCAAAACAGAAAATTACATAACAATGTCTTCCACAAGTCTTGAACTTGAAAATGACTAGTGTTTTTACAACAAAAATTTGAATCCTAATGAGGCTCTAGGCCTCTTTATTTATATAGCTGAATTATCCAACAAATTCCTTAAATCTAGGGAGGCTCAGCTCCCAAACTCAAGATAAACTAACTCTTTAACTTTCACTTCTGCGACTGCCTTTTGATCTCCATGACTTGGCTACTTGTACTCACAGCTAGTGTGATTGATGGAGGAATATTCAAATGAGGGAGGAGTAAATGAGGAGGATCTACCTCCTACAATCTCTCCTCCTTGTCTCATTCAATTTTCAGCCCTTAATTAACCAAAATTCCATGATTTTCACTCACAAAATTGCAATCAATGCACATTAGTCCACTATGCCTAATATCTCTTTTTGACTCATCTCATTAAACAAAATACAATCAAAATATGTAATAAATTGTGAGAATAGTTGATTTGACTAAGCTAGGAGGTGGATTAAGCTCAATACAGTTACCCAATGATGAGGCTCATCAACCTCCACCAGTAATCCTTCTCTTCATCCACAACTTTATGTTGAATCCAACCCAAATACGAACAATAGGGGGGGATCAACAGGTTGAGACACTCAACCTTCCTGCATACAGTATTACCACCATGATGTCGCCAGCGTAAATGGCCAAAAGAAGAAAACAAGGATTGTGCTACTACTATGATGACAAGTACTCTCTTGGACATAAATGCAAGAAACCCAAATTCTTTCAAAGTGATGCTAATGATAACATTTCACATGAGGAAGCTCCATCCCTTTAGTTGCCGAAGGAAGAAGTTGTGTAAACCCAAACCGAAAATGATCTCACAACTACGCTAAATGAGCCAGTTATCTCACTACACACTTTGGTTGGAATTTCTTCAACTCAAACTCTCAAAATTGGACACTTTATTAAACATTGACCAGTCGTGGTTTTGATTGATAGTGGAATCACTCATAACTTTATCCATAAGTGAGTCAAAAAAGTTATTCATTTCTTTGTGTGGGTAGTAGATAATTTCCAAGGCATTATCACTGATAGGGGGGCCATGAAATGTGAAGGCCAATGTGAAAATATTAAGCTTCGCACGGGAGACTACCACCTAAAGACCCACATGTTTGCTATTGAAATGGGTGGTTTCCACATTGTGTTGGGTGATGAACTGCTTCACACACTGGGCCTGATCACAATGGATTTCCAGGAGTTATATATGATCTTTAAGTAGAACAACCACATTCATAAATTACATGGACTCCATTCAGGTGCTCCTACTATCATTGGTTCGCATCAAATCGAAAATATTTTGAAAAAAGGCCATCATGGAGTCATTACCAATTTAATGCCATCCAGTCATTTAATCCACTACTCGTCATATTCATCCTAAGATGCAATAGGTCTTAGACCGCCACCAATAGGTATTTGACAAACCTAAAGAGCTTCCATCCTCTAGGGGTGAACATGAGCATAACATCCCTTTGGTCCCGGGGACCCAACCACCTGATGTGCGCCCTGTTATCACTCACGTTGTTCCCCAAAAGTAGTGGAAAAGGGAATATGGCTGAGGTAACCACTAACCAGTCTTTTAGATGCAGATTCTAGCCAATCTGCAGCTAGAGAGGGCTCTCACATTATGATTTAGCTTTGTTTAGCTATATGTTAGGCTAGTTATGAAGTACAAGTATTTGTTTGGTGTTTGGATGGTGACATTCAGTAGAACAGGGCTGCAAATTATAAGAAGTTCAGACCATTGGGTTAATGAAGTCAATGAAAATAAACTTATGGGTATGGTTTCTTTGGCAAAGGAGGAACTACAGAGCAATATAATTAAACATGGAACAATTCTCGAGCTGGAATAGGATGAAATGGAGTCAAGGAATGAAAGGAAATTAAGGATCTTTCATTATGCTAACAGAGGGAAAATGAATAAATATTACCAAGGAGAAGTTAAGAATTCCTTAATTATATTTAGGGTCTAAGAACCAGGGAGACATGAGCAATCAAGAATTCCTACCTATGCTAGTTCTCAAGAAAACATAAAAATTGACAGGAATTGAACACAGAGTACAGTAAAGTAAATTCTGGGCTATTCTTTTTTCCTGCAATTTAGAACATGATACTTAGATGATATATAAAACATAGAAATATTAAAACAAGAGTTAAAAAGACTTATTGATCCATGCGATAATCCAAGAATTCTGCAACATGGGCTTCAACCATCAATTCCATAACCAGAGAGTTCATCAGCAAAGCATTCCAGCAATATTTATTCAGAAGGGTTCTCAAAATTTACAGCGCAGGTCCAGAATGATATTCACCAACCAACACTAATACATCTCTAGAGAAGGTATTTATAAAAAAAGAGTTACAAAATATCTCATAGAGAAAACATCAAGCAATAACTTATTCATCTACTTCTTCAAAGAAGTAAATGACATGGAAAACAGAGCGCAATGAATGTAAGAGTAACTTCTGTTGTACTGGCTGCCTTAGGTGGTATTATATATTTGACTTTTTAAACTCAACAAGTCGGTTGGTAGTTGTCTCTTTAATTTGCGTTGCTACGTTGTTGTTCTAGCCTTTTCATCTGCACCTGATTCCGCTTAAATGAGCTACAGTTCTAGCTTGATTGCCTTCCTCTGTTGTTTTCATCTTTATAATATGTGGCACGCGCATTAAATTTGTTTAAATCCAGATGATCAAAAAGAGAACTAAAACTACCTTGGTAAAACCTCTAACATACCCTTCCACCATTGGTCTGTTGGCAACTGGTGTCTTTGTAGTTTTATTAATGTTTCATCAGCTTCAGTATACCTGTAGTAATTGGGCTGGACTTCAAAAAGATGTGTTATTTCATGCTCGATATAGAACAAATTTTCCAACTTGTCATATAAGCTCTATCCAGAGGGAGGTACTATGTCTTTTGAAGTGCTTGATGAAGTTGTGATCTGGTTGGTAACATATGTATTCACCCTGTGAGCATATTGTTCATGTGTCAACAGTCTCTGATTCATGGAAAATTTTAGGGGCTAATGTTCGCCCAGTGGGCTAATTTTCCATGATTTTTCCACAAAAAAGATTCGCCAATTTCCAATTTTATAAAAGATGATTCGCCCAAATTTTAGAATATAAAATTATTTTACCTTAAAAATCGCCAACATTATATAGAGACTATATATAAAATAATTATAAATTTGAATAATTTTACAAATATATCAATAAACATTTATAATTTGCATATTAGGGATTAGTGAGATTCGCCAATGTTTTAAACTTCAAGAAAATTTTCCATCCTTAAAATTTTCCTTGCTCTGATTGCTGGTTAACAAACTGGGTAGACCCTTTTGCTGTAAGATTGTAAACTTTTCTATAAAAGAATTTATTTCTATCTCCATTTCTTGACACTTTCTCTCTAGATTTTGTATAAAATTCCTCATAGTCAGCACCCTTTTAACTATCAAAATAGTGCCCGTCCTATCCCTAATATCTAGAGCTACCAGTTCTTCTTTGGTGTGAGTATTCAAAAAATTGATTAATCTGTTGGCCTGCTTGGGCATGTTTCCTAATAATGTCCTGGCCTTTTGAATCTCTATTTGGGCCATTTCTATCAGTTCAATTTGCTCATGGATAGTTTGTATTGATCTCCATTAGTCTGTGATGGACTGGCCAATTTTAGTCCACAAAATTGTTTCGATTTCCGATAGAGTTTCATGAAGGGTAAGATCTTTCTCCAAGGATTTTACCATAATTTCCAAGGCCTTTACCTCTCTTGTTTTTTCAGCCACAATTATTTTGGATTTATCATAGCTTACCTCTAACTTGGCCAGTTTTTCTTTGGCTTCCTTCAGTTCTTCCATCTGGAGTTCTAACTCTTTTATTTCCTTCATCATCTTTTCCATGCTCATGCTGGTATCTGGTACTGTTGTTGTTGCTACTGTTGTTGATGTAGTGCTTGGTGTTGTTGATGCCTGATCAGTGGAAGGGACTGCTGATGTGACTGTAGAAGGAGAAGTTGTAACAATTGGAGCTGTTTGAGATGGTTGAGAGGCAACCTCTCCCTGTTTTCCTTGTAGTGCTTCCTTCAATTCCTTCTCTGTTTCTGCCAATCTCTCATTCATCCTCATCAGTAAACCCATCATGTCATCCTCTACTCTCTGTTGTGAAACTTCTGTGGTTTGAGGGTGCATTGTAATCGGCAGCTTTAATTGCTTTTTGAGGGCTGCAATATCTTCCTCCTTCTTTCTTATTAATGTCTGTATGCCCTTGGGATCCTTGGGATCATGTCTTAGCTCAATAATAATTTCCTCCAAGGATTTGATCCTATTATCCTTGCATGATGAGGAGGCCTTTTCCAACTCCAATTGGGCAGAGGTGTTATGTAATGAATTTTGTAGTTTGTGAGCTAATAATGCTTTGTCTGCCAAGGTGGAGTCCACCATTTCTCTAGTCTGTTTATGTAATTCAATCTGGTCCATTGGGTGGATGTCTTTAGAGAGAACTTCTATAATGGTCCTGATATAATCAACAACTGACTGTGGCTACTGCAATGTGAGCCTGAAGTGGCTAAGGGTCATTTTCCCTTCTTGAATATCATAGGCTGCCATTAGCCTTTGTTGATTTGTGGGGGCCATTCTCAGCAATTGATTATAAAGTTGGATCCTTGTTGGCTCATTTCTAGCCTTTATTTCAGTGAATGCTTTCTTGATATCTGAGCCTTGCTTGCTCTGTTGTTTGCTCTGTGGCGTGGTGGATGTAACCTCCACACCATGCTGCCTCTCTAGCTCTTAGTGATATGAGCTAGTTGATGTTTCCAAAATTGGAGGAGTATGTTGTTCAGTTCTTCTCTCACCTCTCAGGTTGCCTGTTCTCTCTTCCGAGAGTTCCTCTTCAGAGTAAGGATTTAACCTTTGCCTCTTTTCCCCTTGCTGTTCTACTGATCCACTTCTAGGTGTGTCTTCCTGCCTGTCTCTTTTCTTGGCTCTTTCCTCATTGAGAGGAGTTTGTAACACAAGGATCTCAGTTGCCTTTGTTTGTGCTGAAGGACCTTGCCCCTTTGATGCATCTAGCTGGTCTACCATTGTTTCCTGCTTTGAATGCAGCACTTCTTTGCCTTTAGATGTCTCTGCAGGTGGAGTACTTTCTTGGGCAGGTTGTTGTGAAGTTGTGGCAGATGATGTGCCCACTCCAATGTGTTGAGGAAATTTGAAAGGGACCTGTCCAAAAGAGTCCAGGTCAAGTGTTTTTTCAAGCTCTTTCATTTCTTTTTCCAATCTCTCTTCCTCAGTAATCTCTTCTACTAATGTGCCTTCTACCCATTCTTGTTGGTTAGCATATTTTTGGATTTTAGGGATTTTGTGGTGAACATATCCTGTAAGCTTGTTTTTGACTTTTCTATAACTTATGAAATGTTCAGGGTCATATGGTGACCAATGAAAACTTAGTTTCAGCATAAGTTGATCCCTTAAAATTTTATCTGCTTCCTCCCAGGCTTCCCTTTTATTGAAGATAAAAGGGCCCAATTGATTTCTTATCTTGAGCTATTCCTTTTTCCTAGCTCCATAGAAATGAGTCAAATCTAAACTAATAAATTTCCTAAAGTATTCCAGGGCAAACAGTCTCATAGGGACATACTTTGGCAGCTTGTAGGGGGATAGTTCACAGCCATAAATCCTGATCACAGTGTGATTTTGGTAAAAGTACCAGTCACAAATACTGTAGTCCTTTGAGAGATGCAAAATTTTTTGCATTTCAGTAGAGAGTCTAGCGGGAGGAGTTATCAATAATAGATAAGTAGATGGATATATGAACAGATCAACAAACTCACAATATGTATAAGGGGAGTTGTGTACTTCATGGAATACTGGGGTCCAGAAAATTACAGATCTCCTTTCTCCTTTGAGGTCCAACTTTCTAAAGGGAATCTGAAAATTATCAGGTTGATTGTACAACAGTAAAATATATATGTAGGATGTGTATTTAAACACTCTTTCTCTGTCCAAGTTCATGAATTGCTCATGGATTTTATTGGCTATGAAGGTGGCATAGTCATATTGGATAGCAGGGGGCTGTCCTGGAGTGAATATGGACATCAACACTAAGACAGTTTCATCAATATGCTCACTGGTTTTGAAACCCAAGATATAGGAAATCATATCAGTAATGAATACACCAGCTTCATTGAACCAGACCTGATTAAAAGGGGGTGGCTGCCTGGGCTGGCTTTCTGGTCTCATGAATAATTGAGCTATTCTAGTTATCTCTGAACTGGGCAGTTTGGCAGCTTGGTCAAGCAAGAATTCCATGGTGAGAGGGGCCAGAGGTTGAGTTGGTTTAAAATGCAGCATCTCATTTATGGATTGAGGGGTAATATAGAAGAGGACAGTCCCAAATTGAGCCATAACTGCTCTTTGTATGGGGTCATAATTTGTACAGCACAAATGGATGAGATCTGGTAGCACATTTACTGAAGGGAGGTAGTAGATGGGCATGTTGGACTCCCAAATTCCAAAGACATCGATATTGCTTCTGTAGCTATTCCTAATTTCACAAAAGGCTTGCAGGTGAGGCTTGTCACCCATCATATCCTTAATTTGGAAATCCCTGTCAGCAAGGGGCATCCATTCCAATTCCTTATGTGGTGCATTCAAGGGGGCAACATTCAGGGCCACTGGAGCCTCCATTTTTTGAATTATTTTATGACTCTTCAACTTGTAATTAGGGCTTTTTCAGCAACAGTATGGTAAAATGATAATTTGTGGGCTTTTCTGCGGAAATTGCAAGCGGAATAAGCTTAATTTCAACTCGATGGGCGAATTTGCAGAGGGAAACACAGTTCACAGGTTTTCTTTGGAAAAAATGGGTAAAGTGGTGACTATAATGCAGAGGTTTGAAGGCAGCACTATGATTTTAATTCGAAATTTGGTTATGCGGGCAATTTTTAGAGAAAAACTTGGAAAAACAGGGTTTGGGAGAAGAATTTGGGTAAATACATGCTTTATGGACACCTGGTGCACAATGTGGGTGGCAGACCAAGCTGAGGAACTGAGCTACAGAGTGAATTTCCCTGGGTGGCGGACTGTGAAGCGAAAATGACATTTTGGACGTCAAAAACCATGCAAACATCGTGCAGAAGAAACAAAGTGGAATGAAAAAAAAATGATGTTTAACGGCTTTTTGACAAAAATTTTGATTTTGGCGGGTTTTTGGTGCGCTTTGTCAGGTGATGTCAGCATGACGTCATCTTTTTCGGGTAGCACGGGTACGGAAGGTGACTTGGCACTGACGCGGCGGACACAGCGGATGAAACAATGACGAGGTGGTAGCTGACGTGGGCGCCGACGTCGACAATGACGTGAGCGCTGACGTCAGTGTTATCGGTAAATCTAGTGTCCACTCAAATCTGCTAGTCCCACTAAGACTGGTAGCTTTCTTAGAAACAAACAAACTAAAACTACTTTCATTTTCATTTATGAGAAGTAGATAAGAGGGGAACAAAGGAGACCAACCTCTCTCTTGCGCTTGGTTCCTTGCTTGATTCCTCTCCCTTCTGATAGATCTTTGTCACTCGCTTCCTTGTCTTCCCAGCTTCAAAGAGCACCTGTGGAATCAAAGCAGCATAACACTGTCGAAGAACAGAGATCTACTATCATAAACAATATAGGACCAGATATATATTGACCACACAAATGCATATATCATCAATCATACAAGAATGTGGAGGAAAACTTGAATAGCTTTATTAATATCAAGAATAGCAAAGAGGATTACAACCAATTGTTCTGACCCATCATCATCCTCTCAGAAAGAAAGCCCTTCTTCACCTCATGAAAATCTTAGATCACCCAACACTATGATGTTACACCAAGAAACCAGCAGCACTTCCTTACAAGATACAAAATTCCCCCCTTTGGATCTTTGGGATGAGGGATCCATATATAGATGTTTTCAAGGGGGGTGAGTTAGCTTCTAAGATTTGATTAATGTCCTCTCTCTGATAGTTCTTGATTCCACTTGGAGATTTATGATCTCTTACTCATCCCTGGGTGAATGCAGAGAGGCAAGTGTCACAGGAGAAGTTTCTGGAAGATTCCATGATCATCCACCTCGCAAATTGACTCTGCCATTTGTCCACTCTCACCCATCGCACCCCATAGAAGGGCTTTTTAGTATGCATCGCACCTCCCGTGTGCATTTAGGTGGGATGCAGCGCACTTTAACCATGGAGCAGGTGAGATGGTCCAGTTTTGACCAGTTCTGAGTAGTTTTTCATGGAGAACTTCTAGGAGATGATGTAATCAGTTGACCTTATTCTTTTAGGGGTTGGAACAACACTTTTAGGGGCTTAGGAGCCCTTGGTTCATGGACATATATGATTGGGGTTGCAGTGCCCAAAAATGTCTATAACAGTTTCCCCCTAAAGCATGAGGTCGTTAATCTTTTAATGTCGGGTGAAATGCTTTATCATGAGGATCTGAAGTTTTTTCGAGCTGGAAGGCAACCTGTAATAAGATATAATACAATACATTATCTTCATGATATTTTCATGATCTAGCTGAGGCAGTCATTCCCATGCTCAGCTTTATAAATTAATTTTCATGTACATAAGACAAACAATCGTCTATGTGCAGAATTGATGATTTTGGTAGAGCCATCATCCCTTAGATTGGATGATTATCTGTGCAGCAATGATGTACATTTGATGTCTTTATTTTCCTGAATATATATCGCAACCCGGATGGATGAAACTAGATCCGGGGTCTTCAATCTCGTTCGATTTTCACTCAAAGTACAAGTCGATCCATGTGAGAGATGTTCTAGAGTCGAACATGGAAAGACATCGCCTAATTACCAGCCAATGATGTAAGTTGTTAACAGGCGTGAGAGGAATCACCGATAATGATGATGACCATCAAGATACTACAGTACAATTCACATGGTGTAAATAAGGGACTTGGTGTCGAACACCACGCAAAATCTTTCGGTCGAAGGCCATTGATGTAAACCTGTCGTCGGAAGTGAGAAACTTGCCATTGAGGCATGCAAGCTTCAAAGTACTGAAAGTGTTGTCCCTAAGTCGACTTCTTGGATAATGAGTTGATGTCGACAAGAAGTGACCTGCCATAGGAGGTCCTTAATGAATCCCACATCTACGGCACGGAACAGAGTAAATGATTTTGGAGGTGAAAACGGTCTGATGATATAGGGTTCAGGGTGGCGATCATGAAAGAATGGAGCGTAAATGTATTGCAGTGGATGAGACACAGGTGAATTCTCTGAGCGACTTCTCTTGAACATATCGGCGACACTGACATGATGGATTGGTGGCGTTAACCCCAAATGTGGATGGTGTGATGGACCAATGGTGATATGACCAGTGAACGGAACAACCCAACCCAACTCAGATACAGAGCGAAAGTGTCATGTTCAAGAGCGACTTCCTACCAATAAAGTTTCTTCAAGTTTTCTTCCCAATTTTTCCCTAGTCATTGCTGACTAGTACCTCTTTATTTTTGTCAAGCTTGAGGAGGATAACATATGCTTGTTCTATTATTTTCCCTTCGGGCAAACCCATCGCTATGTTTTAACGAGCCTAGCGATAGTGAAACTCGTTCTTGTCTGTATGGACACGTTTGTCGCTATTTGGTTTTAACGAGTTTAACCACAAAGATAACTTGGTCCTTTTCAATTTTAGAGAGTCTGAAAGGGACATAAAGAAAACTCCAATAATCCTTTTTTGTCATATAATCCCTTAAGTCCAAAAAAGTATAAAATAATACAAAAGGGATGAATTGTCGGTAATTTTAACGAGCCAAACAAACAAGCGCTCGATTTTTGTGTGTAATAATCCCTCAGGTCCAAAAAGATTAAAATCTAAAGGAGGGATAGCACTTCTGGTCACTTTAACGAGCTGGAGAGGCCAATTACTCACCAATCTTTTCATATTTTACGAGTCAGATGAAAAGAGCTTAAAGGAGACTCGTTTTTCGAGGAACGAGTGATAAATTTGGGTAGCGGCTAATTCCAGGTAAGGTTTGGAACTTTCCAATCATGGCAATGTCACAAGGATGGCTAACAGGATCACTATTTGCGGCTGTTCCTCAAAAAGGGTAAACAATCAAGTGGTGGTGAATGATCGGCCAAAATAGAGTGGAGGTGATGATGAGAACATGACCAAGGCTTCAAAGGCGGAAGATAATGTATTCACGATGGTTATTTACTGGAAATTGGTTCATTTTTTAATGAATGAGCTTAAACTCTGGGGTAAACATTTTCTCATTGCTTATGTTTAATTTTTAACGAGCTTGAACTCCACATAAAAACTGCTCGATATAATGGTCATTAATTACCTTGATTTTACCATTGACAACTTTGTTCCTTCAAAGGTTGTACTGCCTATTCAATTGCTTCATCAAACTAGTTAGAAACGAATAATATATGCTTGGAAAATGAGTCAAAACACTAATATTTTACTTGAATTACGTGAAAAGTAATTTAAAAGTGGTTTTTACCTCTCATTTTACCATTTCATTTGAACTTTGGTTTGTTGGAGCTTTGGAGGTGCTTTCCCCCTTGATTTTCACTAGCCTATTCCGGGAGATTATATGGATGATTCTTGGCGTCGTCTGGACCAGGTAAGAGCTAAACCTGAGCTCTTCAGTTTCATTCTTTCCTTTTTGAATTCTGAGCATGTTTCCAGGATTTTCTGAGCCCCTGGGGTTTGAAGAATTCGCCCTAGCTCCATCGCACCTTTCCTATATCGAAAGGTGCGATGCATGTTGGCTTGGCCATTGGCCAGTCAGCATGCATCCCACCCAATACACTACTGGGGGTGCGATGGGCGCAAGGAGGGAAACTTGTGCATAGTTTTTCATGGAAATTTTTACCTATTTTTTACCAAATCAGGATCCTGACTCTTCTCTTGTTTTTTTTCAGAGATTCATTGGAGAAAAATGCCTGTTACATGGCAAGAACATGAGCATGAAGAAGAGGACATGCTTGCTTTACATGATCCGGTTACGGTAAATGCATTGCGGAACTGTGGCCTATTCAAGTTTTTCCACATCTCTAGCATGAGGCAAGAAATCAACTTGTTGCAATATTTTCTCGATGCATGTGATCCTACCAACCAGGTGTTCCAGATTAGGGGCAAATCCATCCCTTTGACTGTCATGGACATCTATTTTTTGACCAGCTTATCGAGGCGTGGTGCCCCTATCTCATTATCAGGTTCGGCCCGTTGGGGTGAATCCGTGAGAGATTATATTCGTCGGTACCACAGAGAGGGATCTCAGCCGAGTAAGGACGGCAAGATCAATATCCGAGATGTCACTGACAGGTCTTTGAAGACCATTCTGTTCACTTTTTCTAGACTGGATGGTAGTGCGGCTCTTCGTGTGGCCAAAAGGTCTTATATGCAGTATGCCTTGGAATGCCTTGAACCAAAGGCGTTCAACTGGTGTGATGCAATACTCTCTATGATGAAAGAACAATTGACCAAGGTAAAAAATGGAAGATTGAAGAACTTTGGTTATGGTTCTATTTTGACCGCTTTTTCCTTGGAAAAGATCCTGCTAATGCAGCCGCAGTACGTTTCACTTGGTTTACCTCCACCGACTAAGCCACAGATACAAAGATGGGTTGACTTTATGGCCAGACATGCTGGTCAGTCCCAGGTTTCCTTTTCTGATACCTTCTTTGAGTGGTTCAATCATCAAGAGATGGTTTTTTCCGAGTATCCATATGCTGGTATGGATTTTCGGGGTGACCCGGATTTGGTGCTGCCGGCTGGCGAGCAATGAGGTGCCATCGGTAAATTCTCTGACCATATCTCTATTTATCGTTTCTTTTTATAATGTTCTTGTGCTTTCTTCTATCAGGACTAATCAAAAATCATGTGCTCATGCAAATGTTGGACCAGTTCAGCCAGTAGTACGCCTGAGAGTGCGAGCTACCACTCCTACAGGAGAGGCTGTGGGAAGGGCTATCCTTCGCGACCTTGATGTGGCCGAGACTCTTTCAGCATTGCAGGATCAGGTCGAGGGCCTCACTCTTGGTATTCCAGACTTGAGGACTGACGACCTGCCTCTAAGGTTGCAACGACATACTACCGGCGTGTCGAGTCGATGGACTAAGCTTTTACGCATGATTGCACAGGCAGTGACTTGTTATCACCAACATAATTAGACTAGGGTGCCCCCTAGCATTTTGAGTTTTGGGTCATCTGACAACTTTTGTCTTGGTCATAGAACATTATATGTAAACCATAAACAGTTATATATATATTTTGATTTTCAGAGTTTTATTTTGGTTAAGTTACATGATCCTGATGCAAATATTGATGAAATGCTTCTTTTTATAAATGTTGCAAATGTCTATATAACACATAATTTGCCAATGAGTCTGTTAATGTGTTTAAATTTTTGGAAATATGTTGATATTCAATAGAATTAAACTGCCTTTCCAAAATCTTGACACTTAGGAACATGCAATATATAGCTGGATTTGAGACGGAGTAGATACCAGTGAGTTGTAGGATGACGAGTTGTAGGATTTCAGACGGAGTAGATATAAACGCGCTATATTCAGCGATGATATTTGTTGACCGACCAATACATACCCCTCTAAAACTTACTAACTCGCCGCTTGGATAAAAAATGGACCAGGCCGCAGAAGATAGGTTTCGCAAACTACGACTCGCTCCGTCGGCGTATCCAACAAATGATTCCAATAGGTTCGACATCTGCAACAAATGTAAAAAGTGGATTACTTGACCAAAAAAATTACCCTTAGCGAAAACAAAAATGTAACAAAAGCATAGGAGTTACTACACTGAATCATGCGTCATAACACTTAAGGTATAACTCGTTACGGGGTTGCGCCAGTGGAATCCTGTCATAATCCGCTAACTCGTAGGCCCCTTTTGCTAATACACATTTAACAATATAGGGGCCCATCCACAAAGACTTGAATTTACCTGCTCCCAATTTATCGGATTCCTGGTCATAAAGTAACACCAAGTCACCTTCTGAGAAGACACGAGGTTTTCAGACAGAGAAGCATTATCATTGGCAACCAGATTTGTTCCTGGATTTGGAAACGGATTAGTTAATACCGCCAAGGTTTTCGAATTCTTGAAGAATTTTTTAATCTCAGCTTTATATGGACAATCTTTTACCCAATGATCCTCATCACATATAAGACATGGACGATTTGGTTTCTTATCTCCAGAAGCGTTTGTAGAAGATTTTTCAGGTGATGATTCCTCGTTTTTCTTCTTCTTCCCTTTGTTTCTCTTCTTGCCTCCTGGTTGCTTGGTTTCTTTGCCCTTGTCTGTTGATATGGCATTTACTTCCGAGGTGAGAAGTTCTTCTTTTGCATTTTGACTAGAAATCTTATGGGCCTTTTTAGATGTAGCCTTTGTTGATTTCGTGTCTGTCGTATCAATCACGCCATCACCGGCATGAGAGTCATTGTTCGATTTAGGAGGAGGAGGAACGGAAAATTCTGGTCTAGGAGCGTCAGGGATTTTATCATAGAGCGTGCCAGACTGAGTAGAAATCAAGTCTAAATATTGCGCACGAGCAATAACTTGCTCTTCAGTGATGACTCCTCCCTTTGCCACATCTTCTGTAATGAAAAGTAATAATGACTTAATAAACCATTCAGCTAAAAGCTGATCAGGAACATAAGTTTTTGCCATTCTATGACGACGTCGCCACTCATGAATATGATTGGATATGTGAGTGGTCGTCATTTGCTTGAAATTGGTAAGAAGTTCTGTTCCCATTTCGTACCTTATGGGTAACTGAAAATGGGTTAAAAAGGTTGTGGCTAGGGTACTGAAGTTATCAAACGAAGCTCTAGGTAATTCATATACCATTTTGCTGTTGGACCAGTTAACATTCTCTGAAAAAGGTGAAACCTAATCAAATCATCGTTTAGGGTGTTTGATGAACACCACAGATGAAAGGTCATCACATGATTCGACGGGTCTTCACCCGGATTTCCATTAAATTTAGGAATATCTGACAGAAGTTTATGCGGAATCGCTGGCCACCAAGGGGCGTAAGCAATTGGATCGTTCGTTAGCCGATTTAGATCCGGTAACTCTAAAGTCACCACAAAGGGTAACTGTTGATTCAGGTTTGGCGAGGCATACCCAGGATAAGATGGAATCGCCTGGGCAGTTGGTCTTTGCATACCAGCATAATGCATTTGATGTTGGTAACTTTGGTAAGGTTGATGGGCATAACCATTGTAGAATGGTTGATTTTGACCGTTTTGAATATATGAGTGCCCATTATTTGCAAATATTTGTTGCTCAGATCCTTGGTAAACTTGTTGGAATTGCGGTTGTTGATATTGCACCAGCCCTGGTTGTGAAGCCATGTGTTGTTGTCCAATACTAGCTTTTTGACCAAGATGAGGGGTAATTGCATTTGGGCCTGTGTCATTCCACTAGTTGGCGATTGTGGTTGAGTCGCAGGGATAAGAGGCTGTTGCATTACAACCTGAGAAACCTAAGGTTGGCATACAACAGGCAATGCTTGTACTTGCGACACTGTCACAATAGCTGGCGTAGTTGGTATATTTGACACAGGTAAACATTGTTGCATCAAGTATACAACTCTTGGTTGTTGAGGCAGTATTGGCACCCAACCGCTAGATGTAATTCCAGCATAACCTGAATTTTGTTGTGAACTCTCGTATGGTTGTCCTCCCAGAGGAGACAATGAAAGGGTATATTGCCCTTGATACGGCGATAATCCGGTACTTAAAGGAATGGTTTGCCCTTAAGGACCGAACTGCCCAAATTGACACCGTGAAGGATCAATTTGCTGAGACTCAACATAAGAGTCCCCAGATATTATTCTGGATGAACAAACGGGAACGGACCATACTGTCGAAATAGCCCTTGAGTGGGCCCCATCTAGCTATTGAGAGCTAGTTGGGACAGATGGTATGCCGGCGAACATTGTTGGAGTGACAGCAGGAAGTTCTACCGTCGCTGTGTCAGAAGACACAGTCCTAGATGTCGACGGTTGTTCAGACATTTCTAGTCTATCCAAAAGATTTCCTAGCGATTCTACAGGAGCTTCCGATAACGGTAGACTAATTTCTGATGAAGAAGGATATAGGGTGATCCCGACTCCAAATTGCGAAGGAGTACTAGATGGAGGATCCTCCAAAATCTCTTCTATAGCAATCAAACCAGGTGGAAGAGGTAGACCATCAGGTCCATAAAATATTTTCGGTGTCGAAGAAGGTATAAATTCTGCAGCGACAGATGTTTGGGGAATAACACCTTCCGAATCAGCTGTAGATGGAGCTAGTTCAGTAATACAAGTGTTTACCTTCACACTAGGATCAGCTCTACTGTCCTTTGGTGGCTGCGGAACTTCTTCTATAAAGGTAGGGATACCAGAAATGTTTGAAGTAACCGGAGTCTCCGATGGTGTTGGAACACTTGTTATAACTTTACTAGGGGATTTCGAACACGGTTAAACGAGTTCGCTTCGTCCGTAACAGTTTTGATTCTAGAGACAAAGACGGTTGACTCGTAAGCCTCCGTGAATGATGGGGCTTCAATTGACTTTCTTCCACGATTACGGATTACTCGATCAACTAAAAATTAAGGGGAAATATGTTTCTGAATTAAATTAATTTTAGACGCTTTGACACAACTTGCTTTTTCAATTTTTAAGAGTCGAAAAAAAATAAAAGATGACTCTAGTCACCTTCGATTTTTAATGAGCTTGAAGTGACAAGTGCTCAGATGGACCTTTTCCTTTAAGGAGTCTGAAAAGGAACGAAAGAGACTACTCTGGAAATCTAGACAGAGGGATTACCAAACCAATCACAAAACTGCAAAATACTTTTTACGGTACGACAGTCAATCTTCCCAAACGCTGTGTTCAGTGCATTGTGATCGATAGGGCGGCACAAACGGCGTCCTATGGATAAAGGATATAGCCTATCGTGGTCTCCCAATATATACTCAACAGTACGTGGGAGCACAAGTCCATACTGGCACTTGTCATCTCAAGGTGGAGGAATCACCCAACCAGCAATGAAAACAACAGTTATCAGGCTTTACAACACCGGAATATGTCTTTAGCCTAGACTTCTAAATGTTGTGCGTTAGGTTCCAAAGCGTTTTTAGATTCATTAAATTTATTTTACAGTTGATCATGCTTAAGAAATTTTCCTTTTAGGTTCATCGCGCGATGTAGATATACAATTCCTAAAATGCAATCTAAGATGATAGACAATCATTTAATCTTCTTTTTGCAATGAAAATCCTAGCTACTAAAGAAAGAGAGATGATATTCTTTCAACATAGAGTAGAGAGCACACACTATATGCATTGTCCTAAATCAAACCAACAAATAGTCTAAATGCAAATGCACATGCATGTATTTGTTTTCAGCCGTCTTAATGTGTGAATGATAAAAAGAAAGCTAAGCGCAAATCTGAATTGTTTTTCAAAGCGACATTACTAACAAGCTTCTTTTCAAGACAAAATGAAGACAATGACAACACTTTGTGATTTGGAATTGAAAACTTGCTTTCGACACTTGAAAAACAACTAATTCAAATCAAATACAAGAGTAATAGTGTAATCGACTATCAAGAACAATTGGATTCTCTTCTATGACTGCAAACAACACTTGCGACACTTCCAAATCAAGAAACGACAGTTCAATTACGCTACTTATTTGTAAAAGAGAACTGAAAATGGCTCACAATACATAAAAACATTTACAGTTCTTTGCACAATGGAGGTGGAATAATGGCAAGGAAGGGAGTTTCCAACAGAGGTATACTGACTACAGACAGCAAAACTCCTGAATAGAGCTGAAAAGAGTGAAGAAAAACCAAAGTCTGGAGGCAAAATTAGCCTTTTCTTATCAGCACACCTGTTACACAGGGATTCCAGTATGCATCCCACCTACAGCACACAGGAAGTGCGATGCATACTGATATCCTTGAAGAGAGGGTGCGATGGTACAGTGCGAGACTTTTGATCCAGTTCTTGATCACAGTTTGCAGCACAGTTCAGGGATTTAGGCCGAGCAAGTGATAATCAGTAAACAAATCACAGGGGTGTTATCGGGAAATCTAGTTTCTATGCAGAGCTGCTAGTCACACTAAGGCTGGTAGCTACCTTAGAAACAAACAAACTAAAACCACTTTCGTTTTCCTTTATGAGAAGTAGATAAGAGGGGAAAGAAGGAGACCAACCTTTGTCTTGCTCTTGGTTCCTTGCTTGTTTCCTCTCCCTTCTGATAGATCTTTGCCACTCGCTTCTTCGTCTACCCAACTTCAAAGAGCACCCGTAGAATCAAAGAATCATAACACTATCCAAGAACATAGATCTACTATCATAAACAATAGAGGACTAGATATATATTGACCACACAAATGCATATATTATCAATAATACAAGAATGTGGAGGAAAACTTGAATAACTTTATTAATAATCAAGAACAGCAAAGAGGATTACAACCAATTGTTCTGACCCAGCATCATCCTCTCAGCAAGAAAGCCCTTCTTCACCTCATGAAAAGCTTAGATCACCCAACACTATGATGTTACACCAAGAAACCAGTAGCACTTCCTTACAAGATACAAAATTGCAGCCTCTGGATCTCTGGGATGAGGGATCCATATATAGATGTTTGCAAGGGGGGTGAGTCAGCTTTTGAGATTTTATTAGTGTCCTCTCTCTGATAGTTCTTGATTCCACTTGGAGATTGATGATCTCTTACTCATCCCTGGGCGAATGCAGAGAGGCAAGTGTCACAGGAGAAGTTTCTGGAAGATTCCATGATCCTCCACCTTGCAGATTGACCCTACCATTTGTCCACTCTCGCCCATCGCACCCCATAGAAGGGCTTTTCAGTATGCATCGCACCTCCCGTGTGCAT
Source organism: Pinus tabuliformis (assembly GCA_031772625.1). Taxonomy (NCBI): domain Eukaryota; kingdom Viridiplantae; phylum Streptophyta; class Pinopsida; order Pinales; family Pinaceae; genus Pinus; species Pinus tabuliformis. The sequence continues at coordinate 101,230,525 of CM062814.1, forward strand.
TTAGGTGGGATGTAGCACACTTTGACCATGGAGCATGTGAGATGGTCCAGTTTTGACCAGTTCTGAGTAGTTTTTCATGGAGAACTTCTGGGAGAAGATGTAATAAGTTGACCTTGTTCTTTTAGAGGTTGGAACAACACTTTTAGGGACTTAAGAGCCCTTGGTTTATGGACATTTATGATTGGGGTTGCAGTGCCCAAAAATGTCTATAACAATTGCCCCCTAAAGCATGAGGTTGTTAATCTGTTGATGTCGGGTGAAATGCTTTGTCATGAGGATCTGAAGTTTTTTCGAGCTGGAAGGTGACCTGTAATAAGATACAATACAATACATTATCTTCATAATAATTTCATGATCAAGCTGAGGCGGGCGTTCCCATGCTCAACTTTATAAATTCATTTTCATGTACATAAGACAAACAATCGTCTGAGTGTAGACTGATGATTCTGGTAGAGCCATCATCCCTTAGGTTGGATGATTATCTGTGCAGTAATGATGTACATTTGATGTCTTTATTTTCCTGAATATATATCGCAGCTCGGACGGATGAAACTAGATCCGGGGTCTTCAATATCATTCGATCTTCACTCAAAGTACAAGTCGATCCATGTGAGAGATGTTCTGGAGTCGAACATGGAAAGACATCGCCTGATTACCAGCCAATGATGTAAGTTGTTAACAGGCACGAGAGGAATCATCGATAATGATGATGACCCTCAAGGTACTATAGTACAATTCACGTGGCGTGAATAAAGGGACTTGGCGTCGAACACCACGCAAAATCTTTCGGTCAAAGGCCATTGATGTAAACCTGTCGCCGGAAGTGAGAAACTTGCCATTGAGGCATGCAAGCTTCAAAGTACTGAAAGGGTTGTTCCTAGATCGACTTCTTGGATAATGAGTTGATTTCGACAAGAAGCGACCCGTCATAGGAGGGCCTTAGTGAATCCCACATCAATGACATGGAACGGAGCAAATGATTTTAATGGAGGTGAAAATGATCTGATGATATAAGGTTCAGGGTGGAAGTCATGAAAGAATGGAGCGTAAATGTATTACAATGGATGAGACACAGGTGAATTCTCTGAGCGACTTCTCTTGAACATATTGGTGACACTGACATGATGGATTGGTAGCGTTAACCCCAAATATGGATGGTGTGATGGACCCATGGTGATATGACTAGTGAACGGAACAACCCAACCCGACTCGGATGCAGAGTGAAAGTGTCATGTTTAAGAGCGACTTCCTACCAATAAAGTTTCTTCAAGTTTTCTTCCCAATTTTTCCCCAGTCATTGCTGACCAGTACCTCTTTATTTTTTTTAAGCTTGAGGAGGATAACATATGCTTGTTCTATAATTTGCCCTTCGAGCAAACCCATCGCTATGTTTTAATGAGCCTAGCGATAGTGAAACTCGTTCTTGTCTGTATGGACAAGTTTGTCGCTATTTGGGCTTTAACGAGTTTAACGACAAAGATAACTTGGTCCTTTTCAATTTTAGAGAGTCTGAAAAAGGTATGTAAAAAGAACTCCAATAATCAGTTTTCGTCATATAATCCCTTGAGTCCGAAAAATTATAAAACAATACAAAAGGGATGAATTTTCGGTACTTTTAATGAGCCAAACAAAACAAGCGCTCGATCTTTTTGTGTAATAATCCCTCAAGTCCAAAAATATTATAATCTAAAGGAGGGATAGCACTTCCGGTCACTTTAACGAGCTGGAGAGGCCAATTGCTTGGCAATCTTTTCATATTTTACGAGTCAGTTGAAAAGAGCTTAAAGGAGGCTCGTTTTTCGAGGAACGAGTGATAAATATGGGTAACCACTAATTCTAGGTAAGATTTGGAATTTTCCAATCATGGCAGCGTCACAAGGATGGCTAATAGGATCACTCTTCACAGCTGCTCCTCAAAAAGGGTAATGTTATAGACATTTTTGTGCCTATCAGCATGGAGCATGAAATGTCAATAATCTGAGGGATCCAAAGTCCCTAAACATGTTATTCTTACCCTTAAAGGAACAAGGTCTGCAAACCACAGCACTAAAAATCAGTTCTCCACCTGAAAACACTCAGAAACAGGCTATTTCTAGATCATGTCAGCTGCTCCACTGAGCACTTGCGCTGAATGTCAACTGCTCTTCCTTGTACCTGCGCTGAAGGTCAAAATCAATGAAGGCTACCTGCGCTGGGCGAGATTGGCCAAGTGGCACAGTCATTCTGCAAGGTGTCAACTGCCCAGGAACCTTCCAAACTAACACTTGGGTCAAGGAATTCGCCTAGTGATGAGTAAGAGGGTCTTGAACTCCAAGTGGAAGCAAGATTCTCCAAGTGGACTCAAGAACTGAAGATTAACTAAAGTGGGAGAGGACACAAGTCACCTTCAGGCCAGTCTCAAGATGACTCATCCTTTCTCCAAAAACCTATATATAGATCTCTCTCATGAGGTCTAGGGAGGCTGGAATTTTGTGCAAGTAAGGAAGTGTTGTTGGTTTGAGAACAGAGCTATTGGGTGTTATTGCTTGAAGGAGGTGAAGAGGAGATTTCTTTCAGCTGGGAGGTGTTGCTGGATTGGAGCCCATTGTGGTTGTAACTCTCTCAGAACTTTACTTCTATTATTAATAAAGCTTTGAGATTCTTCTATATGCATGTATCTTGATGATGAATTGATGCTTGTATATTTGGTTTATGCTAATCCTTAGATCGATTACAGATGTATGCTTCTTGTAGTTTCTTTTTCTTGTGCTTTTACAGGATCTGTGTGTAGCTGGGCCGGTGAAAGGGCAAGGAGCTAGGAGCAAGCGGCAAGGAGTGAAGACTGGATCGACTATTAAGCGCAAGATAACGGTTAGTAGATCATCCTTTTCTTCCCTCTCTCATCTCGTAAAGAAGAAACTTTTCATAGCTTTGCATTCAGTTGTTGCTGAGGTACTATCACCCTTAGAGTGGGATAGAGGCATTCTGCATTAGATACTTTTCCCCCCAACAAACTGGCGACTCCGCTGGGGAGCGTATCTTGTTGGTTTGTTGTGTTTCTTGCTATTCATTTCACAAACAAGGAGAGTACCGAATCGAACTGTGTTTGAATCCATCAAATACAAAGTAGAGGGCAGCTACTCTGGCTCAGTTTCTGAGCAAGTTTGTGATTTGAAGAGCTGATCCACAAGGACTCTAATAAGCTCTTTGTGATAGCTTTTCATCCTCCTTTACATCCCTTAGTGTTTCCTTGACTGATAGCTTCTGATTTGAGCAAAAACCGTGAATTTTTGAGCAATCTGTGACCCGGAGACCAAGACGGACGAAAGTCTCGTTCTTCAGTGCAGGTTGTACAAAGGCAGTCTGCATTTCAGCGCAGTTCCCGAAGGGGCTACCTGCGCTGAAGGTCAAACAGGCAGTGTTACACCTGCGCTGGACCAGTCTAGGCTTGAGCTGCTGGGGTTTTCTGTTGAGTCTTGCCTTGTTTTCACTGTTGTTTTTGCTGTTTGCTGCCAGTCAGTGGGTCTATCTGAAACCATCTTCCTTTGTCATTATTCCGCCTCAGTTGTGTAAAGAAACTGTATTTGTTCTTTTGTATTTCTTGTGTCATTTACAGTTTCCCATAACGATAGCGAACCAGTCTTGCATTGACCTCTTAGATCTATACCTGTGATTAAGTGTCATTCTGATCTTAAGAGTTAGTTTATTTGTTGTTCATAGCTGATTGAGTTTGTCGCTTTCGTTATATGGTTTGGATTTATAAATTTCTAAGTGTCGAAACAAGTAAATCGTAAAGGTGTCTTTCGATTTTTGGACAAACTTGTTTGTTTTCGCTTGAAATTGAATTCAAAGTTATACAACAACTTTCTTTTTGCATTTCATCAACATTAAGAAAGAGAAAAGAAATACTTGCATTGTGCATGTGCATTATGACAGTTTGCATGTTGATTTAGGAAAGTGCATTAGTGTGTGTTCTATGATCTGTGTGAAAAGGTGTTATCTTCCTTCTCCCTCAGTAGTTAAGGTTTTCAAAGTTGAAAGATTGAAAAGCTTGCTTATCATCTTAGGTTGCATTCAAGAGTGTTTCTATACATCACGTGGTGATCCATAAAGGCAAACTGCTAAACAAGATCAACCTTAAAATAAATTGAATTTACATAACAACGCATTGAAACATAACACAAACATCTAGAGGTCTAAGCTAGAGACGTGTTCCGGCGTCGTTAAATGTGGTATCTTAGCGTTGAGTGGTTGGGTGATTCCTCCACGGTGAAGCGATAAGTATCAATACGGACTTTTGCTCCCACGTACCGTCGCGTATATATTGGGAGACCCCTATAGGATCAAAGCCTTTATCCATAGGAAACCGTGTCGGTCGCCCTACTGATCGCAATGCAGTGAACACAGCATTCACGAAGATCGACCACTCGTACCGTAAAACGTATTCTGTGGTTTTGCGAAAGGTTTGGCACACCCTCTGCCTAGAACTCCAGAGCAGTTTCTTTTGGCCTTTTTCAAACTCTATAACTGAAAAAGTCCATCCGAGCATTTGTCACTTCGGGCTCGTTAAAACATCGAAGGAGACTAGAGTCAAATTTAGCTTTTTCTCGACTCTTAAAAAGTGAAAAAGCAAGTTGTGTCAAAGCGTCATCATAAAATTTATTTTAAACGGAACATAATCACCTCCTATTCCCGCGTTGATCTTTAAGTTGAGAACATGGAACGCCCCAACCAAGGAACTTCACCTGATGGAAATTCTGGTCCTTTCTTCTCTTGGGGAGAAGTTGGTGCACCCCACATGGCCACTTTGTCGCTTCCAGGACTGACAATTGGCCTGCCTGTTTGGCTATTCTCAACTAGTGTAGTTCAGAACACCATGGTTCCTGAGCAATCGAGTCAACAGTTAGATGAGTCTAGAGCTTCCCACCAGCCTTCTACTTCCTCTAACCCTTCCTCCAATCCTTCATCTTCGAAAGGTAAAGCTGGAAAAATCCAAGCTCCCACGGAGAAGAAGGAAAAGAAGAAGAAAGAGAAGAAGAAGAAGGAGCCTAAGGCGACTGGGGGCAAGCAAAAGACATCTAACAAAAACCCACACACAGCACAGACCGGGCCTAAATTGCCATGTGTCATATGTAGAGGAGACCATTTCCATAGAGATTGTCCCTGTATTCCCCGAATACTAAGGGATTGGTCCCCTCGTTTGCACAATTCGGGAGCTTCAACCTCTGATAGTCAGGTTGAGTGCTTACCGTCAACCAGCGAAAGTGAAGGATCAAGACAAAAGGGGGAAGCAAAATCCCCCTGTAGACTGTGTGAAGGCGATCACGCCATCCACCGTTGTCCCTTCTTAGACGAAGCGAAGAGAGTTTTGGAAGATCGTCCGGTTTCACCGTTGAGACTTCCTCCTGGATACAAAAAACTCGTGCCAAGTCCTTCGTTGGTTGAAAACACAGCTGGCCCGCTCAAGTGGTCAACTGAAGAGTCAGTCATTGAAAATGAACCCACTAAATCCAGACCAGACGAAAGTCTAAAGGTCGATACGGCAGTTGACCCGGTTCTTCCTTCAGAGGTTTCATCCTCAAATGACACCGTCACTGAAGATTCATCTTCAAATGACACCCTCACGGAAGAGAATAAGGATGACACCATCCAGATTCTTTTCATCAACACAGATTCTGATGAGCATCAGGGCAGTGCGCCCATTCCTTTATCGCAGGAAGGAACATCGTCAGGATCATATTTGGCCGTATATTCGATCCCACCACCAAGCAACCTGGTTGTGTCCTTTGATTGGAACCAACTGGGCAGACCCCGGTTACCAGCCAGTATACCATTCAGAATCATAGTCCAAATTTATAGAATGATGATGGCTGGAACTATCATTGATGAAGGGGCATCTGTGAGTACCCTTTCCTCTGTTGCTTGGAAAGCACTGGGTTCCCCGGCGCTTTTGCCTGAGATAAGAAATCTCTCGGGCTTTAATAAAGGAACCAGTCGACCATTAGGGATCCTCCCCAATGTGCCTATTACATTGAAAGGGAAGACCGTTAATATGAACGTGATGGTCATTCAAGGACCCTTGGATTATAACCTACTCCTTGGACGTGACTATATATATTGCATGGGAGCTATAGTCTCCTCACTCTTTAGAGTAATGTGTTTTCCACACGAAGGAAGGGTGGTCAAGCTCGTAGACCAACTTTCATTTCCGGGATCACGCATCGCAAATAGTCAAATACCAATCCTCAATGGTCTATTTTCTCAAGAAATGCCTCTACCCCCAGTCCTCCTTCCCGATGAATGTGAGTGATTCGGAAAGATAGGACTGGAACCCAGGGGGCATGCATCCTGGTCTGCTTCGGGCAGAGGAAACCTTGGGTATAAAGTAGAATTTCCGCGAAAGAATATGACTAGTCCGTACCCCGTCCGTGGATGGAAGAGGGGTTGTTCTAGAATAGGATTCTTTTGTCAAAGTTATGTGTTTGAAAATTTGTAGTCATTCACCTTTGTCTAAACAAGTAGGCTACCAAAGAAAGATATTCTATTGCGGCAGCAAATAGTAACCATCTTTGGGTAAAAGGCAAGCCTCACCCATTAAAACTAATGTTTTAAAGGATAAGTAGGGGCAGCCTCCAAAGAAAGAGATTCTTTTGCTGCAACAAGTAGTAACCATCTTTGAATAACCTAATGATAGACATCGCCGAAGAAGTGTTCAGTTTGAAAGATTAACAGAACAATCTTTGGGTAACCTGAAAGAGGTAGGCCTTTCCCGGTAGGATGTTTGTTCTACCTGCAAATTGAGGGGTAACCTTGAAATTTTACTTATACCTGGGGGCATGCAACCTTTTGGAATGCAAGCAAGGGACGACTATTTATTTTTTAAATTTTTAGGTCCTCCCTTTAAACCTGTAGGTCTAACCCTTTAAACTCGTAGGATTAGCGGTTTCCGAACTTGCATAAAGAAAGGATGAGAAGGAGCATAGCTTAGTGAAGATGAAGCTCTATAAAAAATAGAGATCTCACAAGAGACATTTCTTATTTTATGACTGGTATATCGAGCAGTTTTAGCATAAAGTTCATGCTCGTTAAAAAATAAACGCAAGATCCGAGCAGTTTTAACGCGGTCTTCATGCTCGTTAAAAAATAAATAAAAGCAGTGAGCAATGTTTCCTCCAGAGTTTAAGCTCATTTTTATCTAAAAAAAGAACCCATTCCGGTAAATAACCATTGTGATCGTAAATTTATTAGCCATAAAAGCCTTGGTCGTGTTTGTGCACCCGCCACCTCCATTTCATTTGGCCAATCGTTCACCTCCATATGATTGTTTACCTCTTTTGAAGAACAGCTGCGAAGAGTGATTTCACTTAGCCATCCTTGTGACACTGCCGTGGTTGGAATATTCCAAACTGTACCTGGAATCTGCTGCTATCCCTGTTTATCACTCGTTCCTCAAAAGACGAGTCTTCTTTAAGCTCTTTTCATCTGACTCGTAAAATATGAAAAGATTGCCGAGTTTTGGCCTTCCAGCTCGTTAAAAGGACCGGAAGAGCTATCCCTCCTCTAGATTTTAATCTTTTTGGACCTGAGGGATTATTGCACAAAAAGGTCGAGCGCTTGTTTTATTCGGCTCGTTAAAGTTATCGAAAAATCATCCCTTTTGTATTGTTTTATACTTTTTCGGACTTAAGGGATTAGATGACGAAAAAGGAATTTTGGAGTTAACTTTCTGTACCTTTTCAGACTCTCTAAAAATGAAAAGGACCGAGTTGTCTTTGTCGCTAGACTCGTTAAAATGATTAAATAGCGACAAACTTGTCTTTAGACGAGAACGAGTTTCCCTATCGCTAGGCTCGTTAAAACATAGCGATGGGCTTGCCCGAAGGGCAGGTTATAGAACAAGCATATGTTATCCTCCTCAAGCTTGACAAAAATAAAGAGGTACTGGTCAGAAATGACTGGGGAAAAATTGGGAGAATCTCAAAGCTTAATGGTAGCAAGTCGCTCTTGAACATGACACTTTGTCCTCCGTACCACATCGGGTTGGGTTGTTTCATTCGCCGGTCTCATCACCATGGTCCTCGCCAAACCATCCGTATTTGGGGTAATGCTACTGATCCATCGCATCAGCGTCGTTATATGTTCAAGAGATGTGTTCAGAAAGAGTCAACCGTGTCCCATCCACTGCCATACATTATCCGTCATCCACCCATGATCGCCACCCTGAATCATATCTCACAAATTGTTTTCACCTCCACTAAGTCATTAGCTCCGTTCCGTGTCACTGATGTGGGATTCATTAAGGCCCTCCTTTGACGGATCTCTTCTTGTCGACTTCAGCTCATTATCCAAGAAGTTGATCTAGGAACAACCCCCCCAGTACTTTGAAGCTTGCATGCCTCAATGGCAAGTTTCTCACTTCCGGCGACAGGTATACATCAATGACCTTCGACCAGAAGATTTTGCGTGGTGTTCGACGCCAAGTCCTTTATTCACACCACGTGAATTGTACTGCAGTACCTTGAGGGTCATTATCATTATTGGTGATTCCTCTCGTGCTTGTTAACGGTTTACATTATTGACCAGTAATCAAGCGATGTCTTTCCATGTTCGACTTGTACTTAGAGTGAAGATCGAACGAGATTGAAGACCCCGGATCTAGTTTCATCCATCTGGGCTGCGATATATATTCAGAAAATATAAAGACATTTGATATGTACATCATTGCAGCAGATGATCATCCTACTCAAAGGATGATAATTTCAGCAGAGGATTATCAGTCTATCATTAGACGGTCGTCTGTTATATGTACCAAAATGACTTTATAAAGCTGAGCATGGGAATGCCCGCCTCAGCTAGATCATGAAAGCAGAATGAAAAATAATGTATTGTATTGTATTTTATTGCAGGGCACCTCTCAGCGATTGAATGAACTTCGGATCCTCCTAATAAAGCATTTCACCCGATAAACGACCTCATACTTTAGGGGGCAACTGTTATAGACATTTTTGTGCCTATCAGCATGGAGCATGAAATGTCAATAATCTGAGGGATCCAAAGTCCCTAAACATGTTGTTCTTACCCTTAAAGGAAAAAGGTCTGCAAACCACAGCACTAAAAATCAGTTCTCCACCTGAAAACACTCAGAAACAGGCTATTTCTAGATCATGTCAGCTGCTCCACTGAGCACTTGCGCTGAATGTCAACTGCTCTTCCTTGTACCTGCGCTGAAGGTCAAAATCAATGAAAGCTACTTGCGCTGGGCGAGATTGGCCAAGTGGCACAATCATTCTGCAAGGTGTCAACTGCCCAGGAAGCTTCCAAACTAACACTTGGGTCAAGGAATTCACCTAGTGATGAGTAAGAGGGTCTTGAACTCCACGTGGAAGCAAGATTCTCCAAGTGGACTCAAGAACTGAAGATTAACTAAAGTGGGAGAGGACACAAGTCACCTTCAGGCCAGTCTCAAGATGACTCATCCTTTCTCCAAAAACCTATATATAGATCTCTCTCATGAGGTCTAGGGGGGCTGGAATTTTGTGCAAGTAAGGAGGTGCTGTTGGTTTGAGAACAGAGCTATTGGGTGTTATTGCTTGAAGGAGGTGAAGAGGAGATTTCTTTCAGCTGGGAGGTGTTGCTGGATTGGAGCCCATTGTGGTTGTAACTCTCTCAGAACTTTACTTCTATTATTAATAAATCTTTGAGATTCTTCTATATGCATGTATCTTGATGATGAATTGATGCTTGTATATTTGGTTTATGCTAATCCTTAGATCGATTACAGATGTATGCTTCTTGTAGTTTCTTCTTCTTGTGCTTTTACAAGATCTGTGTGTAGTTGGGCCGGTGAAAGGGCAAGGAGCTAGGAGCAAGCGGCAAGGAGTGAAGACTGGATCGACTATTAAGCGCAAGATAACGGTTAGTAGATCATCCTTTTCTTCCCTCTCTCATCTCGTAAAGAAGAAACTTTTCATAGCTTTGCATTTAGTTGTTGCTGAGGTACTATCACCCTTAGAGTGGGATAGAGGCATTCTGCATTAGATACTTTTCCCCCCAACAGGTAAACAATCAAATGGAGGTGAATGATCGGCCGATACAGAGTGGAGGTGATGATGAGAACATGAACAAGGCTTCAAAGGCTGATGATAATACATTCACGATGGTTATTTACCAGAAATTGGTTCATTTTTTAATGAGCTTAAACTCTATGGGGGGAAATTTTCTCATTGCTTATGTTTATTATTTAACGAGCTTGAATTCCGCATTAAAACTGCTCGATCCAGTCGTATAATAAGGATGTCTCGTTTAAAAATGGCATGTTTTCAAAGCTTTTCCTCGCATCCTTTCTTTATGCAAGTTAGGAAACGACCAATCCTACGAGTTTAAAGGGTTAGAGGACCTAAAAATTTATAAAAAATAAATGGTCGCTCTTCGCTTGCATGCCAAAAGGTTTGCATGCCCCCAGGTATAGTGAAGTAGAGTTTCCAGGTTACCCCTCAATTTGCAGACAAAACATTTGTTTTATCGGGAAAGGCCTACCTTTTAACAGAGGTATCTTATTCCGATCTAACCCCATTTTCCTAAATGGACGGGTGTGTCAACCAATCATATATCCTTCATGGAAACCTACCCTATACCTAAGGTTTTCTTGTCGAAACAAGCCAGGGTGCATGCTCCCTGGGTTTCAGTCATATCTTCTGAATCACTCGCGCTCATCAGGAGGACGGACTGGGGATTGATGAGACATTCCTTGCGTGAAAAGACCATTCAGGGATGGTATATGAATATTTGCTATGTGTGAACCGGGGAATGAAAGCTGGTCTACGAGCTTGACCACTCTTCCTTCATGCGGAAAACACATTACTCTAAAGAGTGAGGAGACAATGGCTCCCATGCAATAAATATAGTCACGTCCAAGGATTAGATTATAATCCAGGGGTCCTTGGACTACCATTACATTCATGTGAATGGTTTTCCTTCTCAATGTTATTGGCACATTGGGAAGGATCCCTAACGGTCGACTGGTTCCTTTCTCAAAGCCTGTTAGATTTCTCATTTCAGGCAAAAGCGGTGGTGAACCAAGCACTTTACAAGCAGTTGAGGAAAGGATACTCACAGAAGCCCCTTCATTAATGATGGTACCGGCCATGACCATTCTGTATATTTGAGCAATGATTCGAAATGGTACACTAGCCTGTAAGTGAGGTCTGCCTAGTAGATTCCAATCTAAGGAAACAACTAGGTTGCTTGGAGGTGGGACCAAATAGATGGTCGGATATGACTCTGACGAACTTCCTTCCTGCGGTAAAGGAACGGGTAGGGCTAAGGCTGGTAGATACCTTAGAAACAAACAAACTAAAACCACTTTCGTTTTCCTTTATGAGAAGTAGATAAGAGGGGAAAGAAGGAGACCAACCTCTGTCTTGTGCTTGGTTCCTTGCTTGATTCCTCTCCCTTCTGATAGATCTTTGCCACTCGCTTCCTCGTCTACCTAGCTTCAAAGAGCACTTGTAGAATCAAAGCAGCATAAGACTATCCAAGAACATAGATCTACTATCATAAACAATATAGGACCAGATATATATTGACCACACAAATGCATATATCATCAATCATATAAGAATGTGGAGGAAAACTTGAATAGCTTTATTAATAATCAGGAATAGAAAAGAGGATTACAACCAATTGTTCTGACCTAGCATCATCCTCTCAGCAAGAAATCCCTTCTTCACCTCATGAAAAGCTTAGATCACCCAACACTATGATGTTACACCAAGAAACCAGCAGCACTTCCTTACAAGATACAAAATTGCAGCCTCTGGATCTCTGGGATGAGGGATCCATATATAGATGTTTGCAAGGGGGGTGAGTCAGCTTTTGAGATTTTATTACTGTCCTCTCTCTGATAGTTCTTGATTCCACTTGGAGATTGATGATCTCTTACTCATCCCTAGGCGAATGCAGAGAGGCAAGCGTAATAGGAGAAGTTTCTAGAAGATTCCATGGTCCTCCACCTTGTAGATTCACCCTGCCATTTGTCCACTCTCACCCATCGCACCCTATAGAAGGGCTTTTCAGTATGCATCGCACCTCCTGTGTGCATTTAGGTGGGATGCAGCGCACTTTGACCATGGAGCAGGTGAGATGGTCTAGTTTTGACCATTTCTGAGTAGTTTTTCATGGAGAACTTCTGGGAGAAGATGTAATCAGTTGACCTTGTTCTTTTAGAGGTTGGAACAACACTTTTAGGGACTTAATAGCCCTTGGTTTATGTACATTTATGATTGGGATTGCAGTGCCCAAAAATGTCTATAATAGTTGCCCCCTAAAGCATGAGGTCGTTAATCTGTTGATGTCGGGTGAAATGCTTTATCATGAGGATCTGAAGTTTTTTTGAGCTGGAAGGCGACCTGTAATAAGATACAATACAATACATTATCTTCATAATATTTTCATGATCTAGTTGAGGCGGGCATTCCCATGCTCAGCTTTATAAATTCATTTTCATGTACATAAGACAGACAATCGTCTTAGTGTAGACTGATGATTCTGGTAGAGCCATCATCCCTTAGGTTGGATGATTATCTGTGCAGTAATGATGTACATTTGATTTCTTTATTTTCCTGAATATATATCGCAGCCCGGATGGATGAAACTAGATCCGAGGTCTTCAATCTCGTTCGATCTTCACTCAAAGTACAAGTCGATCCATGTGAGAGATGTTCTGGAGTCGAACATGGAAAGACATCGCCTGATTACCAGCCAATGATGTAAGTTGTTAACAGGCGCGAGAGGAATCACCGATAATGATGATGACCCTCAAGGAACTACAGTACAATTCACATGGTGTGAATAAAGGGACTTGGTGTCGAACACCACGCAAAATCTTTCGGTCGAAGGCCATTGATGTAAACATGTCGCCGGAAGTGAGAAACTTGCCATTGAGGCATGCAAGCTTCAAAGTACTAAAAGGGTTGTTCCTAGATCGACTTCTTGGATAATGAGCTAATATTGACAAGAAGTGACCCGTCATAGGAGGGCCTTAGTGAATCCCACATCAATGACACGGAACGGAGCAAATGATTTTAATGGAGGTGAAAACGATCTGATGATATAAGGTTCAGGGTGGCGGTCATGAAAGAATGGAGCGTAAATGTATTCCAGTGGATGAGACACAGGTGAATTCTCTGAGAGACTTCTCTTGAACATATCGGCGACACTGACATGATGGATTGGTAGCGTTAACCCCAAATATGGATGGTGTGATGGTGTTAGGCCCCTATACTACTAGTGTAACCCCTTATTGTTATTAGTACAACCAACTTATTATATTGATGTACCCATGTCGTGCCCATATTGTTACTATTGTGCCCCATAGAAGCCCACTATTGTTATTATTGTCCCCTTACATTATTATTGTTATGTCTGCTCTAATTATGTTATGACCTCTTAGACTCCTATATATAGAAAGGAGGTATTTTCATTTGTATCATCCAAGAATTGTTCATTTATGTAATGTAAAGGAGGTTGCCCTCTCGAAGAGGCTGAATTCTAAGGCGTAGATTTATCTTTTCTATCTTTTCTTGAGCTGGTTTCATAACATTTGGTATCAGAGCTTTGGATTCTAGGGTTTCGCTGCTCCAAACAGGTCATCGTGGCAGTTTTTCTATAACTTTTTTTCTGTGACGTTTCAGAAGTCGAAAAGAAAACCCATTTGATAAGAAATCGTGTTGAACCTTGGGTCAAACTTTCAGAGCTTTTTACGTGATATTTGCGGAGATATGATCTGAGGAAGTTGGTCTTTTTGCAGAATCCTGAATTACATTCAAAACAGGTGACCTGGGGAAAATCGTCATAACTTTCTCTCTGAGCATTGGATTAAAATTTCGTAAGAAGGTACAAAAAGAGGACAGACTTTAGTTTCCTGTATATATTTGTTAGAGCCAAAGGTCGAAAAATTGACACGTGGAACTTCATACAAGTTCGCTCTTCTGGAAAGGTCTATAATCAGGTCATCTTGGGAGATTGTGCATAACTCTTTTTTGGAGAATCCAATTTGGATCAGACTAGTGGAATTGGAAAGAAGGCACAGAGGGCTACTACAGGTAGCAATTTTAGAACTTAAATATCCGCAAGTACAAAGATACAGTCATTTCAAATCAAGGTCCTAAAATCAAGAAAAAGCAAGATGAGGAAGTTTGATGGCAAGGATCCGGTAAATTGGATACTTCAGATGGAGCAATATTTTTATCTACATGGTGTACCATTGTTACAAAAGGTATGTATTGCATCTTCATATTTAGAACCGGATCAATTTTTATGGTATAAAGGGCTTTGTTCTCGTAAAAAACTTGTTACGTGGTCAATTCTTACGGAGGAAATAATAGCACATTATGAGGGTACAAAGAGCAACACGTTACACCTTCTTTAGAGCAACACCACAACAATTAGAAAGAGTAAAAGGGCTTTGTGACATATTTGAAAGTAAAATTATGGAAACAAGGAAGTCTACCCCTCACAACTTTAAAGATGGACGTGTTGTTTCTCCTAGCATTCCACAACCTACAAGGGTTACACCACAACAATTGGAAGAAAAAAGAGAAAAAGGGTTTTGTTACAATTATGACAGCAAATGCACTAAAGGTCATAAGTGTGTTGAGAAGAAATTATTTTACATAAGAGTATGAAGAGGAGGAAGAAAAGGATCAAGAAATATCAAAAGAAGAGGATATACGCCAGGACCCGACCCCAGAGAAAGAAGAAAGGAATCAGAACATATCTTGTAAACTATTGGCAAGAATGACCACTCCTCAAACTCTCAAGATAGAAGGACATATCAAGAAGAAAAAGGTGCAAGAAATGAAAGATCACATCAAGAAAGAAGAAATGAATCTAGCCATATCTTGTAATTCACTGGTCGGAATTACCACTCCTCAAACTATCAAGATAGAAGGACATATCAAGAACAAAAATGTTCAAGAAGTGAAAGATCACATCGAGCGTCAAGAAATGAATCCGACCATATCTTGTAAAGGATTGGAAGAAATTACCACTCCTCAAACTCTAAAGGTAGAAGGACATATCAAGAAGAAAAAGGTTCAAGTAGTGAAAGATCACATTGAGCATCAACAAAAAGTTCTCCAACTTTTAAAGGATAACGCCACTTCGGTGCAAAATCAAATGAAGCAACAGGTAGATCAACATCATAGTGAAAAATGTTTTGATTTAGGTGACTGGGTATTTTTACTGCTACATCTAAAGCAAGCTATTTATAATAAGGAAATGTTGGCAATACTACATGCACTTAAAAAATGGCGACCTTACCGAATGGGAAGACTCTTCAAGGATGAGGATGTGGAAGCATTGTTTTGTGTTATTTCTATTATCCAACCAGATTGGATAAACGAAGCAAGGGATGAATGGAAGAAGGAAAAAGAAGTATGGCCACTTATTCAAAAGTTACAAAAGATACCAATTCAAACAATATTGCCAAATATTGAAAAGGAAGGAAAAATCATATTGGAACCTGGAGCAGTCACAGAAACAAGAACCCGGCAGCTACAAAATCGATCAATTTCAGAGTATCTCATCAAGTGGAAGAACTTACCCACTGAAGATTCCACATGGAAGGACAAGAATTTTATACAGAAGCATCAAGAACTACTCAAGTGTTGAGGACAATGCTTTTTGAAGGAGAGGGGCATGTTAGGCCCCTATACTACTAGTGTAACCCCTTATTGTTATTAGTACAACCCACTTATTATATTGATGTACCCATGTAGTACCCATATTGTTACTATTGTGCCCCATAGAAGCCCACTATTGTTATTATTGTGCCCTTACATTATTATTGTTATGTCGGCTCTAATTATGTTACGACCTCTTAGACTCCTATATATAGAAATGAGGTCTTTTCATTTGTATCATCCAAGAATTGTTCATTTATGTAATGTAAAGTAGGTTGCCCCCACGAAGAGGCTGAATTCTAAGGCGTGGATTTATCTTTTCTATCTTTTCTTGAGCTGGTCTCATAACAGATGGACCCATGGTGATATGACCAGTGAACGAAACAACCCAACCCGACTCGGATGCGGAGTGAAAGTGTCATGTTCAAGAGCGACTTGCTACTAATAAAGTTTCTTCAAGTTTTCTTCCACATTCTTGTATGATTGATGATATATGCATTTGTGTGTTCAATATATATCTGGTCCTATTTTCTTTATGATAGTAGATCTATGTTCTTGGATAGTGTTATGCTGCTTTGATTCTATAGGTGCTCTTTGAAGTTGGGTAGACGAGGAAGCGAGTGTCATAGATCTATCAGAAGGGAGAGGAATCAAGCAAGGAACCAAGCGCAAGACAAAGGTTGGTCTCCTTCTTTCCCCTCTTATCTACTTCTCATAAAGGAAAACGAAAGTGGTTTTAGTTTATTTGTTTCTAAGGTAGCTACCATCTTTAGTGGGACTAGCAGCTCTGCATAGACACTAGATTTCCCGATAACAAAATGGCGACTCCTCCTTCATTGACCACTCTTCCTTCATGCGGAAAACACATTACTCTAAAGAGTGAGGAGACAATGGCTCCCATGCAATAAATATAGTCACATCCAAGGAGTATATTATAATCCAGGGGTCCTTGGACTACCATTACGTTCATGTGAACGGTTTTCCTTCTCAATGTTATCGGCACATTGGGCAGGATCTCTAACGGAGGACTGGTTCCTTTGTCAAACCCTATTAGATTTCTCATTTCAGGCAAAAGCGGTGATGAACCAAGCACTTTCCAAGCAGTTGAGGAAAGGATACTCACAGAAGCCCCTTCATTTATGATGGTACCGGCCATGACCATTCTGTATATTTGAGCAATGATTTGAAATGGTACACTAGCCTGTAAGCGGGGTCTGCCTAGTAGATTCCAATCGAAGGAAACAACTAGGTTGCTTGGAGGTGGGACCGAATAGACGGTCGGATATGATTCTGACGAACTTCCTTCCTGCGGTAAAGGAACGGGTAGACTGCCCCCATGTTCATCGGAGTCTGTGCTTACGAAGAGAATTTGGATGGTGTCGTTCTTGTTCTCTTTGGTGACTGTATCATCTGAAGATGGATCCTCTGAAGGCAAGACCGGGTCAACTGCCGCCTCGACCTTTTGACTTTCGTCTGGTGTGGATTCAGATGGTTTATCTTCAATGATAGATGCTTCGGCCGACCGTAATGGCGCGTCAGCCGGATTTTCAACTAGTGACAGACTCGGCAAGAGTTTCTTATATCCAGGAGGAAGTCGTAATGGTGAAACCGGATGGTCATCCAAAACCCTTTTAGCCTCGTCTAAGAAGGGACAACGGTGGACGGTGTGATCGCCTTCACACAGTTTACAAGGAAATTTACATTTTCCTTTTTGTCCAGGGACTTCACTTTCACTAGTCGACGGTGTATTTTCAACATGATCATCAGAGGTTGATGACACCGGATTGTGCAAACGAGGAGACCAGTCCCTTAAGATCCGAGGGATGCAAGGACAATCTTGATGATAGTGGTATCCTTTGCAAATGACACATGGCAATTTAGGCCTAGACGGTGCAGTGTGTGGATTTTCGCTAGACGATGCTTGGTTGCCCCTTTTCGCCTTTGGCTCCTTCTTCTTCTTCTCTTTCTTCTTCTTCTCCTTCTTCTTCTCAGTTACTTGATTTTTGGCTTTACCAGCTTCATCAAGCAAAGTGGAAGGAGGAGAGGAAAAATTGGACGAAGTAGAAGGTTGGGGGGTAATTCTAGTATCGTTTAGTTGCTGACTAGATTGTTCAGGAGTCACGATGTTCTGAACGACAAAGGTTGAGAAGAGCCATACGGGTAAGCCGATTGTTAATCCTGGAAGCCACAATGTGGCCATATGGGGTTCACCAACATCTCCCCAAGAGGAGAAAGGACTAGGATATCCTCCAATGGAAAATCCTTGGTTGGTGGACTCCATTTTTCTCAACCTAAGACCAACGTAGGAAAGGTGATGTTTATTCCGATTAAATAAATTTTAGACGCTTTGACACAACTTGTTTTTTCAATTTTTAAGAGTCGAGAAAAAACAAAAGATGACTCTAGTCGCCTTCAATTTTTAATGAGCCTGAAGTGACAAGTGCTCAGATGGACCTTTTCCTTTAAGGAGTCTGAAAAGGAATGAAAGAGACTGCTCTGGAAATCTAGATAGAGGGATTACCAAACCAATCGCAAAACTGCAGAATACTTTTTACGATACAACAGTCAATCTTCCCGAATGTTGTGTTCAGTGCATTGTAATCGATAGGGCGGCAGACATGGCTTCCTATGGATAAAGGATAAAGCCTATTGTGGTCTCCCAATATATACTCGACGGTACATGGGAGCACAAGTTCGTACTGGCACTTATCGTCTCAAAGTGGATGAATCACCCAACCAGCATTGAAAACAACAGTTACCAGGCTTTACGACGCCGGAATACGTCTCTAGCCTAGACTTCTAAATGTTGTGCGTTAGGTTCCAAAGTGTTCTTAGATTCATTAAATTTATTTTACAATTGATCTTGCTTAAGAAATTTTCCTTTCAGGTTCACCACGTGATGTAGATGTAAAATTCCTAAAATGCAATCTAATATGATAAACAATCGTTTAATCTTCTTTTTGCAATGAAAATCCTAGCTACTAAGGAAAGAGAGATGATATTCTTTCAACATAGAGCAGAGAGCACACACTATATGCACTGTCCTAAATCAAACCAACAAACAATCTAAATGCAAATGCACATGCATATATTTGTTTTCAGCCTTCTTAATATGCGAATGATAAAAAGAAAGCTAAGCACAAATCTGAATTATTTTTCAAAGCAACATTACTAACAAGTTTCTTTTCAAGACAAAATGAAGACAATGACGACACTTTGCGATTTGGAATTGAAAACTTGTTTTCGACACTTGAAAAACTACTAATTCAAATCAAATACAAGAGTAACAGTGTAATCGACTATCAAGGACAATCAGATTCTCTTCTATGACTGAAAACAACACTTGTGACACTTTCAAATCAAGAAACGACAGTTCAATTACGCTACTTCTTTGTAAAAGAAAACTGAAAATGGCTCAAAATACATAAAAACATTTACAGTTCTTTGCACAATGGAGACAGAATAATGGCAAGGACGGGGGTGCCAATAGAGGTATACTGACTACAGACAGCAAAACTCTTGAATAGAGCTGAAAAGAGTGAACACAGAAACCAAAATCTAAGAGCAGAAGAGGTCTTGTCTGATCAACGCACCTGTAACATATGGAAAGTGAGATGCAGCACACCTACTACACTTAGGAAGTGCGATGCATCCAGATTCCAAAGAAGAGACAGTGTGATGGTCCAGGGACGAGACTTCAACTGGGTTCTGGGTCACAGTTTGCAGCTCAGTTCAGGGATTTAGGCCGAGAAAGTGGTAATCAATAAATAAATCACAGGGGTAGATCTAAGGAGGCTACTAGAGCCACCACAAGGGCAATTAGAGAGCTTATAAATCGATTGTTCAATTCATAAACAAAACCCAGAGATAGACTAAAGCAGCATTGATCTACTTTGCACTTGCATAGAAAATGCAGTTCGAAGGCTAGCTGGCTTGACTTCAGGCTCCGTCTGTAAGTTTATAAAGAAAACAAATATAGACAAACAAACAATCTATTCGCTCCACAGTGGAGTCGCCATTTTGTTATCGGGAAATATAGTGTTTATGCAGAGCTGCTAGTACCACTAAGGCTGGTAGCTACCTTAGAAACAAACAAACTAAAACCACTTTCGTTTTCCTTTATGAGAAGTAGCTAAGAGGGGAAAGAAGGAGACCAACCTCTGTCTTGCGCTTGGTTCCTTGCTTGTTTTCTCTCCCTTCTGATAGATCTTTTCCACTCACTTCTTCGTCTACCTAGCTTCAAAGAGCACTTGTAGAATCAAAGCAGCATAACACTATCCAAGAACATATATCTACCATCATAAACAATATAGGACCAGATATATATTGACCACACAAATGCATATATCATCAATCATACAAGAATGTGGAGGAAAACTTGAATAGCGTTATTAATAATCAAGAATAGAAAAGAGGATTACAACCAATTGTTCTGACCCAACATCATCCTCTCAGCAAGAAATCCCTTCTTCACATTATGAAAATCTTAGATCACCCAACACTATGATGTTACACCAAGAAACCAGCAGCACTTCCTTACAAGATACAAAATTGCAGCCTCTGGATCTCTGGGATGAGGGATCCATATATAGATGTTTTCAAGTGGGGTGAGTCATTTTTTGAGATTTGATTAGTGTCCTCTCTCTGATAGTTCTTGATTCCACTTGGAGATTGATGATCTCTTACTCATCCCTGGGCGAATGCAGAGAGGCAAGTGTCACAGGAGAAGTTTCTGGAAGATTCCATGATCCTCCACCTTGTAGATTGACCCTGTCATTTGTCCACTCTCGCCCATCGCACCCCATAGAAGGGATTTTCAGTATGCATCGCACCTTCCGTGTACATTTAGGTGGGATGCAGCGCACTTTGACCATGGAGCAGGTGAGATGGTCTTGTTTTGACCAGTTCTGAGTAGTTTTTCATGGAGAACTTTTGGGAGAAGATGTAATCAGTTGACCTTGTTCTTTTAGAGGTTGGAACAACACTTTTAGGGACTTAAGAGCCCTTGGTTTATGGACATTTATGATTGGGGTTGCAGTGCCCAAAAATGTCTATAACAAGGGGTAGATCTAAGGAGGTTACTAGAGCCACCACAAGGGCAATTAGAGAGTTTGTAAATCGATTGTTCAGTTCATAAACAAAACCCAGAGATAGACTGAAGCAATATTGATCTACTTTGCACTTACATAGCAAATGCAGTTCGAAGGCTAGCTGGCTTGACTTCAGGCTCCGTCTATAATTTTATGAAGCAAACAAATATAGACAAACAAACAATCTATTCGCTCCCCAGTGGAGTCGCCATTTTGTTATCGGAAATCTAGTGTCCACTCGGATCTGCTAGTCCCACTAAGAGTGGTAGCTATCTTAGAAACAAACAAACTAAAACTACTTTCGTTTTCCTTTATGAGAAGTAGATAAGAGGGGAACAAAGGAGACCAACCTCTGTCTTGCGCTTGGTTCCTTGCTTGATTCCTCTCCCTTCTGATAGATCTTTGCCACTCGCTTCTTCGTCTACCCAACTTCAAAGAGCACCTGTGGAATCAAAGCAGCATAACACTATCCAAGAACAGAGATCTACTATCATAAACAATATAGGACCAGATATATATTGACCACACAAATGCATATATCATCAATCATACAAGAATGTGGAGGAAAACTTGCTTTATTAATATCAAGAATAGAAAAGAGGATTACAACCAATTGTTCTGACCCAGCGTCATCCTCTCGGCAAGAAAGCCCTTCTTCACCTCATGAAAATATTAGATCGCCCAACACTATGATGTTACACCAAGAAACCAGCAACACTTCCTTACAAGATACAAAATTCCCGCCTCTGGATCTCTGGGATGAGGGATCCATATATAGATGTTTGCAAGGGGGGTGAGTCAGCTTCTGAGATTTGATAAGTGTCCTCTCTTTGATAGTTCTTGATTCCACTTGGAGATTTATGATCTCTTACTCATCCCTGGGCGAATGCAGAGAGGCAAGTGTCACAGGAGAAGTATCTAGAAGATTCCATGATCATCCACCTCGCAAATTGACTCTGCCATTTGTCCACTCTCGCCCATCGCACCCCATAGAAGGGATTTTCAGTATGCATCGCACCTCCCGTGTGCATTTAAGTGGGATGCAGCGCACTTTGACCCTGGAGCATGTGAGATGGTCCAGTTTTGACCAGTTCTGAGTAGTTTTTCATGGAGAACTTCTGGGAGATGATGTAATCAGTTGACCTTGTTCTTTTAGGGGTTGGAACAACACTTTTAGGGACTTAGGAGCCCTTGGTTCATGGGCATATATGATTGGGGTTGCAGTGTCCAAAAATTTCTATAATAGTTGCCCCCTAAAGCATGAGGTCGTTAATTTTTGATGTCGGGTGAAATGCTTTATCATGAGGATCCGAAGTTTTTTCGAGCTGGAAGGCGACCTGTTATTCTAGCTTGGTACATTCTTTTGACTTCCTTTTCAATGAGAGGAAGGAGGACTGGATTAACCCTTCTAGGTTTTTGTTTGAAAGGCTTTTGATTTTCTTTTAAAGGTATTGTGTGTTGGATGACCGAAGTATCATAGGACTTGAGGTTTTCATAGCTCCATGCAAAGACATCTTGAAACTCTTTAAACAGCTCAATGTATTTCAGTTTTTGATTTGGAGGCAAGGCTTTGGACAATTTTACCATTTTAGGGTCCTCTGCAATTCCTATATTAAATTCCTCGATTTCTGCATTTAAAGGTTGCATTTTTGGCTTTCTTGGTATATCATTTGAATCAAAAATATCCTCCAAAGGAGTCAAGCCTGTGGGCAAAAAATTATCCTTCAACTCAATTACTTCAAATTCTCCCTCAGCAATTTCATCAAGGTCCATTTGTTTCAACTCTTGTAAATTTTTGCTGGTAAAGATTTTTGGATGCAAAATGTGATTTGTTGTTTCAGCGGATATATTTTTCTCAATTTTTTCTATTTGCTGTTGATCACAAATGGTTCTTGTGTCTATGTTTGTGCTTGAAAATTCCTCTTTCAATGTCAAGAAATTATTAATTTGTGCATCGTTGTGAAACACCTGCCAATTTTTAACATTTTCTGGAACAGCAAGTCTGTGTTTAATCTCAGCAGTAAAGTGATGTTGGGCTCGAATGGCTACTTACAAGTGCTGGCAAATGTCGCCAAACTGTGAGCATGTAAATTGTGGTTTATCGGAATTTTGGTTAGCTGAGAGTCTAAGAAGGTGTTGAGTATTTCAATTGCTGCCCCTCTATAAGCCCTTAGCCTAAGATCGTTTGTAACAAAGTTTCTTTTCATCTGTTGGATAATCAAATCTAAGTCCCCTAGAATTGAAATCCTAGTTGCCCCTAGACTTTTAATCAGTTTGAGACCTAGCAACAGGGCCTCATATTCAGCCATATTGTTAGTACATCTGAAATTCAACCTATATGCATGTCCTTGAGCATGATCATTCTGCAAGTTGTATCCAAATCCCTGCCCCTGCTCCTAATTTATTCACTGACCCATCAAACTATAAGTACCATAAGATGTATTGCTTACAACTATCATCAATAATCTTGGAAACTGTCTTATTGGGCAAATTTGGATTTTATAACTCATATGGTATGCCTTGTTTGTTTGTTGCATCAATCACTTCAACAATTTTTTGATCTTTAGCAATAGATTCCTCATTTATGTTTCTTGCTTGTGCTGATTGTAGAAGCTTGTGATCAGTTTTGAGACACATTTCAGCATTGTATAAGATAAATGAATCCATATTAGAATGCATGGAATAAATGGGGAAGTTTTAGGGTTTCTCTTGACTTTTGACCACGTACTTCATCAATGTTTCCCAGTACAATCTCTTTGGTTGGCCAAAGAGTGAAATGGTGGCATAAGACATGTCTAGCTGCAAAGATCCTTAAAGTTTTGCACCCCAAGATCTAGACAAAAGCATTCCATACTTTGGTGGGATATCAGCTACCACTACATCCATTAAAATAGTCTTGGCAGGGTATTGCACTAGAGATACACACAAACCTTTGATTAGGCCTAGACACCTGACCTGGCTGGAATCAAATGAAAACAAGTCTTTATATGGTTGTGTGATATCTAGGTCCAATCTTTCCATCACAGACTTAGGCATTAGGTTATGGGAAGCTCCTGAATCAAACATTGCATTATGCAGCACTTTTTCATGAACATTTAAGCTTACATAGAATGGAGGGACTCCTCCATCTACTGTTTTACCATTTACCTCAGGACCAAAAATCAATTCTAGTTGGTCATCTAAAACATTCACTGCATCTCTATTGTCTGATAATTTAAGTGACCTATTGATTTGTTCCCTATAAACCTCATGTTTAGCCAATTCGGGCAGTGGAATGGCTATTTTTAGCTTGCCTATTTATGTTTCTAGGTTGAAAGGTTTTTCCACTTGAATTTTTGTATTCCGGGCAGCAAGGTTTTCCTTTTCTGGTGTGTTTTCAGTGGTTTTTTCTTCATCAGGAGAGCTGTTATGAACTAAATCTGCTTTGAATTTTTTTTCTGGAGAGCTGTTTACATTCTTTTTTGGAGGAAAGGAGGTGGATGGCTAATCACTTGATGGTTGCAAGTCTGATATGTCCTCAATCGTGGGTTCTTTTGGGTTGAGGTCTGTTTTAGCAGGGAGTTCTGTCAGGGAAGTTTTATCCTTTTCTTTTTTAGGCTACTTGGTATCTTTCAGCTTGCTAGGTTCAAGCACATCTACCGTTCCGCTTCTCAGTTTGTACTGTTTGTGAACCTCATAGACAGTTGCATCATATCCTTCTCTGAAATCAAATGATTCTCCAAATTTGGTTTGAAATTGGTTGAAATTATGAGCTTCTTGGTCATCTTGTGTTAAAAAGATTTGTTGTTCACTATTTAAACCCATTAGGTTGATTTAAGTGTCCTCTGTCGGCTCACTAGAGGTTGAAGCTTCGACATAGTTCTCTTGGAATGGAGGTCTGATGTTCTGGTCAGGACCAGCTTTCCCGGTGTTAGGATTTTGATTTTTTCTAAAGTTTGGATTTCTAGTGGTGTTACTTGGTTGACCTTCCCAAGAAGATTTTCTTTCAATGGTTTCTACTCTATCACCGAATCTATCCATTCCTTTGATATTTGCATCTAGTTTTTGCTCAAATGCAGAAGGCTCTTCTTTGAAGGGAGTCCTTCTTTCAACTCTAGCTCGAGCTATTTTAGAGATCAGATTGGCCTCTACGCTAACAGCTATGCTCTGCATGTCTTCTAAGCTTGGAGGAGCTCTTTCCCTTAGTTGATATGCCATATTAGAATCAAATCCATCGGGGAATTTGATCAAGGCTAAGTCAGGTGGAGGTCTAAGGTTCTTAGGAATAACATTGTAGACGTTATTGAATCTAGCACAATAGTCTTGGACAGTTTCTTGTGGGCCTCTTTTCAAACTCTCATATTCTGATAGGATATGCAATGGGTCCTTCTTCTTTTCCCATCTGTTCAAAAAGGTTTGGTACAGGGCATCCGGATCAGCAATTGTGCTTGTAGCAAGTGCCCTAAACCAGGTCCTCACATCACCTGTTAGGCTTTGGACAAAAATTTTCATCCTCACATTGTTATCATCAATTTTATAGTTCTCAAAATAGTCCATCATTTTCTTGGTGTGTTGTTGCGCTGTGTAGGATCCAGTACCATCAAAATATGTAATTTTTCTTTGATAATCTTGAGGCATAGCCCCTGGATTTGCAGGGAACTGCAGAGGAGCATATCGGTTTGCCATATTTACAGGTATAAATGGGACAGCTGGAAGCACAGGGATAGCAGTTGAGATAAACGGGGTGGATGGGGAAGTGGAAAATGTGCTTTGAAGTGATGATGGTGGACTAGAAGAAGCTGCAGCCACAGTAGAAAGGACTGTTACTTTTCCAGGAGGTGATTGGGTAAGGTTTTGCTGAAGTATATCAATATTTAAATCAGCAGAATTTTCTAGACTTTCTTGTCTTCTAAGGTTCTTAGAGATCAAGTTAGGATTTTCAAAAACAGCTGGAGGATTAGGATCTGGATTTGATCTAGTGTGACGAGTTTTCTTCTTTGGAACCAGCTTCTAAGTCTGTTTTTGGTATTTTCTGGAAGTAGTTGAAAAACACAAGTTTTAAGATATCTTGCTAGGAAATTATGAAGTATAACAACTTTGAGATTTCCTGAAGATTTTTTGAAAATAAGAGGAAACTGATTAAATTTTGAGACAGTTGTTTAAAGCCTAAAGCTAGGCTGGAGATTGACTGAAGCAGCTTTTATTTACTCCTGTAATTGCAAAGAAAAAATAGTTTCAAAGGCTACTTGGCTAACTTCAGGCTCCATCTGTAGCTTTAGAAAATAAATAGCAGTAACACACACAGTCATTCAGTCCCTAGTGGAGTCGCCAATGATTTTATCACTCAGGTTGTTCCCCAAAAGTAGTGAAAAAGGGAATACATCCGAGGTAACCACTAACCAGTATTTTAGAAGCAGATTCTAGCCAATCTACAGCTAGAGAGGGCTCTCTCTTTATGATTTAGCTTTGTTTAGCTATATGTTAGGCTAGTTATGAAGTACAAGTATTTGTTTGGTGTTTGGATGGTGACATTCAGTAGAAAAAGGCTGCAAATTATGAGAATTTCAGACCATTGGGTTAATGGAGTCAATGAAAATAAACTTCTGGGTATGGTTTCTTTGGCAAAGGAGGAACTACAGAACAAGATAATTAAACATGGAACAATCCTCGAGCTGGAATAGGATGAAATGGAGTCAAGGAATGAAAGGCAATTAAGGATCTTTCATTATGCTAACAGAGGGAAAATGAATAAATATTACCAAGGAGCAGTTAAGAATTCCTTAATTATATTTAGGGTGTAAGAACCAGGGAGATAGGAGCAATCAAGAATTCCTGCCTATGCTAGTCCTCAAGAAAACATAAAAATTGACAGGAATTGAACATAGAGTACAGTAAAGTAAATTCTGGGCTATTCTTTTTTCCTGCAATTTAGAACATGATACTTAGATGATATATAAAACATAGAAATAGTCAAACAAGAGTTAAAAAGACTTATTGATCCATGCGATAATCCAAGAATTCTACAACATGGACTTCAGCCATCAATTCCATAACCAGAGAGTTCATTAGTAAAGCATTCCAGCAATCTTTATTCAGAAGGGTTCTCAAAATTTATAGCGCAGGTCCAGAATGATATTCACCAACCAACACTAATACATCTCTAGAGAAGGTATTTATAAAAAAAGAGTTACAAAATATCTCATAGAGAAAATATCAAGCAATAACTTTATCCATCTACTTCTTCAAAGAAGTAAATGACATTGAAAACAGAGCGCAATGAATGTAGGAGTAACTTCCGCTGTACTGGCTGCCTTAGGTGGTCTGATATATTTGACTTCTTAAACTCAACAAGTTGGTTGGTAGCTGTCTCTTTAATTTGTGTTCCTACGTTGCTGTCCCGGCCTTTTCATCTGTGCCCGATTCCGCTTAAATGAGCTACAGTTCTAGCTTGATTGCCTTCCTCTGTTGTTTTCATCTTTATAATATGTGGCACACGCATTAAATTTGTTTAAATGCAGATGATCAAAAAGAGAACTAAAACTACCTTGGTAAAACCTCTAACATACCCTGCCACCATTGGTCTGTTGGCAACTGGTGTCTTTGTAGTTTTATTAATGTTTCATCAGCTTCAGTATACTTGTAGTAATTGGGCTGGACTTCAAAAAGATGTGTTATTTCATGCTCGATATAGAACAGATTTTCCAACTTGTCATATAAGCTCTATCCAGAGGGAGGTACTATGTCTTCTGAAGTGCTTGATGATGCTGTGATCTGATTGGTAACATATGTATTCACCCTGTGAGCATATTGTTCATGTGTCAACAGTCTCTGATTGCTGGTTAACAAACTGGGTTTTTCTGTAAAATCATTTATTTATATCTGCATTTCTTGACACTTTCTCTCCAGATTTTGTATAAAATTCCTCATAGTCAGCACCCTTTTAACTGTCAAAATAGTGCCTGTCCTATCCCTGATATCTAGAGCTGCCAGTTCTTCTTTGGTGTGAGTATTCAAAAAATTGATTAATCTGTTGGCCTGCTCGGGCATGTTTCCTAATAATGTCCTGGCCTCTTGAATCTCTATTTGGGCCATTTCTATCAGTTCCATTTGCTCATGGATAGTCTGTATTGATCTCCATTGGTAAGTGATGGACTGGCCAATTTTAGTCCACAAAATTGTTTTGATTTCTGATAGAGTTTTATGAAGGATAAGATCTTTCTCCAAGGATTTTACCTTATTTTCCAAGGCCTTTACCTCTCTTGTTTTTTCAGCCACAGTAATTTTGGATTTATCATAGCTTACCTCTATCTTGGCCAGTTTTTCTTTGGCTTCCTTCAGTTTTTCCATCTGGATTTTTAACTCTTTTATTTCCTTCATCATCTTTTCCATGCTCATGCTAGTATTTGGTACTATTGTTGTTGCTGTTGTTTTTTTTGTAGTGCTTGGTGCTATTGATGCCTGATCAATGGGAGGGACTGCTTCTGTGACTGTAGAAGGAGTAGTTGTAACAATTGGAGCTGTTTGAGATGGCTGAGAGGCCAACTCTCCCTATTTTCCTTGCAGTGCTTCCTCTAATGCCTTCTCTGTTTCTATTAATCTCTCATTAATAGTCATCAGTAAACCCATCGTGTCATCCTCTACTTTCTGCTGTGCAACTTCTGTGGTTTGAGGGTGCATTGTAATCGACAGCTTTAATTGCTTTTTGAGGGATGCAATATCTTCCTCCTTCTTTCTTATTAATGCCCATATGCCCTTGGGATCCTTGGGATCATGTCCTAGCTCAATAATAATTTCCTCCAAGGATTTGATCCTGTTATCCTTGCATAATTAGGAGGCCTTTTCCAACTCCAATTGGGCAGAGGTGTTATGTAATGAATTTTGTAGTTTGTGAGCTAATAATGCTTTGTCTGCCAAGGTGGAGTACACCATTTCTCTGGTCTGTTTATGTAATTCAATCTGGTCCATTGGGTGGATGTCTTTAGAGAGAACTTCCATATTGGTCCTGATATAATCAGCAGCTGACTGTGGTTGCTGCATTGTGGGCCTGAAGTGACTAAGGGTCATTTTCCCTTCTTGAACATCATAGGCTGCCATTAGCCTTTGTTGATTTGTGGGGGCCATTCTCAGCAATTGATTATAAAGTTGGATCCTTATTGGCTCATTTCTAACCTTTATTTTAGTGAATGCTTTCTTGATATCTGAGCCTTGCTTGCTCTGTTGTTTGCTCTGTGGCCTGGTGGATGTAACCTCCACACCATGCTGCCTCTCTAGCTCTTGCTGATATGAGCTAGTTGATGTTTCCAAAATTGGAGGAGTCTACTATTCAGTTCTTCCCTCACCTCTCAGGCTTCTTGTTCTCTCTTCTAAGAGTTCCTCTTCAGAGTAAGGACTTAACCTTTGCCTATTTTCCCCTTGTTGTTCTGCTGATCCACTTCTAGGTGTGTCTTCCTGCCTGTCTCTTTTCTTGGCTCTTTCCTCATTGAGAGGAGTTTGTAATACGGGGATCTCAGTTGCCTTTGTTTGTGCTGAAGGACCTTGCCCCTTTGATGCATCTGGCTGGTCTGCCATTGTTTCCTACTCTGAATGCAGCACTTCTTTGCCTTTAGATGTCGCTGCAGGTCGAGTACTTTCTTGGGCAGGTTGTTGTGAAGTTGTGGCAGATGATGTGCCCACTCCAATGTGTTGAGGAAATTTGAAAGGGACCTGTCCAAAAGAGTCCAGGTTAAGTGTTTTTTCAAGCTCTTTCATTGCTTTTTCCAATCTCTCTTCCTCAGTAATCTCTTCTACTAATGTGCCTTCTACCCATTCTTGTTGGTTAGCATATTTTTGGATTTTAGGGATTTTGTGGTTAACATACCCTGTAAGCTTGTTTTTGACTTTTTGATAACTTATGAAATGTTCAGGGTCATATGGTGACCAATGAAAACTTAGTTTCAGCATAAGTTGATCCCTTAAAATTTTATCTGCTTCCTCCCATGCTTCCCTTTTATTGAAGATAAAAGGACCCAATTGATTTCTTATCTTGAGCTGTGCCTTTTTCCTAGCTCCATAGAAATGAGTCAAATCTGAACTAATAAATTGCCTAAATTATTCCAGGGCAAACAATCTCATAGGGACATACTTTGGCAGCTTGTAGGGGGATAGTTCACAGCCATAAATCCTGGTCACAATGTGATTTTGGTAAAAGTACCAGTCACAAATACTGTAGTCCTTTGAGAGATGCAAAATTTTCTGCATTTCAGTAGAGTCTGGCAGGAGGAGTTATCAATAATAGAGAAGTAGCTGGATATATGAACAGATCAACAAACTCACAATATGTATAAGGGGAGTTGTTGACTTCATGGAATACTGGGGTCCAGAAAATTACGGATCTCCTTTCTCCTTTGAGGTCCAACTTTCTAAGGGGAATCTGAAAACTATCAGGTTGATTGTACAGTAGTAAATGATATATGTAGGATGTGTATTTAAACACTCTTTCTCTATCTAAGTTCATGAATTGCTCATGGATTTTATTGGCTATGAAGGTGGCATAGTCATATTGGACAACGGGGGGCTGTCCTAGAGTGAATATGGACATCAACACTAAGACAGTTTCATCAATATGCTCACTAGTTTTGAAACCCAAGATATAGGAATTCATATCAGTAATGAATACACCAGCTTCATTGAACCAAACCTTATTAAAATGGGGTGGTTGCCTGGGCTGGCTTTCTGGTCTCATGAATAATTGATCTATTCTAGTTATCTCTGAACTGGGCAGTTTGGCAGCTTGGTCAAGCAAGAATTGCATGGTGAGAGGGGCCAGAGGCTGAGTTGGTTTAAAATGCAGCGTCTCATTTATGGATTGAGGGGTAATATAGAAGAGGACAGTCCCAGATGGAGCCATAACTGCTCTTTGTATGGGGTCATAATTTGCACAGCACAAATGGATGAGATCAGACAGCACATTTACTGAAGGGAGGTAGTAGATGGGCATGTTGGACTCCCAAATTCCAAAGACATTGGTATTGCTTCTGTAGCTATTCCTAATTTCACAAAAGGCTTGCAGGTGAGGCTTTTCACCCATCATATCCTTAATTTGGAAATCCCTGTCAGCAAGGGTCATCTATTCCAATTCCTTATGTGGCGCATTAAAGGGGGCAACATTCAGGGCCACTGGAGCCTCCATTTTTTGAATTATTTTATGACTCTTCAACTTGTAATTAGGGCTTTTTCAGCAACATTATGGTAAAATGATAATTTGTGGGCTTTTCTGCAGAAATTGCACGTGGAATAAGCTTAATTTCAGCTCGATGGGCGAATTTGGAGAGGGAAACACAGTTCACAGGTTTTCTTTGGAAAAATGGGTAAAGCGGTGACTATAATGCAAAGGTTTGAAGGAAGCACTGTGATTTTAATTCGAAATTTGGTTCTGCGGGCAATTTTTAGCGAAAAACTTGGAAAAACAGGGTTTGGGAGAAGAATTTGGGTAAATACATGTTTTATGGACGCCTGGTGCACAATGTGGGTGGCAGACCGAGCTGAGGGACCGAGCTGCAGAGTGAATTTCCCTGGGTGGCAGACTGTGCAGCGAAAATGGCATTTTGGAAGTCGAAAACCACGCAAACATCGCGCAGAAGAAACAAAGCAGAATGAACAAAAAAGGACGTTTAATGGCTTTTTGAGAAAAAAAATTATTTTAGCGGGTTTTTGGCGCGCTTTGGTCGGGTGACATCAGCATGATGTCATCTTTATCTGGTAGCGGCGGTACGGAAGGTGACTTGGCACTGACGTGGTGGACACGGCAAACGAAACAGTGACAAGGTGGCAGCTGACATGGGCGCCGATGTGGGCAATGACGTGGGCACTAACGTCAGCGGCGGGAAAGGAGAGTGGTTTATGGTTTTATCTCACCGCTTTATGTACCATGGTGGTTTTGGGCCGAACGGATGCAATACAACATGGTCACGACACGTGGACTTTGTACAGTGGAAAAACCGTCGTTTTCCGGGAGCCTATCGTTCGGTCATCGGGGCGCCTCCGATATCGACGTGGATTGTCCGATGGGAAAGCCCAGATCGGACGGCTAACGGATGGGTGGAGCTGGTGGTGTCTTATGACACGGGGACCCGCCATAATATTAATGTTTTATATGTTTTGTGGGGTATAAAACTTTGGTTATCGAGGTTATTATATGGTTTATGTTGGCGGCCTTGGTTATTTGTTTAACCAAATGTTAAACAAATCCCGATGGAGTGCGTGGAGGGTTGTTATTGGCCCCAGGTGGACCAATAGCTCCCGACAAAAATTACAATATGGCCATAACTTTAGCCGCGGGGGGAGATATTTATAATATTTTTGGGATTTTTTTATGTATTTTTATAAAATAGGGGTGGGGAGACATTATAAAGGAGCTATACAATAAAGTTAATGTTAATATGGTTTTATGAATGTAGGAGGCTAAGTTTGTAAGGTAAAAACTTAGGTTTTCAGGGAAATGGAGGGATCTTTTTACACAAGAAATGTGGCTTGTTTTGGCTAAGTAAACACAGAGTTCCACTTAGTATTTTTCATGAAATGAATTGAACTAGGAATAATGAACAGATCTTAATGTCCTTGTAGGGAGGTTAGTAAATTATTTTTGGGGAAATGAGAAGGGAAATTAGTCATGCTCCAACTATTTTGCAGCCACTTTGCCATGGTACCTGTGATATCCATGAGATAAATCTTATTCAAAAAGACAAAGCTGATCACAAACTTGCTTCTGCAACACCAAACTGCTTACCCAACCTAATACACCTAACATTTTTTTCTTCCTTTTGATTGGGTGCATTTGAACTAGCAAACCCTTTCTCTTTTGTTTTCTTTTAGCTGCCCTCCTATCTAAGTTTGCCCTTATCTCTTCTATGGGCTCAGATTTAGGTGTTGAGCTTCCTTGCTTCTCTACCTAACTAATGATCTGCCAAATTTAAAATGTTTGAACATACCTTATTTTCTAATGCTAAAACAAGAAATTTAACCATGGACTAGCCAAGATTGAGCTATTTGGCCATCCATCAAGTGTAACAAAAGTCACTGATTGCATATTTGAATTTCTTTGCAAAAAATAGGACAGTAGTGGCATTTTTGCTAGCACACTTTCCTGGTCTTTTCTTTGGGGTTCATTTTCTTTCTTTCTTGACCAATTCATTCTTTTTTCCCTTTGATTGTTCTTTTAGGGCATACCCTTTTTACATTTTCTAAATTTTTGATTTTTGAAAATATGGAACCTTTGCAGCATGGAAAGGATGATCATATTTGGCATTTCCACAGTTAATCATGAAATATGACACCTATTGGTATAGGAACCTAACACGCCCATACCAATATCCTTTCACCCAAAATAATGAAATTGAAAAAATCATCAAGGAACTTCTCAAATCTGGGTTATTCGTCCCAACATCAGTCCTTATTCATCACCAGTTGTCATGGTGCTAAAGAAATATGGAGAATGGCGCATGTGTCCAAACTTTCGGGCCCTCAACAAGCTCACTGTCAAAGACAAATTTACTATTCCAATTGTTGATGATCTTCCTGATGAACTGCAAGATGCTTAATTCTATACCAAGCTAGATCTTCACTCTGGCTATCACCAAATATGAATGAAGGAAGTAGACATTCCCAAGACTGCCTTTCGAACTCTTGAAGGTCATTATGAATTCTTGGTCATGCCATTTGGTCTTTTAATGCTACGTCTACTCTTCAATGCCTCATGAACCACCTTTTGAAACCATAGCTCTAAAAATTTGTCCTCATCTTCTTTGATGACATTCTCATCTACACCATAGCCTAGGCAAAACATCTTCAGCATCAAGACCCGATCTTGCAACTTCTCCAGAATCACAAATTAATTGTCAAATTTTCCAAGTTCTCTTTTGGTGTGGAAGAAGTCAAGTATTTGGGACACATTGTGTGTCGTGAAGGAGTGAGGATTGATCCAAAAAAGATACAAGAAATGCAAGATTCGCCCCAACCAAAAACCTTGAAGAGTTTTACAGAATTATTGGGTCTCACTGGCTACTATCCCAAATTTTTCCACAATTATGATTGCATTACTAGACCCCTCACTAATGTTATCAAGAAATATTAATTTCTCTTGACTGATGCAGCTTAGCAAGTGTTCGTGGCTCTCAAACAATCCATGTGCTCCACTCTCATATTAGCCCTACCAAACCTCACCAAATCTTTTGTGGTTTATTGTGATGCTTCTGGTACTGGTATTGTTGTTGTATTAATTCAGGAAGGTCGACCATTGGCCTTCACTAGCAAAAAATTGAGTTGAAAACATCTGTGTCAATCTACCTATGAGAACGAAATGATGGACATCTTACATGCAATAGACACCTGGAAACCATACGTGTTGGGATGACATTTCCAAATCCACATGGACCATCAAAGCCTAAAATATTTTTTGGAGAAACATCTATCATCGCCATAGCAAAATAAATGTCTGGCCAAAATGTTGGGATATGATTATGAGATAATTTCTAAGAAAGGGCGTGACAATGTAGTAGTTTTTGCTTTATCATGCCAATTTGAGGATGAAAGCACCCTATTATCAATCTCTTTTCCCATACCAGATTCGATTGAACAGGCCCGCAAGGAATGGTTCTCACACCCCTCTCTCTCCCACCTTATTAATAACCTAAGAGAAGATCTTAATTCCTCAGCTGACTACTCTTGGAATGATGATATTCTTTGCTACAAGGATCGAGTAGTTATATCACCGACATCCACCCTCAAAACCCCCATTTTGGAATAGTTTCACTCATCTCCAACTTTAGGGAACTACGGATTTCACAAGACTTATGCTTGCACTCATCATTCTTTCTTTTGGACTGGCATGAAAAATGTCATTCTTACTTTTGTAGTTGAATGTGATGTGTGTCAATGCAACAAAGGAGAAACAGTCAAGTTGTTAGGAACCTTACAACCATTTCCACTCCCTACATCTGTCTGAAGGGATGTTTCCATGGATTTCATCACTGGCCTCCCAAATTTGGGCAAAAAATCCATCATCATGGTGGTTGTGGATAGAATTTCTAAATATTCTCATTTTTTCACTCTACCCCACCCATTTACCCCCACTTTGGCGGCTCTAGATTTCATGGACAAGATCTTCAAACTGCATGGCATGCCGACTTCCATTGTGTCTGATCATGACCTGATGATCCTCATAAATGTGTAATTATATGGGCTCATTTTACCTCCTAACCTAGTCAAATCAACCATTCTCTTAGCTTATTATATGCTTTTCTGATTATATTTATGATTATAGAGTGAGTTGAGTTAGTTACGATGCCATGTGGTCTAATATGTTTTTAATGCATTATTGATGAATTTTGTGGTCAAATTCAAGGATCCAGTGGACAAATGGCAGCAATAACTCGAAGTGGACAAAGGGGAGGACTTATAGGATGGAATCCCCCTCAATTATTACTCCTCACTTTGAATTCCCCTTCATTCAGCTCAGAGTACAAGCAGCCAAGTCATGCACTAGAAGGCAGCTGAGCAAGTGGAGGATGACTGATGATTATCTCAAGTTTTGGGAGCCAAGCCTCCCTGATTTTAAGGAAGCTATTGGTAGCTTCATTTGTATAAGTAGAAAGGCCTAGGGCCTCACTAGGGTCGAATTTTCATCAGACTTTCATCGGATTTTTGTTGGATTTTTGCTTATGTAAACTCTGCTCAACTTCGAGCCTATTATTTTGTGACAGTTTCATGTAATCTTGTTATTGTTTTGGAAATAAAGATGGAATCCTTTTTGAGTTAGCACTAAGTTACCTCAAAGGGATGAAGCTCTTGTGTTAGAGCCCAATCCAAGCAACCAAGCTCCTCTTTACTTGTATTTGTATGTTTTATTTCAGTTGTAGATCAGGTTGTTGTTAGATGAATTTCTTTTATGGTTAAGAATAGGTTGTTTTTGATGATTCAGTAGTTTGCTTCCATTTGTGCTTTCTATAGCAGGTTAAGCAGTGATAAAGAAAAGATTAAAAAGGATAGAAATAGTGCCTTTTCCTCTCTTCCTCCCTTTGGGACCATGATCTAAGGAAAAGACCCTCTTGTTACCCCAAAAACACAGATTTCCCTCATTCATAGGACTTCTAGTGTTTGCAGTTTTTAGTCGTTTAATAGTCTAGTTTTCTTTGCTTCAGAACTTCTTCGTCACGCTCACTTCTTGGTTTACAATAGTCTTCTTTCATGCTTTCCTTTCTTGAAGCAGTTATCAACATATCCTTTCATAGATCACAGTTTAGACTAGTTTGATGCAAAACTCTGTTTTTTAAATGCACTTATTTCATTGCTTGCTTAATCTCATTGGTTGACTGTTAGTTTTTTATGCAGCAGATATCCTCTAGTATCAGGCTAGCCTATTATCAATCCCATCCTCCATCTGCTCAATTCCCTACAGGTCGCCCAAGTCTCCCCTCAATTCTGTCTTAGTTTCCTACATTTTCCATAGAATTCCTTCCTCTCTCCTTGAGCAAATCCAATCATCTTTCTCTCTCCTAACTATTCTTGGTAGACCCTAGGTGCCTTGACACTTCATTCCAACCTTCATCCACCTTTTCCACCCACTCTCATACCCTAAAAATAGCCAAAACTTCTCTCGCCCTCCTCTTGTAGGCCTCCTGTAGAACCTTGTATTTCCTCCTATAGATTTCATGTGCCCTCCTGTAGATTTTCTTGTAGGCTTTATTTTGAAGTCCGAGTGTGGGAAAATCCTCCAGAAGGCCACTTGAGACCTCCTAGGACCCATCCACACCATCCTACATCCTCTCAAGTCCCAAAACCACACTCCAATGCCACCTATTCACTGCCACATTCAAAAACAAATAAGTTTCATGCATGTCAAATTCACATAAAAATCCCAAAAGATTATTTTTACTCATTTACTTCTAGAAATAGCTTAGTTAGATGTTGTTTACCTCTTTGAATATATAATGGAATTCTTTTCATGGTTTTCATAGTGCTTTTTTAAAAATTAGGGTTAGTTGGTTAATTAGGATTTACCTGGTTTGCTTTACCTTTCAGTCTTTCTCCTTTCTACAAATTAGAATAGCATCTATTTTTCTTTCCTTTCATCACATATAGAGCTTCTTCTGGAATCAATAGAAGTTGGCTTAAGCTCCTAGTGATCTTGCGCCGGCTAACCAAGTGAAAACCTGCAATAAGAACTAGTAATTGTGCATACAACACTGTCACTTCCAAGTTTGTTATGAACTAACGGGTTGATAAGAGTAAAGTAGGCAGCTTAGGAGGTGTAGCATTATTTCTACAATACTGGTGCTCACCACTTTTTAGGGTCGTTGCTGGGGAAGCGTTAGAGTATTATGTGATTACTGCTTTCTTCTATTTTTCTTCTTGCAACATTCTGCTAATAGTTTATTTCAAAAAAAGTAGACTAGTCCTTTCTTTTCCTTCAGTTCTGCATTTCCTTGCTTTCCTTTTCAATTCTGCAAATTTCATTTCAGCAAAAGTAGACTAGTCCTTTCTTTTCCTTCAGTTCTGCATTTCCTTTCTTTCCTTTTCAATTATGAAAATTTCATTTCAGCAAGTTCATTTCGGTTAGTTGCAATTTGTTTTGTTCAATCAATTTCAGTTTTGCAGGTACTATCAGTGTGGGGAAAAAGAAACAAAAAACAACCAAAAGGATTTCCTTTCATGCCTCGTAGGAATAGAGATAATTCAGGAAAAAAATTTCCCAACACCCCCACTGCTTCACACAGGGAACCTTCTCTCTTCTTCGGTAGCTGCAATCAAGAAGAACCCTTAGGTGAACAACCATACATATTTGAAGAACCTATAGGGGAAGAAGAAGAAGAAAACATTCCTTTGGAGCCAATGGCTGAACACAAAAATGCTAGGGGGAATGGAGAAATAATAGAGGGTACCTTTCCCATTCAAGAGACCAATGGGGACACCAAAATGAAGAATATAAGCCCTTCTATCCTACCTCATTTCCATGGGTTGACTACAGAAGATCCTGACACCTTCTTCTTTGAGTTTTTTGTTATCTGTCAAACCTATGACTATCCAGAAGATGAGAAAATGTTGAAATTGTTCCCTTCTACTCTCAAGGATGCAGCATTCTGCTGGTTCATGGGATTACCTAGTAATAACATCGGAACTTGGGCTCAGATGAAGCAAGCCTTTAACAACAAGTATCGAGACTATTGTAGGTCAAAAGATACTAAAGAAGAAATTTTATGAATGACTATAGGAAATGATGAGTCCCTGGAAAACTATGAGGAGAGTTTCCAACTCAGTTACAAAAGGGTCGGGTGTACACTTGACCTTGAGTCTCTGAAGCCGGTCCTACTCAGGGGGATTCGAGAAGATCTTTTAGATACCCTCTATCTACTGGCTGAGGGAGACATCTACCAACTATCCTATGAGGACATAAAGACTATTTTTAGAAACCATTCTAGAGCAGCTAGAAACAAAGGTAGGGGGAGTCAACCCATAGCTAGTACCTCTTCCTCTAACTCATCCATTAAAGGAGAAATTGGAAACATGTTGGAAGACTTCAAGAGTGAGATGTTGCAGACTCTTGCCATGCAAATGGATACCTTGCATATCAGAAGGAAACAAGAGGAGGCAGAGAGCTTTGGCCATTTTTTTCCCTAGGTGCACCAGGAGGCATCCTAAGAATGAATGCCCATTGAATTGTATAGAAGTTTGTTCAGTCTGTGAAGAAAATCATTCTACAGACAAGTGTCTTTCCTTACCCTGACATAAAGTTGTATATCAAGGGTTGAGGGAGTCACTGAATAGCTCTATTACATAAACCAAAGGAGGCTGCATGAACCTAGACCATACCAGCAGGGGATGCAAGGGATATCTCAGGCATACTACAACCCCAACCAAGTCACCTCCATACCTTCTTAGGTCCCCCGTGCTCATCCTTCCTGGTCCACACCTCCTCTTTGGTCCTTCACATCTCAA
Organism: Pinus tabuliformis; assembly: GCA_031772625.1. Lineage (NCBI taxonomy): Eukaryota > Viridiplantae > Streptophyta > Pinopsida > Pinales > Pinaceae > Pinus > Pinus tabuliformis. Next base: position 101,269,223 of record CM062814.1, read on the forward strand.
TATCATGCCCAACCAGCCACCCATTCATTTCAATCCTATGCTCAGCCGCAGCCTCATTGGAATGCACCTAATTAGGGGTGGAGGCCCCAATACAACTCTCCTCCCACTCATTTGCCTCCACCACCTATCCAACCACAACTGCTACCTCCTGCTCCACCAAAGAAACCCCAAATTCCTACCCAGCCAAATCCAAACCCAAACAACAGATAGGCTCAGCAAGTGTATAGTGGGGAACCATCATGCCCAACTTATGCTGTGGAGATTCAGAATATTAACTTGCAATCTAGGAAATTTATCCCAGATATCCAGCCTCCACCCAGGGAAGTTGAGGAAGAGAAAGAGGAGAGTCAACCTAAAGCAATTCCACCCTTTCCTGAGAGACTATCTGTGATAGTCCAGCCTACCCCAGAAGAAACTGAATTCCTGGGGGAATTGAAACATTTATGTGTGAAGATACTGCTTCTCCAAGCCATCAAAGATGTGCCTATCTACAATAGGTTGATCAAATAGAAGTGATTTAGGCATCCAGGAAGGCGCAAGAGAGATGCCCCAACCACCGATGTCATAGGGAAACTGTCCGACCTGATGTTGGGGTAGGTAATCTGTCCAAAATATCTAGACCCTAGAAGCCTAGTAGTTGATGTCCACATCAATGGCACCATGATCCCACACACCCTGATTGATCTAGGTGCTGCCATTAATGTGATGACAAAGGACACAATGCTCAAACTCAACCTCCATGGCTCCTTGAGGAATACCACAACCATGCTACAGTTAGCAGACCACTCCCCTGTGACCCCTAGAGAGATTATGGAAGATGTGATGGTCTCCATTGATTCTTCAGAATACCCTACTAATTTCTTAGTTCTCCAACCAAAGGAAAATCTCACTGGGTATCCTCTCATTCTGGGAATACCCTGGTTGGCTATTGTCGATGCCTACATCAGCTGTTGATCTGGGAACATGACCATAAAGAATGGGCATATGTCCAAGCAGTTAATCCTATATCCTCCTACCCAACCCTTGTTAGAACATGATCTACCTCTCTTGTTGGAGGAGGAAGATGAGGACGAAGTCTATTTTGCACTGCTTTGTGTGTTAGGAATCGCCATGGGGGAAAAACAACAATATGAGGATTATATGATTGAAAATCTGATTCGGAATCCACCTCCCAGTGTATCACCATTAGAGGAGATAGTAAGAGAAACTCAAAACAACCCCTCAACTGATCTCTTTACGGCTGACTCCACCTCTCTCTGTGTTAAGAATATAGAGTTCGGCCCAGAAAGAACCTTGAAAATCAATCCATCCCTATCCACTTCCTAGGAGAAGGAACTGTGTAGCTTGCTAAGAAAACACCTAGATGCCTTCTCCTGGAGTTATAAGGAGATGAAGGGAGTGCACCCCTTAGTATGTACTCATCATATATACATCAAGGAGGATTGCAAGCCACTCAGGCAGCCTCAAAGGAGGATGAACCCAGAACTTACAAATATTGTCAAGGAAGAACTGCAGAAATTGCTTGATGCATGATTCATCTATCCCATCTCTGACAATGAATGGGTCTCTCCTTTGGTGCTAGAGCCAAAGAAAAATGGTAACTGGAGAATCTGTGTCGACTATCAGGAGTTGAACAAAGCCACTAAAAAGGACTATTTTTCTTTACTTTCATAGAACAAGTGTTAGACGGTCTGGCAGGGAAAAAGTTTTTCTCTTTCCTAGAGGGGTTTAGTGGGTACAATCAGATTCAAATCAGCCTAGAAGACTAAGATAAGACCACTTTCACTTTTCCTTGGGGTACCTTTGCATATTGGGTCCTTCCTTTTGGCTTGTGTAACACTCCTACCACTTTCCAAAGAGTGGTATTGAGTATATTCATTGAATTAGTTCATGATGTAGTAGAGATATACATGGATGACTTTACTCCTTATGGCTCTGACTTTTAGGAAGCCTTATCTAATCTAGGAAAAGTTTTGGACAAGTGTATTGAGATGAACCTGTCCCTCAGTCCAGAAAAATGTGATTTTTTTATGACTGAAGGGACCGTGATAGGTCATGCAATATCTCAAGAAGGACAACAGGTGGACCCCAAAAAACTTTCTGTTGGAAATAATACTGAGAGGGGGGGGGTGAATCAGTATTATCACATCAATAAAACTTTTTCATTTCCATATTCAGATTCATATATGCTACTTTCACAACTTCTTATGATTCAGTTAGTTGATCCTTAATGAGTGCATTAGAACATTATCAACCATATTAACAGTAAACAGGTGCAGTAAAATAGAACAGATCATCACACATAAGTCACACACATGAACACCATGATATAAGGTGGAAACCCAATGTGGGATAAAACCACCTGCTGCAAGTCATCTCAATCTTCTTAATAATAAGAAAATCCTTTTACAATATTTATGTACTTGTGCAGTCTTATACCAGTACACAGGCTTCTACCTGCAGAGAGCTACAACTCTCTCTCATTCTCCAGTCTCTCCTGGAAGGGAGCTACAACCCCCATAGTTCTTGTACTAGCCGATCCATTTACTAGTACACAGGCTGCTACCTGCTACAATGCTCCAAAGTTTTCAACTGCTACTAGAAGGGAGCTACCACCCCCTTAGCTCTTGTACTAGCTAAGATACTAGTACGTAGGCGCCGGCCTACAATCTTCTCTCCTCCAGGGACCACGTTTCATGCATTTTTAGACTGGATACTCCTGAAGCACAACACATAATCTGAAAGGCCACGTTTCATCCAATTTTCATTTTGGTCCCATTAATATCATTGAAGCACATAATCAATCAATCTTCTGAATCACCCAAACACCAGATCAATACATATACAAGGATAATATATGTGTTAGCACCCAGATCTAGTCCATCAGATCACATAAATATGAGTCATTATGATCCTGATCCAATATTAGTTCTCATCCATCAATACTGAAGCTAAACACAATCAACCAAACAGGATATGCAGAATACTGACACCTTTAAACTGTCATCAGAACCCATCAACAACCAGAACCACCTGTGACTTCAAATATCATAGCTCAAATTGTATACGCTACTACAATGAACCAAACCTGCATATATACGCGCTTACACCAAAGCCAACCCACGTACAGATCTATAAATATTCAAACATGACTTGCAGTGATTTCAAACTTGAGTTATACCCAGTTCAGATCATTCAATATACAAATCTAGAATAAGCATAATCAAATATAGAGATAGTTCATTTCAAACCATTTGATCCCGATCTATCCGTAGATCTTGTTCTCCATCAACCGGTGAGATCCCTCTTTAGCTCAGATCCAGATCTGCACCATAACCCAATCACAGTATTCCAGATCTAGCACTTTATCAGATATTCAGATGATGCCTTGCCAAATGATTTCCTTCCTCTTTTATAGCCTTAGTCCTTTCTCAATACCACGGTCCAAAACCATAGGATCAAAAAAATTGTTGGACTAATACCATGAACCAACCATGAAAGTGCATGAGATCAACACTTTTGGATGCAATACCACGGGCCAAAACCATAGGATCAAAAACTGTCGGACTAATACCATGAACCAACCATGAAAGTGTGTGAGATCAACACTTTTGGATGCAATACCACGGACCAAAACCATAATAAACCAATACCACGAACCCAATACTTGGGATCAACACTTCTGATGAGGTACCATGGTCCAAAACCATAGGTTCAAATACCAAGGACTAACTACCATGGACCAAAGGTAAGTTCTCCAACATATACGCGCTTTTCCTTGCATGAACAACCCAATACTTGGGATCAACACTTCTGATGAGGTACCATGGTCCAAAACCATAGGTTCAAATACCAAGGACTAACTACCATGGACCAAAGGTAAGTTCTCCAACATATACGTGCTTTTCCTTGCATGAAAGTGCGTGAACTTTTCCTCTACATGAAATAAACTTTTCTCTGCATAAAAGTGTGTGAACTTTTCTCTACATGAAATAAAATTTTCTCTGCATAAAAGTGCGTGAACTTTTCTCTTCATGAAATAAACTTTTCTCTGCATAAAAGTGCGTGAACTTTTCTCTACATGAAATAAACTTTTCTTTGCATAAAAGTGCGTGAAATTTTCTCTACATGGAATAAAATTTTCTCTGCATATAAGTGCGCGAACTTTTCTGCACTATAATTTATCATCTGAGATGAGTGGGTTGCCATCAAGTACAACATATGTATCATAATGCCAACAATCTCCCCCTTTGGACTTGATGGCAACAACAACCAATCACTCTCCCCCTTTGACATCAAGGGCAAAGGGTTAACCAAGATATTCTCTTTCCTAAATAAATATTCCGCTATCCATACTCCCCCTGAGTACCTACTGAAATCGCTGAATGAGCTCCCCCTTTGTATATGCCAAGGTGTACCAATCTGTTCATGCTACATGCTGAAAGCTCTGCTCTTTCTGAATTGTGTTGTTCATGCTCCCCCTGACTGTAGGAAAGATCTGCAAAAGATGTTCTTCAAGAAGAACCAAGACTTATACATCATGAAAGAGATAGAGACGTATTGCAGCAATATTCAAACCAGCATCCATGATCTCCTTCTATACTTCCTCCATAATGCCAGAAATGCATGATATGCTCCCCGTCTGTAAGCAAAGTCTGCAAAAAGGTGTTCTACAAGAACATGACTCTATACATCATACGTGACCTTCCTAGCACCAAATACTCATACATACATCCAACTCCCAACCAAGTGGGGATATACCAGAAAATGACAACCAAGTACATTACATCATTCATCCCAGGCATAGTGGGGAAACCAACATAGGCCGTTACATGACCTGAAGAGATCTCATCAAATGACTACAATAAATAGAGACACACTATTACATCATGAGTCTTGATATGACCTTTACATCGAATGATATACATGACATTTATAACAAAGACCAAACACCTAAATAAGAGCATGATAAACATCAGCAACAACATTGTATGATCTGCTCCATAGCATCTGTCATCAGCAACTAGACCAGCAACTTGTATTAGTGCATGAATAATCAAGGTATGTCTGTATCAACTCATCCTTTTGAACAGAATTCTGTATATACAGAATCATTCACATTCTATCATATGTGAGAAACACCATAGCCATCCAGATCTGCATGAACCAAGTATCATTAATTGGGAATATCTGCATCAATCAACATATGAAACAACCTATCATCATATAGGTAAGAACTCATCATCATCATGTCTCCAACAATGTAACTTTGAATAATCATCCATGTATCCAGCCAATAATCCTCATCCATATATGTGCTAAGAACAATAGGAATCCTGCATCATAACTGTAGTATATGATCTTTATGCATATGACGATAATAGCATATGAGTGACTCATCATCAAGTAAAGAAGATGTGAATTATGTATTGATCCCTATCCTTATGAAGATCACCATGTAAGCACCATTAGAGAATCAACCACAAATTTGATCTAAATATCAACTATGTAACCCAAAGAATCATCTAAACAACTCATAACCATATCATGGCAAGATGAATCATTTATCCATATAAGCATCATCACCAAGGACTATTAACCATAATGCCAACAATGCATTAAGAGCATATGCTCCCCCTAAACCTGTGCCATCTGTCAGATCTGATCATGCATATTAAGAAGTATCAAGACATCAGCAATATCAAGTTAGAACCAAAAAACTTCTAACCATCATATGCAACCATTATCAATTAGAGCAAAAACTGATCCTTTTCTTGAATCTGTCCCTACTGCCTTTCTTCAAACGATCATATACGCGACTGTGCAGTAACAAATTTGCGTATATATATGCAACTTCCCTTTATCAAGCTTGCGTAGGAGATTTAAGTTTTACACTTCCGGCTCCCTCTGTTATGTCTGTATAAGGTGTTGTGCCACCACTTTCTGACTGAACTTCCTTTTTCTTCCATATCTTCAAGTATGATGATGTTTTCTACTTTTGGTGTGATGTCCGGGCTTTGTTCCTGCATTCCTTTGCTATATGTCCAAGCTTGTTACATGCATAACATCTTACATGTTTCATATTCCTTTTGTAGCAATCAGTAGCTTTGTGACCAAACATATTGCAAGCAAAGCAATATCCATTAAAGTACCTTGACTGAGATGATCTGTTTGCTTGATGATCTTGAACCCTTCTTCTTCTACATCTGGCTGCAACATGTCCAAGGTTATGACATACATAACATTCAACATTATTCATAGGAGGAGTAAAAGATTTTCTTTGAAGAATTTCTTTCCTTGGTTGATGATGAGATTGACCTTTCATCTCTCTTATCTCCTTGTTGATCATTTTAGATTTCTCTTTAGAGTTCCTTGCCTCACCTTGTGAACTAGATTCACCTTCAACAGATTCATGAAAGCCAAGACCAGTTTTGATAGCAGGAGATCTTTGACTATTAAGAATATCATCCAAGACTTTAGTACTATCTTGAAAACGTAAGAGCTTATCCTTTTCTTCTAATTTACTTTTCAAGATATTTACCTCAACCTGAAGTTGTTCTTCTTTTTCTAGATATTGCTTCTTCATGTCTTCTTCAGCTTTCCTTTCTTCTTCCAACTGATGCTTTAGCTTGAGAATCTCCTTTTCTTGTTCTTCATTCAGATCCTGTTGCATTTGGCGAATTCTGAAGGCACATTCTAGCTGATATTTTAAGCTGATAACTTCGTTTCCCTGCTTTTCAACATCTTGGACTAGATCTTTATTCTGCTTCTTTGATTCTTCAAGATCTTTCTTTAAAGAGCGGATCGTGGCTTCAAGACTTTCATAGTAACTGGATCTATCTCTGAGTTTCTTGATGGTTGTGTTCTTTTCATTGACTTCATTTCTTAGAGATGTTGCTTCAACCTGCAACTTTTGATATTTCTCCTTGAATAACTCTCGTTGAGCCTTTTGTCTAGTAACAGCTTCTTTGAGGGCACCACTCTTTATGTTCAGAAGTCTTTCTTGTTCACTAATTTTGTTTGTCAGCCTGTTAAATTCTGCTTCTATTTGATATCCTTCTTCCTCACCCATAAGAGCACATTCAGTTGTTTCGTTATCACTTCCAGCTTTTCCAAATGGATAGATAGCTGGAACATGAGAGGATAGCAAATGATAGTTCATCTTCATTCTGAAATGATTCTGAATCTGAATCTGAATCTGAAGAGCTTATTATACCTAATCCCCAAGTTTGGGTATCCAAGAGAATTGGTCACAGATCAAGGTAGTCAATTTACTTCCAATCTGATTGAAGACCTGCTCACACATCATAGAAGCAAGCACAGGACTTCAACCCCTTACCATCCACAAGCCAATGGGTAGATGGAGGTCACTAACAGAGCACTGGAAGGGATCCTGACAAAGGTAGTGAGAAGCAGCATAAAAGACTGGGCGGGCAGATTAGTTGAGGCCACTTGGGCCTACAACACAACATGGAAGACCACTACAAGGTTCACACCCTATGAGCTGGTCTAGGGAAGAAGGCTTTGCTATCAATAGAATTTGAATTCAATACCCTGAGGATGGCATCCTAGTTGGAACTAGATCTCAGCCATGCATAGAAAGAAAGATTACTTCAGCTCAATGGATTGGATTAACATAGAATGCAGACCCTTCCCCATACAGAGGTAGTTCAGCTTCAGAGAAAGATATGGCAGGACAAAAATATCAAGGAGAAGTAACTCCAAGAAGGATATTGGGCACTATTCTATGATTCAAGATACAAATATTTCAAGGGTAAGCTAAGGACAAGATGGTTGGGACCCTACACTGTGGAGAAATGCAATGAAAATGGTTCATTTCTGATCAGAACCATTGATGATGAAGCCATCCCCATGCTTGTCAATGGAAAGTGGTTGAAAGTCTACAAGAAACCCCTCTCCACTTCACCCACTCACTAAAGAAAAAGAAAAAAACAATAAAAAATAAGGACTCAAGTGAAAACCTTCATGAGGTGATTGATTCCCATCATTGGGTTGAAAACCTCTTCTGAGGCGACCCAATGATGTCAAAAGAAAAGAGAGAAAAATAAGATCCCTGGGTGAAAACCTTCCTTGGAGGTGCCCAGGGCAGGCAATTAGGGTGAAAACCTCCCTGAGGCGCCCTGGTTGTTTTCAAATAGAGAAAAATGAATTTCCAGTTGCATTGTAGGTTTGCAGAAGGATTACAGGAAGCATCAAAAGGTGCCAAGGGAGCCTTGAAAATAACACTAGCACCTATCCTACCTTCCCACACATTTCTCCATCATTCTTGGCATTCTTTTCACCTCACTATGCTTCTTTTTCAAAAACTATGTTTTCTACAGGAAGCTTTGTGTTTTCTATAGGAGGCTTCTGTAGGAATTACAGAGAGCCAGAAATGGATATAAAAGGCAGTTTGAGGGACAGGGAAGCTTCATAAAAGATCTATAAATCCTCCTGCAGTATCCAAACCTCCTTTCCATCATTTCTAAGCCTGCATCACATCCCAAGCATCATTCTTATTCATGTCCAAGAAAAACATAGAAAAAACAGTTTTTTTGGAAAAAGAAAAAAACAAAAAAATAAGAAAAGAAACAGCACCATCCACCTCACCAGAAGCCTACCTATTACCTCTCCATATCTATCTACATATCTGGAATCATCCTCACAGCTCCAAGCATAGAAAGAAGCTGAAGTTTCAAAGGGAGAAGCAACTACAGGAGCTCCTGTAGGAATTCCTGTAGCAGCTGATCCCATTAAAATCCAGCATCAGTAGCAAGAGGGTGAAAATATGAAGGTTGAAGAACACACCTGAAGATCAGATCCAGCCAGAGAGGAACCTACACAAAGCATAGCCACACATCAGCAAGCAAACATCATGAATCAAAAGAAACAAAGGCATGCATTAGAGAGAGAGAACCATAGCACCTCACAGCAAATGCATTCGGATCCTAGGTAAGTAACTAACCCGCTCCTCCGTTTGCATTTGTGTAATTAGAAGGCATGAAACAGCAACAATATGGTTGAATGTGGATGAGGGAAAGGTGGCCAATTAACTTGGCCACCTTCATCTAGTTGACTCCACTCATCCAAAGATGTCACCCACACGTGCACACAATCAACTCAAGAAATATGTCAAGGAAAGGTAGTGGAGGAAGTGTGAACTCCAATGCAATCATGAGGGATGATTACGAGGAAAGGGCCATGATGAAAAGGTAGGTGGGGGCCAATGGTCCGAATATGGCCAACGTACACTTGGCCAGCACACCCTACATCACCATAAATATCCATAAAAAGTAATAAATACTCCTCCCAAGCACTCTCACCACCTTTTTCCTACATTCTCTCCTCAAAACTCTGTTCCTGCAAATCTTCTTGAGTCCCCACAGCCTCGAAACCATTTTTCTCCATTGATCTCTCCCATATTCCTACTCTCGGCATTCTCTACAGGAGCACTTACAGGTTCTACAGGAGAACCTACAAGAATTCTACAGGAGGGACAACAGTCTTCTACAGGAAGGCCAATGAGTTGTTTTGAAGGGAAAAAACACGGGTTTTGGAAAAATTCTCAGGCTAAGGAGGTAGGTTCTATGCATACCCCCATTGAATATCAAAATATGCAAGAAGTGGTTTAATTTTGAGGAGGAAATAAAGCCTTTAGGTGGAGGAAATAAAAAATAAAATTTCTGCTTATTTCTTAAAAAACACAATCTCTTTGTTTCTCTGTTTTTCTTCAAAAATTGTTGTCTCCTTCTCCACATTTGGTTTCCCAAAGAAGCATAAACAAAATGATGGGAGGTTTTATGAGGAAGGAGCCCACCAACTTCTCCAGGCTCCATGCACATCCCCAAGTAGTGGACATATTCACAAGAGAAAATTGGATGAACGTTTTTGAGAAATTCTGAGGGTTTGATGAGGAAATTGCTCAAGAATTTGCCCACTTTTTCGCCCTCACACCAAAACACATGCCACTGTCACCTTTAGAGGCCTTTCCATGGAGATAACCCCTGAATTTATAAGTAGGATCACTACCCTTCCTCTTGGGTTGCCTTGGAGTAAGGATGAAAAACCAATTGGCAAGGCTGCCAAGAAAAACTTCTTCCAAAACAATGAAACCCCTGTAGAAGATAAAAATGGCATAAGAACGGATAGCATCCCATATCCTTGGGATGAGGTTAGCTACCAAATAATCAAGTATATTTCTTGTGAAGGGAGGTACAACATTGTCTATGGTTACCACTTTAGAATCCTTCATGAGTTAAGGTATGGCATGGACACTCTAGCCCCTCAGAAGCTTAGCAACCCCTACTTCCTCCTGCAGTCCCTCATTGACTCCAGTACTAAAGTAAAAGCAGGAAATCCAGAACAACTAGCTCACCATGGGTTAATCAAAATTTTAGTGGAAGAAGCCCTCCATACATTTACACTCCCTATAGCATGGGAAATCTTCCGAAACATGACAACTGAAGATGACATAAAGACCCTAACCTATGATATCAGTCCTACTGGCAGTGAGGAGGAAGAGCAGCAAGGGGGAGAAGGTGAAGCAACTGGTGATTTAGAAGAACAAGAAGGGAAGAAGGAAGAAACCAAGATAGAGGAGGAAAAAGCTGAAGAAACAGAGCAGGGAGAAACAAAGCAAACAGAGACAGAGAAAGAGACAGAAGGAGGAGAAAAAGGGGCAGAAAAGACAGAAGTGTCCCCTGAGACTCTAGAAAGAGAGGCAGTAGCTACTCTCACTACCCTCAGCACACCAATTAAGCTGAAATATAAGAGGAAGAGGCAGACCTCAATGTATTTCGGGGCTAGGAAGATCGCAAGAATCAAAACAGGGAAACCCCAGCCTTCTTCAAAAGTGCCAATTATTATTGAAGATTCACCCTTTGCCCAAGGAAAAGAATCCCCTTCCAAGGCACCTATCACATATGAAAGGGGGACTCCTATATCTCCCACATGGAAAGAAAATGTAGAACTACAAGACCCAAAAACAGTCCTACAGGAGGCTCAAACAGTTCTACAGGAGACCCTATTAAAACTACAGGAGACCCAACATCTTGAGAAAAGGGTAGAAGGACAGCCATAGGGAAAGGAGGAAGAGACAAAACTACAAGAACCTGATCCCAAACCAATCTTGGTTCCTACTACAATCTTCTTCAGGGGGGAAGAATAATTCCACAAAAATTTTCAATTCCACTATTCTTTGAATTAGAGAAAGAGAGAATAAGAACACACAGGTGCTTACAAATAGCCAAATCCAAGGGATTTGAGGATATTGGTCATATGGAGAGCAAACTCAAAGAAATGGGGAGAGAGTTAAGTGTTGTCATACACAGAGAAGCAATCACAGGAAGCCACCTTGAAACTGAAAATGAATTGCTAAGAAGACAACTGCAAGAGAAAGAGACCTGACTGGCATGCATGGCCAGCTAGTCCATGGAGGCATTGCAATGTACGACACCAGAAAAATCCTATGGCCTGTATCTCAAGGACCAATGGTTACAATTTCAGATAGATACTTTGGCACAAGGAGGCATAATTCATTTCCAAGATTACAGACAGTTTATGAACCTGTGTGACCAAAGCACATCAGACGATAAGTCAAAGATGGCAGAATTCTACCTGAATAACATGGCCTTCACAGACATGAATGTATGGGACCCCAATGCTAGGCTAGGGGACTTGCAACTAATGGCCATGGCCTCACGGATGAACCATGAAGAGTTAAGGGCAGCAGAAATAAGAAGGTTGATGATAAAGGAGTAGAATGAGCCATTAATGATCAGATCTGAGCCATCAGACCCCATGGCACTCATTAGCACACATAACCTACTTGCAAATAATCCTCAAATTGCCCCTAGATATATAAGTGATCAGGCACAAGCCATTGCACATTTTGAGGATATGGAAAGGTTACTTGGGGATGACTGTGTGCATGCCTGTATGAGGAGATGGAACACTTCACCGCACAGTATGTAGATCAGGGAATATCATTCCCCAATGAGGATGAAGGAGGCATTAAGGAGAGTGCCAATGTACAAGTGCTCCATCCAGAGGCTGAAGGTCAATTGGATTGGCCTCAAATTGAGTCCCCCACTACTACTAGGTATGTTGGAAAGCAGAAGAGAAGAAGAAGAGAAGGAGCAATGGGAAGAGATAGACCTAAGACAAGAAGGCAGGATTCTATGACAGGGAAGAGGATACCACATCAGAAGCATGGGATGCTAGGGAGGCCACCAGAGCCATAAAAGATGAGGAGATGGATTAAGTTGCTCAGAGGATGAGCAACACTTTCAGTAGGGGGGTGATGATGAGCCTCATATATGGGTTATATGGGCTCATTTTACCTCCTAACCTAGTAAAATCAACCATTCTCTTAACTTGTTGTATGATTTTCTGATTATATTTATGCTTATAGAGTGAGTTGAGTTAGTTATGATGCCATGTGGTCTAATATGTGTTTAATGCAGATTATTGATGAATTTTGTGGTCAAAGTCAAGGATCCAGTGGAAAAATGGAAACAATAACTCGAAGGGGACAAAGGAGAGGACTTATAGGAGGGAATCCCCATCATTTATTACTCCTCACTTCGAATTCCCCTTCATTCAGTTCGGAGTACAAGCAGCCAAGTCACGCACTAGAAGGTAGCCGAGCAAGTGGAGGATGATTGATGATTATCTCGAGTTTTGGGATCCAAGCCTCCTTGATTTAAGGAAACTGTTGGTAGCTTCATTTGTATAAGTAGAAAGGCCTAGGGCCTCACTAGGGTGTTGCGATGGATCAGTAGCATTACCCCAAATGTGGATGGTTTGGCGAGACCATGGTGATGAGACCGGTGAATGAAACAACCCAACCCGATGTGGTACGGAGGAAAAGTGTCATGTTCAAGAGCGACTTGCTACCATTAAAGCTTTGAGGTTCTCCCAATTTTTCCCCAGTCATTTCTGACCAGTACCTCTTTATTTTTGACAAGCTTGAGGAGGATAACATATGCTTGTTCTATAACCTGCCCTTCGGGCAAGCCCATCGCTATGTTTTAACGAGCCTAACGATAGGGAAACCCGTTCTCGTCTAAAGACAAGTTTGTCGCTATTTAATCATTTTAACGAGTCTAACGACAAGGAAAACTCGGTCCTTTTCATTTTTAGAGAGTCTGAAAAGGCACAGAAAGTTAACTCCAAAATTCCTTTTTCGTCATCTAATCCCTTAAGTCCGAAAAAGTATAAAACAATACAGAAGGGATGAGTTTTCGATAACTTTAACGAGCCGAATAAAACAAGCGCTCGACCCTTTTGTGCAATAATCCCTCAGGTCCAAAAAGATTAAAATCTAGAGGAGGGATAGCTCTTCCGGTCCTTTTAACGAGCTGGAAGGCCAAAACTCGGCAAACTTTTCATATTTTACGAGTCAGTTGAAAAGAGCTTAAAGAAGACTCGTCCTTTGAGGAACGAGTGATAAACAGGGATAGCAACAGATTCCAGGTACAGGTTGGAATTTTCCAATCACGGCAGTATCACAAGGATGGCTAGGTGAAATCACTCTTCGCAGTTGTTCCTCAAAATGGGTAAACAATCATATGGAGGTGAACGATCGGCCAAATGAAAGTGGAGGTGGCAGGTGCAAAACACGACCAAGGCTTTTTATGGCTGATAAATTTACGATCACAGTGGTTATTTACCGGGATAGGTTCATTTTTTATTTAAAAAAGAGCTTAAACTCTGGAGGAAACATTGCTCACTGCTTATATTTATTTTTTAACGAGCATGAAGACCGCGTTAAAACTGCTCGAATCTTGCGTTTATTTTTTAACGAGCATGAACTTTATGCTAAAACTACTCGATAATACCAGTCATAAGATAAGAAATGTCCCCTGTGAGATCTCTATTTTTTAAGGAGTTTCATCTTCACTAAGCTATACTCCATATCCTTTCTTTATGCAAGTTCGGAAACAGCTAATCCCAAAAAAAAGATAAATAACCGCTCTTAGCTTGCACTCCAAAAGGTTTGCATGCCCCCAGGTATAAAGTACAATTTCAAGGCTGCCCCTACTTATCCGTCAAAACATTTGTTTTCAAGGGTGAGGCTTACCTCTTTCAGGTTACCCAAAGATTGTCTCGTTAACTTCTTCAAACAAAAACATTTCCTCGGCACTGTCTACCGAAATAGACAAGGGTGAATGACTCTTGTCAAACACGTAACTTTGACAAAAGAATCCTATTCCAGAACAACCCCTCTTCCATCCACGGACGGGGTACGGACTAGTCATACTCTCTCGCGGAAATTCTACCTTATACCCAAGGTTTTCTCTGCTCGAAGCAGACCAGGATGCATGCCCCCTGGGTTCCAGTCCCATCTTTCCGAATCACTCGCACTCATCGGGAAGGAGGACTGAGGGTGGAGACATTTCTTGATTGAATAGACCATTCAGGGTTGGTATGTGACTATTTTCGATGCGTGATCCCAGAAATGAAAGTTGGTCTACGAGCTTGACCACCCTTCCTTCGTGTGGAAAACACATTACTCTAAAGAGTGAGGAGACTATTGCTCCCATGCAATATATATAGTCTCGTCCAAGGAGTAGGTTATAATCCAAGGGTCCTTGAACGACCATCACGTTCATTTGAACGGTCTTCCCTTTCAATGTAACAGGCACATTAGAGAGGATCCCTAATGGTCGACTGGTTCCTTTATCGAAACCCGAGATATTTCTTATCTCAGGCAAAAGCGCCGGGGAACCCAGTGCTTTCCAAGCAATAGAGGAAACGATACTCACAGATGGCCCTTCATCAATGATAGTGCTAGCCATTACCATTCTGTATATTTGGACTATGATTCTGAATGGTATACTGGCTAGCAACCGAGGTCTGCCTAGTTGATTCCAATCAAAGGATACAACCAGGTTGCTTGGTGGTGGGACCGAATATACGGCCGGATATGACCCTGACGATGTTCCTTCCTGCGATAAAGGAATGGGCGCATTGCCCTGACGCTCATCAGAGTCTGTGTTGATGAAAAGAATCTGGATGGTGTCATCCTTATTCTCTTCAGTGAGGGTGTCATTTGAAGATGAATCTTCAGTGACAGTGTCATTTGAGGATGAAACCTTTGAAGGAAGAACCGGGTCAACTGCCGTTTTGACCTTTGGACTTTCGTCCGGTCTGGATTCAGTAGGTTCATTTTCAATGACTGACGGTTCAGCTGACCACTTCAGTGGGCCAGCTATACTCTCAACCATCGAAGGACTTGGCACGAGCTTTTTGTATCCAGGAGGAAGTCTCAACGGTAAAACCGGACGATCTTCCAAAACTCTCTTCGCTTCGTCTAAGAAGGGACAACGGTGGATGGCGTGATCGCCTTCACACAGTCTGCAGGGGGATCTTGCTCCCCCTCTTTGTCTTGAACCTTCACTTTCACTGGTTGACGGTAAGAATTCAACATGGTTATCAGAGGTTGATGCTCTCGAACTGTGCAAACGAGGGGACCCGTCCCTTAGTATCCGGGGAATACAGGGACAATCTCTATGGAAGTGGTCTCCTCTACATATGAAACATGGCGATTTAGGCCCGGTCTGTGCTGTGTGTGGATTTTTGTCAGATGTCTTTTGCTTGCCCCCAGTCGCCTTAGGCTCCTTCTTATTCTTCTCTCTCTTCTTCTTTTCCTTCTTCTCCATGGGAGCTTGGCTTTTTCCGGCTCTACCTTGCGAAGATGAAGGATTGGAGGAAGAGTTATAGGAAGTAGAAGGCTGGTGGGAAGCTCTAGACTGATCTAACTGTTGACTCGACTGTTCAGGAACCATGGTGTTCTGAACTACATTGGTTGAGAATAGCCAAATTGGCAGGCCAATTGTCAGTCCTGGAAGCGACAATGTGGCCATGTGGGGCGCACCAACTTCTCCCCAAGAGGAGAAAGGACTAGGATTTCCATCATGTGGAATTCCTTGGTTGGTGCGTTCCATGTTCTCGACCTACAAATCAACGCAGGAATAGGAGGTGATTATGTTCCGTTTAAAATAAATTTTATAACGACGCTTTAGACACAACTTGCTTTTTCACTTTTTAAGAGTCGAGAAAAATCTAAAGATGACTCTAGTCTCCTTCGATGTTTTAACGAGCCCGAAGTGACAAATGCTCAGATGGACTTTTTCAGTTATAGAGTTTGAAAAAGGCCAAAAGAAACTACTCTGGAGATCTAGGCAGAGGGTGTGCCAAACTTTTCGCAAAACCACAGAATACGTTTTACGGTACGAGTGGTCGATCTTCGTGAATGCTGTGTTCACTGCATTGCGATCAGTAGGGCGGCCGACACGACTTCCTATGGATAAAGGCTTTGTTCCTATAGGGGTCTCCCAATATATACGTGATGGTACGTGGGAGCACAAGTCTGTATTGATACCTATCGCTTCACCGTGGAGGAATCACCCAACCACTCAACGCTAAGATATCACGTTTAACGACGCCGGAACACGTCTCTAGCTTAGACCTCTATGTGTTTGCGTTATGTTTCAAAGCGTTGTTATGTAAATTCAATTTATTTTAAGGTTGATCCTGTTTAGCAGTTTGCCTTTATGGATCACCACGAGATGTATGGTACAACTCCTAAATGCAGTCTAAGATGATAAGCAAGCTTTTCAATCTTTCAACTTTGAAAATCTTAACTACTGAGGGAAAAGAAAGACATCATCTTTTCACACAGATCATAGAGCACACACTAATGCACTTTTTCCTAAATCAACATGCAAACTGTCAAAATGCACATGCACAATGCAGGTATTTCTTTTCTCTTTCTTAATGTTGATGTACTACAAAAAGAAAGTTGTTGTATAACTTTGAATTCAATTTCAAGTGAAAGCAAACAAGCTTTTGTCCAAAATCAAAAGACACCTTAAGATTTACTTGTTTCAACACTAGAAATACATAAATTCAAACCATATGACGAAAGCAAAATCTCAATCAGCTATGAACAGCAAACAAACTAACTCTTAAGATCAAAACGACACTTATCACAGGTCTAGATCTAAGAGGCCACAGCAAGACTAGTTCACTTTCGTTATGGGAAAATGCAAATGATGTAAGAAATACACAAAGAACAAATACATTTTCTTTATACAACCGAGGCAAAATAGTGGCAAAGAAAGGTGGTTTCAGATAGGTACATTGACTGATAACAGGCTGCAAAAACAAGGATGAAAACAGGGCAACAGAAAGCAGGGAACCCCAGTTGCACAAGGCCTAACTGGTTTAGCGCAGGTAGTACACTGTCAGTTTTACATTCAGCGCAGTTAGCCCCTTCGGGACCTGCGATGAAATGCATACTGCCTTCACAGTGCCTGCAATGAAGAGATAAACTTTCGTTTTTCTCAGTATCCGGGTTACAGATTGCTCCAAAATCAACAATTTTTTGCCAAATCAGAAGCTATCAATCAAGTACACACTAAAGGATGAAAAGGAGGATGAAAAGCTATCACTAAGAGATATTCAGAGTCCTTGTGGATCAGCTTCTTCAAATCATAAACATGCCTAGAAACTGAGCTAGAGTAGCTGCCCTCTACTTTGCATTTGAAAGATCCAAATGCAGTTCGATTCGGTACTCCCTGTGTTTAGGAAATGAATAGCAAAAACACAAACAACCAACAAGATACGATCCCCAGTGGAGTCGCCAATTTGTTGTTGGGAAAATTATCCAATACAGAATGACCCTATCCCACTCTAAGGGTGATAGTACCTCAGCAACAATCAAAGCAAAGCTATCTAAGATTTCTTCTTTATGAAAGTAAAATAGGAGAGAAAGGGATCCACTAACCGATGTCTTTCGCTAATGATTGATCCAATCTTCTCTCCTTGCTGCTTGCTCCCAGCTCCTTGCTCTTTCACTGGCCCAGCTACACCAAGATCCTGCAAAATGGTAAGAGAGGGAAACTACAAGAAGCATACATTCATAATTGATTCAAGGATTAGAATAAATCAAATACACAAGTATAACAATACACCATTGAGACACATGCATATAGAAGAACCTCAAATGCTTTATTAATGGAAGAAGTAAAGTTCAGGAAGTGATACAACCATAAGAGGCCCAATCCACCATCACCTCCTAGCAGAAAGAAATCTCCTCTTCACCTCCTTCAAAGCAAATCACCCAATAGTTCTATACTCAAACCAACAACAATTCTTTACATTCACAAGATTCCAGCCTCCCTAGACCTCATGAGAGAGATCTATATATAGGAGTTTTGGAGAAAGGATGAGTCAGCTTGAGGCTGGCATGAAGTTGACTAGTGTCCTCTCTCACTTCAGTTATTCTTCAGTTCTTGAGTCCACTTGGAGATCTAGACCCTCTTACTCATCACCAGTCGAATTCTCTGATCCAAGTGTCATTTTGGAAGCTTCCTAGGCATTGACACCTTGAGGAATGATTGTGCCACATGTCCCAACTCGCCCAGCGCAGGTAGCCTTCTTTGCAGTTGACATTCGGCGCAGGTAGACAGTGGAGCAGTTGACATTCAGCGCAGATGCTCAGTGGAGCAGTTGACATGATCCAGAATTGCCTTGTTTTTTAGTGTTTTTAGGTGGAGAACTGTTATTTAGTGTTGTGGTTTGCTGACCTTGTTCCTCTAGGGGTAGGAACAATATGTTTAGGGACTTTGGATCCCTTAGATTATGGAAATTTCATGCTTCATGCTGTAAGGCACAAAAATGTCTATAACATAGGGTCAGATTTTCATCGAATTGTTCTTGGATTTTTGCTTATGTAAACTCTACTTGACTTTGAGCTTATTATTTTGTGACAGTTTCATGTAATATTGATATTGTTTTGGAAATAAAGATGGAATACTTTTTAAGTTAGCACTGAGTTACCTCAGAGAGCTGAAGCTCTTGGGTTAGGCCCCAATCCAAGCAACCAAGATCCTCTTTACTTGTATTTGTATGTTTTATTTCAGTTGTAGATCAGGTTTCTATTAGATGAATTTCTTTTATGGTTAAGAATAGGTTGTTTTTTATGATTCAGTAGTTTGCTTCCATTTGTGCTTTCTATAGTAGGTTAAGAAGTGATAAATAAAATATTCAAAAGGCTAGAAATAGTGCCTTTTCCTCTCTTCCTCCCTTTGGGACCATGATCTGAGGCAAAGACCCTCTTGCTGCCCCAAAAACACAAATTTCCCTCATTCATAGGACTTCTAGTGTTTGCAGTTTTTAGTTGGTTAATAGTCTAGTTTGCTTTGCTTTAGAAATTCTTCATCATGCTCACTTCTTGGTTTACAATAGCCTTCTTTCATGCTTTCCTTTCTTGAAGTAGTTATCAACATTTCCTTTCATAGCTCACAGTTTAGACTAGTTTGATGCAAAACTCTGTTTTTTAGATGCACTTATGTCATTGCTTGCTTAATCTCATTGGTTGACTGTCAGTTGTTTATGAAATATATATCCTCTAGCAGTAGGCCAGCCTAACATCCATCCCATCCTCCATCTGATCCATGCCCTACAAGTCACCCAAGTCTCCCCTCAATTCTGCCTTAGTTTCATGCATTTTCCATAGAATTCCTTCCTCTCTCCTTGAGCAAATCCAATCATATTTATCTCTCCTAATGATTCTTGGTAGACCATAGGTGCCCCAACACTTCATTCCAACCTTCATCCACCTTTTCCACCCACTCTAACACCCTAAAAACAGCTAAAACTGCTCTCGGCCTCCTCTTGTAGGCCTCCTATAGAACGTTGTTTTTCCTCCTGTAGATTTTTTGTGTCCTCCTGTATATTTTCTTGTAGGCTTTCTTTTGAAGTATAAGTATGGGAAAAGCCTCCAGAAGGCCACCTGAGACCTCCTAGGACCCATCCACACCATCCTAAATCCTCTCAAGTCCCAAAACCACACTCCAACGCCACCTATTCCCTGCCACATTCACAAACAAATAAATTTCATGCATGTCAAATTCACATAAAAATCCAAAAAGATTTTTTTTTGCTCATTTACTTCCAGAAATAGCTTAGCTAGATGTTGTTTACCTCTTTGAATAGATAATGGCATTCTTTTCATGGTTTTCATAGTGCTTTCTACAAAAGCAGGGTTAGTTGGTTAATTAGGGTTTACCTAGTTTGCTTTAACTTGCAGTGTTTCTCCTTTCTACAAATTAGAATAGCATATATTTTCCTTTCCTTTCATCACATATAGAGCTTCTTCTGAAATCCATAGAATTTGGCTTGAGCTCCTAGTGATCTTGCGTCGGTGACCAAGTGACAACCTGCAGTAAGAACTAGTACTTGTGCATACAGCACCATCACTTCCAAGTTTGTTACGAACTACCAAGTTGATAAGAGTAAAGTAGGCAGCCCAGGAGGTGCAGCATTATTGTTGCAATACTAAGTATTTCCTATCATCCCCAAACCAATGGTCAAACAGAAGTAGTAAACAAATGTTTGGAGACATATCTAAGGTGCTTCACTTCATAAAAGCAATATCAATGGGTACAGTGGCTACCTTTAGCTGAATGGTGGTATAATACTAACTATCATGAAGCCACCAAGATGACTCCATATGAGGGAATGTATGGCAAACTCCCACCTTCACCTAATTATTATATCCCTGGATGTTCTAAGGTGTAGGCAGTTGATCAACTCCTAAGAAACCGTGTCGTCGTGATAGCCCATCTCAAGGATAATCTATATCAAGCTCACAATTAAATGAAGCAACAGGCAGACCAAAATCATTCCAAGCACACATTTCAAGAAGGGGATCATATATTCCTACGACTGCAACCATATAAGAAAACATATCTCAAAGAAAATGGTTCCCAGAAACTAGCACCAAAATTCTATGGACCTTATCAGATACATCAATGCATTGGAGCAATCACCTACAAACTGAAGTTGCCACCAACTCCAAAACTCCATTCGGTCTTCCATGTATCATGCCTCAATAAAGTGGTGGGGAGCAATTGCATAATTCAAACCAATCTACCCAAATTGGATGAGGAAGGATTACTCTGGATCCAACCAGAACATGCCCTAGATACTCGTGAAAGACATCTTCGCAATCGCATAATCAAGGAAGTCCTCGTGAAGTGGAAAGACCCCTCTCCAAAAGATGCGACCTGGGAACTAGCCACTATTCTTCAGCAGTTCCCGCAGCTTCAGCATTGAGGACAAGGTTTCTTTTAATGGGGGAGGGCATGTTAGGGTCCAACCCTAACCCCTTTATTTATGTAATAAGCCCAATGGGCAGAGTCATATTCATAGTTAGTTAGAGATTAAATAAAGCCTGCATTAATAATTGTAAATGGTTGACCCGCATTAGAGAAAATGGACCACAGTTAGTTGTAAATGGTCCATAGTAATAAATAAAGTGGTTAACCCATGTTATGCAAGGGACCACTAGTAGTTAGGGTTTTGGATGTCATTTAACTATAAATAGTCTTAGTTAGTAAATGAAATCTCATTGAGTCTTACTGTAATCAGTCTCTTCTCTATTGGAGGTTGCCCCCTCGAAGACGTAAGTGAACATTGAATCTATTTATGAATAATAAAATATTTTCTTTTTTTCTCATTTTATTTTGTGTTATTGGCTATAATTCTTCGCATTTCTAGTATTTTGGAATTTCACATAGGTTAAGAGCATAACATGTTTATATATGATTATTTGGTCAAAGATGCTAGTTTGACTTGTTGTGACAGGAAGCGAACATAATTGCAAGTATACCTTATTGACAGACCACCTATGAGGTATGATTTGAAGTTATTAAATTTATTTTGAATCTAATGGAAATTATGTGCTTGGTACACAAAAGCATGAAATACCCGGTTAGATGGTTGAAATTGACGGCAGACATTAGCAACAATAGCAAAAGGAATTGGAACATGCAACAATATGCTGGTAAAGTATTCAAGAGTAGGTCAATTGTGGGACACTGGTACCCAATAGTGTCCATTGATTTCCATTAGCATGCTATGACCGGTTTGATGGTTTGAGGCATGGATATGCCTTGGTGTCTAGACCTTTCAATGCAAGGAAACCTTGTCAAGGGATGGACTTCCCGAGATGGGGGTTCCATTGGAACTTGGAATGCATGTGACTGCACAGAAGGGGTTGACCAGATTGCTTGAGGGACTGTGTAGCAGAGAAGGGAAGGTTGGGGATGGATTTGTTTTGGTCATTAGCAATTCCAGATGGAACCAGATGTGCATTGGGAGTGTACCCTAGAACAATGAGTTGGTAAGTACTCACTGAGAGGATAAGTGGTGTTGGATTGTAGCACTCTACATTGGATGCAGATTTGACCTTGCAGTGGATTTCATACTTCCTGGGAAGGAAGTGAATCTTGGTACTACTTTTGAGGGTGGAGGTGTGAGTCTCTGGATTCCCTTATTGATTGATACAAGCATCATATCATTTTATTTGTTCGTTAAGAAAATTTTCACATGTGAAAATATGTGTATTATTTTAAATATTGTATTGAGCTAGATTTATAAAGCTCCATAGACAGTATGGCTATTTGCTAGTTGAAGCAAATGTGCATGAGTATATTTAGTTGTTATTGTAAATATCATAATGAGTTGTGTAATAAAGCTCCAGTAAATGGTATGATTGTCATGTTTCAGCAGTGATCATTATAAATACTGCAACGAGATATGTTTTAAAGCTCCATGGGTAGTATGTTTTGTTTTCAACAGTCTTGTTGGTTCTATGTGTCATTGGACACCGAGGATGGTGTTCCCTGTGGGGGAGGGTTATGTAATATCCCTGGTTAAAAATACATGTAAATATAAAAATATAAGCCCACGATCATGGGACATGTATTCTAAGTTGAATGGTGGGAAAAACATCCTAGTGGGTGTAACTCCGGTTTATTATGGCCAAAGGAAATTGGAAAAGGAAATGAAAAAGGTTTTGGAAAGGAAAAGTGGAATTTTGGAACATTTATTTATGAAAATAATGGAAATTAGGAGAAAACGAAGTTGAAAGATCATAGGTTGCATGTGAGGAGGAAAATTAAGGAAAATAATGGAATTGAAAAAAATAGAGACCTCATTGATAAAAAGGCTTTTGAGGATCAGTTAGCAATATTTTTTATCAGGCTTGGTCAGTGTAGCTTTGGTCAGTTCAGTTTTTGAGCTCTCATTCTATTCTCTCTCTCTCTCATACTCTTACACACTTAGAGTTTTCTTGCAGCACTCTTGGAGAGTGTAGCATACTTGGATGCTTGGAGAAAGAAGGAAGAGGAAGAGCAGAAAAGCGCAAGAGGACCTTGAGATCAGTAGCTACATTGGGTTTTGCTTGGAGGTATCGAGTTTCATGTATGTTTTCCTCACTAGTTTTGGCATGCATGGCTTATCCATGTGGTTTATTGGTCATGGTCTTGTTAGGTTCCTATACCAATAGGAGTCATAATTTTTGAATGGCTGAGATTAAACCTGTAATATGTACATACCTAGCTTTCTGCAAATGTTTTCCATATTCAAAAAGTTAAAAATGTAAAGAGGGTTGTTGGAGAGGTAAATCCCCTCTACGGATAGAGGCGATCCCTATTAGCCCAGCAAGGGTCTAGCAACAATTAAACAATGTTGCTATGCATGTTCCTAATTACAATTAAACAAGAGGTAAAGAGCACCTACTTGGATTCCAGCGCTGTCGTTTGATGAGGAGATGCTGCCTTCACTCCTTTGCTTTGGCTGGTCACAATCCTCCGCGATCCCCGCGAATAGATACCTGCACACACAAAGAGGAAACAAACGCAAGCGTGAAATCTAGTAAAAGCAACCATACATCAGTCAGAAAAGATGTAATTCACATTTAACCATTGCATAGACAAATGAGAATGGAACAATAATAGCAGTCATCTATTATTAATCAAGACAGAGAAGAGTACAACCAAATGTTCTGACGTCGGTATCCTTCTCAGGAGGGGCCAGTCAGCAAGCGTCTCAAGCATTCACCTTTGGAAATGATTCTCCCAAGACAAGAAACTCTCTCTCACACAAGCAACACAAAACAACATTCCCTAAGCTATCAATCACTTCCACACTTAGCACACCAAATACCTATAGTAGCAGCAATCTGAGCACTATAAGCTCTACACAATCCAAGCTATTCCAAACTAGCTACTCATGGTAATGGTGGAAGTTTATATAGGAGAAGGAGCCTCCTAAAAGGGTGGAAGGATGAGCTTATCCTTGAGGGAAGTGGTTGCAAAGGGTCGAACAGACATGCCATAGAAGGGAGTCGATACTCACAAAGCCAACAACCAAACCTGGAGTTATCTGGAAGGCTGGCTGTTGGAACAAATTCGCCCAAACAGGATCAGCGCGGATTATAAGGTGACTGACACGCTGACGTCGCGCCTCAATAACTGGGAAAGTCATGTCAGTGCGACCCAATACAAAGGAGAGGTGCGCTGGCTCATAAAATAAGACCAGCGCGGAAAAGTGATGTGCTTCCGCGCTGGCAGCGCACTGAATACACTACAAGCCGCCAAGCAGCGCGGATATTTTGGAAACAGACGCGCTGATGAGGAAAACTTTGGAAAAGTGGGTTTTGGGCCAGTTCAGAAGGCATGAACTTGATTATTGTGAATTCTTGACACAGTAGGGTAACTGACAGGGAGACAGTGACAAATTACTGTGTAACAGATGCCCCCTAAAGCATGAAGACCGAGAGAGTGGGAGGGGTGAAATGCTTTACAACACTTTGTTGAACTGGAACACCACCAGGAAGGACCGAATATCTCTAATAATCAAGTACATGCAGTCTAGGCATGGGCGCAGCCATCCAAAAGACATGCGAAAACGTCTGTGGAATGGACGCAGCCACTCAGCTTAAGAGACCAGAATAATGATAAGGTATGGTCGCAGCCATCCATGAAGACTCGGGTATGGGCGCAGCCATCCATCAATGAGTCATGTAATGATCATCCACAAAATCGCAACCTGGACCATAGCAGACAGGGATCCAGGGTCTTGTGCTCCGTCCCGACCCGAACAAAGTACAAGTCCAAGCATGTGAATGCATGAGCTGAAGTCGAACATGCATGAACATCGTCTGATTACCGGTCAATGATGAAAATTGTTAACAGACGCGAGAGGTAACACCAATAATGAAAATGGCCCTCAAGGTACTATAGGTACAATCCGCGGAGTGTGAATCAATGAGCTGGTGTCGAACACCCACGGAATCATTCAATCGGAGGCCAATGACGTAAACCTCGCGTCGAACACGAAGAACCTGCCATTAGGGCATGCAGGCTCTAAGGCACCTGAAGGGAGTCTCTAAGTCACCTTCCCGGATAATGAGCTGAAGTCGACAGGAAGTGACCTTGATCGAAGGTGGGCCATAATGATTCCCACATCATCGACACGAGACAGAGGTAAAATGATTTGTGTGAGATAGCAGAGGAGGTTGTATTATTGCAGAGGTCAACTTCTCTTGAACATATCGACGGCACCATAACGGATTTGGCAGTATTTGACATCGAACGAGCAACAGGTATGGTGATGATGGCAATGAGCAGATGAAAGGTCAAATAGGATAACCCAAACCCATGGAGGCCAGTGAAAGAACAGGATGAGATGGGCCCACCCAGACACAAAGCAGAGGAGTGCCATGTTCAAGAGCGACATACTGCCGACGCGACGATTGCAGTTCCATTTTCCCCACCATTTCTGGCAGGTACCCCGGTTATTTTTGGATGACAAGCTTGACGGGGATAGCATATGCTTGAAGAGTGTCATTTCGACAATGCCCGATGTCATCAAGTGTTTAACGAGCCTGACAAAGGAAAAACTCGGCGTCTTTTCTTGTTTAGAGAGTCTGAAAAAACAGCGGAAAATGAGACTCCAGGGGGGTCCTTTTTCGTACAGTTGTGTCTCTCGAGCCCGAAAAAGTATAAAATGATGCCTGAAAGAACCGCCTAACCATTACAATCGAGGAGTACTTTTCGTAAATAGTTCTTTCGACCTGAAAAAGTAAAAAAGCGGTCGGAAACACGTCGTTTTAGAGACGATAACGAGTGCGAAACGACAAACACCCGGCAATCTTTTTAAGTTACACGGTCAGAAAAAGAGCTTAAAATGACCGCCTCTTGTTCCCTTTAACGAGCTGAAAGGAGGCTCGGCCATCTTTTCTTGTTTTGTGTCAGAAAAGAGCTCAAAAACGACATTGTTTGGGACCAAGTGATTTTAGGATCATTATGATTTTCACCGTTTCTGAGGACCTGCACAATAAAAATACCCGCATAAATCCGTTTGACACGTTAAAAACATATTGAAACATGTATAAAACATTGACAGAAGTGCTGAATCCATGGTAAAAGTATGACCAAAAACCCATATTCGTAAAAATTATAGTCAATTAAGCCATTTTTACTATAAATAGAAAGGTAAACAGTCATTTTCACCATTGTTACCAAATTGAGCCTTTGAGAACGTTGTGAAGCTGTGAAGTTGACGGAGCCAATTCTTCCTCGTGCGGACACCATTCGGCGAACGGCTTGCTCCAGGTGGGTTCCTCTTGCCATGCGCCCTTTTTTGAGTCTTTTTGTAAGCATTTTGGCGGTTGGAATGGCCCAATTGGGCAATTTTTTGAGCCATTGGTGCGCTCTCGGTCAGCGCGGGTTTCCTGCTCGGGACCGCGCTGACCGATGAAAATTACACGTACCAGATTTCGGGTCAGCACGAAAAACCCGTGTTCTTCCGCGCTGACCTGGAGAAAATACAAAGGATCCGCCATTGTCAGCGCGGCTGTTTTAAAAACAGCCGCGCTGGCGCAGTCAAATTTCATTTTTTATATTTTGAACGTGAAATTCTCATTAGCCAGCATTCTAATTGCTTTTAATGCTCATGCAGGACGCAATGGCCTTCCAGTGGCAAGAGAGGGCTCATGATGTTGAGGACGTAGCCGCTTTTGCAAGAGCCGATTGTCGAGATGCCATGCGGGCGTGCGGATTCTTAATATTCTTCCTGACTCCACGCTTGAGAGCTCATCATGACTTACTTGAGTTCCTGATCCGGTCATGGAACCCAATAGACGACAAATTTACCATCCGCGGTAAAGACATTGAGTTCGACCACATGGACATATATTTCTTGACTGGATTGTCGCACTGGGGTGCGAGGCCCATTCTGGAGGGGCAGTGGCCCAGCGGCGAGACTCTCGACCAACTCATGGCTCGAGTATGTCCAGGGGCGGAGAAATCGCGGAGTGGGAAGGTGTCAATTCCCACGGTGAGAGATATAGTTCTTCGCACCATCCTTTTTATGGTGACCCGGGCAGCGGGAAGCTTGGCCAACCATGAGGCCTCGAAGACCCACCTGCTGCTAGCTCTTGATTGCCTACAGCCTACTGTGTTTGACTGGGCCACTGCGGTGACCAACAACATGAAGAGGTAACTCAGCAACTGTCGACGCGGAGAGTCGAAACAGTTTGGCTATGGGTCACTCTTACTCCCACTCATTCTGGAGCGGGTGCCAGTCATGCGGCTGCAGACTATGGCCGTGGATCCTCCTAGAGGTCCCCGGGAGACGAGGGCCACTCGGTGGGCTCGCATTATGCCACGCGGGGGTGGTGGCCGGCCAACTACTTGGGGAGTGATCTTTCGAGAGTGGTTGGAGCAGCAGATCGTTTTCGTTGAGGACTGGCCGTACGCGGGTATGGACTTCCGCAACGATCCTGACATGCCACTGCCCGCGGGAGACCACTGGGATGATGGAGGTATGACACTTTGATTTTTCTGAGTTTTTTAATGTTTTTTGATTTTAATGTATATGTCTTGATAAATGTCACTGTGTGCAGATGTGGGACCTGTTAGACCCATCGGCTTAGCCCCAGAGGCACGGAGAGAGGGGCAAGGAGCCGATGTCCTTGCCTTGGTCCCTCCAGGAGTTGATACTTCAGAGACCATAGCTCGCAACCTTGAGGGGTTGCTGGAGGGTGTGCCAGACTATCAGGGAGTCGAGGAGGTTCCCATAGAGCACCAGATCCATACAGTGGGGGTGGCACCCAGGGTGCACCGCTTGTTGAGGCGGGTGGCACGAGCGGCTGTGTGCTACAGAGAGCACAACCAACACAGTAGTCGCCTAGGTTTCTTTTTGATGTTTTGCGAGACATATGTCTCGAATGTATGGAGAACAATGACTCTTTATTTTTGACACATACACTTATTTTTGAGCGCCTCAGTGCGCCACACGATATATATATATACATACCGATTTTTGGATGGATCTCGTTTACATATGATGATGTTTTTGCTTATGTTATGCAAATGTTCAGTACAAATGTGATCTTATGTATGAATTGCACAACACATGACCCATGTATTTTAATGTTTTTAATGCAAGCTTAAAAGCACACACAGCACGCATGCAAACTATGCTTGAGAAAATATTTACATATGTTTTACTCTATTATGATTTCTATGTCTTCTTGCATGATGTTATCTATTTCACAAATGTCTGTCTAACACATGATTTGCCAATGCATCAGTCAACGTGTTTAATCGTCTCGGAATATGTTGATATGTGATATAATCAAAATTTATTTCTAACAATCTGACACGTAGATACAACCTTAGGATACGTTGGTCTCTGACGGAATATCGCCTGTTAAGTTGATGAACGACCAGTTGGGAGTCCAGGTTTACCATCATTGCTCGAATGCCGAGATCAACTGCTTCGGCTAGTAGCTCAATTACGGCACTGTATTCAGCAACATTATTAGTGGTACGACCGAGACAGACTCCTTGAAGATCTAGCAAGTCTCCGTGAGGATCGTAGATCGCCCATGCCACAGAAGAAAAATTGCAGGTACTACGGCAGGCGCCATCAGCGAAACCAACATAAGGTGCACTAAACATCTGCACAAGAACAAGAAAACACAATAAGAGGCAAGCACGCCTTCACACCAAAGCAAAACATGAAATCATGCACACAAAACACACTAAACACGCGTATGTACAAACTGAGTGCATGAAGTCACGCATAATATTTCTTCAGATACAGCCCGTTGCGGGGCTTGTCAAGGGGATTTCCTTCGTAATCAATCAACTCGTATGCGCCCTTTTTTAAAACTCTTTTCACGATATAGGGACCTAGCCACATGGACTCGAGTTTTCCTGCCCCCAACTTATCTTTAGCTTGATCATAGAGCAGTACTAGACACATCAGGCAGTTCCAACGTTGCTAAGAATGGTAACTGCGAGTTAAAGGACATCTGTGGCTGCGGATTCGAGGCGACATTAGGGTTCCAACCAGATGGTGGTTGCCCCCATGAACTCTGTCCGGACGGACCTGGCCCAAAAGGGCCTGGCGCGTAAGAACTTTGTCCCGATGGACCTGGCCCAAAGGGGCCTGGCGCATAGGGAGCTTGTCCGTAGGGGTTCTGTCCATACGGATTCTGGCCATATGCGGACGGTTGTCCCTGTGTCTGCCCCCCATCTCCCCAAGTATTAGCAACTTGCCCTACAGGTGCACCATACTGATAGTTTTGGTAAGGAGTGACCTGTGGCTGTTGGAAATTTTGGTAAGGAGCAAAGTGAGCTTGCCCCTAGGGTTGCTGGTAGCCATATGGTTGTTGGGCCCCATACTGAGCCTGATAGGGAGGCTGCGTCTGGTAGGAAGGTTGAGGTTGTAGCCCACCTTGCATTTGATAACCCGTTTGAGTTTGAGGCCCAGCGTAATGTCCTTGAACTGGCGGGGCTTGGATCATCTGGCCCAAAGGTTGACTTGGTTGGATCTGAGACGGGCCTGGCTGGCCAGCAGGATGAACTTGTTGGGTGCCTGGTTGTCCGTGGACCACCGAAGGTTGTCCTTGCGGAACAGATGACTGAGCCGGCTGAACAGCTGGTCGGCCCTGAGGTCAGCCAGTTTGTCCAGATAAACGAATAGGGCGGACAGTGGGTCGACCTTGCTGCATAGTCTGCCCCCCAGGGTGCACAGACTGAGCAGAGGGCTGGGCTTGCTGTGTAGCGGGCTGCCCTCCTTGGTGCATAGGCTGAGCAGTGGGTTGGCCTTGCTATGTAGCAGGCTGCCCCCCTTGCCCAGAAGGGTTCATGGATTGAGCAGTGGGTTGACCCTGCTGAACATAGGGTTGCCCACCCTGCCCAGAAAGATGACCAGACTGGGTAGTAGGTTGGCCCTGCTGTAAGTAGGGTTGCCCCCCCTGCCCAAGAGGATATCCCTGCTGGACTGCTGGTTGATTTTGAGGATTATAAACTGACCCAGTTTGTCCAGATGGGTACCCTTGCTGGAAACCGGATTGGCCTTGTTGAATGTAAGGCTGCCCGGGTTGTCCAGTTGGGTAACCTTGCTGGGTACCAGGTTGCCCTGGATATCCAGTAGGTTGACCTTGATATGAATACGACGGGCCTCCAATGCCCGAGGGTTGTCCCTGGTAGGGTTGTCCCTGTGGAACCCCAGATTGTCCTGGGTAAGGCGGGTCATAAAGTGGTTGCCCCTGAGGGGTTTGCACATAGAGTGGCTGGCCTTGATTGGGTGGTCCTTGGGGCTGTCCGGAAGGATTCCGGGACCCATGAAAAACGTGAGTAGCGGGATCATACGTAATATCTAACGGTTCCTGGTTCTCTTCGAAAGGACGATGAGGAAGGACCGAAATGTTCTCGAGGTACTCACCGTTCACATCATAATAAAAGAGGGGACCTTCGTAATCTGGGTCCGTAATGGGTTGCCCATGAGCATGATACGGCCCTGCTCCTGGAATGCCACCAGAAGAGGGACCAGCTTCAGGGTTTGTAGATGAGGACGCCGGTACAGCACTGACGACCGGAGTCGAACGTGCTACACAAACGGTGGGTCTGGTGGGAACTGAGGTAACAGGCGTATTAAGACCTGAAGTAAGAGGTGTACTGAGAGATTGCGAAACAAAGGGCCCTGTGGTGGCGATAAGACTAGGATCCCATATAGTCGTAGAAGTAGTTCTAGTGGCTATCCTGTCCCTTACTGATGAATATCGCGGAGGGACTGGGGAGGAGGCCGGGATCGGAGTTTCAATATCTGTCACAACAGGTGTTTCACCCGTGCTGGAAGATATCTCATCCATGGGGGAAGTAGACATCGGAGACGACATACCGAAAGGAGTACGGGGGGTACTGTCGCTGTCAGGCTCCCAGATAGGATTCCAATCTTCTATGTAATCTTCGTCGCCCGGGGCAGTTATGTTGATAGGCTGGATACTCGAGACAATGGGAAGAGTATCGCTTACAACTGGTACCTCTGGAGCAACAGAAGATGGAAAACTTTGATCACTTGGACCGGGAGTTGACGGGTCAGCAAGGATGATAAGACCCCTCAGAAAACCTAAAGCAAACTAACAATAAAAACCCTACTCAAAACTATCGCACACAAGATCTAAAACAGGTGATGTTATCGTGGCCGAATTAATTTTAAGACACAAGAACCAAACTTGACCTTTTCATGTTTCGAGAGTCGAGAAAAGGACGAAAAGATGACTCCAGTCTCCTTCGAATGTTTAATGAGCACGAAGTGACAAGACGCTCACAGGCACCTTTTCATTTAGGGAGTCCAAAAAGGATCAAAAGTGACTGCTCTGGAGACTCTAGGTAAAGGGTTTACCAAGCGACCCGTAAAACTGCTTATACACCCCAGTAATCATATGAGAGCCAAGGACTTTCCGTACTGCAGTCAATCTTCCCGAATGTTGTGTTCGGTGCGTTACAGTTCACGAGGCGGCAGACTCGGCTTCCTATGGATAAAGGATAAAAGCCTAGTGGGGTCTCCCTATATACGCGACGGTACGTGGGAGCGCAGTCCGTGTTAGACCACTATCGAGTCACAGAAGGAGGAATCACCCAACCATAATGTGAAACAACAGTGACTATGTTTAAAGACGCCATAACACGTCTCTAACCTAGACCTCTAGATGTTTGCGTTTAGTTCCAATGCATTTTTAGATTCATTCGGTTCATTTTATAGTTAATCTTGAGTTAAGTTTCGATTTCAGGCTCTATCGTATGTTCTCTCACAATTACCTAGATGCAAACTATATGCCAAAGAAAACCATTTTGTTCGATGAATTCTAGCTATGAAAGGGTAAAGAGATTTCGATCAAACAAAACGAATACAAGCAATCAAACAACCTAATGCCGCTAAAAGCAAGGAAAGGAAACTTTTTCTTTTGAAAATGCAAATCAACGAAACGTTCTTTTCCTTTTCAATTCTCAAAAGCAAAGCTACTAGTCTGATTTTCTTTCAATGGCACAAAGCATCTAAATGAATTTGAAGGAATGAGAACACCAAGCCAATCACTTAGTGAAAGCACACAAAGTTCCCAAAACACCCAACAAAGATTTCCAAATCGAAAGGAAAACCAAATTCCGCACGAGCTATGTGATCTAAGCTCGGCACGACAAGCAAGGATTCAAGCAAGGAGGAAGCGAAAACCACTCGGAAACACAACCAAAAACACTTCAACAATCACTAAACAAGCGTATAAACAAATCTTAAGTTGGCTGGTCAAACAAGAAAACAAAATCCCTACGGAAGGCTTGACACACACACGGCCACTAGATGCCCTAGGGCTAGAGTGCGAAATCAAATGGAGAAAAACAAACACCCGGAGGATAAGAGTCCCAACCAGTCAAATAGAGATTCGACACAATCCAGCAGCTGTAAAAGTGATGGCGGAAATACAAACCAAGCAGCGAAAGCAAAGAGGAAGGTATTTGCAAAATCGAAAAACGAGCAAAACGAAACCCTGTGGAACAAGACTTCGCAAGCAAGCAGCTCAGAATTCAGATAATGAAAAACAAGTCACAAACCAAGTGGAGAGAAGAGGGGAAAGCTAAAGCAACAAGTTCAGGAGGATAATCTCTACAAAAATGAATTTTACAGGATCAGCGCGGGTGGCCTTCAGCAACTCGGCACTGACAGGAAGAGGCTTGTAGCAACTTTGCGACGTCAGCGCGGAAATACACGGATAAAGCGCGCTGTCTCAGAAAAACGAGGTCAGCGCGACTATTAATCACACAGGCATGATGACAGGGAGAACAAAGAAGTAGGTGTGCAACGTCAGCGCGGAAGCACACGGATAAAGCATGCTGTCTCTAAAAACAAGGTCAGCGCGACTATTAATCACACAAGCACGATGACATGGATAACAAAGAAACAGGGGTGCGACGTCAACGCATCTGTTCTGAATTAAACCGCGACGATGGTGAAAACGAGTAGAATCAAGGCAGAAAACTCCCAAACCAAAGGTAGAAAGTCTTTTAACAGTCAAGACACTTCCCAGATGGCTCCAGGAAGGCTACAAGCAGGAAAAACAATCCCCAAAACTCGAAAAGAGAGAAAAATCAAATTCAAGCACAAAGAGTGGACACAAGAGACAAAAAGGCTGATCCCCAGTGGAGTCGCCAAATTGTTGGAGAGGTAAATCCCCTCTACGGATAGAGTCGATCCCTACTAGCCCAACAAGGGTCTAGCAACAATCAAACAATGATGCTATGCATGTTCCTAATTACAATTAAACAAGAGGTAAAGAGCACCTACTTGGATTCCAGCGCTGTCGTTTGATGAGGAGATGCTGCCTTCGCTCCTTCGCTTTGGCTGGTCACAATCCTCCGCGATCCCCGCGAATAGATACATGCACACACAAAGAGGAAACAAACGCAAGCGTGAAATATAGTAAAAGCAACCATACATCAGTCACAAAAGATGTAATTCACATTTAACCATTGCATAGACAAATGAGAATGGAACAATAATAGCAATCATCTATTATTAATCAAGACAGAGAAGAGTACAACCAAATGTTCTGACGTCGGTATCCTTCTCAGGAGGGGCCAGTCAGCAAGCGTCTCAAGCATTCACCTTTGGAAATGATTCTCCCAAGACAAGAAACTCTCTCTCACACAAGCAACACAAAATAAACCTTCCCTAAGCTATCAATCACTTCCACACTTAGCACACCAAATACCTATAGTAGCAGCAATCTGAGCACTATAAGCTCTACACAATCCAAGCTATTCCAAACTAGTTGCTCATGGTAATGGTGGAAGTTTATATAGGAGAAGGAGCCTCCTAAAAGGGTGGAAGGATGAGCTTATCCTTAAGGGAAGTGGTTGCAAAGGGTCGAACAGACATGCCATAGAAGGGAGTCGATACTCACAAAGCCAACAACCAAACCTGGAGTTATCTGGAAGGCTAGTTGTTGGAACAAATTCGCCCAAACAGGATCAGCGCGGATTATAAGGTGACTGACGCGCTGACGTCGCGCCTCAATAACTGGGAAAGTCATGTCAGCGTGACCCAATACAAAGGAGAGGTGCGCTGGCTCATAAAATGTGACCAGCGCAGAAAAGTGATGTGCTTCCGCGCTGGCAGCGCACTGAATACACTACGAGCCGCCAGGCAGCGCGGATATTTTGGAAACAGACGCGCTGATGAGGAAAACTTTGGAAAAGTGGGTTTTGGGCCAGTTCAGAAGGCATGAACTTGATTATTGTGAATTCTTGACACAGTAGGGTAACTGACAGGGAGACAGTGACAAATTACTGTGTAACAAGGGTATGTCCTAAAGAATAATCAAATGACAAAAATAATAAAAAGGTCAAAAAAGATGAAAAATATGAACCCCAAGAAAAGAAAAAAGACCATGGAAGTGTGCATTCAAAATGTCACTACTATTTACTTTTTGTGCACAATAAATGATTGTGTGCAGTTTGCAACCTTTGCCACAATCCATGATAGTCAAAATGTTTAAACTTGGCTATTTCATGTTTCAGTTTCATGTCTATAGATAGAGAATAAATATCTAACCAAACTGTTTAATCTTGGCAAATAAGTAGATAGGTAGAGTAAATAAAATGAGCTCAACTGTTTAATCTAATCTCTTGGATGTAATAAGGTTAGAATTAGTCAGTTTACTATTGTAAAGAGAAAGAAAAATGTTTGATAAGGGCTTGCTAGCTCAAATGCACCCTAATAAAGAGAAGTGAAAATGGTAGGATGAGTAGGTGGGTAAGTAGAAGAAAGGTTGCAAAAGTATGATGATTGGTTAGACAAAAGCACATTTATCATCTTTCAACATGTATTTCAAATTTGAAAGGGCAAATAAGCATGCAATGGATATCAAAGTCAATTAATTAACCTCCCTTATTCATTTCACCTTTCACTTAACTAATTTCCCACAATAAAGATCAAAGTCCTTGAAAACCCTAAGTCAAAGAGGCTCAGAGCATTTCTCTGACTTTTGGAGGGACCAGACCCTCGACTCAATGACTTATAGGCAATAAGTACTAAAGCCCCCTCATAAACATTCATTCCCCCCTTCTATTCATTCATGTTCCCTAAAAATACTATTTTCCTAAGGTTAAAATTACTTTTACCTAGGCAAGGTGTTTATTCCCCCCACATGACTCATTTTGATATCAAAAAACCCATAAAAACACTATATCCTAAGTTTTTATGTTATTAATGGAAAATAAATAAAACATGAAATATCAAATACTTAGGGTATTGTACCCCTTTCCGCTCATTTTACTAATTACTGATTTATTTATTAAATCCCGAATAAAAACCCCTTTTCCCCATATATATTTAACACCCGCAATATTAATAAACCCTACCCTAGATTAATTATATAAACTATAATATTACCCAAAACCCCGAAAACTCACTGACTAATCGATCCGTGATTAAGTTAGTCTAAAATCCAGTTAAACCCTCAACTAATCAGCCCAATACCTTAACCCCGCCTTAATCACTCATTAAATTAAAAACCACCGCGCCTAAACGCCTGTCGAGCCCCCCACTACCTTCCATGAAACTCCACTACCCAATCACCACATGATCACTCCCCTCCACATCTGATGGTCCTCATCCATTTCGAAAGTTCCCAACATCCAAACATTACCAACCCAAAATGGGTTGTTTTCCGGTGGGCCCCCGAGGCTATGTGTCGCTCGATGAGTGGAATCGGGCGGCCTCCCCCCAATACCACCAAGCGCCCAAAAGTTGTGCAAACGAAACCACTTAACGCCAGCCCGCTACATGCCAAAATAGCTACTATTCACTCCTCTAGACAAAAAACGACCATTGTTCACCCGTACCCTGCCAAAATTGACTTTTTGCGCTTAAAGCTAAAAAGCCCCAAATCATTTGTTTTTATCGTTTGTTTAACTATAAACCTCCATGCACACACTTGTAAACATCAAAATTGTCAACCCACGTACAATTTGCACCCTAAAGACGCCACAAAGCTCCCAGATTGCCTTCCAGCCTGTTGTTGCACAAAAATTGTCACCTTGACATTCTGCAATCTGTGTGAGTCCATCACAACTCATATTTTCCTCCTTTGCAAGTCTTAAGCCTCAGTTCCTCATATCAAGCCTTGAAAATGAGAGAAAGCCCTCAAAAGTCTATAAAACTCTGGTTCCGCACTTTCTCTTAGCATTACCTGCAGTCCCGCACCTAAAGGTCATGTCCCCTGCGCATCTGACCACTCTGTCTCTGTGTTATGGGTGCGGATCCCTGTAAAAGTAAAAAAGGCGCAAGTATATTCTTAGAAACTCACTTTGAGTCATTTCTAGAAGCTTCTGGAAGGAATCTTGAGGTGGCAAGTTTGCTCCTTTAAGGTTCATGCATCCCATACCTTAAGGAGCTAACCCCTTGATGTGAGGAGCTTATCCCCTTGAAGGAGGAGTCTATCCCTTCATAGGTGGACCTGTAACCTCCTTCCTTTGCACTATAAAATGAAGCATTGGGCTGGTTACTTGAGAGGCTGAAAGCTGAATATTTTTGAGGTGAAATGTTGCTGGAACTTAGTCTTCCTAATTGAGCTTTTGTGAGGAGAGATTACATACCTCTTTGATCTCATTTGGAAGAGTGTGAGGCTTGTCAAAGTAAAGGAGATTCCTGTTTCGGACCCTGCTATCAAAAGATATCTAGCAACAAGCAGGACAAGCAAATCTATCTTTCTCTAAACATATTGCGATTCATTAATAAAAACTATAGAGGTGTTTAGACCCTACCTTAAGTCCAACGCTAGTTTGTAGCATCCATCCTTCAACCATCCAAAAGAGTTTCCTTTTGAGAACCTACAATTAAATCGATCTTGCGGACAAGACCAACGATAGTTTTTTCCTGTGTCAACCTCGTTAAAAAATGAAACTAGGAAGCGAGGATAGTTTTTTACTGTGTCAACCTCGTTAAAAAATGAAACTGGATGTCACGAGGATAGTTTGTTCCTGTCTCAACCTCGTTAAAAAATGAAACTAGATGTCACGAGGATAGTTTTTTCTTGTGTCAACCTCATTAAAAAATGAAACCAGATAGCTGGAGCATAGTTCCTTGTCTTGTGTCAAGCTCATTAAAAAATGAAACAAGGAGTCATGAGCATAGTTCCTTGTTTATTTTTCTCAATAAGTTTATTTTTCTCAAGGAGAGATTACATACCTCTTCGATCTCATTTGGAAGAGTGTGAGGGTTGTCAAAGTTAAGGATATTCCTATTTCGGACCCTGGGAAGAGCTTGTACAATATCAAGGCACCAAAGGTTGTAAGGTTCTTCTATTTCAAAGTTAATACAAATAAGTTTATTTTTCTCAATAATCTATGTTTTATGGTCTATTTTATGGATTCCTTGATCACCATAATGAACATTAGCTATGCAGGTGTTATTTGATGTGTGCTTGTTTGTGATTGCAGGTTCTCAAAAGGAAACTCTTTCGGACGGTTGAAGGATGGCTGCTACAAACTAGTGTTGGACTTAAGGTAGGGTCTAAACACCTCTATAGTTTTTATTAATGAATCACAATATGTTTAGAGAAAGATAGATTTTCTTGTCCTGCTTGTTGCTAGATATCTTTTGATACTAGGGAGATCGGCCTTGTCCACAAGATTGATTTATCTAGCCAAGTATAAAAAATTCATATGATTTCATCCAACACTATTGTTTTTGATGATCCTCGAATCGTACCTTCCGATTCTGAGGTGGATTCGTTTCATGGTGTGATGCCTATGAGTCCCTTTGAAATTGCATATTAGGCTATACAGTCGTTATATGATTCCTGACCAATCACGAGGATAGTTTCTTCCTGTCTCAACCTCGTTAAAATATGAAACCGGATGTTTCGAGGATAGTTTTTTCCTGTGTTAACCTCGTTAAAAAATGAAACTAGGAGGCGAGGATAGTTTGTTCCTATCTCAACCTCGTTAAAAAATGAAACTGGATGTTTCGAGGATAGTTTTTTCCTATGTCAACCTCATTAAAAAATGAAACTAGGAGGCGAGGATAGTTTCTTCCTGTCTCAACCTCGTTAAAAAAATGAAACCGCATGTCGTGAGGATAGTTTGTTCCTGTCTCAACCTCGTTAAAAAATGAAACTAGATGTCACGAGGATAGTTTTTTCCTGTGTCAACCTCGTTAAAAAATGAAACCGGATCGCTGGAGCATAGTTCCTTGTCTTGTGTCAAGCTCGTTAAAAAATTAAACAAGGATTCATGAGCATAGTTCCTTGTCTTGTGTCAAGCTCGTTTTAAAAATGAAACAAGCGTTATGAGGATAGTTCTTTTCCTGTTTCAACCTCATTAAAAAAATGAAACAACTCCCTCAAAAGTGAACCTTCATTCCATTCACTTGGTTGAATGCAATGAAGCTTGGGGGGCATGTACCTCGTTTTGAGTCATTATGCTGTGGGCATCCGAACTTATAACAAGCATAGTTTTTCATTTCAAGCTTGTGTAAACATGAAACCAAATCCAAGCAGAGTTCTCTATAGTTCAAGCTTGTGTAAAAATGAACCCATACCCATTTTACATCTCGTGATTGTCGTTTTTATCCACTAAATTCTGCTAGATGAGCCTTGGTTGTTTTCTTTCCATCACCACCATCTCTTTGGCTGATCATACGCTTCCACTTGATTGTTTACCCTTCCTGAGGGACCACATCTATGAGTGGTCTTATTAGCCAGCCTCTTAACCATTACATGTTTTGAGCAGTTCCACCATTGCCGAAACCAGTTGCTACCCTTTATACCACTCGTTCCTCTAGGACGAGTCTTCTTTAAGCTCTTTTTTGACTCGTAAAATATGAAAAGATTTCCAAGTTTTTCCCTTTTTAATTCGTTAAACAGAATTAAAAAGGCATTCCACTTACAACTCTTTTCTAACTATGTAAACATGAAAAGATCGTCGGGCTTTTGTCATTTCAATTTCGATATTGGTTATAAAATGACGTGTCTTCGATCGCTTTTTTACTTTTTCGAATCGGGGACTCTAATTATGAAAATTACTCCTTGATCATAATGGTCAAGCGGTTCTTTCAAGTATTATTTTATACTTTTTCGGGCTTGGGGAAGACAAATTTACGAAAAAGGACATCCATGGAGTTTTCCTAAGTTTTTCTTCTGACTCCCTAAAATTGAAAAACGCTGAGTTTTTCCTATACTGGACTCGTTAAAATTTAACAGTAAAGGACCTGTTCAATTTTAAACAGGAACGAACCACTCCTTCTTAGGGTTCGAATATTAAACTAAGTTGGACTCATCCAAAGCATGAGCTTATAAAAAACCAAATGTTATCCTCCTCAAGCTTGTCAAAAATAAAGAGGTACTTGCCAGAAATGGTGGGGGAAAAGAGAGAAAAATGAA
Organism: Pinus tabuliformis; assembly: GCA_031772625.1. Taxonomy (NCBI): domain Eukaryota; kingdom Viridiplantae; phylum Streptophyta; class Pinopsida; order Pinales; family Pinaceae; genus Pinus; species Pinus tabuliformis. Next base: position 101,308,821 of record CM062814.1, read on the forward strand.
CCTGTTTGTTACACTTTGTGTTTTAGAAAAGCAGTTAACCACTCTTGAAGACGACACTTTTTGTTCACCTGGGTTGGGAAATCCTTTTCTTAACAGTTAATCAAACCATATTGAAAGTCTTCAGCCGGTTTCTGGGTATTAGCTTTAGGTAAATTGTCACCAAACCATCTGCAGTGTCATTATGTGTTCAAGAGGCCAGTTCAAATAGACCATTCATCTGCAAAATATCTGTCATCCATTTTGACCATCCCTGAATCAGCCCTTGCAAATATATTTCTTCAAAACTTGATCTATGATTTCGTGTTGTGGGCTTGCCTACAACAGATCACTTTCTATCGACTTCAACTCATTATCTAGAAAGATGGTCTAGAAATCATCAATACCTTGGAATATGCATGCCCTAATGGCAGGTTTCTCATATTCGAGGATAGGTTGCATCATTGACCTTCGATCAAAGGATTCTATCACATGTTTGACATCAACTCATTTATTCACATTTCATGGATTGTACTGAGTACTTTGAGAGCCATTGACATTATAGGTGGTTTCTCTCACACTTGTTAACAGTTCACATAATTGACTGGTAATCAAGTGATTTCTACCATGTTCGACTTCGACACATTCATTCACATGGATAGAATTGTACTAGTTCGAGAAGCAGAAATCAAGACCTTGGATCTAGTTTCCACCAACCAGGCTGCGAGGAATTTTGTTATTCATTATACAGTGGACTATTCATAAACAAATAGTTGCGTCCATACTGTGTCTACATATGTCTATACTCATGATGTATTAGAAAATCATTCCTGTATCAAAGCAGTTTAGTCAGCTTTCTAGTCAATTTGGATCTAAGTATGGGAATGCCTACCTCAGCGATGATATGTTCACATATATATATTTTGCATTGAATTTTTTTACAGGTTCCGACTGGGGTGTCCACAGGATGATCCTTGAAATGATAAAGTACTTCACTCTTCTTAGATGACAAATTTATCTTCATCTATTACAGACTTTGCACTTTAGGGGGCAATCTGTTGCACAAAAATTGTCACCTTAACATTCTGCAATCTGTGTGAGTTCATCACCACTCATATTTTCCTCCTTTGCAAGTCTTAAGCCTTATTTCCTCATATGAAGCCTTGAAAATGAGAGAAAGCCCTCAAAAGTCTATAAAACTCTGGTTCCGCACTTTCTCTTAGCATTACCTGTGGTCCCACACCTAAAGGCCATGTCCCCTGTGCATCTGACCGCTCTGTCTTTGTGTTATGGGTGTGGACCCCTGTAAAAGTAAAAAAGGCACAAGTATATTCTTAAAAAATCACCTTGAGTCATTTCTAGAAGCTTCTAGAAGGAATCTTGAGGTGGCAAGTTCGCTCCTTTAAGGTTCATGCATCCCATACCTTAAGGAGCTAACCCCTTAATGTGAGGATCTTATCCCTTTGAAGGAGGACTCTATCCCTTCATAGGTGGACCTGTAACCTCCTTCCTTTGCACTATAAAATGAAGAATTGGGTTGGTTACTTGAGAGGTTGAAAGGTGAATATTTTTGAGGTGAAATGCTGCTGGAACTTAGTCTTCCTAATTGAGCTTTTGTGAGGAGAGATTACATACCTCTTTGATCTCATTTGGAAGAGTGTGAGGCCTATCAAAGTAAAGGAGATTCATGTTTCGGACCCTGGGAAGAGCTTGTACAACATCAAGGCACCAAAGGTTGTAAGTTTCTTCTATTTCAAAGTTAATACAAACAAGTTTATTTCTCTCAATAAGCTATGTTTTATGGTTTATTTTATGGATTCCTTGATCACCATAATGAACATGATTTATGATATTAGCTATTCAGGTGTTATTTGATGTGTGCTTGTTTGTGATTGCAAGTTCTCAAAAGGAAACTCTTTCGGATGGTTGAAGGATGGCTGCTACAAACTAGCATTGGACTTAAGGTAGGGTCTAAACACCTAAATAGTTTTTATTAATGAATCACAATATGTTTGGAGAAAGATAGATTTTCTTGTCCTGCTTGTTGCTAGATATCTTTTGATATTAGGGAGATCAGCCTTGTCCGCAAGATTGATTTATTCGGCCAACACCTGCTTGAAGCCTTTTTGACCGTTCATAGTTTCCAGACACCTGGTTCAGACCCAGTTTTCTTCAATTCTAGGTATTTAAGCCATAATTCACTGAAAACCTTGTCAATTTCAGAACCAGTCACTAAGTTTTCTTAATTAAAATAAAAAAGAAACTCTCGTAACTCAAACTCACCTGGAATTGAACCACCATTGCCCTAAAAAGACTGAAAATCACCTCCCCCATTCTCAAATCCACAAGAACTGAGAATGGCTACCCCAATTTCCATGGATGTGAGACCAATCTCCTCTCCTCACCTAGACTTAGATCACCCCCCCCAGCTAATAAAGATTTCCAAATCAAGGACACCTCTGTCCATGAATCCCCTCTCAAATTACACTACCGATACAGAGACCAATACCTAAACCATGCTAATAAAATTGGTCTTTGGGAGTCCAATTTTCCCAAGTACCAATTCCCTGAAGTTCATATTTTCCTAGAAATTGTCCATTACTGCCATGCAAACTATATCCCCAGCCAAAGAGCAGTGGTGTCCCCTAACCAGACTGTATGTTTCACCATCACTGCTGCATCAATTAATGAAATGTGGCAACTACAACCAGGGAAAAACCTAACTCCTATTTCAATTGGAGACCTATTAGACCGATTCCCCAAGCTTACCACTACAAAACTTGCTGAGATGTTCCAAACCTTCATTGTAGAAGAAAAGCATATTCCAAAAGATCCTCCTCTATATGGATACACCATATTTTCCAAATTTTGCCAGGATATTGTAGAAATGATATCCAGTATCCTAGGTTATATCACTAGTGAGTATATAGATAAAATCATCCCAGATTTCATGTCCATCTTCACTCCAGGACAGCCTCCTGCTGTCATTTATGATTATGCCAAGTTTCTAGCCGATAGGATGCATGACCGATTTCTTAGGATGAGTAATGAGAGAGATTTCAAGTATTCCTCTATTTTGTATCACCTTTTTCTATACTATCAAGCAGATAAGTTCACCTTTACTCTCCAGAAGCTTGATACAAAAGGTCACCCTAGGTCAATGATTTTTTGGACTCCATTGATCCATAAATATGACTCCCCATATTCATATACAGACTTCATAGACCTATTTGTACATCCTGTTAGAGTCGGTCTAGTAGCCCTCCATCACCGATCAAAGCTCTTTGCATTTGCATAAGTAGGTGTCTCATCAGTGTCATCTCATTGCATTCCATTAGGCATGCCATAACCCTGATGGAGGAGCTGGTGTCTTTATTCCCCTCTTGGCACTGCTGGATCAAGTTGTTTCAGTCAATAAACTCTTTCAAGGTTACTTGTCTTGTCTTGAGGTCAAAAGTCCTAGGTCTAGGGTTTAGGTCCAATTTTTCTTTGAGGTCATGTCTTTAAAAGTCAATAAATGCCCAGCAGGCCAGAGGGATGACTATCAAAGTATTTCTTCAAAAGATTTCATCTTGTACAGCTAATTTTTACCTTGGATTTAAAAACCTTGTTTTTAAAGACAAGGTCATTTTCTCATATTTGTAAAAAGTTGTAAAATTTCAAAATTCTTCGAAAGTCAGCATGCATCCCTGGTCCCCTTTGCCAAGATTTCTCAGAAGCTATCCCTGCAAAAATTTTCAACAAAATGCATCAGTTCAACCAATTTCAGGACAAAAAGAAACCATAAAGTCAGCAACATTTAAATTTTAAAAAAAGTGTCAAGTTATAAACATTAGAAAGAGGGTTTGAGGGGAAATTAATTTAAATCAAGCCTATAAAGCCCCTCTCTCCCTCCATTTGATCATCATTTGCCTCAAAGCAATAGTGAAAAGCGATTTGGAGAGAAATTGGGTGAAATTGCAGACAGAGCCCGCGCGCGACCTGTCAAGACCTGCGCGCGACGTGTTGGGCAGGCGCGACGTGTCAGGGGGGTCATAGCAGTTGAGAAAAAGCACTGGCGCGACGTGTTGGGTGCGCGCGACCCGTCCAGACCAGCGCGCGACGTGTTGGGAATTCATCCACAAAAAATTGCCTGTAAACTGCAAAACGACCCCAAATTTCTTCAAGATTGCAGGTAGGCCTCTGATCATCAAAGTATTTTTCTTGATAAAGAAAAATGAACATGGGAAATTTGTTTTAATGCCATCAAGTTGAGATGAGAAGTTTATGTATATTTGCTTTAAAAATGTCAAAGTGCAAGTAGAGATAGGGTTTTGTTTTTCTGCTCTCAAGGTCATCCCTTTCACTCCCATTTTTTCCCCCACATCCCAACCATCTCCCTTATCATTTTTACCTATTCTCCCTACTAAAAAATATTAAAGGCCCAAAACCCTACCCATATCCATAAAATCCAATAATATAACCTTAAACTCTACTTCCCATAAAATCTTTGCAAATGATAATGGTATGATGTTGTATATGTCATGATTCCTTCCCTTAATTCCCTTTTTCATGTATTTTCCCTAATTCCCCTTAGAAGTCTCCCTTCCCTAACATCTCCCTTGTGTTATTTGTCCCCTTGAAGCAGCATTTCAAACAGGGAAAAACAGTAGGTCATTTGAGCAGAAACAGCAGTACATTTCAGCCACTTTGCTCTTGAAACCATGTCAGAAACCGAAACCGACTATGAGCAAAGTGATGACCGTGAGTCAACACCAGAGGTTGAGGTACAAAGGAGGCCTCACAGGGGTGGTAAGAGTGGTCACCATGTGAGAGAGGAGCCCACCTCTTTGACCTATTTGCAGGCTTGTCCACTTGCAGTCACATGTTTCCGCTACCTCTCATGTTATGAATTTTGCGAGAGGATTTCTCAAATTCAGCACCATAGGGAATTGGTCCGCTTGTTTGTTTTGCATCTGCATGATGGGCATGTAAATCTTGCAGGGGTGGATTTTATATTGTCGTCTGAAATTATTGCTCAAGAAACAGGGATACCCAATGTGGGAGAAGAGTGGAACAAGCGCAAACTATTGGACAGATTTCAGTATGAGCCCTACATTAAACCTGCCTACATGAGGTACATGACTGGTGTATTTCCTTTCAGGTTTTTGAGGGATGAGTATGCTCCCTTGATGAGGCTCATCATGCGTTATTTCACCTGTGAGGGCAGATTTTCATGTTTGTATTCGTACCATATTCGCTTGTTGATGCATTTCACATGGGTACGGATGATGAACATACCATTTTTCATGTGCCGGAATATTGAGAAGATGGTGCCCTTGGTGCAGAGAAAGAGCCCAACACAGCAACACAGGAGCATCTATCATTATGGTTTGATCCAGCTTGTGGTCATACATCAGTTGGCTCAGCAGGGTATCACATGGGAGGATTTTATCTCTCGAGATTTTTTCACAGCACCAACATCATCACCCCCTGAGGTTGTTTATGAGGAGGGAGGGCCTTCACAGCAGCATGATATTCCTGAGATCAGACATGTCAGCTCCCCTCTATGGGTCACATATCAGAAAGGCCACAGGGCCTTATTTGCATCAGCTAGGCGAGTATTTTCTCCACACCAGGTGGAAGGGGTCTCGCCTTCTTCATCAGCACCGCGAGTGTTATCTCCACACCAGGTGGAAGGGGCCTCGCTTCCGACAGCAACACAGGTACAAGAGAGAGGCAAGAAGCCCAATATTGATGAGGGGCCATCAGGTGATCCAGGCATAGATGTTGTTGACCTCGATATCAGTTCTCCTAGCCTAGAGTCAAAGGAGATCATTCAGCACCTAAGGGCTGAAAATGACTCATTGTAGCAAAGATTGGAAATGGAAAATTGGACAATCACCTACTTAGAGCAGTGCAACAAGCAACTTGGAGATGAGCACACTCTTGATGAGTTGTGGAGGATCCATGAAGACCGCAACTTGGCGCGCAAGAGACCCGGTGATTTGGTACCCGTTGAGCGAGAGGCTATGCTTCTCCGGGTCAATGCTCATCTGGAGAGGCTGCTGGCCAAGGCTAACAAAGATAAGGACCTACTCCGGAACATGAAAAACCACTATTGGACCCGAATGCACGTATGCAAGGCGAAAATGAAGGTGATCCAAGGGTTGTTGGCTAAAGAACTAAAACGAAGGAAAAGGCCCGATCCCCTCCACATCTTGGCTGAGGATTCCTTGAAGGAGCATGATACTAAATGACTTAACTCCAGCATAAATTTCAAAAAAAATTGAGCATTTTTTGTCACTTGTGAATTTTTGGGCAAAAAACAGGTTTTCTCCACCAACACGTCGCGTGCCGCGCGCGACCCTTTCGATGGGCAACTCCATTTTGGGAAAACTCAGCATTTTTGGATTTTTCATGCAAAGATACACCTGCTCAGCAATTACCAAGAGATTTCATCAAGTTTTGAACCTCCAGAAGGTCAAAAAACATGCAAAAAATGACTTTCTGCCACCTTTTTGACACACAGGGAGCAGTCTTGGGAGATTGCAATTTTGGAGGGGAAAATGGCCACCAAATTCAGAAATTCCACTTGGGTTGGAAAGTAGACATCCAGACCTTTCCAACACGCCCACTTTTGCCTCATTTGGACACCTGGAAGTGCCACAAAAGCAGCGCCAAAGGCGCGCGCCCTGTTCAGGATCAGGGCGCGACGTGTTTGGGTAGTTTTCACAGAAATTCACCTACAGCTCAGCAAAACGCAGTTTTGACTGGATTTGAATTTTTGGAGTAGATTTTGATCCTCCTTGTTGTAAATGATTTAATTTTATGATATTTTGACACTTATTTATCTCTGCTAGAAGATTCATTCATGAGATAGGCAAAAATTTAATGAATGAATTGGTTTCCTAGCTTATAGAGGCAAGTTGTTTTGACTGCCTAGTTTTTAGTGCTCAGTTTAGAATTGGTTGAAACAGCTCCTAGGATAGTGAGCTCGACCCCTAGAGGCAAGGAAAGATGTTAGATTGCCTATATTATGTACTTTCTTGGTCATTTTCATGGTTGGACTCTTGAGGGAGAAAGCTCTATCGTATTACTCATTGTATCTCTGCAATTTTGGCAAAGGAAGAAAGACCATGGTTTTGCAGTCCTTTTTGGGATTCATGTGGTTACATGTGTTGATGGTGTGTTTCTCTTTGTACTTGTAAGTTTGTTATGTGATTCATCTTCTTACTTTTCCTTCTACAAATTAGGCAAATGAAGTGTTAAAGTAGAATTCATGATTGTCATGCTCTGCTTTTAAGTTTGCTTAATATCAATGTTTTCATCTGTTTAAGGAGAACTCAAGGTGTTTACTTGTTCTCCTTAGCTCCTCACCAGTCATTCTTGCCCATCTGACTCTTTCAAAGGCATCAATACAGTCTCCTACCTTGCCCCAAAGAACCTCCTGCAAAAACTGTGTCCAATCCCCACACCCAAAATTGCCTTTTCCCGATTTTCCACCAAAATCCTAAAAATCTCAAATTAAACCTTTTTATCAGTTTACTAGACTAAAATCAGTGTTTCCTTATTGGTTATCTTACCCGTTGAAGATCTTTACCGAGATATACCGGAGAGAGCCCTCTTCTGCCCCGTAGGGCTAGCTACGAGGCTAAGTGGTTTGATGTTGCCTTGGAGTTTGCCTTTCTCAGCCTGAGGTGAAATTTCAAGCGTTAACATATTGGCGACCATACTGGGGAGAAAATTCGACTTGTTTATTGTCTTGTCCATGTACATGAAATCAAATTGCAGATCTGATGCTGATGGTGGACAGCAGTCAGACACATATGCAGGCTGAACCATTCACCTGGCGACTCCAACTCGATCCAGACAGTCCAGTGCTCGCTGATCCATTTATGCAATGGTGGGGTATGTGGCAAACCCTGCCCTGTGTGAAGCTCTAAACGAAGTTAGAGAATGGTTAGTGGATATTGAAATTAATGAAGAATTTTTCAGTACCTTCCTTCAATGTTTGAAATCTCCGAAGTTTCATCTTGAAACTAAAACTGGTGTCTGTGAGTTAGTTGTTGAAAGAATCGAAAAGGAGATTCAATGTTTAGATGAGCAAATCCAGTCATATGATTTCCAAGACCCTAAAAAATTCTGGGAAATCCTTCCTCCTTTGCAACAAGAAATAACAGACTTGCCTATAGATGTTTACATTGACAATGTGCAGCTGGAGGTATGTATTGCAGAGTTGGGGCAGCCAACAGAGTCCGGTTTCCGTGATCCAATGGCAGCATACATGGAAACGTTTTTCAGTTTGACTGACAAATCAAGCTGTCTTATACATAGCCAGGCTCATTACGTGCATGAAGGGCTACCAGCAATTACATCTGTGTCCTCATGGAAGCATTCTCGAGCGGCATCATTTTCATGTTTACTGGAATGGTTGATCTGGCATTTTAGTATTACCTGATCTACTGTTTTTTATAGCAAAGTAGGGTAGATTTTGTAAATAAATAAGCAAACAAAGGGCAGTATTTTGTTCCAGTTTCATTACAGTTTAGTTTGAAGTTTGCCGAATTAGTCTTTCAATCAATTCAGTGAGTTTCCAGTTAATAAGTTGAGTCTTCAGTTGTGTTGATTTGTTGAAATAATGGACTCCATTGCCCAATGATTGAAAAGCACTGGTCTGCTCTCCCAGAGGTCTAAGGTTCTTGGTACCTCCAAGGAGCTACCATCCCCATTGGAGCCAATGTTAGAGTCGGTCTAGTAGCCCTCCATCAAAGATCAAAGATCTTTGCATTTTCATAAGTAGGTGTCTCATCAGTGTCATCTCATTGCATTCCATTAGGCATGCCATAACCCTGATGGAGGAGCTAGTGTCTTTATTCCCCTCTTGGCACTGCTGGATCAAGTTGCTTCAGTCAATAAACTCTTTCATAGTTACTTGTCTTGTCTTGAGGTCAAAAGTCCTAGGTCTAGGGTTTAGGTCCAATTTGTCTTTGAGGTCATGTCTTTAAAAGTCAATAAATGCCCAGCAGGCCAGAGGGATGACTATCAAGGTATTTCTTCAAAAGATTTCATCTTGTACAGCTAATTTTTACCTTGGATTTAAAAACCCTGTTTTTAAAGACAACGTCATTTTCTCATATTTGTAAAAAGTTGTAAAATTTCAAAATTCTTCGAAAGTCAGCATGCAGCCCTGGTCCCCTTTGCCAAGATTCCTCAGAAGCTATCACTGCAAAAATTTTCAAGAAAAAGCATCAGTTCAACCAATTTCAGGACAAAAAGAAACCATAAAGTCAGCAACATTTAAATTTTAAAAAAAGTGTCAAGTTATAAACATTAGAAAGAGGGTTTGAGGGGAAATTAATTTAAATCAAGCCTATAAAGCCCCTCTCTCCCTCCATTTGATCATCATTTTCCTCAAAGCAATAGTGAAAAGTGATTTGGAGAGAAATTGGGTGAAATTGCAGACAGAGCCCGCGCGCGACCTGTCAAGACCTGCGCGCGACATGTTGGGCAGGCGCGACGTGTCAAGGGGGTCATAGCAGTTGAGAAAAAACACTGGCGCGACGTGTTGGGTGGGCGCGACCCGTCCAGACCAGCGTGCGACGTGTTGGGAATTCATCCACAAAAAATTGCCTGTAAACTGCAAAACGACCCCAAATTTCTTCAAGATTGCAGGTAGGCCTCTGATCATCAAAGTATTTTGCTTGATAAAGAAAAATGAGCATGGGAAATGTGTTTTAATGCCATCAAGTTGAGATGAGAAGTTCATGTATATTTGCTTTAAAAATGTCAAAGTGCAAGTAGAGATAGGGTTTTGTTTTGCTGCTCTCAAGGTCATCCCTTTCACTCCCATTTTTTCCCCCACATCCCAACCATCTCCCTTATCATTTTTACCTATTCTCCCTACTAAAAAAAATTAAAGGCCAAAAACCCTACCCATATCCCTAAAATCCAATAATATAACCTTAAACTCTACTTCCCATAAAATCTTTGCAAATGATAATCATATGATGTTGTATATGTCATGATTCCTTCCCTTAATTCCCTTTTTCATGTATTTTCCCTAATTCCCCTTAGAAGTCTCCCTTCCCTAACATCTCCCATGTGTTATTTGTCCCCTTGAAGCAGCATTTCAAACAGGGAAAAGCAGTAAGTCATTTGAGCGAAAACAACAGTACATTTCAGCCACTTTGCTCTTGAAACCATGTCAGAAACCGAAACCGACTATGAGCAAAGTGATGACCGTGAGTCAACACCAGAGGTTGAGCTACAAAGGAGGCCTCACAGGGGTGGTAAGAGTGGCCACCATGTGAGAGAGGAGCCCACCTCTTTGACCTATTTGCAGGCTTGTCCACTTGCAGTCACATGTTTCCGCTACCTCTCATGTTATGAATTTTGCGAGAGGATTTCTCAAATTCAGCACCATAGGGAATTGGTCCGCTTGTTTGTTTTGCATCTGCATGATGGGCATGTAAATCTTGCAGGGGTGGATTTTATATTGTCACCTGAAATTATTGCTCAAGCAACAGGGATACCCAATGTGGGAGAAGAGTGGAACAAGCGCAAACTATTGGACAGATTTCAGTATGAGCCCTACATTAAACCTGCCTACATGAGGTACATGACTGGTGTATTTCCTTTCAGATTTTTGAGGGATGAGTATGCTCCCTTGATGAGGCTCATCATGCGCTATTTCACCTGTGAGGGCAGATTTTCATGTTTGTATTCGTACCATATTCGCTTGTTGATGCATTTCACACGGGTACGGATGATGAACATACCATTTTTCATGTGCCGGAATATTGAGAAGATGGTGCCCTTGGTGCAGAGAAAGAGCCCAACACAGCAACACAGGAGCATCTATCATTATGGTTTGATCCAGCTTGTGGTCATACATCAGTTGGCTCAGCAGGGTATCACATGGGAGGATTTTATTTCTCGAGAATTTTTCACAGCACCAGCATCATCACCCCCTGAGATTGTTCATGAGGAGGGAGGGCCTTCACAGCAGCATGATATTCCTGAGATCAGACATGTCAGCTCCCCTCCATGGGTCACATATCAGAAAGGCCACAAGGCCTTATTTGCATCAGCTAGGCGAGTATTTTCTCCACACCAGGTGGAAGGGGTCTCGCCTTCTTCATCAGCACCGCGATTGTTATCTCCACACCAGGTGGAAGGGACCTCGCTTCCGACAGCAGCACAGGTAGAGGAGAGAGGCAAGAAGCCCAATATTGATGAGGGGCCATCAAGTGATCCAGGCATAGATGTTGTTGACCTCGATATCAGTTCTCCTCACCTAGAGTCAAAGGAGATCATTCAGCACCTAAGGGCTGAAAATGACTCAATACAGCAAAGATTGGAAATGGAAAATTGGACAATCACCTACTTAGAGCAGCGCAACAAGCAACTTGAAGAGGAGCACACTCTTGATGAGTTGCGGAGGATCCATGAAGACCGCAACTTGGCGCGCAAGAGACCCGGTGATTTGGTACCCGTTGAGCGAGAGGCTATGCTTATCCGGGTCAATGCTCATCTGGAGAGGCTGTTGGCCAAGGCTAACAAAGATAAGGACCTGCTCCGGAACATGAAAAACCACTATTGGGCCCGAATGCACGTATGCAAGGCGAAAATGAAGGTGATCCAAGGGCAGTTGGCTAAAGCACTAAAACGAAGGAAAAGGCCCGATCCCCTCCACATCTTGGCTGAGGCTTCCTTGAAGGAGCATGATACTAAATGACTTAACTCCAGCATAAATTTCAAAAAAATTTGAGCATTTTTGGTCACTTGTGAATTTTTGGGCAAAAAACAGGTTTTCTCCACCAACACGTCGCGTGCCGCGCGCGACCCTTTCGATGGGCAACTCCATTTTGGGAAAACTCAGCATTTTTGGATTTTTCATGCAAAGATACACTTGCTCAGCAATTACCAAGAGATTTCATCAAGTTTTGAGCCTCCAGAAGGTCAAAAAACATGCAAAAAATGACTTTCTGCCACCTTTTTGACACACAGGAAGCAGTCTTGGGAGATTGCAATTTTGGAGGGGCCAATTGCCCCCAAATTCAGAAATTCCACTTGGGTTGGAAAGTAGACATCCAAACCTTTCCAACAAGTCCACTTTTGCCTCATTTGGACACCTGGAAGTGTCTCAAAAGCAGCTCCAAAGGCGCGCGACCTGTTCAGGATCAGGGTGCGACGTGTTGGGCAGTTTTCACATAAATTCACCTACAGCTCAGCAAAACGCAGTTTTGACTGGATTTGACTTTTTGGAGTAGATTTTGATCCTCCTTGTTGTAAATGATGTAATTTTATGATATTTTGGCACTTATTTATCTCTTCTAGAAGATTCATTCATGAGATACGCAAAAATTTAATGAATGAATTGGTTTCCTAGCTTATAGAGGCAAGTTGTTTTGACTGCCTAGTTTTTAGTGTTCAGTTTAGAATTGGTTGAAACAGCTCCTAGGATAGTGAGCTCAACCCCTAGAGGCAAGTAAATATGTTATATTGCCTATATTATGTACTTTCTTGGTCATTTTCATGGTTGGACTCTTGAGGGAGAAAGCTCTATCGTATTACTCATTGTATCTCTGCAATTTTGGCAAAGGAAGAAAGACTAGGGTTTTGCAGTCTTTTTTGGAATTCCTGTGGTTACATGTATTGATGGTGTGTTTATCTTTGTACTTGTAAGTTTGTTATGTGATTCATCTTCTTACTTTTCCTTCTGCAAATTAGGCAAATGAAGTGTTAAAGTAGAATTCATGATTGTCATGCTCTGCTTTTAAGTTTGCTTAATATCAATGTTTTCATCTGTTTAAGGAGAACTCAAGGTGTTTACTTGCTCTCCTTAGCTCCTCACCAGTCATTCTTGCCCATCTGACTCTTTCAAAGGCATCAATACAGTCTCCTACCTTGCCCCAAAGAACCTCCTGCAAAAACTGTGTCCAATCCCCGCACCCAAAATTTCTTTTTCCCGATTTTCCACCAAAATCCTAAAAATCTCAAATCAAACCTTTTTATCAGTTTACTAGACTAAAATCAGTGTTTCCTTATTGGTTATCTCGCCCGTTGAAGATCTTTACCGAGATATACCGGAGAGAGCCCTCTCCTGCCCCGTAGGGCTAGCTACGAGGCTAAGTGGTTTGATGTTGCCTTGGAGTTTGCCTTTCTCAGCCTGAGGTGAAATTTCAAGCGCTAACACATCCCATTCTGACAATGTTGATAGGAAGCCCACCTCCAAGAATCAGTTCAGATATAACGAGGATCCTGCAACTCTCAAAACAACACAAAGTGGGGGATTGGTACTTGTACCAAACCACACTAAAATTAGAATATATGGTTGTGAGCTGGCCCCATATAAGCTTCCCAAATACCTCCCAATGAGGTTATTTTCTCTGGAGTACTACAGGCAGATAATCAATTCAGATGAGGTACACTTTGTCAGAGCCAAAAAGAAGGAAAAGAATGGCTCATCCCTTCTTCATAGTTTTACGAGCTCGAGGGAGGGGAAAAACTTGGGGATTTTTCGATTTAAGTGTGAGAAACGGTCCCAAAAAAGAAAGTGCTCTTGCTACTGCCGTATCTTTTTAATGAGCCCAGTAACAAAAACTTGGGAATTTTCAGTTTAACGAGCGAGAAAAGTACCTAAAATAATGCTCGGGTCATTTTTATCAATTTTAACGAGCCTAAAGCCAAAGCTCGAGATTTTTTCAATTTAAAGAGTGAGAAAAAAGTGCCTAAAAAGAATGCTCCCTTGGTCTTTTTCAGTTGAATGAGCTGGAAAAAAGACCAAAAAATAGTTGCTCAGAGCATCGTTGTATTGATTTAACGAGCGCAACGATGAAAACTTGGAGATGTTTCTTATTTTTTAAAGAGCGATAAAATATCACAAAAAGTGCTCTAACCATCGTCACAAAGATTTAACGAGCTTAACGATGAAAACTCAGAGGTGTTTATATTTTTTAAAAAGCAATAAAATATCTCAAAAAGTGCTCTATATCTTTGTTGTAGTAGTTTAACAAGCCCAAAGAAGGAGACTCGAGGTTTTTCAGATTAACAAGCAACAAAAATACCATAAAAAGAATGCTCAGTCATCTTCATGGTAGTTTAACGAGCTTGAAGAAGGAGACCCAAGGATTTTTTGGATTAACGAGAAAGAAAAATACCATAAAAATAATGCTCGATCTTCCTTGATCTCATGCTTGACAATAGAAGGGTCTATGCCATGCATTTCCTCATAAGACCAAGGGAAAACATCGTAGAAGTCCCTAAAAGGGTAGGTGAAGCTCCCAATTTCCTCAAGATTGTGATTGGCTCTAATCTGTATGTTTTCCAAGATGCCTGTCATGATAGAAATATCGATGAGCAATGTTTTTGAAATATTTCCCATGTTTCCTTCATCCTCCAAAGGTTGGAGGATCGTATAGGGTGAGGAAATGATTTCTTGTATGTCAGGGGATAGGATTTGAAGAGGCATCATGTTCGAATCAGATATTGAAACACGATGGTGCGAGTCCTCCCAAGGTCGCTCTTCTAAACTCATGATCTCTCTAATAGCTTCATCCATAGGTAGGAGTTGATCGAGTAGATCAAAAGGAGGAGCATTTATGGGAATGGCAGTGGTACCGTCGGCAGTAACCAACATGAACGGAGATGCGAATGTGGATTGAATGGCTTGCTAGGCCAATTCAGTTGGTGATAGCGGCATCTATTCTCCTAATGTGTCAAGGTCTGAAGGAGCCAGTAGGATCCATGGATCGGTCTGTTCATGAGAAAAGATTAAAGCATGTTGAACAGTTGTGAAACCTTTGTTGGCTGAAGAGGAAAACAACCCATGAGGGAAGAAGCCTTCAGTAGACCGGTACCTAAACTGACATAGCAGTCAATTCCACCTCCTACTAGGGGTACAGAGTCACTTGGTAATGGTGAATAATCAAGGGTGCAAAAAGACAACTAATCCATTGTAATAACCTTTCTATCCAATGGAAATTGGATGATGTGAAAGACAGTAGATATGATGGCCACCATGGCATGTGTCCAACTGTGACCTAGCAAGAGATTATAGTCGAGTTTTTTGTCTACAACTTCTATGTCCACCGATTTTCCCATGCAAAGTGATGGGGAAACTGGCTAGGTATCCTTTTTGGATAAAGGTGTGGTCGTCGAAAGCTTTAAGGGAGTTCGACAGTGGGGATAGGGTTGGAGAACCCAGGGCGAGCCAACATAAAGCCGACATGACACAGGTAGAAGAACCTTCGTCGATGACAGTTCTATGTATACCTTTACCTTTCGAAGTGATATGCACCTAGAATGCAAGCTGGTGAGAAAGGGGAGGTTTACACTTGTCCATGTCGAAAATAGCAAGCATGGAATCCACTGGGTCAATACCTCCAATAGCTGAAAGCAAAGCTTTCCGTTGCATTGGGCATGTTTCTAATACTTTGAGTGCCGACATGGCCAACGGCGCTTGTGCCAAATCCTCTATGATGTTGTAGTGTTGGGCGACATGTGCAGATGTATTGTGCATTGTGCATCGAAGTGCCCCTTTTGGGGGTTGAATTACAAGGTCCTCAACTCACCTTTCAATACGAAAATCATTGCGCGGTGGTGGGTTTTGACCTGAGGATGGTTCTGCTACAGAAGCGACAGGAGCTCCATAAGATTTGGCTCTTGTGGCAAGTTCTACCATTTCAAACGTGAAAATGGTAGAAGACCCTTCACCAGCTAAAGGATGTTGTGAACCATCATTGCCCCCTTGTGGGGGTTGCGGTTGGTTTGCAATAAGATTTTGTTGTTGTTGAGCGAGGAAAGGATTTTTTAGGACAGCGGTGGTCCTACCAGTATCCTTTTGAGCAATGTATTATGTGCATTCCTGAAGACGTGGACAACGATAGGTCATGTGGTCTTCAACACAGATTTTGCAAGGAAATGTGGCGGGTTTATCCTTTCCATCGTTAGTAGGCGCAGCGGCCTTCTATTTTGGGTTTTGCTACTTTATTGACTACTCTTCAGAAGGAGAGGTCATTTTCTTATTCTTCTTTTTCTTACCACCGAGATTTTGTGTAGACTGCACAGAGTTTATCTCAGTGGTAGGAAGAGCAGTCGATTTGGTAGTAGTGGAAGCATTGGGGTTTCCAGGCGCAGTGGGGATTATGTCGTAAACAGTGCCAGACGATGAATATATCAAATCTAAGTGTTGGGCATGACGTATGGATTTGTCTTCTGTGACCGCACCACCTAGAGCAACATCTCTAGCCATTCGCAGAAGTAAGGACTTGTAGAACTAGTCCATTAAGAGAAAGTCTAGGAGGGGAGCTTTGACTAGCCTCCGCCTATGTCTCCATTCATGTATATGATCATAGATGTGGGTGGTGGTATCCTGAAAAAATGAAGTGGGGAGCTTTGTCCCAGTCTCATAGTGAATAGGTAACTAGAAGTGCTTTAGGAATTCCATTGCTAAAGTGTCAAAGGTGTTTACTGACATGTGTGGTAACTCAATATACCATTTCGTTGCGTTGCCAGTGAGGGTGCGGGGAAAGAGACGTAACCGGACACTATCATCCACCATAGAGTTTGAAACACAATAGAGATGGTAGGTGGTGATATGGGTGCCTAGATCCTCCCCTTGTTTTCCATCGAACTTTGGGATGTCTGTTGGTATTTTATGCGAGATCGGCGGCCATTGTAAGTTGTGATAGATGGGGTCGTTTGTCAACTTGTATAAGTTAGGTATATCCAACATTGCTAAGAAAGGCAGAGAGTTAGGTGCCCCCGACTCAGACCATGGTGATGAAGGATGACTTGAGGAGCTTTGCGCTCCTCCCATCGTTTGGTTCCCCATAGTGTACATGGGTTGCGTGGTGTAGCAGTTGCTTTGAGGTATGGTGTTGTAGAGTGGATTTCCACGAGGATTTTGATACTGGGGTATGGAATTGCCCCCAGAATAGGCGGTGCCCCCTCGACTCATTTGAGTATGTGAGTAGGGTGCCCCCATGGACTAGTTGGGAACCCCTTGTGGATTCTCGCCCGACACAGAACTGACCATTTGGCCTTGATTGACAGAGGGAACACTCATGTCAATTAGCGACTGACCATGCATGCCTGAGAATAGAGGGGGAACTATTACGTTCCCTACCGGCATGTGCATATTGGGAACCCCCTATGTATATGAATCTAGGGGTTTGAACTGTACATTGGTGGCCAACCATGTTGTTGGTAAACGGGAACTGCGCCCATAGTGCCGCATTGAGTGTTATAAGGAGCACTATATGTGGCACTTGTCGAAGGTATGCAATGTGGCACCATAGGGGTGGAACCTGACATCTGCGAGGTTCTAGTCATAGAGGGTGTCGTGTGAGTGGTTGTACCTGGGACAAACAGAATAGCAGGATTCCACATTATCGGTGTTGTGATGACTGTCGACTTGGGGAGAGGTGAAGGACCAAAAGTATCCCTAAAGTTCCACAACCCGTTAGGCATCGACTGGATAGATGGAAATGTTCCAACTACTGAAGCAGGAAGTATAGGTACCACGGGAGCCAAGACAAGTTCTAACGGATCCGTGAGCAGAGGGTTAAAGGGGGGAAGAAATCCCTCGGTGAAGAGATCCTCCGGCAAACTTGAATCGTTGGTTGTCCAAACAGATCTTGTGTGAGATCTAGGAGATTGATCCCTTGAAGATGAGGAATCTAGTTCAGTGGAACTTGGCGGATCCTCCACAATGAGTGGAGGAAGTCCTAACAATCGCTATAGTGACGATGAGGGCCGGATGTAGCCACGGTGACAGTTAATTTTATCAATAAATTTTTATCGTGATATTCTTTAAAGTCTCAAATGATAGCACTCAAGTGCCAAAATAAATATAAAAAATAAACTAAATGAATCAATCAACAAACAGTGGGAAATTACCTCGTCTGATAAGCATTGATCACTAGAGATGAAACTCGGTCTCTCAATGAATAATAGAAAAGGATGGCCAAATGTACCATTATGGTTACTCTAGAGCTTCACCCGAACCTCAGATTGAGGGGCCAAGTACTCTCGTGAAGATGAGCACCCTCCCAAAAACTGAAGACAAAGTAGATCCATCTGTGTTAGGTACCAGGACAGCCTGTCCCAGTCACCTTGTGTAAGTACCTATAAGTTTGGCCACTAGAGATACCTCAAATCACAGACATCATAGGGGGGGACATAGTCGTAGACAACATGCTATGTGGGTAGGATATCTGAGTCCCCGACTCAATTCCGAAATCCCCAAAGGGACCCCCAATACACAGAATGCCCAAAGGATTTGTAAGAGAAGGCGGGCTACCTTCAATTACAATATGATGTTGTCTCGTATTTCGCTCCATTGTTAGTGGAGTGGTCCCAGTAATATGAGTGCAGAAGGAATTTTTCGCTCATTAACAACACTAGTTTTGGCTTTCAACCTTGGGAAGTTCACTCACATGCTTATCCCAAGATCCTAGCCTAGCTAATTTTGGTTTGCTCAAAAGAGTAACTAATTGATTTTAATGTAAATTTTATGTGTATTTGATTATTGCCTTTGTTAGGGGTGTTGACGTATGAAATACGGTGAGACTCTTGACTCAATAAATCGTTCAGAAACAATGCTTCAAAAAAAAAATCAATTTGATGCATACAAGTTGTATTCTACATATTCATATTTTGCACATATTCATAGATTCGTCTATGCATCTATAGTCTTTCAACACATGCATAACCAAAAGATTCTTTTCCAATATTTCATAACAACTACAAAAAACCAAAATGAAGCAACTCGCAACTATTTAAACAGAAGGACGAACACAAATTATCAGTCTTTCTTTCAGAAAAAAAAATAAATAAATAAATAAATAAAAAATATAAATAAATAAATAAAGAAAGAAAAAATAAATAAATAAAAATAAAAATAAAATAAATAAATAAATAAAAATATAAAATATAAAATAAAAAATAAAAATAAAAATAAAATAAATAAAAATTAAAAATTAAAAATAAAAATAAATAAAAAATAAAAATAAAAAAATTTCTAAGAGAGAAAAATCAAAACTTTTTCCTAAAAATAAATTTCTAGGACACCAATTTTGCTAACATGATATAGTTACAGATCTTATTTCAGCCCATGAGAAGATTTTCCATCCCTTTTGGTCCATAGATACTACTGGAAATCAATGCAAAGGGAGACTAACGTTCTGTGACAGTGGCTACAGAGAGTTAGTAGGGTCACTAATGCTCCTTGCACACAGGCACAGTGCTTTATAAGGCTCTGTGTAGCCTGGTAACCTGCGTTAGTGTGGGAAATATATCACAACAAGGGTTTCCAAGATTAGTTTCTGAGATGAATGTATACTAGTAGGATGCAGCAAGATATTTGGTGGATCAGAAAAAGGATTGTTGAAGAATAGGGAGCTCTCGGAATGAAGAGAAAATATAGAATAGTCTGGGTAAACTAGGAAATAGATGTATAGTCCCCATCGGAGTTGCCAATTCTGCTATGTGGTAAAATGCATGGTGTATGGAGAATGAAAACTACCCTCAAAGGCCTTCTAGGGACCTTCGACAGACTATAAGATTATCTCCAGAATCTACCAAGTTATACACATGTTCATCTAACAAATATTATATTAGATATCATTTTTGGATTCAACCGCGTTAGGTAAGTCATTCACGTATGACCATGTCCATGAGAGGTAGTCATGTTAACAAATATTAGTTAACAAAGTATGGAAAGAGGATTACCTTAAGTCTCCTTCTAGATTTGTTTGGAGATCGCAATGTGGCCAAGAAGAACTCCTTCAAAGCCGGCTCCAAATCAATTCCTGCACAAAGGAAAGGAAAACACAATCACAACATACGATCTTGTACAACTAAACCACTCATCTAAACAAGTATCAAATGAACAAATTAATGAACAAAGGTTACCGACACCATGGAGTATTGAACACAACTGCAGTTCTGTATTAATAACAGAAGAGTGGCTACAACCATCCGTTGTATCAGTCTTCCTTTGCCCCTTCCGCTTCTCTCTCTCTCTCTCTCTTTCATCTCACTTCTTCAAGTATATGACCATTCACAATAGCTTAGTAGGCTATCCTTTCAAATGATCTGACCCCTTTCACAATGGCCCTCTCACTGCTTATGTAGCAATCGTGTTAGGGTTAATAAGCTCTTCATAGAGTTCATTAGGGAAAAAGCAATGAACCTGCCCTGATTTCCAGCTCTTTCCCATTTGCCTTCTTTTTCAGATTGGAATTTCCCCAAATAGTTTGATTTTTGGGAATTCCCTTGCTTTTCTTGAGCAAATTTAGGGATAAATATCTAGATATTTGTGAGCATATTCGTTGGTTTGACCCACTAAACTTCCCTTAGTTTCACTAACGTTGCCCCTGGTCTAACAACTTGAGTTAGCAAGGTCACTAACACACCCTTAGGCTTGGTAACAAGCTTTATAAAGCAGGTTCTCAGTGTGCAACTAGCGTTAGTGTGGAGTCAAGGCTTGCAATTGTGGTCTTTGCTTCAGTCATGTTGTCTTTCACCTCTGACTTGATGAGGAGGTCATTTTTTTGTATAACAGTATCATGACAGTGGCTATGTATAGATATCATCATGTTTTTACTTTTAAATGAATGAACAATGTATCTATGGCCTAATAGATCATAATGCAGCTAATGTTATATGGAAACAATGCCTCATAGAGAATATCAAATAATTATGAATCCCTTATGATCAGTTCTACTGTAAAGACCTGTAGCTTTCATGTATGATGAAATTCCTGTCATGGCTAGTAGGGGTCCAGTCTAGTCCTTATTGATGTTTTGGAAAAGGTATCTTTGTTCCACTGTGAAATTTCATTTTTGAACCGTCATTGAAATCTACACAGTGACCTTGATTCTGGGCCTGAAAAAGTGGCAAAAAATCTCAGATTCGCGAGCACAATACCAAGGAGAAAAGTCCCCAGACACACCCATGGCCTTTTATGGGAGAGAATGAAGCCTCCTAGACATGCCCTTGTCCATATCAAGGGAGCGTCTAGGGTTTTAATGAACTAAAACTTTAGCTGGTCTCAGGGGCTTGTTACCTGAGTGGTTGGGATGGCTCTTGGGAGTTATGTTGCTAATGTGGAAGGTTTGTGTGATGTGTTATGCCAGTTCCACTTCTGTAACTGATACATAGGGAGTCGAATCATATCATAGTAACTTCTCGTCACATGTTTACCCTATTTTCCCAGTTACTTTGGTAGATGTGGGAGGAGGGTGTTATAGTTTTAATGGTTAGTTATGTCATTTGGGCTTTGCAATGCACCTACAACATTCGTGAGAGTTATGAATGATGTATTGAGACCATTCCTTGATGATTTTTTCATAGTATACTTAGATAATATTCTGATTTTTTAGTAAGACTTGTGAAAAGCATGTCAAGCATGTGAAACAAGTTTTAGATGTATTGAAAAAAGAGAAGTTGTATTTGAAGATATCTAAGTGTGAATTTTTGGGAAACCTCTTTGGTTTATTTGGGTCATATTATAGGAGGGAGTGAATTGAAAATTGATCCCTCAAAAGTTGATGTTATTTTGAATTGGCCTAAACCCACAATGTAATAGAAGTTAGGAGCTTTTTGGTGGCATCAAAATATTGGAGAAAATTTATAGCTAACTTCTCACTCATTGCATCACCACTACATGTTTTGACAAGTGTGAAACAAGTCTTTTAGTGGGGAGGCAGCAAACAAAAATCCTTTGACACTTTGAAAGAGAAAATTAGTAAAACACTAGTTCTAGCAATTTTAGATATTAAGCATCCATTTGAGGTTCAAACCAATGAAAGTGATTACGTTATGGGAGTATTTTTGATGCAGTGTGCTAAGCTTATTAGTTATCATTCTGAAAACTTTACCAATGTGGTTGTTATAGACATATTTGGGCACTGCAACCCCAATCACATATGTCCATAAACCAAGGGCTTCTAAGCCCCTAAAAGTGTTGTTTCATACCCTAAAGGAACAAGGTCAGCTGATTACATCATTTCCCAAAAGTTCTCCCTGAAAAACTACTCAGAACTGGTCAAAATTGGACCATACAGACTGCTCCATGCTGAGGGTGTGATGCATCTCACCTGTTACACATAGAGGGTGAGATGCATACTGAAAAGCCCTTCTTTAGGGTGCGATGAGTGAGGGCAAACAAATGGCAGAGGCAGTTTTCTAGGTGGAAACCCAGAGAATATTCTAGAAATTGTTCATTTAACACTTACCTCTCTGAATTCACCCAGGGATGAGTAAGAGATCTTGAAATCTCCAAGTGGAACCAAGAACTATCAGAGAAATGACACTAATCAAAATCCCAGAACCTGACTCACCCACCTACAAATATCTGTATATGGATCCCTCATCCTAGAGATCCAAAAGGCTGAAATTTTGTATTTTGTAAGGAAGTGCTTTTGGTTTCTCTGTGAAACATCATAGTGTTAGGTGATCTAGATTTTCATGAGGTGAAGAGGGCTTTCATGCTGGGAGGATGGCGCTAGGTCAGACCAATGGGTTGTAATCCTCTCTTCTACTACTTCCATCAATAAATCTTTTTGAGTTTTCCTCCATATTCTTGTATATTTCTGAATCTTGTATTGATATATGCATTTGTATGGTTAATATACATCTGATCCTATATTGTTTATGGTTATAGATCTCTATGCTTTGATGGTATTATGCTGCTTTGACTCTAAAGGTGTCTCTTTGAAGCGAGACAAGTGAGGAAGGAGTGGCAAAGCTCTATCAAAGGAGGGAGGAAACAAGCAAGGAGCCAAGCGAAAGACTGCGGTTGGTACTCTCTGCTTCTCTCTCATCTATCTCTCATAAAGGAAAACACAAGTAACTTTATTTTGTTTGTTTCTAAGATAGCTACTTGTCTCAGTGGGACTAGCAAATCTGAATGGACACTAGTTTTCCTGATAACAAAATGGCGACTCCACTGGGGATCGAATAGCTTGATTGTTAGTCATTGTTGTTTGCTTTATAAACTACAGACAGAGCCTGAAGTTAAGCCAGCTAGCCTTCGAACTGTTTTTTCTATGCAGTTGCAAAGTAGATCAACCCTACTTCAGTCAATATCCGAGTTATTTTATGAACTGAACATCTAACTTGCAAACATCCTAAGTGCCTTGGTGGTAACTCAAATAACCTCATTAGATCAGCCCCTATACTTTGTGTTCATTGCCCATCATTAGCTTAGCCTAAATCCTTGAACTAAGCTGCAAACTGTGAGCAAAAACTGAGCTCAGTCTCGTCCCTAGACCATCACACTGTCTCTCATTAGCAGTCTGGATGCATCGCACTTCCTGTGTGTTGCAGGTGAGATGCATCCCTGTTTCCCTGTGTTACAAGTGCGATGATTAGGCGAGACTATTTCTGCTTCTAGATTTTGGTTTTCTCTTCATTGTCTTAAACTTTATTCAGTGGTTTTGTTGTCTGTGATCAGTATACCACTATTGAAACTCTCTTCCTTTGCATCATTCAGCCTCCATTGATAACGAATTGTAAATGTTTTTATGTATTTTTCATCATTTACAGTTCTCCTTTGCAAACAGTAGCTTAATCGAAATGTCATCTTTTGATTTGAAAGTGTCGCAAGTGTCGTTTTCAAACAAAGAAAAGAGTGTTGCATGGTCTTCCTCTTTTAGATAGTCGATTACACTTTTTCTATTGTATTTGATTTGGATCATCAATTCTTTGAAGTGTCGAAAGTATTTTTCAAATCGAAATTGAAAGTGTTGTCTAAATCTTCCTTTCATTTTTGAATAAGAAATTGCTAAAGTGTCCCTTTGAGAAAACATAGCTCAGATCTGTACTAATTTTTATTTTTGTCATTCTCACATTAAGGAAACTGAAAAACAAATACATGCATGTGCATTTCCATTTAGACTGCATGCGGAAATTGATTTAGGACAGTGCATCTTAGTGTGTGCTCTCTACTCTATGTTGAAAGGATTTTACTTCTCTTTCCTTAGTAGCTAGGATTTTCATTGCAAAAGAAAGTAAACGACTGTTTATCATCTTAGATTCCATATTTAGGAATTGTATATCTACATCACACGGTGAACATTAAAGGCAAACTTCTTAAGAAAGATCAACTGTAAAATAAATTTCAATGAACATAAAACCACTTTGGAATCTAATGCACAGCATCTAGAAGTCTAGTCTAGAGACATATTCCGGCATCGTAAAGCCTGGTAACTATCATTTTCATCGTAGTTTGGGTGATTCTTCCTCTTTGATACAACAAGTGCCAGTATGGACTTGTGCTCCCACGTACCGTCGAGTATATATTGGGAGACCACAATAGGTTATATCCTTTATCCTTCGGAAGCCATGTCTGTCGCCCTATCGATCACAATGCATTGAACACAACATTCGGGAAGATTGGCTGCCGTACGTAAAAAGTATTCTGCAGTTTTGTGATTGGTTTGGTAATCCCTCTGTCTAGATTTCCAGAGTAGTCACTTTCGTTCCTTTTTAGACTCCTTAAAAGAAAAAGTCCATCTGAGCACTTGTCACTTCAGGCTCATTAAAAATCGAAGGTGACTCATCTTTATCTTTTTCTTGACTCTTTAAAATTGAAAAAGCAAGTTGTGTCACAGCATCATAAAATTCATTTAATTCGGAATAACATTTTCCCCTTTTTATTTTGAGTTGGTCAAGTAATCCGCAATCATGGAAGAAAGTCAATCAAAACCCCGTCGTTCGCGGAGACTAACGAGTCAACCGTCTTTGACTCCAGAAATGAAACCATTCCGGGCCAAGCAATCTCATTTAATTGGGTCAAAGTCTCCTGGTTTATTTGAAACTTGTGTTTCAACATCCTCAGAGACTCTAGTTACTTCAACTATATCTAGTATCCTTGCCTCTACAGAAGAAGTTCCGCAGTTACAAGAGGACACTAGATCTGATCCTAGTGTAGCGTCAAACACTTCTATTTCTGAACCAGCTCCATCTAGGGATGATTCGGAAGGTGTCACCCCTCCAGCACCTGTCGCTGCAGAGTCTATACCTCCTTTGGCACCAGAAATATTTTACGGACCTGACGGTCTACCTCTTCCACCTGAGTTGATTGCTATAGAAGAGATTGTGGAGGATCTTCCATCCAATACTCCATTGCATTTTGGAACTGGGATCCACTTATATCCTTCTACTACAGAAGTTAGTCACCCTTCATCACAAGTTCCTATAGAATCACTAGGAAATCTTTTGGATAGACTCAATATGTCTGAAAAACCATCGACATCTAGGACTGTGTCATCCGATACAACAGTAGCAAAACCTCCTGTTGCCACTCCGACAATGTTCACTGGTGTACCATCTGTCCCAACTAGCTCTCAACCACTAGATGTAGTCCACCCAGGGACTATTTTGACAGTATGGTTTGTTCTTATTTGTTCATCTAGAACCTTATCTGGAATTTCTTATGTTGAGTCTCAGCAACTTGATCCTTCACATCAGTATCAATTTGGGTAGTCCAGTCTCCAAAGGCCAATTTTCCCTTTGAACACTAGATTACCGCCATATGGGGGGCAAAACACCTTTTCATTGTTCCCTCTGGGAACACAACCATATGAGAGTTCACAACAGAATTCGGGTCAAGCTGGAATCACATCCAGTGGTTGGGTACCAATACTGCCTCAACAGCCGAGAGTTGTATATTAAATACAACGAAATAAACCTATGTCGAACATTCCCACTACACCGGCTATTGTGACGATGTCGCAAGTACAAGCGCTGCCTGTTATATGTCAACCTCCAGTCTCTTAGGTCGTAATACAACAGCCTATTGTCCCCACGACTCAGTCACAACCGCCGATTAGTGGTTCCTTAACTAAAGCGACTCAGGCTCAAATGGGTACTATAACCCCTCATCTTGGTCAAACATCCAGTATTGGACAACAGCAAATGGTCTTGCAGCCATGGCTGGTGCAATATCAACAACCGCAATTCCAGCAACCTTACCGAGAACCTGAGCAACAAAGCTTTGTAGGTAATGGGCAGCCGTATATTCAAAATGGTTACCAACAATCATATTACAATGGTTACGCCCATCAACCCTATCAAAGTTATCAGCATCAAATAAATTATGCTAGTATGCAAAGACCCATGGCTCAGGCAATCCCATCTTATCCTAAGTATGCTTCACCAAACCTCAATCAACGGTTTCCTTTCATAGCGACTTTATAATTACCAGATCTGAATCGATTAACGAATGATCCAATTGCCTATGCCCCATGGTGGCTAATGATTCCTCATAAACTTCCATCAAATATTCCCAAATTCAATGGAAATCTAGGTGAAGATCCGTCGAATCACGTGATGACCTTTCATATGTGGTGTTCATCCAACACTCTCAATGATGATTCGATTAGGCTTCACCTTTTTCAGCGAACGTTAATTGGTCCGGCAGCAAAATGGTACATTGAATTGCCTAGGACTTCATTCAATAACTTCAGTGCCCTTGCCACAACCTTTTCAACCCATTTTCAGTTACCCATAAGGTATGAAATAGGAACAGAGCTTCTTACCAATTTTAAGCAGACAACAGCCACTCACATATCTGATCATATACATGAGTGGCGATGTCGTCGTAGAATGGTAAATACATATGTTCCTAATCAGCTGTTAGCTGAATGGTTTATTAAGTCATTTTTACCTTCTATTACAGAAGATGTGGCCAAGGGAGGAGTTGTCACTGAAGAGCAAGTCATTGCTCGTGCGCAATATCTAGACTTGATCTATACTCAGTCTAGCACACTCTATGACAAATTTCTGATGCTCCTAGACAGTATTTTTCCATTAATCCTCCTCCTAAATCGAACAGGGACTCTCATGCCGGCGACGGTGTGATTGGTACCTCCAGTATAAAAATTGCGAAGGCCTTGTCTAGAAAAACCCTTGTAGTTTCCAGTAAAAAGGAAAATGAAAAACTTCCTACCTCAGAGGTTAATGCCATGTCAACCGACAAAGGCAAAGAACCGAAGCAACCAGGGGGCAAGAAGAAAGGGAAAAGAAAAAAGAAGTTACAGGATGATTCATCTCTTGAAAAATCTTCTGAAAACCCTTCTGGGAAAAAGAAACCTAATTGGCCATGTCATATATGTGATGAAGACCATTGGATGAGAGATTTTCCACATAAAGTTGAGATTAAGAAGTACTTTAAGAGTTCAAAAACCTCAGTGGTATTGACCGACCCATTTCCAAACCCAGAAACTAATATGGTTGCTTGCGACAATGCTTCCCCATCCCAAGTGGTTATGTTTTCCATTTCGAAACAACAAAATGATGCTTTGATATTGACAATGAATAAAGATTATGGGAATCCACACTGTCGAACAACAAGGCTACTGATCAACCTAGTAGTTCGACAACAACTTCGACCGAATTTGCGCCACCCATCATTCCTGAGCTAATGATAAAGCCACCAAAGGGAGTACTACACAAATCGACATTTAATCATTGTGCCAGAGCAGCATAGAATTATAATATAGTGGAGGATCTGGCCCAATCGCCATCCGCTATACTTGAAGTACTGTAAAATTGCCCCTCCCAAAAGCAAGCTCTATTATCAGGAATAGGTGGGATTGACCCAGCGGATTCCAATCTTGTGGCCTTTAATCATAAAGAATATGAACCTCAGTTACCAGCTCAACTCACTTTCCTCATCCAAGTGAAAGCCCTCAACAAAACTGTTCATCGAACAATTATTGATGGGGGGCATCTACATCCATTATGTCAATGAGTTGCTAGAAAACTTTAAGCTCACCACCCCTGTCACGATCGTCAACGACGTTAAAGGCATTCGATGGATGAACATACACCCCATACGGGATATTAAGTAGCTTGCAAGTTGAACTAGGGTGCAAGACAGTAGAAAGTGACGATGAATTTATCGATGGAAACCTCGATTACAATATCCTACTGGGAAGGCCCTGGATTTATGCTATGGCTGCAGTTGTGTCAACATACTTTAGAAAGATTGCATTTCCTTTTCAAGGAGGAACTACAATCATTGATCAACAAACTTTCCTCCCCAACAGTTCACAAATTACGGGAAGCATTCCAATGATCCATGGAAGCTCTCAATCGCTTCAAAATATTGGAGTAGGCCTCCTAAAAGACCCTACCTTAATGGGTACTTTTGCCCTATCGCCTCCGAATAATCTAGCGGAAGTGGCCACAGTGGAAACCTACAACATGATATCTTCTATATCTACAGAGGTCTAAAAGATTTCTGGACATGATGATAACATGGATCATTGCCAAGTATTGCCTCCAAGCCCAATAGAAATATTGTAGCAATCAATTTTCTCATCCTGGGTAGCAAACCCAAATCAACTCCATCGAGTGTTTGGTTAGATAGGTCTAAGGAATATGGCACCTCTTCAGATCCTTGGTCACATGTACATTCTACAAATGAAGGAATCATTCAATCAATGATGATAGGAGAGCCACCATGGGAATATCACCACCATCGTTCCCATCTTCCGGATTACCATGAAGATTATTCCAGCAGCCTTAATCATCCTTCAGTTTTTTATTTTCTATCAAATACTGTAAATAAGGTGGATTCTGAGCGAAATCGGTCTAATATTGAAGAAACTATCACCACAAATATCTCGACCAAACCAGATGTAGTGGAGAATATTCATGTCAGAAAATATTGTTCTTCCTCAGAACTGGAAATATATGATGCTCTCTTTCGCGAGTTCAGAGATGTCTTTGCATGGTCATATGAAGAAATGCCAGGCATTGACTCAAGTATAGTTGAACATGAAA
Source organism: Pinus tabuliformis (assembly GCA_031772625.1). Lineage (NCBI taxonomy): Eukaryota > Viridiplantae > Streptophyta > Pinopsida > Pinales > Pinaceae > Pinus > Pinus tabuliformis. Next base: position 101,337,585 of record CM062814.1, read on the forward strand.
TCAAGATGTATCCAGATCTCAAACCTGTATGACAACAGCTTCGGCAGGTGCACCTAAAGAAAGCCATTGCCATCAAGGCAGAAGTTGAAAAACTTTTACATGCTAGCTTCATTTACCCAGTTCCTCTAACTGATTGGGTATCAAATATTGTTCCTGTGATGAAAAAACAAGGAACGATTAGAGTGTGCATTGATTACAGGGATGTAAATCAAGCTTGTCCAAAAGACAACTATCCTACACCCTTCATTGACCAGATAATTGATGAATGCGCTGGAAGCGAAATCTTTTCCTTCATGGATGGATTTTCCGGGTATAATCAAATTAATATCTGCCCACAAGACCAGTCGAAGACTGCCTTTATATGTCTGTGGGGCACATTTGCATACCGTAAGTTACCTTTCGATTTAAAGAACACAGGGGAAACTTTTCAGAGGGCTATGAATTATGCCTTACATGACATCAAGAACATCGTTCAAACATATCTCGATGATCTTCAGGCTCATTCGCAAAAGCGGGCTGATCATCCGCAGCATTTAAGAGCTATATTTCTACGTTGCCGATACTACAAGATACGACTCAATCCGCACAAGTGTGTGTTTTGTGTCGATTCTGGTCATTTACTTGGCTTTATGGTTTCAAAGGATGGGATTCGTCTCGACCCATGTAAGGTTCAGGCAATCATCGATATGCCTCCACCTTCAAATTTGCTTCAGATTCAGAAACTCCAAGGAAAGCAAACTTTCTGCGGAGGTTCATTCCAAATTACGCCGAACTTTCTAAAGGTTATACGCGTCTTTTGAAAAAAATAGCGCCCTTTAACTAGGATCAGGTCACACAAGCTTCCTTTGATGCTCTAAAGGAGTCCCTAATAAGAGCATCACTAATGTACGCTCCTGATTATCAAAAACACTTTAACCTATATCTAGCTGCGGCAGATACGACCATCGCAATGGTTTTAGTTCAAGAAGACAATGGAATCGAACATCCAGTCTATTATTTAAGTCGAAACTTAAATGATACAGAAAGAAGGTACTCCTATGTTGAAAAGCTGGCTTTTGCAGCTGTTCAAGCAGTACAGAGATTCAGAAACTCCAAGGAAAGCAAACTTTCTGCGGAGGTTCATTCCAAATTACGTCGAACTTTCTAAAGGTTATACGCGTCTTTTGAAAAAAATAGTGCCCTTTAACTAGGATCAGGTCGCACAAGCTTCCTTTGATGCTCTAAAGGAGTCCCTAATAAGAGCATCACTAATGTACGCTCCTGATTATCAAAAAGACTTTAACCTATATCTAGCTGCGGCAGATACGACCATCGCAATGGTTTTAGTTCAAGAAGACAATGGAATCGAACATCCAGTCTATTATTTAAGTCGAAACTTAAATGATACAGAAAGAAGGTACTCCTATGTTGAAAAGCTGGCTTTTGCAGCTGTTCAAGCAGTACAGAGATTCTAACACTATATCCTCTTTCGCAAAACTACCATTTTGTTAGATTGCAACCCTATGACTTACATTCTGTCGCGTCAATTACTTGGGGGCAAATATTCGAAATGGATATCAATTTTGCAAGATTTTGATCTAGAATTTGTAAAATCCAAATCAAAGAAATCTCTAGTTTTCGCGGAGTTACTATGCGACTTCCCATCGCCGTCCAACGATTCAACATCCAAAGCATCAATCGTGGATGAATATTTTTTTCTGATATCGTCGAGAGATCCGTGGTATGGAGATATAATCATCTATCTCCAAACCCAAACATATAGGCTTAATACCTCTCACTTAGAACAACGACGTACTCGATACCAAGCAAAATACTACATGATCATCGGTGATACACTTTACCATCGAGGTATCGATACAGTTCTGCGAAGGTGCCTCACCCATGAGGAGGCCGAAAAAGTCCTGAATGATTGTCATTCAGGCACGTGTGGGGGCATCAATCTATTTACGCTATGGCACAAAAGATCTTACGAGCAAGTTAGTTCTGGCCAACAATGTTCAAAGATTACATAACCGCAATCAGAAGTTGCCATGCTTCTCAAATCTTCGATCGCAAAACCAGAATACCACCCACACTCTGCATCCAGTAGTTATCCTCCTCAAGCTTGACAAAAATAAAGAGGTACTGGTCAGAAATGACTCGGGAAAAATTGGGAAGAAAACTTGAAGAAACTTTATTTGTAGCAGGTCGCTCTTGAACATGACACTTTCACTCCATCACCATGATTGAGTCGGGTTGGCTTATTTCGTTCACCAGTCATATCACCATTGGTCCTCCATACCATCCATTTTTGGGGTTAACGCTACCAATCCATTTCAGTGTCGCCGATATGTTCAAGAGAAGTCGCTCAAAGAATTCACCAACCTAGGTTACACCTCATCCACTGCAATACCTTCACGCTCCATTCTTTCATGACCACCACCCTGAACCTTGTATTATCATATCGTTTTCACCTCGGCAAAATAATTTGCTCCATTCCGTGTCATAGATGTGCATTAAGGCCCTCCTACGACAGGTCACTTCTTGTCGACATCATCTCATTATCCAAGAAGTCGACTTAGGAACAACCCTTTCAGTACTTTGAAGCTTGCATGCCTCAATGGCAACTTTCTCACTTCCGGCGACAAGTGTACATCAATGGCATTCGACCAAAATATTTTACGTGGTGTTCGACATCGACTCATGTATTCACACCATGTGAATTGTACTGCAATACCTTGAGGGTCATCATCATTATTGGTGATTCCTCTCGCGCCTGTTAACAACTTACATCATTGGCTGGTAATCAAGCAATGTCTTTCCATGTTCGACATCAAAACATCTTTTCACATGGATCGACTTGTACTTCAGGTGAAGATTGAATTAGTTTGAAGACCCCTGATCTAGTTTCATCCATCTGGGCTGCGATATATTCAGGAAAATAAAGACATCAAGTGTACATCATAGTTGTACAGATAATCATCTAAGCTAAGGGATGATGGCTCTACCAGAATCATTAGTCTGCCACACAGACGGTTGTCTGTCTTATGTACATGAAAACGAATTTATAAAGCTCAGCATGGGAATGCCCACCTCAGCTAGATCATGAAAATTTTATGAAGATAATGTATTGTTTTGTATCTTATTATAGGTCACCTTCGATTTCGAAAAACCTCGGATCCTCATGATAAAGCATTTCACCCGACATCAGAAGATTTACGACCTCATGCTTTAAGGGGCAACTGTTATAGACATATTTGGGCACTGCAACCCCAATCACACATGTACATAAACCAAGGGCTTCTAAGCCCCTAAAAGTGTTGTTTCATACAATAAAGGAACAAGGTCAACTGATTACATCATTTCCCAGCAGTTCTCCCTGAAAAACTGCTCAGAACTGGTCAAAATTGGACCATACAGACTGCTCCATGTTGAGAGTGCGATGCATACTAGAAAGCCCTTCTGTAGGGTGTGATGAGCGAGAGTAGACAAATGGCAGAGGCAATTTGCTAAGTGGAAACCCAAAGAATCTTCTGGAAACTGTTAAGTTGACACTTGCCTCTCTGAATTCACCTAAGGATGAGTAAGAGATCATGAAATCTCCAAGTGGAACCAAGAACTATTAGAGAAATGACACTAGTCAAAATCCCAGAAGCTGGCTCACCCACCTGCAAATATCTAAATATGGATCCCTCATCCTAGAGATCCAAAAGGCTGGAATTTTGTATTTTTTAAGGAAGTGTTGTTGGTTTCTCTGTGAAACATCATAGTGTTGGGTGATCTAGCTTTTCATGAGGTGAAGAGGGCTTTCATGTTGGGAGGATGGTGCTAGGTCAGACCAATGGGTTGTAATCCTCTCTTCTACTACTTCTATTAATAAAGCTATTTGAGTTTTCCTTCATATTCTTGTATATTTCTTAATCTTGTATTGATATATGCATTTGTATGGTTAATATATATCTTATCCTATATTGTTTATGGTTATATATCTCTATGCTTTGATGGTATTATGCTGCTTTGACTCTACAGGTGTTTCTTTGAAGCGAGACAAGTGAGGAAGGAGTGGCAAAGCTCTATCAAAGGAGGGAGGAAACAAGCAAGGAGCCAAGTGAAAGACTGAGGTTGGTACTCTCTTCTTCTCTCTCATCTATCTCTTGTAAAATAAAACACAAGTAACTTTAGTTTGTTTGTTTCTAAGATAGCTACCTGTCTTAGTGGGACTAGCAGCTCTTTATGGACACTAGTTTTCCCGATAACAGTGGTAATTAAATATCCAACTTATGATAAAGAGTTGTATGCTTTGGTACAAAACGTGAAGAAATGGAAGCATTATGTGATGGGTAATGAAATGATTATTCATACTGACTATAAACCTTTCCAATATTTACAATTTATAACCAAGCTAAAACAAACTAGACATTTCATGTAGATGAGATTCCTACTACAATTTCATTTGGTAATCAGGTAGAAGAAAGGTATATACAAAAAATTTGTTGATATGTTATTAAGGCATATTTTTAATTCATTTGTCATTCTTAAGCATAACTCAATTATGTATGAAAGTTATATTGATCAGTATGCTCAAGATAAATATTTTAAATATGTTTATAAAACTTTGAGTCAAGGAAATCATGTTGAACAATTGGATTATCGTGTTCATAACAAGTTTTTGTATCATCTTGGCAAGTTATGTGTTCCACAGGGTGAAAGAGTCAATGTCATAAGGGAAACCCACACTTCTCTTATTGTTGGTCACTTTGGTGTCGGAAAAATAGCTGCAAAAATTCAGAGGTATTGTTATTGTCCTTGCATGAATGAAATTATTTCAAGATATGTAAAGGGATGTTCCATGTGTGACACTAGAAAGCCTAGAAATAGGAAATTGGGTTTGTACAATCCACTTCATAATATTTCTTGTCCTTGGGAAAGTGTTTCCATGGATTTTGTAGGGGGACTACCAATGTCTAGGAAAGGTCATGATTATTTATATGTTGTTGTGGATCGTTTCAACAAAATGTGTGTGTTGATGCCATGTAAAAAATAGGTTACAGTTGAACAGATCACAAAGATGCTTTTCCAAAATGTATGGGTTCATTTTTGGTTACCCACTTCTATTATTTATGTTCAAGATTCTCGATTTGTCGGGAATTTTTGGTCAAGTTTATGGGAATTCATGAACACAAATTTGAAGAAGAGAACCGCATTTCATCCACAAAACAATGGTCATATAGAAGTGGTAAACATAATAGTAGTGCATCTCCTTCGATGATATTATGGTAAGCATCCTAAGCTTTAGAATGAAAATTTACATATCATCCAACATGCCTCCAATCATGTCATGCACTCATATACACAAATATCTCCATTTGAAGCTTGTTTGGTTTATTTGCCAAAGTCTCCTTTCGACTTCATCTTTGGTAAAGATATTGCAGTCGATGGACATAATGATGTGGAGAAAGCCAAGAATTTCATTGAAAAAATTTAGCTAGTGCATCAAAGAATACAAGAACAGCTAGAGAAAATCAAAACCATGTACAAAACAATACATGACAAGCATCGGGTTTGTTATAGACATTTTTGGGCACTAAAACCCCAAGCATGAAATGTCCATAAACCAAGGGCTCCTAAGTCCCTAAAAGTGTTTTTCTAACCCCTAAAGGAACAAGGTCAACTGATTATAGCTTCTCCCAGAAGTTCTCCATGAAAAACTGCTCAGAATTGGTCAAAACAGGATCATCTCAGCTGCTCCATAGGCAAAGTGTGTTGCATCTCACCTAAACACATTGTGTGGGTGCGTTGCATTTCAAAAAGCCCTTCTATGGGGTGCGATGGGCGAGAAATGACAAATGGCAGTGTCATTCCGCGAGGTGGAGAGGCAATGGAAGCTTCCAGAAACTTCTCCTGTGACACTTGCCTCTCTAAATTCGACCAAGGATGAGTAAGAGATCATCAATCTCCAAGTGGAAGCAATAACTATCAGAGGGAAGACACTAATCAAATCACAAGCTAACTCATCTCCCTTACAGATATCTATATATGGATCCCTCATCCCAGAGATCCAAGAGGCTTCAATGGAAAAAGGTCCATCTGAGCACTTGTCACTTCAGGCTCATTAAAAATCGAAGCCGACTAGAGTCATCTTTTGTTTTTTCTCGACTCTTAAAAATTGAAAAAACAATTTGTGTCAAAGCATCTAAAATTACGTTGATCTTGGGTTGAGAAAATGGAATCTACCAACCAAGGAATTCCCCTTGGGGGAAATCCTAGTCCCTTCTCCTCTTGGGGAGATGTTGGTGCACCCCATATGGCCACATTGTCGCTTCCAGGACTGAAAATCGGCTTGCCTGTATGGCTCTTCTCAACCTCTGTCATTCAGAACACCGCAATTCCTGAACAATCGAGTCAACAACTAGACGAGTCTAGAGTTACCCACCGACCTTCTACTTCCTCCAATTCTTCCTCTCCTCCTTCTTCTTCGCTTGATAAAGCTGGTAAAGCCAAAAGTCAAGTACCTGAGAAGAAGAAAGAAAATAAGAAGAAAGAGAAGAAGAAGAAGGAGCCAAAAGCGAAAGGGGGCAACCAAGTGTCGTCTAGCAAAAATCCACACACTGCACCGACCAGGCCTAAATCGCCATGTGTCATTTGCAAAGGAGACCACTATCACAGAGATTGTCCTTGCATCCCTCGGATCTTAAGGGACAGGTCTCCTCGTTTGCACAACCCGGTGTCGTCACCCTCTGATGATCATGTTGAAAGCACACCGTTGACTAGTGAAAGTGAAGCCCCATGACAAAAAGAAAAATATAGATTTCCTTGTAAACTGTGCGAAGGCGATCATGCCATCCACCATTGTCCCTTCTTAGATGAAGCTAAAAGAGTTTTGGACGATCGTCTGATTTCACCATTACGACTTCCTCCTGGATATAAAAAACTCTTGCCAAGTCCGTCACTAGTTGAAAATCCGGCTGGCCCGCTCAGGTGGTCAGCTGAAGCATCTATCATTGAAGACAAACCATCTGAACCCATACCAGACGAAAGTCAAAAGGTCGAGGCAGCAGTTGACCCGGTCTTGCCTTCAGAGGTTCCATCTTCAGATGATACAGTCACCGAAGAGAACAAGGATGACACCTTCCAAATTCTTTTCGTAATCACAGACTCCGATGAACATGGGGGAAATTTACCCATTCCTTTACTGCAGGAAGGAAGTTCATCAGAGTCATACCCGGCCGTCTATTCGGTCCCACCTCCAAGCAACCTAGTTGTCTCCTTTGACTGGAATCAACTAGGCAGACCCCGTTTACCGGCTAGTATACCATTCCGAATCATTGTTCAAATATATAGAATGGTTATGGCTGGTACCATATTAGATGAAGGGGCTTCTGTGAGTATCCTTTCCTCGACTGCTTGGAAAGCGCTTGGTTCGCCATCGCTTTTGCCTGAAATGAGAAATCTAACAGGCTTTGATAAAGGAACCAGTCGACTGTTAGGGATCCTTCCCAATGTACCCATAACATTGAGAGGGAAAACCATTCAAATGAATGTAATGGTAGTTCAAGGACACCTGGATTATAATCCACTCCTTGGACGAGACTATATTTATTGCATGGGAGCGATTGTCTCCTCACTCTTTAGAGTAATGTGTTTTCCACACGAAGGAAGAGTGGTCAAGCTCGTAGACCAGCTTTCATTTCCCGGATCACACAGAGCAAATAGTCATATGCCATCCCTGAATGGTCTTTTCACGCAAGAAATCTCTCAATCCCCAGTCCGTCCACCTGATGAGCGCGAGTGATTCGGGGGACATGACTGAAACCCAGGGGGCATGCACCTTGGTCTGCTTCGGCAGGAAAACTTCGGGTATAGGGTAGGTTTCCGCGAGAGTATATGACCTCCATACTCTCATCCGTGATTAAAAGAGGGAGTTGGACTGGAATAATATTCTCTTTTCAAAGTTATATGAGTTGGCAGGCATTGCCACTCACCTTTGTCTATTTCGGTAGACATCGCCGAAGAAGGGTTTTGTTTACACCGTGAATAGAACAATCTTTGGTAACCTGTAAGAGGTAGACCTCTCTCAGTAAAACAAATGTTTTAACGGAAGGAAGAAGAGGTAACCTTGAAACTCTATTTTATACTTGGGGGCATGCAAACCTTTTGGAGTGCAAGAAAAGAGCGATCATTTATCTGTTTTTTGGATTGGTCGTTTCCTAACTTGCATAAAGAAAGGATGTGGGGCAAAACTCTAAAAATTGTCGTTTTAAATGGGACATTCTTATTACACGACTGGATTAATCGAGCAGTTTTAGCGCGGACTTCATGCTCGTTAAAAAATAAACATAAGCAATGAGCACATGTTCCTCCAGAGTTTAAGCTCATTAAAAAATGAACCAATTTCCGGTAAATAACCTTCGTGAATGTAATACTTCAGCCTTTAAAGCCTTGGTCGTGTTTGCACCATCACCTCCACTCTTTATTGGTCGATCATTCACCTCCATTTGATTGTTTACCCATTTTGAGGAACAGCTGCGAAGAGTGATCATGTTAGCCATCCTTGTAACACTGTTGTGATTGGAAAATTCCAAACCTTACCTAGAATCAGCTGCTACCCATTTTATCACTCGTTCCTCAAAAGACGAGTCTCATTTAAGCTCTTTTCAATTGACTCGTAAAATATGAAAAGATTGCCGAGCCATTGGCCTCTCCAGCTCGTTAAAGGGACCGAAAGTGCTATTCCTCCTCTAAATTTTAATCTTTTTAGACCTGAGGGATTATTACACAAAGAGATCGAGCACTTGTTTTTTTCGGCTCGTTAAAAGGATCGAAAATTCATCCCTTCTGTATTGTTTTATACTCTTTTGGACGTAAGGGATTAGATGACGAAAAAGGAATTTTGGAGTTTCCTTTACGTTCCTTTTCAAACTCTATAAAATTGAAAAGGACCGAGTTATCTTTGTCGTTAAACTCGTTAAAATTTTAATAGCGACAAACTTGTCTATAGACGAGAACGAGTTTTGCTATCGCTAGGCTCGTTAAAACATAGCGATGGGTTTTCCCGAAGGGAAAATTATAGAACAAGCATATGTTATCCTCCTTAAGCTTGACAAAAATAAAGAGGTATTGGTCAGCAATGACTGGGGAAATATTGGGAAGAAAACTTGAAGAAACTTTGTTGGTAGCAAGTCGCTCTTGAACATGACACTTTCACTCCGCATCCAAGTCGGGTTGGGTTGTTTCCTTCATCGGTCACATCACCATGGTCCCATCACACCATCCACATTTGGGGTTAATGCTACCAATCCATCACGTCAGTGTCGCCGATATGTTCAAGAGAAGTCATTCAGAGAATTCACCTGTGTCTCACCCACTACAATACATTTATACTCCATTCTTTCATGACCGCCACCCTGAACCTTATATCACCAGATCGTTTTCACCTCCATTAAAATCATTTGCTCCGTTCTGTGTCATTGATGTGGGATTCATTAAGGCCCTCCTATGACGGATCACTTCTTGTCGACATCAGCTCATTATCCAAGAAGTCGATCTAGGAACACCACGTTCAGTACTTTAAAGCTTGCATGCCTCAATGGCAAGTTTCTCACTTCCAGCGACAGGTTTACATCAATGGCCTTCGACCGAAATATTTTGCATGGTGTTCGACGCCAAGTCCTTTATTCACACCACGTGAATTATACTGCAGTACCTTGAGGGTCATTATCATTATCGGTGATTCCTCTCGCGCCTGTTAACAACTTACATCATTGGCTGGTAATCAGGCGATGTCTTTCCATGATCGACTCCAGAACATCTCTCACATGGATAGACTTGTACTTCGAGTGAAGATCGAACGAGATTGAAGACCCCGGATCTAGTTTCATCCATCCGGGCTGCGATATATATTCAGGGAAATAAAGACATTAAATGTACATCATTTCTGCACAGATAATCATCCAATCAAAGGGATGATGGCTCTACCAGAATCATCAGTCTACACTCAGACGATTTTCTGTCCTATGTACATGAAAATGAATTTATAAAGCTAAGCATGTGAATGCCCGCCTCAGCTAGATCATGAAAATATTATGAAGATAATGTATTGTATTGTATCTCTAGAGGAACATGTGCTCATTGCTTATGTTTATTTTTTAACGAGCATGAAGTCCGTGCTAAAACTACTCGATTAATCCAGTCGTGTAGTAAGAATGTCCCATTTAAAACGGCAATTTTTAGAGTTTTGCCCAACACCCTTTGTTTATGCAAGTTAGGAAACGACCAATCCAAAAAACAAATAAATGATCGCTCTTTGCTTGACCTCCAAAAGGTTTGCATGCCCCCAGGTATAAAACAGAGTTTCAAGGCTACCCCTTCCTCCTTCCATTAAAACATTTGTTTTACTGAGAGAAATCTACCTCTTACAGGTTACCAAAGATTGTTCTATTCACGGTGTAAACAAAACACTTCTTCGGCGATGTCTAGCAAAATAGACAAAGGTGAGTGGCAATGCCTGCCAGCTCACATAACTTTGACAAGAGAATCTTATTCCAGTCCAACTCCCTCTTCCAATCACGGACGGGAGTACGGAGGTCATATACTCTCGCGGAAACCTACCCTATACCCGAAGTTTTCCTGCCGAAGCAGACCAGGGTGCATGCCCCCTGGGTTTCAGTCATGTCCCCCGAATTACTCGCGCTCATCAGGTGGACGGACTGGGGATTGAGACATTTATTGCGTGAAAAGTCCATTCAGGGATGGCATATGACTATTTTCTCTTTGTGATCTGGGAAATGAAAGCTGGTCTACGAGCTTGACCACTCTTCCTTCGTGCGGAAAACACATTACTCTAAAGAGTGAGGAGGCAATCGCTCCCATGCAATAAATATAGTCTCGTCCAAGGAGTAGATTATAATCCAGGGGTCCTTGAACTACCATTACGTTCATTTGAACGGTTTTCCCTCTCAATGTTATGGGTACATTGGGAAGGATCCCTAACAGTCGATTGGTTCCTTTATCAAAGCCTGTTAGATTTCTCATTTCAGGCAAAAGCGATGGCGAACCAAGTGCTTTCCAAGCAGTCGAGGAAAGGATACTCATAGAAGCCCCTTAATCTATGATGGTACCGGCCATAACCATTCTATATATTTTAACAATGATTCAGAATGGTATACTAGCTGGTAAACGGGGTCTGCCTAGTTGATTCCAGTCAAAGGAGAGAACTAGGTTGCTTGGAGGTGGGACCGAATAGATGGCCGGGTACGACTCTGACAAACTTCCTTCCTGCGGTAAAGGAACGGGTAAATTTCCCCCATGTTCATTGGAGTCTGTGCTTACGAAAAGAATTTGGACGGTGTCATCCTTGTTCTCTTTGGTGACTGTATCATCTGAAGATGGAACCTCTGAAGGCAAGACCGGGTCAACTTCCGCCTGGACCTTTTGACTTTCGTCTGGTATGGGTTCAGATGGTTTGTCTTCAATGATAGATGCTTCAGCCGACCACCTGAGCGAGCCAGCCGGATTTTCAATTAGTGACGAACTCGGCAAGAGTTTTTTATATCCAGGAGGAAGTCGTAACGGTGAAACCGGACGATCGTCCAAAACTCTTTTAGCTTCGTCTAAGAAGGGACAATGGTGGACGGCATGATCGCCTTCGCACAGTTTATAAGGAAATCTATATTTTCCTTTTTGTCCTGGGGCTTCACTTTCACTAGTCGACAGTGTGTTTTCAACATGATCATCAGAGGTTGACGACACCGGGTTGTGCAAACGAGGAGACCAGTCCCTTAAGATCCGAGGGGTTCAAGGACAACCTCTATGATAGTGGTCTCCTTTGCAAATGACACATGGCGATTTAGGCCTGGTCAGTGCAGTGTGTGGATTTTTGCTAGACGATGCTTGGTTGCCCGCTTTCGCTTTTGGCTCCTTCTTCTTCTTCTCTTCCTTCTTCTTTTCTTTCTTCTTCTCAAGTACTTGACTTTTGGCTTTACCAGCTCTATCAAGCGAAGAAGAAGGAGGAGAGGAAGAATTGGAGGAAGTAGAAGGTCGGTGGGTAACTCTGGACTCGTCTAGTTGCTGACTCGATTGTTCAGGAATTGCGGTGTTCTGAACGACAGAGGTTGAGAAGAGCCATACAGGCAAGCCGATTGTCAGTCCTGGAAGTGACAATGTGGCCATATGGGGTGCACCAACATATCCCCAAGAGGAGAAGGGACTAGGATTTCCCCCAAGGGGAATTCCTTGGTTGGTGGATTCCATTTTCTCAACCCAAGATCAACGTAGGAAAGGGTGAAGAATATTCCGTTTAAAATAAATTTTAGACGCTTTGACAAACCTTGTTTTTTCAATTTTTAAGAGTGAGAAAAAACAAAAGATGACTCTAGTCGCCTTCGATTTTTAATGAGCCTGAAGTGACAAGTGCTCAGATGGACCTTTTCCGTTAAAGAGTATGAAAAGGAACGAAAGGGACTGCTCTGGAAATATAGGTAGAGGGATTACCAAACCAATCGCAAAACTGCAGAATACTTTTTACGGTACGGTAGTCAATCTTCCCGAATGTTGTGTTTAGTGCATTGCGATCGATAGGGCGGCAGACACAGCTTCCTATGGATAAAGGATTAAGCCTATTGTGGTCTCCCAAAATATACTCAACGGTACGTTGGAGCACAAGTCCGTACTGGCACTTATCGTCTCAAAGTGGAGGAATCACCCAACCATCATTGAGAACAATAGTTACCAGGCTTTACGACACTGGAATACGTCTCTAGCCTAGACTTCTAAATGTTGTGCATTAGGTTCCAAAGCGTTGTCAGATTCATTGAATTTATTTTATAGTTGATCTTGTTTATGAAGTTTTCCATTCAGGTTCACCGCAAGATGTAGTATAATTCCTCTAAAATGCAATCTAAGATGATAAACAATCTTTTTATCTTCTTTGTGCTATGAAAATCCTAGCTACTAAGGAAAGAAAGACAGAATTCTTTCACAAAGAGCAAAGAGCACACTCTAAATGCACTTTCCTAAATCAAACCAATCAGACAATCTAAATGCAAATGCACATGCATATATTTGTTTTTGACTTTCTTAGTATATGAATGCTAAAAAGAAAGTTGATGTACAAATCTGAATTTCTTTTCAAGCGACAATTATCAACAAGTTTCCTTTCGAAATCAAAACTGGAGGCAATCACAAAAACTTACGATTTTGAAATGAATACTTGTTTTCGACACTAGAAAAATTACAAATTCAGACCAAAAACAATAGTAACAGGATAATCGACTATCTACAGCAATCAAACTCTTTCCTATGATTTAAAACGACACTTGCAAAAGTTTCAAATCAAAGGATGACAATGCGATTATGTTACTTTTTAAAAAGGAGAACTGAAAATGACTCAACAAACACACAAAAACATTTACAGTTCTTTTGTACAAAGGAGGCGGAATAACAGCAAGGAAAAGGGGTCTCAAACAGAGATATATTGATCACAGGCAGCAAAATTCATGAATAGAACTGGAAAGAATGAATCACAGAAACCAAAACTGAAAGATGCCCAGTCTGATCAGCGCACCTGTAACACAGGGAATTTGAAATGCAACGCACCTACTACACTTGGGAAGTGCGCTGAATTTCAGATTCTCAGAACAGTACCTGCGTTGGGCCAGAGACGAGACTTTGCTTGGGTTCCGGGTCACAGTTTGTAGTTCATTTCATCGGTTTTGGCCGAGCAAATGGTAATCAGTAATGCAACAATCAAGGGTAGATCTAAGGAGGATCTAAGAGCTACCACAAGGGGCAATCAGAGAGTTTATGAATCAGTTGTTTAAATCATAAACAGATCCCGGAGATTGACTGAAGCGGCATTTATCTACTTTGCATTTGCATAGCAAATGCAGTTCGAAAGCTACCTGGCACGACTTCAGACTCCGTCTGTAAGTTTATGAAATAGACAACAAGGAAGATAAACAAACAAACTAATTCGTCCCCAGCGGAGTCGCCATTTTGTTACAGGGAAAAGTGTCTACTCAGAATTGCTTATCCCACTAAGGTGTGATAGCAGCCTTAGAAACAAACAAAGTAAAGCTACTTTCGTTTTTCCTTTATGAAGTATAGATAGAGAAGAACAAAGAAGACCAAACTTTGTCTTGTGCTAATCTCCTAGTTCGATTCCTCTCTTCCTTGATAGCCTTTCGCTACTTGTTCCCTTGCACGCCCAGCTTCGCAGAGTACCTGTAAGATCACAATAGCATAGCACTATACAAGAACATGGATCTATAATCATAAACAATCTAGGATCAGATGTAAATTGACCATACAAATGCAGCAAATATAAATGACACAAGAGTATGGAGGAAAACTTGAATAGCTTTTATTGATAAACAAGAAAGAGCCAAGGGGAGTTACAACCAGTTGTTCTGACCCAGCATCATCCTCTCAGCATGGAAGCCCCTCTTCACCTCATAAAAAGCTTAAATCACCCAACAATCTGATGTTTGTCTCAAGAAACCAACAACAATTCCTTACAATATGCAAAATTCCAGCCTCTGGATCTCTGGGATGAGGGATCCATATATAGATATCTGTAAGGGAGATGAGTCAGCTTGTGACTTGATTAGTGTCTTCCCTCTGATAGTTCTTGCTTCCACTTGGAGATTGATGATCTCTTACTCATCCTTGGTCTAATTCAGAGAGGCAAGTGTCACAGGAGAAGTTTCTGGAAGCTTCCATTGCCTCTCCACCTCGCGGAATGACACTGCCATTTTTCATTTCTTGCCCATCGCACCCCATAGAAGGGCTTTTTGAAATTCAACGCACCCACACAGTGTGTTTAGGTGAGATGCAGCGCACTTTGCCAATGGAGCAGCTGAAATGATCCTGTTTTGACTAATTCTGAGCAGTTTTTCATGGAGAACTTCTAGGAGAAGATGTAATCAGTTGACCTTGCTCCTTTAGGGGTTAGGACAACACTTTTAGGGACTTAAGAGCCCTTGATTTATGGACATTTTAACTGTTATAGACATTTTTGGGCACTACAACCCCAAGCTGCTCCATAGGCAAAGTGCGTTGCATATCACCTAAACACACTATGTGGGTGCGTTGCATTTCAAAAAGCCCTTCTATGGGCTGTGATGGGCGAGAAATGACAAATGGTAGTGTCATTCCGCGAGGTGGAGAGGCAATGGAAGCTTCCAGAAACTTATCCTGTGACACTTGCCTCTCTGAATTCGACCAAGGATAAGTAAGAGATCATCAATCTCCAAGTGGAAGAAAGAACTATCAGAGGGAAGACACTAATCAAGTCACAAGCTGACTCATCTCCCTTACAGATATCTATATATGGATCCCTCATCCCAGAGATCTAGAGGCTGGAATTTTGCATATTGTAAGGAATTGATGTTGGTTTCTTGAGATAAAACATCAGATTGTTGGGTGATCTAAGCTTTGTATGAGGTGAAGAGGGGCTTCCTTGCTGAGAGGATGATGCTGGGTCAGAACAATTGGTTGTAACTCCCCTTGGCTCTTTCTTGTTTATCAATAAAAGCTATTCAAGTTTTCCTCCATACTCTTGTGTCATTTATATTTGCTGCATTTGTATGGTCAATTTACATCTGATCCTAAATTTTTTATGATTATAGATCCATGTTCTCGTATAGTGCTATGCTACTGTGATCTTACAGGTACTCTGTGAAGCTGGGCGTGCAAGGGAACAAGTAGTGAAAGACTATCAAGGAAGAGAGGAATCGGACTAGGAGATTAGCGCAAGGCAGAGGTTGGTCTTCTTTGTTCTTCTCTGTCTATACTTCATAAAGGAAAAATGAAAGTAGCTTTACTTTGTTTGTTTCTAAGGCAGCTATCACACCTTAGTGGGATAAGCAGTTCTGAGTAGACACTTTTCCCTGTAACAAAATGGCGACTTCGCTGGGGACGAATTAGTTTGTTTGTTTATCTTCCTTGTTGTCTATTTCATAAACTTACAGACGGAGTCTGGAGTCGTGCCAGGTAGATTTCGAACTGCATTTGCTATGCAAATGCATAGTAGATAAATGCCGCTTCAGTCAATCTCCGGGATCTGTTTATGATTTAAACAATTGATTCACAAACTCTCTGATTGCCCCTTGTGGTAGCTCTTAGATCCTCCTTAGATCTACCCCTTATTGTTGCATTACTAATTACCATTTGCTCGGCCAAAACCCATGAACTGAACTGCAAATTGTGACCCGGAACCCAAGCAAAGTCTCGTCTCTGGCCCAGCGCAGGTACTGTTCTGAGAATCTGAAATTCAGCGCACTTCCCGAGTGTAGTAGGTGCGCTGCATTTCAAATTCCCTGTGTTACAGGTGCGTTGATCAGACTAGGCATTGTTCAGTTTTGGTTTCTCTGATTCATTCTTTCCAGTTCTATTCATGAATTTTGCTGCCTGTGATCAGTATATATCTGTTTGAGACCTCTTTTCCTTGTTGTTATTCCGCCTCCTTTGTACAAAAGAACTGTAAATGTTTTGTGTGTTTGTTGAGTCATTTTCAGTTCTCCTTTGCAAAAAGTAACATAATCGCACTGTCGTCCTTTGATTTGAAAGTGTCGCAAGTGTCGTTTTCAATCATAGGAAAGAGTTTGATTGCTTAGATAGTCGTTTATCCTGTTACTATTTTTTTTGGTCTGAATTTGTAATTTTTCTAGTGTCAAAAACAAGTATTCATTTCAAAATCGTAAGGTGTTGTGATTGCCTCCATTTTTGATTTCGAAAGGAAACTTGTTGATAATTGTCGCTTGAAAAGAAATTCAGATTTGTACATCAACTTTCTTTTTATCATTCATATACTAAGAAAGTCGAAATCAAATACATGCATGTGCATTTGCATTTAGATTGTCTGATTGGTTTGATTTAGGAAAGTGCATTTAGAGTGTGCTCTTTGCTCTTTCTGAAAGAATTCTGTCTTTCTTTCCTTAGTAGCTAGGATTTTCATTGTACAAAGAAGATAAAAAGATTGTTTATCATCTTAGATTGCATTTTAGAGGAATTATACTACATCTCGCGGTGAACCTGAAAGGAAAACTTCATAAACAAGATCAACTATAAAATAAATTCAATGAATCTGACAACGCTTTGGAACCTAACGCACAACATTTAGAAGTCTAGGCTAGAGACGTATTCCAGCGTCGTAAAGCCTGGTAACTATTGTTCTCACTGATGGTTGGGTGATTCCTCCACTTTGAGACGATAAGTGCCAGTACGGACTTGTGCTCGCACGTACCGTCGAGTATATTTTGGGAGACCACAATAGGCTTACTCCTTTATCCATAGGAAGCCGTGTCTGCCGCCCTATCGATCGCAATGCACTGAACACAGCATTTGGGAAGATTGACTGCCGTACCGTAAAAAGTATTTTGCAGTTTTGCGATTGGTTTGGTAATCCCTCTACCTAGATTTCCAGAGCAGTCCCTTTCGTTCCTTTTCAGACTCTTTAACGGAAAAGGTCCATCTGAGCACTTGTCACTTAAGGCTCATTAAAAATCGAAGGCGACTAGAGTCATCTTTTGTTTTTTCTCGGCTCTTAAAAATTGAAAAAACATGTTGTGTCAAAGCGTCTAAAATTTATTTTAAACGGAATATTCATCACCCTTTCCTACTTTGATCTTGGGTTGAGAAAATGGAATCCACCAACCAAGGAATTCCCCTTGGGGGAAATCCTAGTCCCTTCTCCTCTTGGGGAGATGTTGGTGCACCACATATGGCCACATTGTCGCTTCCAGGACTGACAATCGGCTTGCCTGTATGGCTCTTCTCAACCTCTGTCGTTCAGAACACCACAATTCCTGAACAATCGAGTCAGCAACTAGACGAGTCCAGAGTTACCCACCGACCTTCTACTTCCTCCAATTCTTCCTCTCCTCCTTCTTCTTCGCTTGATAGAGCTGGTAAAGCCAAAAGTCAAGTACCTGAGAAGAAGAAAGAAAAGAAGAAGGAAGAGAAGAAGAAGAAGGAGCCAAAAGCGAAAGGGGGCAACCAAGAGTCGTCTAGCAAAAATCCACACACTGCACCGACCAAGCCTAAATCGCCATGTGTCATTTGCAAAGGAGACCACTATCACAGAGATTGTCCTTGCATCCCTCAGATCTTAAGGGACTGGTCTCCTCGTTTGCACAACCCAGTGTCGTCAACCTCTAATGATCATGTTGAAAACACACTGTCGACTAGTGAAAGTGAAGCCCCATGACAAAAAGGAAAATATAGATTTCCTTGTAAATTGTGCGAAGGCGATCATGTCGTCCACCGTTGTCCCTTCTTAGATGAAGCTAAAATATTTTTGGACGATCGTCCGGTTTCACCATTACGACTTCCTCCTGAGTATAAAAAACTCTTGCCGAGTCCGTCATTAGTTGAAAATCTGGCTGGCCCACTCAGGTGGTCGGCTGAAGCATCTATCATTGAAGACAAACCATCTGAACCCATACCAGACGAAAGTCAAAAGGTCGAGGCGACAGTTGACCCAGTCTTGCCTTCAGAGGTTCCATCTTCAGATGATACAGTCACCGAAGAGAACAAGGATGACACCGTCCAAATTCTTTTCGTAAGCACAGACTCCGATGAACATGGGGGCAATTTACCCGTTCCTTTACCACAGGAAGGAAGTTCGTCGGAGTCGTACCCAGTCGTCTATTTGGTCCCACCTCCAAGCAACCTAGTTGTATCCTTTGACTGGAATCAACTAGGCAGACCCCGTTTACCGGCTAGTATACCATTCTGAATCATTGTTCAAATATATAGAATGGTTATGGACGGTACCATCATAGATGAAGGGGCTTCTGTGAGTATCCTTTCCTCGACTGCTTGGAAAGTGCTTGGTTCGCCATCGCTTTTGCCTGAAATGAGAAATCTAACAGGCTTTAATAAAGGAACCAGTCGACTGTTAGGGATCTTTCCCAATGTACCCATAACATTGAGAGGGAAAACCATTCAAATGAACGTAATGGTAGTTCAAGGACCCCTGGATTATAATCTACTCCTTGGACGAGACTATATTTATTGCATGGGAGCGATTGCCTCCTCACTCTTTAGAGTAATGTGTTTTCCGCACGAAGGAAGAGTGGTCAAGCTCGTAGACCAGCTTTCATTTCCCAGATCACAAAGAGAAAATAGTCATATGCCATCCCTGAATGGACTTTTCACGCAATAAATGTCTCAATCCCCAGTCCGTCCACCTGATGAGCGCGAGTAATTCGGGGGACATGACTGAAACCCAGGGGGCATGCACCCTGGTCTGCTTCGGCAGGAAAACTTCGGGTATAGGGTAGGTTTCCGCGAGATTATATGACCTCCGTACTCCCGTCCGTGATTGGAAGAGGGAGTTGGACTAGAATAAGATTTTCTTGTCAAAGTTATGTGAGTTGGCAGGCATTGCCACTCACCTTTGTCTATTTCGGTAGACATCGCCGAAGAAGTGTTTTGTTTACACCGTGAATAGAACAATCTTTGGTAACCTGTAAGAGGTAGACCTCTCTCGGTAAAACAAATGTTTTAACAGAAGGAAGAAGTGGTAACCTTGAAACTCTGTTTTATACCTGGGGGCATGCAAACCTTTTGGAGTGCAAGCAAAGAGCGATCATTTATCTATTTTTTGGATTGGTCGTTTCCTAACTTGCATAAAAAAAGGATGTGGGGTAAAACTCTAAAAATTGTCGTTTTAAATGGGACATTCTTATTACACAACTGGATTAATCGAGCAGTTTTAGCGTGGACTTCATGCTCGTTAAAAAATAAACATAAGCAATGAGCACATGTTCCTCCAGAGTTTAAGCTCATTAAAAATGAACCAATTTCCGGTAAATAAACATCGTGAATGTAATACTTCAGCCTTTAAAGCCTTGGTCGTGTTTGCACCATCACCTCCACTCTGTATTGGCCAATCATTCACCTCCATTTGCTTTTTTACCCATTTTGAGGAACAGCTGCAAAGAGTGATCATGTTAGCCATCCTTGTAACACTGTTGTGATTGGAAAATTCCAAACCTTACCTTGAATCAGCTTCTACCCATTTTATCACTCGTTCCTCAAAAGACGAGTCTCCTTTAACCTCTTTTCAATTGGCTCATAAAATATGAAAAGATTGCCAAGCCATTGGCCTCTCCAGCTCGTTAAAGGGACCGGAAGTGTTATCCCTCCTCTAAATGTTAATCTTTTTGGACCTGAGGGATTATTACACAAAAAGATCGAGCGCTTGTTTTGTTCGGCTCGTTAAAAGTATCGAAAATTCATCCCTTCTGTATTGTTTTATACTTTTTCGGACTTAAGGGATTAGATGACGAAAAAGGAATTTTGGAGTTTCCTTTACGTTCCTTTTCAGACTCTCTAGAATTGAAAAGGACCGAGTTATCTTTGTCATTAAACTCGTTAAAACTTAATAGCGACAAACTTGTCTATAGACGAGAACGAGTTTTACTATCGCTAGGCTCGTTAAAACATACCGATGGGTTTGCCCGAAGGGCAAATTATAGAACAAGAATATGTTATCCTCCTCAAGCTTGACAAAAATAAAGAGGTACTGGTCAACAATGACTGGGGAAAAATTGGGAAGAAAACTTGAAGAAACTTTGTTGGTAGCAAGTCGCTCTTGAACATGACACTTTCACTCCGCATCCACGTCGGGTTGGGTTGTTTCATTCACCGGTCACATCACAGTGGTCCCATCATACCATCCACATTTGGGGTTAATGCTACCAATCCATCACGTCAGTGTCACCGATATGTTCAAGAGAAGTCATTCAGAGAATTCACCTGTGTCTCACCCACTACAATACATTTATACTCCATTCTTTCATGACCGCCACACTGAACCTTATATCACCAGATCGTTTTCATCTCCATTAAAATCATTTGCTCCGTTCCGTGTCATTGATGTGGGATTCATTAAGGCCCTCCTGTGACGGATCGCTTCTTGTCGACATCAACTCATTATCCAAGAAGTCGATCTAGGAACACCCCGTTCAGTACTTTGAAGCTTGCATGCCTCAATGGCAAGTTTCTCACTTCCGACGACATGTTTACATCAATGGCCTTCGACCGAAAGATTTTGCGTGGTGTTCGACGCCAAGTCCATTATTCACACCACGTGAATTGTACTGCAGTACCTTGAGGGTCATTATCATTATCGGTGATTCCTCTCGCGCCTGTTAATAGCTTACATCATTGGCTGGTAATCAGGCGATGTCTTTCCATGTTCGACTCCAGAACATCTCTCACATGGATAGACTTGTACTTCGAGTGAAGATCGAACAAGATTGAAGACCCCGAATCTAGTTTCATCCATCCGGGCTGCTATATATATTCAAAGAAATAAAGACATTAAATGTACATCATTGTTGCACAGATAATCATCCAATCAAAGGGATGATGGCTCTACCAGAATCATCAGTCTACACTCAGACGATTTTCTGTCCTATGTACATGAAAATGAATTTATAAAGTTGAGCATGGGAATGCCCGCCTCAGCCAGATCATGAAAATATTATGCAAGATAATGTATTGTATTGTATCTTATTACAGGTCTCCTCCCAGCTTGAAAGAACTTCGGATCCTCATGATAAAGCATTTCACCCGACATCAAAGAGATTAACGACCTCATGCTTTAGGGGGCAACTGTTATAGACATTTTTTGGCACTACAACCCCAAGCATGAAATGTCCATAAAGCAAGGGCTCCTAAGTCCCTAAAAGTGTTGTTCTAACCCCTAAAGGAACAAGGTCAACTAATTACAGCTTCTCCCAAAATTTCTCCATGAAAAACTGCTCAGAATTAGTCAAAACGGGATCATTTCAGCTGCTCCATAAGCAAAGTGCGTTGCATATCACCTAAACACACTATGTGGGTGCGTTGCATTTCAAAAATCCCTTCTATGGGGTGTGATGGGCGAGAAATGACAAATGGTAGTGTCATTCCGCGAGGTGGAGAGGCAATGGAAGCTTCCAGAAACTTATCCTGTGACACTTGCCTCTCTGAATTCGACCAAGGATGAGTAAGAGATCATCAATCTCCAAGTGGAAGAAAGAACTATCAGAGGGAAGACACTAATCAAGTCACAAGCTGACTCATCTCCCTTACAGATATCTATATATGGATCCCTCATCCCAGAGATCCAGAGACTGGAATTTTGCATATTGTAAGGAATTGTTGTTGGTTTCTTGAGATAAAACATCAAATTGTTGGGTGATCTAAGCTTTGTATGAGGTGAAGAGGGGCTTCCTTGCTGAGAGGATGATGCTGGGTCAGAACAACTGGTTGTAACTCCCCTTGGCTCTTTCTTGTTTATCAATAAAAGCTATTCAAGTTTTCCTCCATTCTCTTGTGTCATTTATATTTGCTGCATTTGTATGGTCAATTTACATATGATCCTAAATTGTTTATGATTATAGATCCATGTTCTTGTATAGTTCTATGCTACTATGATCTTACAGGTACTCTGTGAAGCTGGGCGTGCAAGGGAACAAGTAGCGAAAGACTATCAAGGAAGAGAGGAATCGAACCAGGAGATTAGCGCAAGATAGAGGTTGGTCTTCTTTGTTCTTCTCTATCTATACTTCATAAAGGAAAAACGAAAGTAGCTTTACTTTTTTTGTTTCTAAGGCAGCTATCACACCTTAGTGGGATAAGCAGTTCTGAGTAGACACTTTTCCCTGTAACAAAACAAACCAGGAGATTAGCGCAAGACAGAGGCTGGTCTTCTTTATTCTTCTCTATCTATACTTCATAAAGGAAAAACGAAAGTAGCTTTACTTTGTTTGTTTCTAAGGCAGCTATCACACCTTAGTGGGATAAGCAGTTCTGAGTAGACACTTTTCCTGTAACAAAATGGTGACTCCGCTGGGGAAAACATTAGTTTGTTTGTTTATCTTCCTTGTTGTCTATTTCATAAACTTACAGACGGAGTCTGAAGTCATGCCAGGTAGCTTTCGAACTGCATTTGCTATGCAAATGCAAAGTAGATAAATGCCACTTCAGTCAATCTCCGGAATTTGTTTATGATTTAAACAACTGATTCACAAACTCTCTGATTGCCCTTGTGGTAGCTCTTAGATCCTCCTTAGATCTACCCCTGATTGTTGCATTACTGATTACCATTTTCTTGGCCAAAACCCATGAACTGAACCACAAACTGTGACCTGGAACCCAAGAAAAGTCTCGTCTCTGGCCCAGTGCAGGAACTGTTCTGAGAATCTGAAATTCAACACACTTCACGAGTGTAGTAGGTGCGCTGCATTTCAAATTCCCTGTGTTACAGGTGCGCTGATCAGACTAGGCATTGTTAATTTTTGGTTTCTGTGATTTATTCTTTCCAGTTCTATTCATGAATTTTGCTGCCTGTTATCAGTATATCTCTGTTTGGGACCCCTTTTCCTTGCTGTTATTCTGCTTCCTTTGTACAAAAGAACTGTAAATTTTTTTGTGTGTTTGTTGAGTCATTTTCACTTCTCCTTTGCAAAAGTAACGTAATCGTTCTATCGTCCTTTGATTTGAAAGAGTCGCAAGTGTCGTTTTCAATCATAGGAAAGAGTTTGATTTCTGTTGATAGTCGGTTATCTTGTTACTATTTTTTTTGGTCTGAATTTGTAATTTTTCTAGTGTCGAAAACAAGTATTCATTTCAAAATCGTAAGGTGTTGTGATTGTCTCCATTTTGATTTCGAAAAGAAACTTGTTGATAATTGTCGCTTGAAAAGAAATTCAGATTTGTGCATCAACTTTCCTTTTTACCATTCATATACTAAGAAAGTCGAAAACAAATACATGCATGTGCATTTGCATTTAGACTGTCTGATTGGTTTGATTTAGGAAAGTGCATTTAGAGTGTGCTCTTTGCTCTTTGTGAAAGAATTTTGTCTTTCTTTCCTTAGTAGCTAGGATTTTCATTGCACAAAGAAGATAAAAAGATTGTTTATCATCTTAGATATCGTTTTAGGAATTATACTACATCTTGCAGTGAACCTGAAAGGAAAACTTCATAAACAAGGTCAACTATAAAATAAATTCAATGAATCTAACAACGCTTTGGAACCTAACGCACAACATTTAGAAGTCTATGCTAGAGACGTATTTCGACGTCGTAAAGCCTGGTAACTGTTGTTCTCACTGATCGTTGGGTGATTCCTCCACTTTGAGACGATAAGTGCCAGTACGGACTTGTGCTCCCACGTACCGTCTAGTATATTTTGGGAGACCACAATAGGCTTAATCCTTTATCCATAGGAAGTCATGTCTGCCACCCTATCGATCGCAATGCACTGAACATAGCATTTGGGAAGATTGACCGCCGTACCGTAAAAAGTATTCTGCAGTTTTGCGATTGGTTTTGTAATCCCTCTACCTAGATTTACAGAGCAGTCCCTTTCGTTCCTTTTCAGACTCCTTAACGGAAAAGGTCCATCTGAGCACTTGTCACTTCAGGCTCATAAAAAATCGAAGGCGACTAGAGTCATCTTTTTTTTTTCTTGACTCTTTAAAATTGAAAAAACAAGTTGTGTCAAAGCGTCTAAAATTTATTTTAAACGGAATAATCATCACCTTTCCCTTGTTGGTCTTCGAAGTTAGTCTCCCTTCATCGCAAGTTCTTGTAGAATCGCTAGGAAATCTTTTGGATAGACTAGATATGTCTGAAAAACCGTCGACATCTAGGACTGTGTCATCCGACACAGCAGTAGCAGAACCTCCCGCTGCTACTCCAACAATGTTCGTCAGTATACCATCTGTCCCGGCAAGTTATCAACAACAATCCGGAGTCCAATCAGAGACTGTTTCAACGACATGGTATGTTCCTATTTCTTCATCCGGATTATCATCTGGTATTTCTTATGTTGAAACTCAACAAATTGATCCAATGTGTCTTCAAAGGCCAATTTACCCTTTAAGTACTAGATTGCCAACATTTGGAGGGCAGTATGCATTTTCATTATCCCCTCCGGGAGGACAGCCATACGGGAGTTCACAACAAAATTCGGGTTATGCTGGAATTACTTCAAGCGATTGGGTACCGATACTACCTCAACAACCAAGAGTTGTATATTCAATGCAACAATGCTTACCTATGTCAAATGTACCAACTACGCCAGCTATTGTGACGATGTCGCAAGTTCAAGCACTGCCTGTTGTATGCCAACCTCAGGTTTCTCAGGTTCTAATGCAACAACCCCTTGACCCTGCAACTCAACCACAATCGCCGACTGGTGGAATGACACAGATTCAAACGGGTACAATTACCCCTTATCTTGGTCAAACAGTTAGTATCGGGAAACATCACATGGCTTCACAACCATGGGTAGTACAATACCAACAACCGCAGTTCCAACAAGTATACCAAGGTCATGAGCAACAAATCTTTGCAAATAGTGGGCAGTCGTATATTCAAAACGGTCAAAATCAACCATTTTACAATGGTCATGCCCACCAACCTTACCAAAGTTACCAGCATCAAATGCATTATGCTAGTATGCAAAGACCAACTGCTCAGGCAATCCCATCTTATCCTGGGTATGCTTCACCTAACCTGAATCAACAGTTACCCTTCGTGGCAACTTTAGAGTTACCTGATTTAAATCGGTTAACAAACGATCCAGTCGCTTACGCCCCTTGGTGGCCAGCGATTCCGCATAAACTTCCATCAGATATTCCTGAATTCAATGGAAATCCAGGTGAATATCCGTCGAATCATGTGATGACCTTTCATCTGTGGTTTTCATCAAACACCCTAAACGATGATTCGATTAGGCTTCACCTTTTTCAGAGGACGTTAATTGGTCGAGCAGCAAAATGGTACATCGAATTGCCTAGAGCTTCATTCGACAACTTCAGTACCCTAGCCACAACCTTTTTAACCCATTTTCAATTACCGATAAGGTATGAAACGGGAACGGAACTTCTTACCAACTTCAAACAAACGACGGCCACTCACATATCTGATCATATACATGAGTGGCGACGTCGTCGTAGAATGGTGAAAACGTATGTTCCTGATCAGCTCTTAGCTGAATGGTTTATCAAGTCATTACTACCTTCCATCACGGAAGATGTGGCAAAAGGGGGAGTCGTCACAGAAGAGCAAGTTATCGCTCGTGCGCAATATTTGGACTTGATTTACACTCAGTCCGGCACGCTCTACGATAAAATACCTGACGCCCCTAAACCGGAATTCTCAGTTCCTCCTCCTCCTAAATCAAACAATGACTCTCATGCCGGCGATGGCGTGATTGGCGCAACAGACACGAAATTGACAAAGGCTACATCCAAAAAGGCCCGTAAGATTTCAGGTCAAAATGCAAAAGATGAACTTCTTGCCTCGGAAGTAAATGTCGTATCGACAGATAAAGGCAAAGAAACCAAGCAACCAGGGGGCAAGAAGAAAGGCAAAGGGAAGAAGAAGAAACAGGAAGAATCATCTCCTGAAAAATCTTCTGCAAACCCTCCTGGAAATAGGAAACTAAAATATCCATGCATGATATGTGATGAGGATCATCAGACACCAGATTTTCCACACAGAGATGAGCTTAAAAAATTCTTCAAGAATACAAAGACCTCAGCAGTATTAACTGATCCGTTTCCGAATCCAGGAACAAATCTGGTTGATAGTGGAAATGCTTCCCCGTCTCAAGTGCTAATGTTGTCAGTTTCAAAACAACAAAATGATGCTTTGATATCGACAAGGAACAAAGATTATGGGAATCCACAGCTGTCGAAAAACAAGGATAAAGATCAACCTAGTAGTTCGACAACAACTTCGACAGAAGTTGCGCCGCCCATCGTTCCTGAACTGACAATAAAACTGCCAAAGGGAGTAGTACACAAATCGACATTTAATCCTCGTGCTAGAGCAGCACAGCATTATAATATAGTGGAAGATTTGGCCCAATCGCCATCCGCTATGTCGACTCTTGAAGTACTACAAAATTGCCCATCCCAAAAGCAGGCTTTATTATCAGCCATTGGTGGGATAGACCCAAAGGATTCCAATCTTGTATCCTTCGATCATAAAGGATACGATCCTCAATTACCAGCTCAACTAGCTTTCCTCATTCAAGTGAAAGCCCTCAACAAAACTGTTCATCGAACAATTATTGATGAGGGGGCATCTACATGTATTATGTCGATGAGTTGCTGGAAAACTTTAGGATCTCCAACCTTGTCGCGATCTTCGACGACATTAAAAGCATTTGATGGACGAACATATACCCCATATGGTATTCTAAGTAACTTGAAGGTTGAACTAGGAGGGAAAACAGTAGAAATAGATGTTGAAGTAATCGACGGAAATCTCGATTACAACATCCTACTAGGAAGACCATGGATATATGCTATGGTTGTTGTTGTGTCGACCTATTTTAGGAAGATTGCATTTCCCTTTCAAGGAGGGATTACAATCGTCGATCAACAAAACTTCCTCCCCAATGGTTCTCAGGTTACGGGAAGCATTCCTATGATCCATGGAAGCCCCCGTTCGCTTCAAAATATCGGAGTAGGCCTACTAAAAGACCCTGTATTAATGGGAACTTTTGGCCTTCCACCTCCAATCAATTTGGCGGAAGTAGCGTCAGTAGGAACCTTCAACATGATATCTTCTAAAAAGATCTCAGAAAACAATATCGACATGGATCATGCGATGGTTTTGCCTCCAAGCCCAACAGAAATATTGTAGCAATCAATGTTCCTAGCCTGGGAGGCAAACCCAAATCAACGCTCATCGAGCGTTTGGATAGATAGGTCTAAGGAATATGGCACCCCTTCAGATCCTTGGTCGAGAGTGCATGACACCGACGAAGGAATTTTTCAATCAATGGTAATTGAAGGGGCACCATGGGATGATTACCACCATCGTTCCCTTCTTCTGGATTGTGAAGAAAATACTCCTGATGACCTTTATCATCCTTCAGTTTTTTATTTTCTATCAAATACTGTAAACACGGTGGATTCCGAGTGAAACTTGTCCAACATTGAAGAGACTATCGCCATAAATATCTCGACCAAAATAGATGTTGTAGAGAATATTTATGTTGGCAAATGTTGTTCTCCTTCAGAACTGGAAATATATAACGCTCTTTTTCGCGAATTCAGAGATGTATTTGCTTGGTCATATAATGAAATGCCAGGCATTGACTCGAGTATCATTGAACACGAAATCAAGATGTATCTAGATGTCAAACGAGTACGACAACGGCTACGGCAGGTGCACCCCAAGAAAGCCGCTGCCATTAAGGCAGAAGTTGAAAAACTTCTACATGCTGGTTTCATTTACCCAGTTCCTCTAACCGATTGGGTATCGAATATTGTTCCTGTTATGAAAAAACAAGGAACAATTAGAGTGTGCGTCGATTATAGGGATGTAAATCAAGCTTGTCCAAAAGACAACTACCCTACACCCTTCATCGACCAGATAATTGATGAATGCGCTGGATGTGAAATCTTTTCATTTATGTATGGATTCTCCGGGTATAATCAAATAAATATCCGCCCACAGGACCAGTCAAAGACTGCATTTATTTGTCCGTGGGGCACATTCGCATATCAAAAATTACCCTTTGGTTTAAAGAACGCAGGGGCAACGTTTCAGATGGCAATGAATTATGCCTTCCATGACATCAAAAACATCGTTCAAACATACCTCGACGACCTTCCGGCTCATTCGCGAAAGCGGACTGATCATCCGCAGCATTTAAGAGCGATATTTCTACGTTGCTGACACTACAAAATATGACTCAATCCACACAAATGTGTATTTTGTGTCAGTTCTGGTCGTTTACTTGGCTTTGTAGTCTCGAAAGATGGGATTCGTCTCGACCCATGTAAGGTTCAGGGAATCATAAATTTGCCTCCACCTACAAATTTGCTTCAGATTCAGAAACTCCAAGGGAAAGCAAACTTTCTGAGGAGGTTCATTCCAAATTACGCCAAACTTGCTAAAGGTTATACACGTCTTTTGAAAAAGGAAGTACCCTTTGTTTGGGATCAGGTTGCGCAAGCTTCCTTTGATGCTTTAAAAGAATCCCTAATGAAAGCATCATTAATTTACGCTCCTGATTATTACTTTAACTTGTATCTGGCTGCAGCGAATACAACCATTGCAATGGTTTTAGTCCAAGAAGACAACGGAATTGAACATCCTATATATTATTTAAGTAAGAACTTAAATGATACAGAAAGAAAATATTCTTATGTTGAAAAGCTAGCGCTCGCAACTGTTCAAGCGATAGAGAGATTTCGACACTATGTCCTCTTTCGAAAAACTACCATTCTGTCAGATTGCAACCCCATGACTTATATATTGTCGCGACAGTTGCTGGGGGGAAAATATTCAAAATGGATAGCAATTCTACAAGAGTTTGATCTGGAATTTGTAAAATCCAAATCAAAGAAAGCTCTGGTTTTCGCAGAATTATTATGCGATCTCCCATCGTCGTCCAACGATGAAACATACGAAGAAATGATCATGGACGAAAATTTGTTTCTAATATCTTCAAGCAATCAGTGGTATGGGGATATAATCATTTATCTCCAAACCCAAAAATATAGGCCAAATACCTCTCGCTCCGAACAAAAACGTATTCGATACCAAGCAAAAGACTACATGATCGTCGGTGATACACTTTACCGTCGCGGTATCGATATAGTTCTGAGAAGGTGCCTCACCCATGAGGAGGCCGAAAAAGTCCTGAATGATTGCCATTCAGGCGCGTGTGGGGGGCATCAATCCGGTTATGCTACAGCGCAAAAAATCTTACGAGCAGGATACTTCTGGCCAACAATGTTCAAAGATTGCATAACCGTAGTCAGAAGTTGCCATGCTTGTCAAATTTTCGATAGCAAAACCAGAAGACCACCCGCACCTCTGCAGCCAATAGTTGCTGTCGGGCCATTCACCAAATGGGGCATCGATTTCATGACATGTAACCCCACCTCGACCGGGGGGCATGGGTATATCATAGTTGCAGTTGACTATTTTACCAAATGGGCCGAGGCGATGCCTACATTAGATAACACTGGTGAAATAGCTGCCCTCTGCTTTTTCAATCATGTCGTCGCCAGATTCGGTGTCCCACAAGCTATAGTCACAGATCATGGATCGCATTTTCGCAATCACATGATGGTCGAATTAGCTGCCAAACTAGGGTTGTCTCACGACAGCTCTACTCCATATTACCCGCAAGCCAACGGACAAGTTGAAGCAATCAACAAAGTCCTGAAGCGCATGCTGCAAAGGATGATTGGAGTTCACAAAAGAAGGTGGCACCTAATCCTGTACTCAGCCTTGTGGGCTTACCGAACATCGGTAAGGAATGCAACCGGGTTTACACCTTTCCAACTGGTATATGGCCTGGAAGCAGTCTTACCAATCCAGTGTGAAATCTCGTCCCTCAAACTCGCAATTGACCTTCTCCCCAGAACTTCAGAAGAAGAAGCTCGTTTCTTGGAACTAATCCAATTGGATGAAACACGTCGTGATGCCACTTTGGCTAACGAAGCCCATAAGAAATGAGTCAAATCACAGTTCGACAAAAATTCCAAACCCCGTGTCTTCTCAGAAGGTGACTTGGTCTTGCTTTATGACTAAGAATCCGATAAATTGGGAGCAGGCAAATTCAAGTCTTTGTGGATGGGCCCCTATATTGTTAAGCAAGTGTTAGCAAAAGGAGCCTACGAGTTAATGGATTATGACGGAATTCCACTGGCACAACCTCGTAACGGGTTGTACCTCAAGCGTTACTATGCGTGATTCAGTATAGTAACCTGTATGCTTTTGTTATGTTTTTGTTTTCGCTAAAGTGTTTATTTTGGTCAAGTAATCCACTTTTTACATTTATTGCAGATGTCAAACCTATTGGAGTCATGTGTTGGATATGCCGACAGAGCGAGTCGTAGTTCGCAGAACCTATCTTCCGCGGCCTGGGCCATTTTTGATCCAAGCGGCGAGTTAGTAAGTTTCAGAGGGGTATGCATTGGTCGATCAACGAATAACATCGCTGAATATAGCGTGTTGATAGAACTTCTCTCTGATGCCATCACACATGGTATACGCCGACTGATTGTCAGGCTAGACTCACAACTCGTCATACTACAACTCACTGGTATCTACTCTGTCTGAAATCCAGCTATTTATCACATGTTCCTAAGGGTTAAGATTTTGGAAAGGCAATTTGATTTTATTCAATATCAGCATATTTCTATAAACTTAAACACATTAACTGACTCATTGGCAAATTATGTGTTAGATAGACATTTGCAACATTTATAAAAAGAAGCATACCATCAATATTGCATTTGGATCATGTAACTTAACCGAAATAAAACTTCGAAAATCAAAAATATATATAACTGTTTATGGTTTACACATAATGTTCTGTAACCAAGACAAAATTGGTCAAATGATCCAAAACTCGAAACACTAGGGGGCACCCTAGTCTAATGATTTTCGTGATAGCAAGTCACAGCCTGTGCGATCATGCGTAAGAGCCGAGTCCATCGTCTTGGCACACCAGTAGTATGCCGCTGCAACCTCAAGGGCAGCTCATCAGTCCTCACATCTGGAATACCAAGAGTGAGGCCCTCAACCTGTTCCTGTAATGCCGCAAGAGTCTCGGCCACATCGAGGTCGTGAAGGATAGCCCTTCCAACAGCCTCTCCTGCTGGGGCGGCAGCTGGCACTCTCAGGCGTACTACTGGCCGAACGGGACCAACATCTGCATGAACACATGAGTTTGGTTAAGTCTTGACAGAATAAAGCACAAGGACATTATAAAATAAAAACGATAAACAGGAATATGGTCAAAGAATTTACCAATGGCGCCCCACTATTCGCCATCCGGCAATACTAAATCTGGATCACCCCGGAAGTCCATGCCAACATATGGATACTCGGAATAAACCATCTCCTAATGATCAAACCACCCGAAGAAGGTATCAGAAAAGGAAATCTGAGACTGACCAGCATGCCTAGACATATGGTCGACCCATCTCTGCATACGTGGTTCAGTCGGTGAAGGTAAATCAAGTGCAATATACTGCGGCTGCATCAGTGGTATCTTTTCCAAGGCAAAGGCGGTCAAAATAGAACCATACCCAAAGTTCTTCAACCTCCCACTCTTTACCTTGGTCAACTGTTCTTTCATCACAAGAAGTACTGCATCGCACCAGTTGAACACCTTTGGTTGGAGACATTCCAAGGCATACTGCATATAAGATCGTTGGCTACATGAAGAGCCGCTCCACCAGCCATCCTACCAAAAGTAAACAGAATAGTCCTGAGGGACCTGTCAGTGACATCACGGATGATGATCTTTCCGTCTTTACTCGGCTGATATCCCTCTCTGCAATACCGGCGAACATAATCTCTCAGAGATTCACCTCCTCGGGCCGAACCTGATAAAGAGATGGGGGCACCCCGCCTCGACAAGCCAGTCAAGAAATAGATGTCCACTATAGTCAAGGGGATGGATTTTCCCCTAATCTGGAACACCTGGTTGGTAGGATCCCAAGCATCGAGCAAATACTGCAGTAAGTAGATCTGTTGTCTCATGCTAGAAATGCGGAAAAAATTCAGCAAGCCACAGTTCCGCAGTGCGTTTATTGTAACAGGATCATGTAAAGCAAGCATGTCCTCTTCTTCATGCTCACGTTCTCACCATGTAATAGTCATCTTGCTCCAAAGATCTCTGAAAACAAACAAGAGAAGAGTTAGATCCTGATTTTGGTAAGAAACAGGCAAAATTTCCATCAAAAACTGTGCATAAAATTCCTTCTTTGCGCCCATCGCGCCTACAGTAGTGCTCTGGGTGCATTGCATGTCAGATGGCCAATAGACAGGCCAACATCCAACACACCTTTCGACACACAGAGGGTGCGCTGAAGGCAGAGCGATTTTTTCAAACCCCAGAGGCTCAGAAAAACCAGGAATCAAGCTCAGAATGAAAAATGGAAAGCATGAAATGAAAGAGTTCAAGTTTAGCTCCTACCTGGTCCAGACGGCGCCGAGAATCGTCCACAGAATCTCTCGAAATCAGCTGATGAAAATCAAGGGGGAAAGCACCTCCAAAGCTCCAACAAACCAAAGTTCAAATGAAATGGTAAAATGAGAGGTAAAAGCACTTTTACATTACTTTTTACATAATTCGAGTAAAGTATTAGTGTTCTAACTCATTTTTCAAACATGTATTGTTCATTTCTAACTAGTTTGATGAAGCAATTGAAAATGCAGTACAATCTTTGAAAGAACAAAGCTATTTACGACAAAATCAAGAAATGACTGTTACATTGAGCAGTTTTAGCGCGGACTTCATGCTCGTTAAAAATAAACATAAGCAATGAGCACATGTTCCTCCAGAGTTTAAGCTCATTAAAAAATGAACCAATTTCCGGTAAATAACCATCGTGAATGTAACACTTCAGCCTTTAAAGCCTTGGTCGTGTTTGCACCGTCACCTCCACTTATACATTGGCCGATCATTCACCTCCATTTGATTGTTTACCCTTTTTGAGGAACAGCTGCGAAGAGTGATCTCACTAGCCATCCTTGTAACACTGTCTTGATTGGAAAATTCCAAACCTTAGCTGGAATCAGTTGCTACCCAATTTTATCACTCGTTCCTCAAAAGGCGAGTCTCCTTTAAGCTCTTTTCAATTGAATCGTAAAATATGAAAAGATTGCCGAGCCATTGGCCTCTCCAGCTCGTTAAAGGGACCGGATTTGCTATCCCTCCTCCAAATTTTAATCTTTTTGGACCTGAGGGATTATTACACAAAAAGATCGAGCGCTTGTTTTGTTCGGCTCGTTAAAAGTATCGAAAATTCATCCCTTCTGTATTGTTTTATACTTTTTCGGACTTAAGGGATTAGATGACGAAAAAGGAATTTTGGAGTTTCCTTTACGTTCCTTTTCAGACTCTCTAGAATTGAAAAGGACCGAGTTATCTTTGTCATTAAACTCGTTAAAACTTAATAGCGACAAACTTGTCTATAGACGAGAACGAGTTTTACTATCGCTAGGCTCGTTAAAACATACCGATGGGTTTGCCCGAAGGGCAAATTATAGAACAAGAATATGTTATCCTCCTCAAGCTTGACAAAAATAAAGAGGTATTGGTCAGCAATGACTGGGGAAAAATTGGGAAGAAAACTTGAAGAAACTTTGTTGGTAGCAAGTCGCTCTTGAACATGACACTTTCACTCCGCATCCAAGTCGGGTTGGGTTGTTTCATTCACCGATCACATCACAATGGTCCCATCATACCATCCACATTTGGGGTTAATGCTACCAATCCATCACGTCAGTGTCACCGATATGTTCAAGAGAAGTCATTCAGAGAATTCACCTGTGTCTCACCCACTACAATACATTTATACTCCATTCTTTCATGACCGCCACACTGAACCTTATATCACCAGATCGTTTTCATCTCCATTAAAATCATTTGCTCCGTTCCGTGTCATTGATGTGGGATTCATTAAGGCCCTCCTGTGACGGATCGCTTCTTGTCGACATCAGCTCATTATCCAAGAAGTCGATCTAGGAACACCCCGTTCAGTACTTTGAAGCTTGCATGCCTCAATGGCAAGTTTCTCACTTCCGACGACATGTTTACATCAATGGCCTTCGACCGAAAGATTTTGCATGGTGTTCGACGCCAAGTCCTTTATTCACACCACGTGAATTGTACTGCAGTACCTTGAGGGTCATTATCATTATCGGTGATTCCTCTCGCGCCTGTTAATAGCTTACATCATTGGCTGGTAATCAGGCGATGTCTTTCCATGTTCGACTCCAGAACATCTCTCACATGGATAGACTTGTACTTCGAGTGAAGATCGAACAAGATTGAAGACCCCGAATCTAGTTTCATCCATCCGAGCTGCTATATATATTCAAGGAAATAAAGACATTAAATGTACATCATTGTTGCACAGATAATCATCCAATCAAAGGGATGATGGCTCTACCAGAATCATCAGTCTACACTCAGACGATTTTCTGTCCTATGTACATGAAAATGAATTTATAAAGCTGAGCATGGGAATGCCCGCCTCAGCCAGATCATGAAAATATTATGCAAGATAATGTATTGTATTGTATCTTATTACAGGTCTCCTCCCAGCTTGAAAGAACTTCGGATCCTCATGATAAAGCATTTCACCCGACATCAAAGAGATTAACGACCTCA
The DNA here is from genome assembly GCA_031772625.1 of Pinus tabuliformis. Lineage (NCBI taxonomy): Eukaryota > Viridiplantae > Streptophyta > Pinopsida > Pinales > Pinaceae > Pinus > Pinus tabuliformis. The sequence continues at coordinate 101,372,737 of CM062814.1, forward strand.
TGCTTTAGGGGGCAACTGTTATAGACATTTTTGGGCACTACAACCCCAAGCATGAAATGTCCATAAACCAAGGGCTCCTAAATCCCTAAAAGTGTTGTTCTAACCCCTAAAGGAACAAGGTCAACTGATTACAGCTTCTCCGAGAAGTTCTCCATGAAAAACTGCTCAGAATTAGTCAAAACAGGGTCATTTCAGATGCTCCATAGGCAAAGTGCGTTGCATCTCACCTAAACACACTGTGTGGGTGCATTGCATTTCAAAAAGCCCTTCTGTGGGGTGCGATGGGCGAGAAATGACAAATGGCAGTGTCATTCTGTGAGGTGGAGAGGCAATGGAAGCTTCCAGAAACTTCTCCTGTGACACTTGCCTCTCTAAATTCGACCAAGGATGAGTAAGATATCATCAATCTCCAAGTGGAAGCAAGAACTATCAGGGGGAAGACACTAATCAAGTCACAAGCTGACTCATCTTCCTTACAGATATCTATATATGGATCCCTCATCCCAGAGATCCAAAGGCTGGAATTTTGCATATTGTAAGGAATTGTTGTTGATTTCATGAGACAAACATCAGATTGTTGGGTGATCTAAGCTTTGTATGAGGTGAAGAGGGGCTTCCTTGCTGAGAGGATGATGCTGGGTCAGGACAACTGGTTGTAACTCCCCTTGGATCTTTCTTGTTTATCAATAAAAGCTATTCAAGTTTTCCTCCATACTCTTGTGTCATTTATATTTGCTGCATTTGTATGGTCAATTTACATCTGATCCTAGATTGTTTATGATTATAGATCCATGTTCTTGTATAGTGCTATGCTATTGTGATCTTACAGGTACTCTGTGAAGCTGGGCGTGCAAGGGAACAAGTAGCGAAAGACTATCAAGGAAGAGAGGAATCGAACCAGGAGATTAGCGCAAGACAGAGGTTGGTCTTCTTTGTTCTTCTCTATCTATACTTCATAAAGGAAAAACGAAAGTAGCTTTACTTTGTTTGTTTCAAAGGCAGCTATCACACCTTAGTGGGATAAGCAATTCTGAGTAGACACTTTTCCCTGTAACAGGGTTGATCATGATTTCCAAGTGGGAGGTCAAGTCTGGTTATATATCAGTAAAGAAATACTTCAAGGTGAAGGTAAAAAGGTCAAGCCAATCAAATATGGTCCTTTCAAAATCTTGGAGAAGATTGGTAACAATCCTTTCTAACTAGATTTTCCACCTTACATGCAAATTTATTCTATTGTGAATGTGGAAAACTTGAGATTGTATGATTCTTAATGATTTATGATCATGAAGAGAATGTTCAGATTCCATCTATAGAATATTTGGCTCCTGGATATTTAAATTATTGGTAGGAATACTCGATTCTTAACGAGAGGATAAGGACTTCACGTAGAGGCAATGTGGAGTATCTTTGAGTAGGGCTCAATGGTATGAATCCAAATAAAGTAAGGTGGATTGAGATCAAGAAAGTGAGGGAGTTGTACCCTCACTTACTGAATAATAAAGAAACTTTTGGTGGTCCAAAAGCTTCTAGTGGGGAGGTATGATCAAGGGGATTAAAAATATGATTGAAAATAAAATTGCTCAAAATATTCTGAAATTAGTGCCAAATCGTATATCTCATCATTTTGATTCCAATGACGCTTTTATTGCCTCAATCTGACACTGTATGAGAAATTTATTGTGTTCTGAAGGTTTTGGTAAACAACTAAAAATTCGACTTGTAGGGTTGATTGGGCAGGCCGTATGATGATCTGGCGCTAATGTTAGTAGGTTGACTACGCAAGTACACTGGTCAGACAAGACAATCATGTGCTAACATGTGGTAGGATCATACAGGAGAGTTGACAAATTTCTATTAGTTGTTATGTTTTGGTTTGGCAAATAAGGAGGCATCACATAGACCTTGAAGTCTATGCAAAAAAAAAATTAAGGGCCGATGACCTCAATGGGGTTTGACCCCATGACCTCACCACATTCAACCATATGACTTATCATTTTACCAAATTATTGCTTGCTATAAATATATGGCATGGTGATATTTATTATGCAACCGTCAACGCATTTGGGGAAGGGGTAGGCTGGAAGGCTCTCCTGATTGGTACCAGCCCTAGGTTATATGGTATTATATATGACCACAACAAAAGGTGGAGGGGGGAGGAGCATGGCCCAGCCCCCGGTCCCATTTAATACATACAACCATTGGTAGATCCAATGACTAACACCACGGAGGGGCGAGGCACATGGAAACCTTCCCATGCCCCCATCGTGGCCATATGACACCACATGTCAATTGGAGCAAGGAGCTGACGGGCGCGTAGCCTCTGGCCCACACCCTTGGCCACATTATTGCCACATAACCAGAAATGAGGGCAAAGGAATAGGGGTGCAGCCCTATAGGTGCATTTAACTATCTGACAAATTCCACCATTTGTGGTGGAAATGTTGCCGAACCCATGCCAATTTGTCACTTGGAAGTTCTGCCAAAGGGGAATTCACTACCAGTTTTGACATAATGGTAATTTTTTTGGACAATTAGCAGGGAAATAAAGGAGGCCTAACTTGGCCATTTTTCAGCCTTTTGAGCCCAAGAAGGGCCTACACAGGGGCTTTTGATTGTTTGTGACGCAATGGTAGCATTATTTGTGTGATTTAAGCATTATATGTTGATTTAATTGACATTTTGAGTATATAATTTAAAGGGCCACCATTGGAAGCTGGAAGCAGAGATTTAGCCTAAGAGGAGTGAACCCCATCATTAAATTTATTTTTTTGATATTGCATGTTGTCTATTTTTCTCTGTTTAATTCTGCAAAATTAACTAGGTTTAATAAGTCTATGTGTTTTTCAATTTCGATCCATTTCCCACAAGGCATAAACTAGCTTGCAAACATTTTCAAGAAACCTTCAATTTTTAATTTTAGATCACTATGTGAATTGGTTGGTTGGCATTGATCTGAAGTTCCCTTAGGCACTTAACTTTTTAACTCTGAATCCAACTCAAGTTTAGTCAACTACAAGAAACATTATAATGTGGTTGCCTTATGGTTGGATGGAGAGTGAAAATTTGTCCCTCATTTGCCAATCATTAAGCTATACAAATAAGTGTATTTGCTTGTACCTATGTTGAATTATGAATATTGAATGATGTTTTTATGGGTTATAGCAAGAAGAGCTGTAGACCTTCATTTTCTCAAGAACTGTCGTGACAATAATCTCATTCCCCCTTTGCTCAAATCAATCATAGATTACATAACAAATAAGATATATAACAATGAATGTATTAAATTATCTTATGAAGGAATGGTGTTATTCCTATTTGTCTTTAATTATATGTATATGTGATTGTTCTCATGTTTTAAGAGGGAATTGCATATTCTAGTGACTGATGATACTTACCTGAGTGCATGTTATGTATCTAGATCAAAATAGCATATAAACATAAGAAAATATACATCGACAGCTTGAAAATAAGACACTTCAAGGGGGCAACCTCCTTTTACATAATATAAATGAACAGTTCTTAGATAATTCAAATGACAAGATCTCCTTGGTATATATAGGATTCTAAAGGGTCAAATATAATTAGGGACTACATAACGATGATAATGTAATGGGACAATAATAAAAATAGTGAAATTACATGGGTCATAAAAATAATAATCTAGGGGATACACTAGTATTATGGGGACTTAACATCCCCTTCCCCTTCAAAAAAGTGGTGTCCTCAATGTTGAGTAGTTTTGGATGCTTTTTTATAAAATACTCATCCTTCCATATGGAATATTTAGCATGTAAGTTCTTCCATTTAATGAGATACTCTAGAATTGATCAATTATGTTACTATTATATTCTTGTTTCCATGATTTCTTCAAGCTCCAATATGATTTCTTGTTTCCTCTTCAAGTTCTGGCAATATAGTTTGAACTTGGAGCTTGTCACCTATAACCTTCTATAGGCATGAAACATGGAAAAATGGGTGTACTCATGAACGTGCAAGAAACTCCAATTTTTATGCCATAGTATTAATCATTTGCAACCTTATAAGGGCCATAATACTTGGGTGATAATTTAGTATCCTTCTTAGCTCTCTTGAGGGAAATTTATTTGTATGGTTGTGTTCTAGCTATGACAACCTGCTCCAAAAATTTTCCTTCATTTAAATTTTGAATCCTTGTAATGTCATGTGAATTGTCATCCCAAGTCATTAAAGTCATGTGTGGTCATATTTTTCTAAGTGTTTAAGTATTCTTATAGAAATCCTAAGTGTTGCAACTACTTGATTTCACATGCCTAGCTCTTAATGCCTTAATAAGTGCACCTCTTCCAAGCATGCCTAATGCACTTCATAGTGACATTAGAGAACACGTATTTCCACTGGTCAGAGCACACCTTCTATCAACAACATGTGCGCACTTCTTGGGAGTAAGATAACACAACTCTTGTTAATAGATAGAGAAAAGTTCCCAGAGACAGTTATAGCACAGTTCCCCGATACAGTGCCAAAGCAATCCTTGTTGACAGTCAGTGCGCACTTCTTGTGGAAAGTAAGAGAAAACTTCCTCAAGTTAGTGATATCACACTTCTTAAATGCAGTCAACTAACTCTTATCTCCTATTTTTCTGGCATGCACTGAGCGCACTTGCAAAACCATAACACTAACTACATGTGTTCTCTCACTATATAAATAGTTCATAATAGAGGTCATTTCACACTTATCTTTCACTTTTGAGCTCTACGCACTTTTGGAGCACATGAAGCATCCCTCACTCTCAGTTGCAAGTGAAACATCTTTTGGGTAAGTTCCTCAACTTTTGCGCTCTGAAGTTCCACTCTTGCATGTGTCACTTTTGCTTGTTTTCACTCTTGCATGTGTGTCTTTCGCTTGCTTTCACATATCATTTTAAGATCATTTTGGCACACATTCTAAAGGAAACTTCAATGCACTTTCTTACACTGTTCGAGTCACACTATCATAAGAACATGTGTTGGACACACTCCAATGACCTAGAGAATTCTCTGAAAGAAGTCAAAACTTGTGTCGTAAAGCCTTATGCCCTAATTGTCGCACTTAGAGATTAGTGGTGTTTTGTTGTCATTTCAATGTATACATGTTAGTTTTGGGTAGTGTGCATTTACTTTCCTTGAGTTTAATTGTGTATGTGTGTATGATCATGTTGAGGACATGTGTGTATGATATTTCTCTCTCTCGTCCCACTGATCTTACACTTAGTCAATTTCGGAATTATTCCTTGTCCTCATATCATGTGCATGTTATGAACACATTAAATTCCCATCTAAATGATGAACACATTACTCACTTCCATGCCTTAGTTGTGATACTCTTGTCTCCTAAACATGTTCCATGCACCCATCATAAGGTGTGATCCCTTCACAAGTGCATTGTCTATATCTAAAGCACAATCATCCAACCTATTGCTACTTTCACATGTGCTTTGTGCCAAGCCTTGAAAACATTTCCTTGTGGACCAAATTGCACACTCCCAATAGACAATACAGTCACCCCTTATCCCTTGCAATTGTGACACGTGCTCAACCTAGAGTCTTTAGTTATAATGCACTAAACATCCTCAGTACTCAAGCCTCTAGCCACTGTCTCCAGTACCTGTGCTCTACACCCAATCTTGTCCCCTTCTCTTTCCTTAGTGTGTTGCACACTTCCAGTGCCTAGACCTCCATCTCTTGCCTCTTGAACCTACACCTTGCCCCTAAGAAGGCCTCTCTCTTAGTTGATCTGGATCTTGGGGGGAAGCCCCCGAGATCTAAAAAAATTGAAATGCTATAAGAAAATAGGAGAACACACAATAACAAAACCACAAAGAAACTTTTTTTATTAAAACAGATAATAAATGTAAAGGCTACATTGTGGTGGACAATCTGTCCTGTTACAAAATGTGATTTTTTACTTATAGCCTTTTTTGGTCACAATACACAACTAAATTCCATGGGTGGGTAAATACCATGGGTGAATGAATACCATGGGTGGATGTCACTTACAATGCCATGGGAGGATGAATACCAAGGATCAATGCCACTTAAAATACCATGGGTGGATGTCACCTACAATATCATGGGTAAATTCCATGTGTGGATGCCACTGACAATGCCATGGGTAAATTCCATGGGTGAATGAATACTATAGGTGGATGAATACCATAGGTGGATACTATTTTCTATTCAAATCATTACTCCCTCCTTAAGAAGCAATGATCCCCATTGCATGAAGTTACCCCCTAATAAGTCTTTGTTGAATATGAAAAGCCACTGAAGAGAAGGTTTTTGTGTAGTTAACCCATAACCATGATGAACGAAGATTTGAGGATAGAGATACTCTGTAATGCTTGTGACCAATTGTGATACTAACAGTGTGTGGACTAGAAAATGGACTTCAATAAAGTGTGGGTTTGTGGATGACCCATAACCATGACAACCGGAGATTCAAGGATAGAGATACCCTGTAATGCTTGTGACTAATTGTGATACTACCAGTGTCCGGCCTAGAAAATGGACTCGATGAAGTGTGGGTTTGTAGATTACTCATAACCATGAAAACCAAATATATAAGGATAGAGATACCTTGTATTGTTTGTGGCCAACTATGATACTAACAACGTGCAGCCTAGCAAATGGACTTTGATGACAAAGATTTTGTGTGGTTGACCCATAACCTTGATGTTGAATGTTGATGAAGTAGCAGGTGCCTACATAGCTTTGGGTTTGAGGGCACATATCCAAAGAACCTAAGTTGGATGTTGCTATGCTGAAACTAATGAATGTGAAGCAAGTGCCTACTAAAGCGGGGTGGGAGGGCACATCTCTAAAGGGAACCCACTTCCAGTGTTGCTCCAGATTTAAAATGGGCATAACTCGGTCAATATAACTCAGAATCTTTATTACAACCTATTTTTTGGAAATTGAATGACCATTATGCATCTTCTCATGTGATTTAAATCCCTACCTGGACATTGGAAAATTCGATTCGCGCTGCCACTGTCTCGACGTCACAAAAGTTCTGAAAAAAAATAAAAAATAAATAAATAATAAATAAAATAATAAATAATAATAAATAAATAAATAAATAAATCAATCAATAAATAAAAATAAAAATAAATAAATAAATAATAGAAAATAGTTGATTTTAAATCAATGATATCTCCCTCATCTGAACTCTGATTTGACCAAATTTGTTTTTGAAATTGGGTGATTTTTCGAGAGGAGCTCAGATCTATAAAAAAAAAATTCCTGAAATTATGCACAAAAACTATAAAAAATGATAGGAGTGTCGTCGTTGAGGAATTGTCAACAAAAAAACTTCTGCAACATAGCTAATTTTAAATTAGCGATATCTCTCTCATCAGGACTCTGATTCAGCCGATTTTTTTTTTCATTTGAATATTTTTTCTCAAGGAATATATATCTGTTATTTTTTTGTAAATTTTGCACCAAAATTTTATATCTGATCTAAAAACTCGCCGCCCAAAAATAGATCCTGCAAAAATGAAAAAAAAAATGAAAAATTCTTCCCACATTGTCCAAGAAAGTGCTTTGTGGAAGTCGTCATGTGCTTGAAGTTTGTTGAATGGTTCTGGAAAAAAAAAAAAAAACTGAAATATGTAGCCAACCCTGATTCCCATGGAACCGTGACTTGAATCTGATACCATTAATCCAGATCTTGAGGGGAGGCCCCCAAGATCTGAAAAATTGAAATGCTAGAAGAAAAGAGGAGAACACACAATAAAAAAACCACAAAGAAACTTTTTTTATTAAAACAAATAATAATTGTAAAGACTACATTGTGGTGGACAATCTATCCTTTTACAAAATGTGACTTGTTACTTATAGCCTTTTTTGTTCACAATACCATGGGTAAATTCCATGGGTGGGTAAATACCATGGGTGAATGAATACTATGGGTGGATGTCACTTACAATACCATGGGTAAATTCCATGAGTAGATAAATACCATGGGAGGATGAATACCAAGGTTCAATTCCACTTTCAATACTATGGGAAAATACCATGGGTGGATGCCACTTACAATATCATGGGTAAATTAAACGGGTGGATAAATACCATGGGTGGATGTCACTTACAATACCATGGGAAATTTCATGGATGAATGAATACTATGGGTGGATGAATACCATGGGTGGATGCCATTTTACATTTAAATCATCAGTCCTAGTGCACTATTCCATCACGATCAGCGTCTTGCATGACCAACAAGGTAGAATAGGTGATTTTGGGACTGATATTGTCTTTCCATGAGTGAATTTCATTTGCAGATACTATCCTCTTAACATGAATGATTATGATATAGCTTATAATTCAATAATATATTAAATTAGTAGATCTAGCTTGAAAATTAGATGAAATAGTGGTCCACAAGGAAGTTGAAGAAGGATGTTGGAGTCTCAAACATGTTAGATCCTACAGTAGGTTGGAGGTTACTCATCATCAAGGTTGGAGCTTACTCATCACAAAGGTTGGATCCTCAATCAGGTTCTAGCCTACAATGAGCATTTGCTTGCATCTTCCAAGGTTGGTTCCTTAATTAGGTTGTAGCCTATTGCATGTGATAACTTACATTTTCAAAGGTATTGTTGCCTCCAACACATCGAGGCCTACAAATTGATTTAATAAATTGAAGATTAAGAAGAAGAAGATTGGTGGTTTTCTCCAATATGTGTTTCCACCTAAAAACTTTATGTCTACTTGTGATGTGGTGGCTTCTTGTTTTGATTTATGGCTTCTTGTTACATTGCTTATATGATGATGCACTATTATAACTGAAGACAAAATTTTTATAGTTCATTGCTCTATGGATATATGGTTGTCTGATCAAGAAAAGATTATGAAATTGTGAAATTGACCTCACATCAATGGACCAACATTATGGTTTTAAAAGCATGTCAAATGAAGGTGGGAGACTTTTGGGAATTTTTTCAACCACATTTTGATCAGGGATATCCTCTCCATGAATTATAAGCTAATTTACTACCTACATATCGTAATTCACAAACTAATATATTGTTTTGGTATATCTCATTTGCAAAGTTTCAAACTTCTTCTTGAGCATCAAAAGCTTTGCATTCTTGACCTTGTCTATGACTTGGTATGCTTTCTCCAAAATTTCCCAAGCTTGATGAGCACTAATTACTATTGCAATCTTAGGGAATATGGAGTCTTCAACTCCATTGTGCAAATTCCATTGTGCTCTTGAACCCCTTATTTTTCTCTTTGTTGAAACATTTCTTTAGGAATTTTTCATTCCTATTAAGTCTACACATTACATTTATTCATATTTTGTGACTCTACCTCCTAAACAATCCAAATTCTTCAAAAATATCTTCATGCACATTGCATAATTTGTACCATTTTGTATGGGACCTTGTGTTTTTGGCTGCTTGTGGAAGCAATGATTGACTTGTGTAACAACTCCCCCTTACTGTGGATTGGGGAGTTTATCCATAATTTTCATCTCATTGAAACCCTAACGGAGGTATTAAAACCATGGCATGATTAGGGTTTCTCACTATGAGACTTCAAATGGGATTTATGATGGTAGCTCCACACAAAAAATCTTAGCGAAAACTGATATAATGGTGGCTCCACAAAGAAACCTCACCTCAACTTTGGCATATAAGGTCCCTCTCTTCACAATAGTTTCCTTGTAAAGAAAAACGATGACAACTTTATGGGTTTGACGCATAGGAAGATGTCTTGTTTTTTGTTGTAAATCTGTTTATGGATCCATTGCATTCATAAAATTTGTATTCGATGTTTCGAACTAGCCACTCTAGTTCATCATCAGGAAGAAATGTGAAGGAAGATGCCCTTTTTTGTTTTTGTTTCCTTGTGTGGAAACTACTCCTTCTCTTGATGATGGGATCAAGTTATGTCTCTCTCTTAGGTCTCTTGATGCAGCATGAGTTAGAGAAACACTAGCACGAAGGTTCTTACTTACGAAACTCAACAACGGTGACTTAGGAATTTGGCGGCCCCTCTTAGGCTTCTCCTTTGAAAAACTTGGTGGTTTCTCCTCTCTTGACAATGATTTGTCAATGGTTACAACAAACAAATTGACCCTTGTAAAAAGAAGAAATCGCAATTACCACACCTTAACCATGGGTTGGGAAAATCTTTGGATTAGCTAAAAAAAAACATAAAAACTACAATACAAAAAAAATATTCTTCAACGCGGCCTCCTTTTTTAGAAACTTCTTTTATCTTGATGGATCAAGCTACGTCTCTGGTACCATGTCAAAATTTAAGAGGAAGAGTGAAAGAACAGAGTAAAACATAGAACTACCCAAATTGAAAAACCAATGGAGCTTGTGGTGCAGGGTAAACCCCCGCACATACCCACAATATGCAAGAATCTACATAAACTCCACTGTCCCAGGTATTTAACTCTACATGGAGTCAAATCTTCAGACCATAAATGGTCAAGGCCCCTTTATAAGCCGTTCCTTTGTATCGGAACCAATCACCCGCCGAACCTCCTATCGGCTCTCTTCCACTTTATATCGCATTACAAAGGGAAAATCAATTTACAAAGGGAAATATTCCCAAAACACATTTTCCACCCTTGGTTACAGCCTTTACACAGACCCTGAGGCTAAACCTCATCGCAATCGGCATTCGCTATATCCAACAGGTCATACACATATGAACCATCACTCCTCCTCTGACTCTGATATGACTATCAGATCATTTAACACATGATTTTGCGTTAAAAGGCCCACACCATATAGCTATCAGAAATGTTAACCACTTGGGAATACAAAGGAATTCCTGCTCTGAACCGCATATGTCGGATTTCAAATCTTATGCACTGGCACTTATAACTGTTGGCAGGTCCACCTTCTATGTTAACCTTCTGCCACGCCAATCCTCTGAACTCTGACAAGCGATCACCCCAACCTCCGAACCTCTGATCGCCGATATATAGCTATCGGCAATATCGCAACATTCGTAAACTGTTAACCTTGGCACCTCTGATCGTCAATATGTTATTTAATGTTGACCATTGATCTGGTCACGATCCAACGGTCCATGATTAATCGCTACTCGCTCTTTGCAAATATCCAAGGCTCGTTCCGACCACTTTAAAAGGGTCTTTGCCTATGCAACACGATCTCAGTCATTGATCTATGAGATCTGACAGCTATTGTGTATCACTTTACACTTCTCTACAACTTCCTTTTACTTAGAAATTCTCCGCCATTTCCAATGGTTCCTGTGGTTTCTGGGTTTTCACGAGGTTCTGGCTTCCATTCTTCTTCTGCTCAATTCATTCTCGTTTGAGCTTAACTCTGCGGACTCCTTCAATCACTGTCCTTTAGGACTTTAATCACTCCCTTGAATGGATTCAAAGGTTCATTATAATTCTCTGTTTCGCTACTTCTCCAGAGCTTCGCTCTATTGCTTCAATTAGACTCGATGGTCCATTTTGATTCTTCTAAATCGATCTCCTCTCTCTCTGTGCATTCCCCAGAACTCTATCTGTAACCCCCTGTCACAGAGCCTACGAGTTCACATACAAATCAACACTTAAAACACGCATTTCATACATTCTGACATAGTCAGGAAAACTCTGCATATATTAATGTAAAAACACAAGATTACATCTGAGAGTCCTCGGTCTCACATAGGCTTGATTTCTACTATTCGTGGCCTCCTCCTTCCTCCCGTAGGTTTACATATATTTATAAGAATGCATTGGATTGTATAATTGGAGGATCCGATCACCCCTATAACAAAAGCCCTAAATCTCTCTGCATGAATACATATGTGGTAGATAAGTCTCTTTGAGACTTTATCCATTCCATATTTTCCTCTATTTTAAAACAAAAAAGTCCCCTTATCATCTCAATGGTCCACTTCTATTCTAATTGATTCCTGAAAACTCTCTCTTGCTCCTAGAGAGTTGGATTTGACTTCTACCACTCATGTTCTCATTTATTTATTTTGAGAACATTTACATATTCTCCCATTATATAATTAAATCACTTAAAATCCTAAATATTACATTGACTTGAGACTTAGGAAAACTATTTCCTAAAATGCATGACCCCCTATTTCTACTATTTACAATGATTTTCCTTGGGCTGAATGCTCTTGCATCAGACTCCCAAAGTAGCAAATATTCATGATATCTTGATCATGCGTCTTCTGGTCTTGGTCTTCTTAGATCCCATACTTTGTTCTGTAACTGCCAAGATTCCTTGTACCTTTGATGTTGTTGTATGTCTATTATATTTTGCTCCATTTTCTTCTTCTTGTCAATCAGCTTCAAAATTTGATTGATCATCCTTCGTGCTGCTACCATTCTCTTCCATTTGAACTGTTGCATCATCAGCTGCCACATTTCTTCAATTCTTATGTCCAGCATGTCTTTGGGCTGGTCCATATTTTGCTCCTTACTTCTTTCTCTTTCTTTGTGTTCCAGGTTGTTGTTGTTGTCTTCTACGCTGGCTTTGCTTGCTGCCATTATATACATTGCCTCCACTTTTGTTGTATACATTGCCTCCTCTTTTGCTTTGCTTGTTATGCTAACTCCTATGCTGACTCCTTCTTGGCTTGCTGCCATTTTTGCTTTACTTGTTGCCTCCCTATCATCCTTACCCTCTTTCATGATTAAATCATGATTGTTCAGCATTCTTTACAGCAATTTAAATTCTTTGCTCCATGGATTGAATTCTTCCACAGAATCTGCTTCTTCCATCTTTATTTGGTTGTTCACTTTTGCCAAATAACTTCTAGCATTTGCAACAAAACCTGCACACTCAAAACTCTTGTTAAAATAAAAAAACATAAGGTTCTTGTGCCTTATCTTCCTTTGGAAACAATATAGTTTGCTGCTCTGTTTTCTCCTTCTCCTCTGTCAACACATCAGTATGATGATTCGAATTCTCAGCAGAATTCATGAGACTATAAGTTAGTCTCTATTCCACACCGTCTGTTCTAATGATGTCTTCCTGCTTGGATTCACAGTAGTGAATTTCTCCTCCTTTAGCCTGTTGCTGGTTATCTTCACTTTGAAATTGTTTGATTCCAACTGCCTCTTTACCGTCTTCAAACAACCTCTACTCAATCTCTCTGATCACATACTCATATTCATTCATGCTTTTTAATGAACCTGCAAACAAATTATTGCATCTTCCTGTCTCCATAGCTACTTGAGACACATCTTCTTCTTTAGAAACTGTAACTGCAGCTTTTGTTCTACTGTCAGGTTCTCTCATCAGTTTCTCCAGCAATTTAATCTCCTCTTCACACTTAGCAAGCACTTCATCACAATGCTCTCTTCTTCCAGCTTCATACTTTACATGCTATGTTACAGTATTAAAATATTGTCTTCCTTCGACCCTTGTACTCTCAAGGTCTTTCTGTTGTAGCAAATCACTACTTCCCTCATTCAAGAGGTCTTCTCCATTATACTTTGTTCTCCTAGAGTACTCCTCTAGAATTTCGACATCTTCAAAAGACTGTCCATCCTCTGTAAAACACTCCTTTGTTAGTGTTCCTTTTCCCAAGGTTAAATCCTTTGCATAGGGTTCCTCCTTCTTAACATCTTTCAGTAGATGTCCTTCTTCCCTATTGTCTGTCTCAACAGTTTTCATGGCTATCTCCACTGTGCCTATCATCATAGTGAATTGATGATCCTTTACTATGTTTTCAGCTAACATAGTATCTTCCTCAAGTTTGCCTTAGTCCCTTTCTGTTTATCTCCTCTGAAGATATCTTCAAATGACTACTTTTATCCTGCAATACTTGCCATTGTACACAAACTAGCAGTTTTAAAAATATAATACCCTATGGTCTCATTTGATGGTTCAGCCATCATATCTCCTTGTTGTTCTAATTCCTTCATATGATTTAGAAATTCTTTGATAGTCTCTTCTTCAATCTCTTCAAGCCCTTCACTTGGTTGCTTGACATCTTTCTCCAACTGTATATGAGATCTATCTATCTCATCTTTTTCCATAACAGAATTTTGATTCTGCTGGTCTTCTTCCTTCTTCATGACAATATCAGCCAATTGTCCTTCTTTACATGTTTCACTTGCATACACACATAAATTGTCAGTTTTAAAATCATTAGACCCCTTGGCCTCACTTGAAGTTTTAGTCTTCAAGTCTTCATCTTCACTTTCTCCCAGAATTTCTCCTTGTTTTGGTTCACAAATGGATTCTTCCATTTTTAACTCAACTTTCTTGAGTTTTTCCTTCAGCCACATCACTTGCTTTTGTTGTAGCCTTCTCTGTATTTCATGCCATTCCACTGTCTTTTTCATTAAGACCCATCCTATTCTTTGGCTTTCCTCAAGCATTCTCCTTAATGCATTGAGTTGTTCTTTTAATTCAGCAACCTCTTTGTCAATTTCTTCTTGACTCATCCTCTTGCCATTTTCTTTGGCATCCTCTTTCTTATATCCTCTGTTGTGGCTTCTCTCTGAACCTTTGTTATGACTATCAGTAGTCATCTTCTTCCCTTCTTTCTTCATGAGCTCCTTTGCAACAAGCCTCTGCAACATCTAGTCCTCCTGGCTGCAATCTTACCTCACTAAGCTCTCCTCACTCAATCTTTTGGTAAGCATGGGTCCTCTGTCTGGAACCTCCCCTTGAGCAACACCTTTGCTCCTTCTAGGCTTTTGCAATCTCTCACTCTCTCTTGAGATTACTTTAGTTGTCCTCTCTGTCCAATTTCTTGTTGGATTCTTCAGGTTCACTACCACTTCTCTTTTAGAGTATTCTCCTTACTCTGTCTTCAAGAACTCACCTGGTTCTTCTCTCATAGCTTCTCTTGTTGTCACCTATGCATCAGTATAAAAACACACATTCTTAATTTAAAACAAAACACATTACCTCGCCTTCAAGATCTCAACATGATCTTGTTTCACCCATTATTCTGCACTTTGAATGGATTTTCCTCTGTTTTGTCCCTCAATTCCTTTTTCCTTCAGAACTTGCATTAAGAAATCTTGCTTTTTCTTTCCTTTAAGGAATTCTTTGTTCCTGCCTACTCCAAGCCTCTGTTGGAATGCTACAGTCTTCCAAGAACTTCAAAAGTTCTCCTTTTACAGATTACAAATTTGCTCTGATTACAAACTTCTACTCTGATACCACTAATGGTGCAGGTTAAACCCCCGCACATACCCACAATATGCAAGAATCTGCATAAACTCCATTGTCCTAGGTATTTAACTCTGCATGAAGTCAAATCTTCAGACCATAAATGGTCAAGGCCCCTTTATAAGTCGTTCTTCTGTATTAGAACCAATCACCCCGTCGAACCTCCTATTGACGCTCTTCCACTTTATATACCATTACAAAGGGAAAATCCATTTACAAAGGGAAATATTCCCAAACACATTTTCCGCCCTTGGTTACGGCCTTTGCACAGAGCCCAAGGCTAAACCTCATCGCAATTAGCATTCGCTATGTCCAATGGGTCATACACATATGAACCATCACTCTTCCTCCGACTCTGATATGACTATCGGATTGTTTAACACATGCTTTTGCATTAAAAGGCCCGCACCATATAACTATTGAAAATGTTAACCACTTTGGAATACAAAGGAATTCCCGCTCCAAACTGCATATGTCGGATTTCAAATCTTATGCACCAACACTTATAAATGTCGTCAGGTCCGCCTTTTATGTTAACCTTCTACCACGCCAATCCTCCAAACTCCGACAAGCGATCACCATGACCTCTGAACCTCCGATCACCAATATATCGCTATTGGTGATATCGCAACATTCCTAAATTGTTGACCCTTGGTGCCTCCGATCGCCGATATGTGATTTAATCGTGACTGTTGATCTGGCCACGATCCAACGGTCCACGATTAATCGCTACTCACTCTTCGCAAATCTCCAAGGCTCGTTCCGATCACTTTAAAAGGGTATTCGTCGATGCGACACAATATCAGTCGTTGATCTATGAGATCTGACGATTGCTGTGTATCACTTTACACTTCTCTGCAACTTCCTTTTACTTAGAAATTCTTTGCCATTTCCAATGGTTCCTATGGTTTCTGGGTTTTCACAAGGTTCCGGCTTCCATTCTTCTACTACTCAATTCATTCTCGTTTGAGCTTGACTCTGTAGACTCCTTCAATCACTATCCTTTGGGACTTTAATCACTCCCTTGAATGGATTCAAAGGTTCATTATAACTCTGTTTCACTGCTTCTCCAGAGCTTTGCTCTGTTGCTTCAATTAGACTCGATGGTCCATTTTGATTCTTCTGAATCGATCTCCTCTCTCTCTGCACATTCCCCAGAACTTTGTCTGTAACCCCCTGTCACAGAGCTTACGATTTCACATACAAATCAACACTTAAAACACTCATTTCATACATTCTGACATAGTCGAGGAACTCCACATATATTAATGTAAAAACACAAGATTACACCACAACAAAAATTGGTTGCATAGACAATATATAAATTTGCTTGTTTGACTCAATCTAACACCTTATTTGATACGATCTAACTCATTATTGCAAACTACTACCTGTACACTGAATGCACTACACTACCAAAACTATTGACTAAGTAAATTGCTTAATAGTTGGAAGATGTAGTCAATAATTACATTCAACACATCTGCTAGAGGGGAATTTAGAGGTTCAACCCGAGAGTTGAATCATTCAGCGGCGACATCCAAATGGTGGACTGATGAGATAATTGATAGGGAAGGTCATAGGAGTTGAATCGATAGGTCGACTGGGTGACCCAAAGGGTGTTCCGAACACTTTGATGATTCTATGAGATCAGTTGGTAAACTAGTTTAGACCGAAAAGGGATTGTATTGTGTGCAGTCGAGTTATGGTTGTGACTTGATTGTGTGAGCTATAAGCATTGTGCTTTGTATGTTTTATATAAAAGTTATTGTTCGGTATTAGGTCACAAGCCACCCTTTAATAAAATATATTTGTTATATTTTCATGTGGTGGTTTTATTTATGCATATAATAATTTTTTAATAATAAAACTCCTCAAAAAAAATATAATATAATATATAATTATGTTTGTGATTTAAATTTTAGAAAAAATCTATTATTATATTCCAGTTTCAAATCCCCATAAATTAAAATAAAAATAAAAATAGATGTATCCAACTTAACCTAATATTTCAGCCATGGTTAAATAAGTCGATTTATTCAACCTACCTTTTCCATGAAAAAGGTTGAACACGTCATATGGTTGAATAAGTTATCCTATCACATGTTGAATTCGCCTAGATAACGATGAATCTGCGTACCGAAATTCAATTCAATAAGACAGCTGCTTAGGATTCCAAAATTTGAACGAATATATTAATTTAAAGTTGGGGCGGTTGCCCACTAAGTCAAATATATTAATTGAAAGCTGTGGCAGCATCCATCACGGATGGAATTGGACTGGAAGTTACACTGTCAATCCCAAATTACTTGATAATGATGGAATTTAATTTTTAATTTCTGAATATTTTATTTAGGAAAAAATATTAATTGACAATTTGATTGGTAAATTATTTATTTTTGAGTATTTTGTTTATTAAAATAAAATTAGATTGGTAAATTAAGTATTTTGCTCACCAAAAAAATTTGATTGATAAATTATCAACCTAAAAGTAAATAATTTATCAAAACCATCGTCACTAAAATCTTCATAAATTTTTATTAAAAATCTCACCAAAAATGAAATTTGATTGACAAATTATTCATCTTTGAGTATTTTAACATAAACAAATTATACAATTTCATATCAATAGCGGAATTTGATTGACATAGCATTTTATCATGAAATTTAAACAAATTATCCATTTCTAAGCATCAAATGAATGTCTAAACCTTTTTACCATAAAATTTAAATAAATTATTCATGTTTGACCATTTTACTTATGATGAATAAATTACAAAACCATCATCAATCAATTGAAAAAATTGTCATCCATGTAGTTAATAATTTCAAAAATCTCTCAAAACAAATTAATAAAATATTAAAACCATCTTAATTCCAACCCTAAGAAAATAAACTTGGTAAGCCCTCACAGCTTAAAAATACAGACTATATTTAAATTTTGTATTCCAAATAAATTTGTCAAACCCTATGAGAGATTAAAAAATATAAACTATATTTAATATTAAATTTGTCAAACCTTGTGAGAGATTAAAAAATATAAACTATATTTAATCTTTTTTAATCCCAATCTTGAGAACTTTAAAACTGCATATTATATTTAAATTTTTATCTTGAAATTAATTATACTTTCAACTTTCTATCATTTTCTAGTGGAGTGTAACTTCTTTTTCTTTTTTCAGAAGAAAAAAACAAAACACACTTTCATTAATAGAGGAATGTTTTACATTGACACGGATAAAATTCATAGTTGTTTGATAGTCTATTGCTCTATACTAGGCTTGTAATACAAAAATATCAAAGATAAAAGGTCAAAATCCCTTACTATCTCAAAAGCAACAAGCTTTAGATCCCAATGCAGGGAAAGAACCTCAAAATTCAATATATCTCAGCTAAGATGGAAGACAGAAAGAAGGAAACACGGACCAAAACTCTAGTGAGTGCGTACTAAAATTGTTGCCAAGGAAATGAGACATTAGATCTCAAAAGTGCCCTAACCACAAATCATACCTTCGACTAGATGTTCAAAAACCATATGTCTCGGAAAGAGGGACAAGCCTCACTTGGAGAGAGCATCAACATCGATGTTTTGTTCTTTTTATACATGCTAAAATGAAACTTCAAAGAAGGAGGCCTTTAAATCCCAAATCTCTTGAATCCAATTACAAAGTGCATTGACCAGATCTCTTTGATGGCTTGAAGCAAAGGTATCTCAATGAAAAGATTGTGAAGCTCTGATGCCAAGCTAGTCTCAAAAATAGGCTCACTTCTTTCCATTACTAGCCTTTCTGGGAAGGGAGGCTGGTTGGAAGAAGATTGCAAGGATTCAGAGGATAAGGGCTGCTTAGTGACAACTTTCGGAGAATGGTTAAGAGTTTCCTCTTCTCCTTTGTTTTCAACAGTCACTATATGTTGCTTCTGATTTTCTGATGTTACAGTCCTTCCCAATCTTAATTGAATATCATGAACCCCCTGGAATAGACTAGTACTCGAATGGTAAAGGTGGGTTTGTTACATAGATCATTTGAACTGCTTTATTATTGTTAGGATTGGGCATAAGTTGAGCAGGCAACTAAGGAGGTCGAAAAGGTGAAGGTAGAGGCAACGGTGGAGTAGACTGACTCGGAAGTTGAAGCATTGAATAATATGTATACGTAGATGGATATGACTGCATAGGTGGCTGGTAGGAATATGGAGAATGAGTTGGCCCTCTCCAACCTTGTTGCCATGGTTGAGAAGGTTGCCCATGCTGATATTGATTCCCATACTACCATTGTTGATTAGTGTTAGGATAAGAATATGCATGTGAATTATAACCAAAATAGTGTGGAGAAAATTCAGGAGCCATACCTGCACCTACCTGAGGCCAATTCCTTCTTGCTCCCATAGCATACAAGTATTCAGCTTCAGGTTGTCCCCCTGTAAATACAGCTTTAAGTCCTGGTATAGAGGGACATTTTTCTATGACATGGTCTTCTGCACAAATAGCACACTTATTAGTTTCTTTCAAATTAAGAGGACACTCTTTAGGAGGATGCTTGTCTCTACATTTAGGATAGAAAATACATAATGACTCTTGTTCCTTCATGAGTTTTTGCTGAAATTTTAAAGAGTCCAACTGTTTGGTAACAGTATTCATTATATCAATTTTCATGTTTTCCATTTTATTTTCTAGTCCAATAATCATAGCATCAGTAGATTCAGTTTTTCTATTTCTATTTCGAGTTCCTCTACTGGATCTATACTGATTTCTTGAAAATTTCCTGCATAATTCACAAATTTTTTCAAAAGTTTGCTGAGAAATATCACCTTTTCCTAACAGATTTAAATTATTTCTAGCATTATCAGTAAGTCCTCTTAAGAACAAGGTTCTAATAGTACTGGGATCAAACTTAAGTTTTGACCTTTGTAAAATATACAGAAATCTTTCTAGGTAATCTTCAAGAGTTTCATCAGCATCCTGTATGATTGTAAAATTCTCATCCTGCATGTCCCGAGTTTTGCAATATTCTTGATATTTAGACAAAAACACTCTCTTCATCTGATCCCAAGAGATTATGCATTTCCTCCTAACCCCATAAACCAGCGTAGAGCTGAGTGCTGGAAATAATACTGAGAGGGGGGGGTGAATCAGTATTATCAGATCAATAAAACTTTTTCAATGCTCAGAAACATATACGCTACTTAAGTTAAGTGAACCCGCGTGTACACGCTACTGTGTCTAAAGAAACTAGCGTATATCCAGAAATCTTATGATTCAGTTAGCTTAGTCTTCAGTAAATACATCAGATCATTATTAAGCATATTAACAGTAAACAGGTGCAGAATAACAGAACAGAACATCACACAAGAGCCACACACATGAACACAAAGATATAAGGTGGAAACCCAATGTGGGTGAAAACCACCTGCTGCAAGTCATCTCAATCTTCTTCTTAATAAGAAAATCCTTTTACAATATTTGTACTGGTGCAGTCTTATACCAGTACGGGAGCTACAACCCCCTTTGCTCTTGTACTAGCCGATCCATTTACTAGTACGCAGGCTGCTACCTGCTACAATGCTCCAAAGATCTCCTTTAGCTTTTGTACTAGCTTAGATACTAGTACGTAGGTGCTTGCCTACAATCTTCTCACCTCCAGGTACCACGTTTCATCAATTTTCAGACTGGATACACTGAAGCACAACACATAATCTGAAAGGCCACTTTTCATCCAATTTTCATACTGGACCCATAACTATCATTGAAGCTCAAAACAATCATCAAACCCTGAATCACTGAAACCCTGTTAACAACAGTCACCAGAACACAGAGCAGACACAGAACTCTGTAATAACCATCAGATCCATCTGCAACTTCAAATATCAAGCTTTACAATGTATACGCTACTTCGATGAATCAAACCCGCGTGTATACGCTCTTTTTCCAAAGACAACCCGCATACAGATCTAAAAATAATTTCTCATAACTTGCAGCTGTACCAGACATCAGTCATACTCATATCACTTATAGAACAATACATGCGTTAGTATGTAGATCTAGAATAAGCATCATAAAGATAGTTCATTTCAAACCATTTGATCCCGATCTCTCCTTAGATCTTGTTCTCCATCAACCGGTGAGATCTCTCCTTAGCTCAGATCAAACAATGCATCATCAACCCATAACCCTGCATACTGGATCTAATACTTCATCAGATATTCAAGACATTTCAGATACCCTTGCCTAATGATTTCCTTCTGCTTATATAGCCGTAGGCCTTGTTCAATACCAAGGGCCACAACCATAGAAATCCAATACCATCAACTTCAAAACTAGGGATCAACACGTCCGTCGAGACACCAAGGTCCAAAACCATAGGCACAACTTCCAAGGAATAACCGCCGTGGACCAAAGATAAGTTTTCCATATACACGCTCTTTTACTGAAGCAAACCTGCATGTACACGCGACTTGGGCTTAATGAACCTACGTGTATGAACTTTCTCTTCTTATAGTTTGATCATCAAATCCTTGTTGTTGTCCTTCTGCACTATGATTTCTCATCAGTGTGGTTTGCCATCAAGGACAACACTTGTCTCATAATGCCAACAATCTCCCCCTTTGGACTTGATGGCAAAGCTAACTTGTCACACTTAGAACTATCATCTGATTCCTTTGAGCCGTCCTCCATCAGTCACATCTGATATCTCTTCTGAAGATTCATCCAGTTATACATAAGTGAGATATTCTTCTATGAGAGGGTTGCCATCAAGTACAACACATGCATCATAATGCCAACAATCTCCCCCTTTGGACTTGATGGCAACAACACCAAATCACTCTCCCCCTTTGACATCAAGGGCAAAGGGTGGATTAAGATATTCTTTGCTGAATCATTCCACTGTCCATACTCCCCCTGAGTACCTGCTGAAATCTCTGAATAATCTCCCCTTTTGTATATGCCAAGGTGTACCAATCTGTTCATGCTCCCTCTGAGTACATGCTGAATCTCTGTACTGCTGAAGTGTGCTGTTCATGCTCTTCCTGACTGTAGGCAAGATCTACAAAAGATGTTCTTCAAGAAGAACATGACTCTATACATCATAAAAGACCTTCCTATCACCAAAGACTCATACATACATCCATCTCTCAACTAAGTGAGGATATACAAACATTGACTCATCCACCCAACCAAGTGGGGATACATCAAAAGCTTACATATGACAACCAATCATATTGCATCAATCATCCCAGGCATAGTGGGGAAACCAACATAGGCCGTTACATGACCTTGACACCATAAAAGAGATATCACAAATGAGATACATGACATAGCGACAATAGATCTAGACCAAGACTTATGAAAGTCACAAATAACTGATATCGCCAGCATCTTGTCAATCAGCATTCAGATCAGCAACCAAGAGATCCTTTTGTTCTTCCTCTGACTTTGTTTCACCTGAAATCAACAACAACTTGTGAACTAGAACCAAAGGCTTCTAAGATAATGCCAACAATGCATCATTGGAAGATTATCTGCTCCCCCTGAACCTGTGCCAGATGGTCTCTGTCAGACCCATATCAGAATCTTCATTCTGGGTTTGACCCACTGATTTCCTTCAAATTATCATATACGCGTCTGTATCTTCATAAACAAGCGTATATACGCGGATAGTCCTTATCCAACTCGCGTATACCAATTTCCATATCAGCAACCTGTAAATGTCCTGTAGAGAATAAGTCATCAACCTATAACAAGGTATGTCTACATCAATTCATCCCTTTGAACAGAATTCAGAGTCATTCACATGTGTGAAACCACCATAGCCATTTCATCAAGCTCTACATGATCCAAGTATCATTACTTGGGAACATCTGCATCAATCAACACATGCAAGTATCAACCTATCATTATATAGATAAGAACTCATCACCATGTCTCCAACAAAGCAACCTTGAGTAGTCATCCATGTATCAGCACTATGTATCTTGAGCTCAAGCTCATTTGACAAAACTTCTTGATATCATCAACAGCAACAATCCTTATTCACAAGAGTGCCTGCATCATAACTGTATGATCTTTATGCATATGACAACAGCAGTATATAAGTGACTCATCATCAAGTGAGGAAGATGTGTATTAAAGCTTTGTACTTCTCCTTGTCCTTATGAATATCACCATGTAAGCACCATATATGCATCATCAAGCAATCAACCATAAATCTGATCTGATCATTAACTATGTAGCCCCAAGAGTCACATCATAGCAAGATATATCATTTGGCCATATAAGAATCATCACCAAGGATTATTAACCATAATGCCAACAATGAATTACTAAAGGCATATGCTCCCCCTCAACCAGTGCCATCTGTTAGATCTGATCATGCATATATCAGCAATAAGCATCAAAACATCATCATCCTCAAGTTAGGATCAAAACACTTCTAGACATCTTACAAGTATCAAAGCATTTTCACACATCCTCAGCCGACTGTAATTATTAACCAATAGAGCAAATAATGGACTGAATCATATCAAATCCCTTTTCTGAGCCTGTCCCCACTGCTTTTCCTCAGACTGACATGTACGCGACTTTGCAGTGTCGAACTCGCGTATATATGCGACTTCCCTTTAAGGAACTTGCGTATGAGATTCAGGACACTGAAGGTTTACACTTTCAGCTCCCCCTGAGTCTGATATGTCTGTGTTGTGCTGTGTCTCAGTACATTGTGCTGACTGTACTTCCTTCTTCCTCCATATCTTCAAGTGTGATGAGGTTTTCTCCTTTCGATGTGATGTCCATCCTTTGTTCCTGCATTCCTTTGCTATATGTCCAAGCTTGTTACATGCATAACATCTAACATGTTTCATGTTCCTTCTGTAGCAATCAACAGCTTTGTGACCATACATATTGCAAGCAAAGCAATATCCATTAAAGTACCTTGATTGAGATGACCTGTCTGCATAATAGTCTTGAACTCTTCTTCTTCTACATCTAGCTGCAACATGTCCAAGATTATGACATAAATAACATTCAATATTATTCATAGGAGGAGTAAAAGATTTTCTTTGAAGACTTTCTTTCCTTGGTTGATGATGAGATTGACCTTTCATCTCCTTGTTGATCATTTTGGATTTCTCTTTAGAGTTCCTTGCCTCACCTTGTGAACTAGATTCACCTTCAACAGATTCATGGAAACCAAGACCAGTCTTGATAGCAGGAGACCTTTGACTACTAAGAATATCATCCAAGGCTTTAGTACTATCTTGAAATCTCAAAAGTTTATCCTTTTCTTCTAATTTACCTTTCAAGATATTTACCTCAACTTGAAGTTGTTCCTCCTTTTCTAGACATTGCTTCTTCATGTCTTCTCCATCTTTCCTTCCTTCTTCCAACTGATGCCTTAGTTTGAGAATCTCCTTTTCTTGTTCTTCATTCAGATCCTGCTGCATTTGACGAACTCGGAAGGCACATTCTAGTTGAGATTTTAAGCTGGTGACTTCGTTTTCTTGTTTTGCAATAGCTTGGAGTAGATCTGTATTCTGCTTCTTTGATTCTTCAAGATCTCCTTTTAGTGAGAGGATTGTAGCTTCAAGATTTTCATAGTAGCTGGATCTATCTTTGAGTTTCTTGATGGTTGTGCTTCTTTCGTTGACTTCTTTTCTTAATGATGTCACTTCATGCTGCAATTTTTGACATTGGTCTTCCTTGTCCTTGAATAAATCTCGTTGAGTCTTTAGTCTAGTAACGGCTTCTTCGAGGGCACCATCCTTTATGATCAATAGATCTTGTTGATCTCTGATTTTGTCTGATAGCCTTTTAAATTCTGCCTCTATTTGATACTTTTCTTGCTCACCCATAAAAGCATGTTCAGTAGTTTCACTATCACTTCCATCTCTTTCACAAGGAAATATAGCTGGAACATCAGAGGATAACACATTCATACCTGATAATGATTCTGAATCTGAAGAGCTTCTTATACCTAATCCCCAATCGACTCTCCCACTGTCATAGTCCTTCTGAGATGTCTTCTTCTTCTTATGAGCTTTCTTCTTAAGCTTCTTTCCCATTGTTCCACGGATCTCCTTCAAGCGATCAAGCTTCTATCAAAGGACCGGCTTTGATACCAATTGTTGGAAATAATACTGAAAGGGGGGGGGTGAATCAGTATTATCAGATCAATAAAACTTTTTCAATGCTCAGAAACATATACGCTACTTAAGTTAAGTGAACCCGCGTGTACACGCTACTGTGTCTAAAGAAACTAGCGTATATCCAGAAATCTAATGATTCAGTTAGCTTAGTCTTCAGTAAATACATCAGATCATTATTAAGCATATTAACAGTAAACAGGTGCAGAATAACAGAACAGAACATCACACAAGAGCCACACACATGAACACAAAGATATAAGGTGGAAACCCAATGTGGGTGAAAACCACCTGCTGCAAGTCATCTCAATCTTCTTCTTAATAAGAAAATCCTTTTACAATATTTGTACTGGTGCAGTCTTATACCAGTATGGGAGCTACAACCCCCTTTGCTCTTGTACTAGCCGATCCATTTACTAGTACGCAGGCTGCTACCTGCTACAATGCTCCAAAGATCTCCTTTAGCTTTTGTACTAGCTTAGATACTAGTACGTAGGTGCTTGCCTACAATCTTCTCACCTCCAGGTACCACGTTTCATCAATTTTCAGACTGGATACACTGAAGCACAACACATAATCTGAAAGGCCACTTTTCATCCAATTTTCATACTGGACCCATAACTATCATTGAAGCTCAAAACAATCATCAAACCCTGAATCACTGAAACCCTGTTAACAACAGTCACCAGAACACAGAGCAGACACAGAACTCTGTAATAACCATCAGATCCATCTGCAACTTCAAATATAAAGCTTTACAATGTATACGCTACTTCGATGAATCAAACCCGCGTGTATACGCTCTTTTTCCAAAGACAACCCGCGTACAGATCTAAAAATAATTTCTCATAACTTGCAGTTGTACCAGACATCAGTCATACTCATATCACTTATAGAACAATACATGCGTTAGTATGTAGATCTAGAATAAGCATCATAAAGATAGTTCATTTCAAACGATTTGATCCCGATCTCTCCTTAGATCTTGTTCTCCATCAACCGGTGAGATCTCTCCTTAGCTCAGATCAAGCAATGCATCATCAACCCATAACCCTGCATACTGGATCTAATACTTCATCAGATATTCAAGACATTTCAGATACCCTTGCCTAATGATTTCCTTCTCCTTATATAGCCGTAGTTCTTGTTCAATACCAAGGGCCACAACCATAGAAATCCAATGCCATCAACTTCAAAACTAGGGATCAACACGTCCGTCGAGACACCAAGGTCCAAAACCATAGGCACAACTTCCAAGGAATAACCGTCGTGGACCAAAGATAAGTTTTCCATATACACGCTCTTTTACTGAAGCAAACCTGCGTGTACACGCGACTTGGGCTTAATGAACCTGCGTGTATGAACTTTCTCTTCTTCTTATAGTCTGATCATCAAATCCTTGCTGCTGTCCTTCTGCACTATGATTTCTCATCAGTGTGGTTTGCCATCAAGGACAACACTTGTCTCATAATGCCAACAATCTCCCCCTTTGGACTTGATGGCAAAGCTAACTTGTCACACTTAGAACTATCATCTGATTCCTTTGAGCCGTCCTCCATCAGTCACATCTGATATCTCTTCTGAAGATTCATCCAGTTATACATAAGTGAGACATTCTTCTATGAGAGGGTTTCCATCAAGTACAACACATGCATCATAATGCCAACACTGAGTCCTTGAGAGTAACAGGAAATAATCTTAACTTCTGAGCGTCAGTTGAATAATAATAACTTCTACACAGAATATCAAACTCAAATAGAAAGAGTCAGGATCTTCATGAACTTTACCATGGAAATGAGGGAGAGCTAATGGTGGAATATTCTTCATTTGCGCCACAGTATCAGGATCCACAATTGGAAACAAAAAAGTGGATTGTTCTCCACTTACCTGGTTTTCACCAGTCCCTTCCACATGATCTTCATGGTCCTCCATTGTTTCCCTTTTACTTGAACCGCTCTCAACTGGCTGAACTACACCTGAACTATTGTCACCAGAATCTAGGTGGATTGTTCCTGCGTGATGGGTTTGAATTGGATTTGGCTTCCTGCTTATAGAAGGAGACCTAATATGAGAATTGTTTTTAGAATTCTTTTGGCCCTTAGTGGGCTTCGAACCCTTACCTTTTCTAGGCATTCATTTCAAAAAAGAAAGAAAAATAACAAACAACTTCTAATAAAAAAAGTTGTCATAAATAAATTAACACCAGTAAAATTCCTTCAAAGAAGTTTTTCCAAACAATACCGCAAAAATAAAGGAAAAATACCTCTATTGTATAATCAGAAAACTCTTACCAAATCAAATCGCCTCCCCAGCAACAGCGCCAAAATGTTGGGTGCAGGAATTACACTTAAGCAAACTCAACACTTAATTCGTTAACCCGGGGGATCCGTAAACTTAGAGACGAAGCACAGGCAATGCCAGAGATGGTATGAATCTTCCTTATATAAATCCCTACTTTCTTTAAAGGAAAGATTGTAGAATCAAATTAAAAAGAGAAAAAGGCAACTTGAACAATCAAAATAATCTAAGACTGGAACAAGAAAGAATGCATTTGCAAGAGGGAATTAAAGATAAAGGGCAATCACTCCAGCTAATTATTGTTTAACTACTGAGTGTGTGTTTTTCTTTAGCAGAGACACTTAGCAATGTCATCAGATGGGCCCTTAAACCTGCTCCTTTAGAGATTTCCCTCTTGCACTAATCTGTCCTCTACTATTGCAGTCTTTTTGCACTAGTGCAGGAACATAGATTTATGCAGAAGGTATAAATGGTGTCTTTACTAAAGGCTTTTTACTTCCTGTAAGGGCTTGAACTTTTCCAGGTTCAAAGCACTCAGATCCTGTGGCAAGAAACTAGTTCTTGCACTAGATCAAAGCTTCCTGCACTTAGCATTTAATTCTTAAAATGAGTGCTTAATTATTGCAAGTGCTATTATACTGTTAAATCAAATTGCACACATAAAAAGTGAATGTTTCTGATCTTGACAGAGTGTAGGAATAAAGAAACAATCAATATACATTTATCCTGTCATAAGAATTTAATGAAAGAAAGAAGATTGCAGGAAGTAGACTAAGAAGGCTTGCTGCATCACACCAACGTGCACTGGTGCAGGTTCATTTCTCCTGCTTGGACCAGGCGGGGAAAACCAATCAAACAGAATTGCAGAAAATGAGATATCACACCAACATGCACTGGTGCAAGGTTATTTCTCCTGCTTGGACCAGGCAGAGGAAAACCAATCTGAAATCAAGTGTAGGAAAGGGAATTTATCTACTTCACACAACGGATCCGCTTTCACTCAGACAGGAATGCATGTGCTTAAAATTAAATCACACTTGACAATGTAAACACAAATTATAGGAAAACGGGAAATGGGGTAAACGTGTTGGGTTGGTTGGGCCCTAGCCAACTAGCGTGTTTCCCCTTTAAATAAAAACATTGCTCAATACCTTAATCAATTCATCAGCTCAAATACAGAAATGCAATTTGTGAAACATGAGGCGGAGCTCCCTTTTATTAATTCACTGAGGCAAGTACATACATTAATACATCGTCCAGCCCAAATTCGGGCGATAAAAAAATACAGCAACCTATTACTGCCTCTCTAGTTGTGTCTCTGTTCTCTTCTACCATCAAAAAAAACTTCCCTTTAGTCCTATTTACATTCTACATTATATAGATCTTTGGCCAAAGGAAAAAATAGATCATTCAAATGATTACATAACCAAACGCAGAATTTAGCTTTTCGGCCTTCAAAATTAGACAGTTAGCAAAATTGATCGTAGCCAATCTCCATCTTTCATCCTTCACAGATTCGATCTCGGCTGCCTTTGGATCAATCTTGCTGTCATGGTTGAAGCTACTCAAAACGAGGCGGTGATCAAGGAGGTTCGAATTTGCTGCAAGGATTTGTTGTGCTGGCAATGGTGCAAGATCCAATCATGCACTAGGATCAGCGATCACGGTAAGTACTCTAACTACCAAATAAACATTGGAGATATCGAAAAGTTACAAAGAGTGATTAAAAGTAAGAAATCATGTAATAAATGATTAATTAATGCTAAGTTAAATTAAAAGTATGAAAAATAAAGTTTATATGAAATATGTCACCGTGCTTGGACTGGTGCAAGATGAGGGTGTATAAAAGAGGTAAAATAGCGGTAAATGGTTATGATTTAGGAAGGGGAAAATGGAAAAAAGAAAGCAAATTAGAGGGCTAACATCTTGGCTTTGCACCAATTCTGCTTTCGAACTCAATGTAGCACAGTCATCTACCTCCAGCTTGTAGAGATTCTTCACTCGAATCCCAATCCTCTTGGTCTGACCAGTGGCTATGTGTCTCAAGAACACCTTTCCTTTACTAAAGACCACATCATAGCCTTTGTCCTCCAACATTGTGACAGGTACCAAGTTCTTCTTCAACCCTAGCACATACTTCACATTAGTCAAGGTGAGAGGAGAACCATGCTCCCTCTGAAAATCTACCGTGCCCACTCCTGAGACACTGCACTTCCCATCATCACCCATCTCTATGCCTATCTTGAGGTCTTTCTCCTTAAGGGTGCTAATCAAACTCTTATTGTCGGTCATGTAGAATGAGGCTCCACTATCAAGGTACCAAACACAACCCACCATCGATGAAACCATACATGTGATGAGGGTAAAATCCAATTGCAATTGTGAGGCTAAAGCCTCACCTTCAAATCCCTTCGAGGATCCCTTCTTGGATTTCTTCAATGGGAAATTAGTTGCATAATGACCCACCTCATGACAATTAAAGCATCTCACTTTAGATTTGTCAATATTCTTCCCTCCATGAGAAGAACTCGATTTGGAATGGGAAGCCTTCCCTTTCCCTTTCCTTGCCTTAATCGCTAAGGCTAGATTTTCTTCATCATCATGCTTTGATGAAGAACCATCCCTTGTGTTCCTCCTCATCTCCTCCTGCATTAGATCCGACCACATTCGTTCCCAATATGGAAGTTTCTCTCTTCCATTCACTGAGTCCTGGTAGTTATTCCAAATCTTAGGAAGACCGAGGAGAGAAAGGCTCACCATATCATCATCAGGCGTCATTATTCATACACTTCCAAGCTCATCTCTGCAAGTGGTGAGCTTGTTCAGATATGTAGAAATTGTGTCACCCTTCTCCATCTTCATTTTCCGAAGCTTGCCCTTGAGTGCCAGCTTCCTCTGGTCGAGACTATTCTGATACAGATCCTTCAATGTCTTGCACATTGATAACGGAGTCTCCTTCCCATGGAGACTCAAGACAATATGGTCTCAAACTCCCTCCAGAGGAATCCTCCTTTCCTTCGTCACAGACTTCTTCCATTCAGCCAATTGCTGGGCATTAGTTGTTGTTGGCTTGGGGACATCTTGATCAATGAAGTGCTTCAAACCATTGTCTTCTAATACCACTTCCATGTGATCCTTCCATGCTATATAATTCAAGCTGCCATCGAGAGCATACTCGAGTCTGAAGCCATTGAACACCATTGATGAACTAATAGGTGTGATAAGAATTTGATTTTCCCTACAGTCAAGAACTTCAAACTTCAAATTGTTTCCTTCTCTGAATATTGTTCGCAGTACTGATCACCTTTTCTCCGATACCATGTAGAAATTCACTTGTATATTAAACTGATAATGCAATGTACTAAAGCAAAATACTTAATCTACTTCTACAATCAAACTTGCAGAAGCTTAATCGATTTGAGCAAGATCAGATAGAACACATATAAGCAGAAGAAGAAACAATCAACCATGAAACATAGAAGAATACTCTTGGGAAAGCCTTAGCTAAAAACCTCGCTATCTGTATTATCATACAAGTGGAAATATCTTCAGGATTACACAAAGCTTTAGCTCTCACAGTTATCTAGCTCTCAGCACAATCCCTCACTGATGCTGACAGATAAATAGATTGCAATTATGCCTTCTCCTTTGCCCTCCAAGCTTCCTATTTCCTTGCGCAGTTTTCCCTGGGTGCTCCTATTGTAACCTTGTGTGACACTGCTCTCACACACTGCTCCAACACACTATAAAAATTACGCAATCCTCAAGGAATGAATTCCTTCTGCATGCAAGAGATTTTCTTATAGGAAAATTCTAGCAACTGATAGTACACTGTCCCTGCCTTTAATCTCAACTGGGTCTCTGTCTGTACTGATATGCATGAGTTATTTATGAGAGAATATTCAGTTATCTGGAGAACACTAGTTTCATGCATGCATGCATTAAATGAATGAACTCTCAACTAGTTCCACAAACTGTTTGGAACTAATCTAACTAGACTTAGCTCAGTGAACTGAACTAACTAATTACAACTCAAATACAACTCATCCTTATCTCCTTAATTAAGGGATAACTTCCTCAATCAAAGGAATAACTATTGCATGACTTCACAAAGACTTCATGTTTGAATTTCTCCAACTAATTAACTCAGGATGAATTGATTAATTATTTTTCAAACGGCTGGTGAGACTAAATTCGAATTTTAATTCAAGAAAAAATTAAAATTGGAATATCCTGAAATGTTATCTTTAGTAATGCTATTTTTAGCATTTCTTGTTGCTATTTTCAATAGCCTAGGGAGCAGAATCTGAATGTTTCTATGATGTCGAGCACAACCAATGTGAGTGGCTCACAAGCTCACATGGTTGGGATGAACCAGCCCTCTTCTGGTGCCATTGCAAACCCTGTCAGTCCATCTGGGTCAAGCAACATCCAATATCAGTGGCCCAATGGGGCTCAGGTTCAGTACCAAACTCCTTATGTTCCATATGGTTCACAAGGAATGGTTAGTCTATCTTACATCCTTCAGCTTGGACAGTATGTTCATCCTGGTCCGTCCGCCACTCCCGGTGGTTATGGCTAGATACACTTCGGAAATTTTCAAGGTGTCACTCCAGGAACTGTTCAAGTACCCTTGCACCAGCGAGGACAGCTCCTGCAACAAGGGAAACCTTAGTTGCAGCAAGGGTTATCCATGCAGCAACAAGGGCAGATAGTTTCGTAGCAAGGACAACTGCAACAACCGCAGGGGAAATCCTTGCAATAGTCGCAGCAAACTGTGCAACCGCAAATGCAGTATGTTTAGCAAACCTCCTAGCCTATGTATTCACAAGGCCAGCCTTTGCAACAACAGAGACAACCCTTGCAGATGCAAGGTCAGCCCTTGCAGCAGCAAGGAAAACCCAGATAACAACAACTCTTATACTCATATCAACAGGGTCAACTTTTGCAAGGACAAGGTTAGGGTCAAGTCCTACAGCAGCAGGACCAAAATCCTAATGTCCAAGGGCAACAGGTTCAAAATCCTTTTTTTCAAGATAAGTAGGTCCAAAATCCTTATGTCCAAGGGCAGCAAGTGAAAAATCCTTATGTCCAAGGGCAACATGTCTTAAACCCTTATGTCCAGGGGCAACAGGTTCAAAACTCGTATGTCTAAGGACAACAAGTGCAACATCCATTTTTCCAAGGTCAACAGGCTCAACAGACTTTTAACCTATATGTTGCTTATCAACAACCTATGGCTGGACAATTTCAAGGCTTTCAAGGTCAGAATCCTCCCTACGGGTAGGGTAACCTATAGTGGGGGCAAAATCAAATGCGATATGGACAAAACCCTCCATTATGGGGATAAAATCCTGACCAGCAAGGATGGGATCCTTCGGTTGGGACCGCTTATCGGCCTCCAATGCTTTTCAATACTCAATTGACGTTACTGGCTACACTAGAGTTTTCATATGTGTCTATACTCACGAATGATCTAATTCTTCATTCTCCATACTGGCCTCTGGTCCCTTCCAAGATCTTGAGTGATTGTCCGAAGTTTGAAGGAAAAACGAAAGACGATCCACAAGCCCACATGATGACATATCACCTCTGGTGCTCCTCGAATTCCTACATTGATGATTCCATTAGTCTTTGACTTTTCCAACAAACTCTTACAGCTATTGCAGCCAAGTGCTATATTGAGCTCCCTCAAAATTCTTATCATGACTTTAACACTCTCGCCATGGCCTTTCTCACACATTTCCAATTGTCGGTTCACTATGAAACTGGCACCCATCTGCTAACATCGCTCAAGCAAGATAGTGCGACCCACATCTTCGATCACATCCATAAATGGAGACATAGGCACCACCTGATTAAGTTTGAAATTGTCGATTACTTGTTGACCAAGTGGTTCACCAAATCATTCGTCAACAAAATTACTAAGGACATTGCTATGGGAGGATGTGTCACTGAGGAACATGCCATCGCGCGTTCCCATTATCTCGACCTCGTCTATTCACAATCTAGCACGTTATATGATGTGTTACTTGATGCACCCAAACCATCATCTAATCTGATGACATCTAAGTCTCTCGCTACACCTCCCGTTGATGAAGTAATTGGTTCAGTGATTCAGACCGCTGTAAAATATTCTTCCAAATAGAAGTCGGTCTCCAAAACTTCTTCCAATGAGTCTTCTCGTAATCCACCTGGACCTAGTAAAACCTCAGAGGACCATGCTGTTCAATCTACCACAGTGGACAAATCCTTTAAAGGTGAGAAGAAAGGCAAAGGTGAGGGTAAAGTCGATGCCCCGAAACAAGGTCCTCCCAAGTCATCTACTAGTGATGTTTCTCAACGGAAGCCCAAGTATCCATGCCTCGTTATTGAGCATGGGATCCCCCACAACATGTTTTGGGGCTCAAAGCCAAGGTTTTAGTCAATTAGATTATAAGACTCCATGAATCGCGAGCGCGAGGTGCAAAGTCTAGGATGATTCATAGGGTTTTCCGCCCTAAAATATTGTAATTTAATGCAAATTTGTGTCGGCCTGCCCATGGTCCGTAGACCATGGGATTGTATAAATGGATTGAGGCTCTAAGTGTAAAGGTATCGAAGTAAGAATAGATAGAATAGCAAAGGCATGGTTCGAGATTAAGGTTGGATCTAAAGTATACTGGGTCCTAGCAGTTGGTAGAGGCTCTGCAGCTACGTGCGCAGAGGCCTAATAGAGTCCACAGATGAGTGCGCAGAACCCTGCAGGTGGGTGCATAGGGCGGAGTCGAGTCTGTAATGGGATTGAAAGATAATAAAGAGAAGTTTACTCTGTGCATTTATTCTTGAATCTGTACTTTTATGTTGTGAATTACTTTTACTCTATTTATTTATTGCACGAAAATTGATATATACTTGTATGGATGTTTATACATGAAAAGAATCTAAGTAATCAGCTAACATAACCTAATTAAGGAAGACTTGGATAAATAACATGGGTTGCGCAGCGGTTAAAACTGCGTGAAGATAGTATCACAGGGCGTGGGGTGCCCACAGGTGCGCATAGCACAGTAAATGCGAAGGTTGGGCCGCGTACAAATCACCTCATATCAAACATCCCCAAGGTGTGGAAACCTGGTTCTATCACCCTCCTATACTACTTCGGGTGAGACCTTAGTCCGCGGTCTACGGACTGTTGCTGAAAGGGCCATTAGTACCGGGATTTTCTTGGCTAAATCACTTTTGAACCTGGGTCAAGCCCCACTAAGCCAACAAATGGTTCCGTTGCTGGGACCGGGATCTGCATAAGGGATGTCTGATGTCGTGCCACTGGAACCCAACAAAGAAGGAAATTGAAGAGTGGTTGGACAAGAAGATTCACGAGTTCGCGACACAGGAAAACAGAACTCCACAAGTATCTAAGGAAAAGTGGTTGGATTGCTACGTGTATACAGAAATCCACAAGATTTTCTTTGCATCCTTTCCATCTGAGTTGTATGAGTGGATCATGAGGTTAGCCGACAGCCAGGGAAGGTGTAGGCTCGACCAACCGATAGTGTGGACTTCGGAATTAGTGCGCAGACTAGAAGCATCAGAAGATAAGATCGCGTGAGCTGTGGACCATTGGCTCGACCGGATAATAGGGGGATTTATCACTGAGTTTGCAGTAGACACGACCGTGAGCTACAGCGAGGCAGAGCGATGCTTCCTCAAGGGACCACGAGGTAAGTATATTAAATATTTGAATACCTAGATTAAGATGCCATTATGTGAAAAGAGGGTCATGTGAATACATTAATGTTTGGGACTACGTGGAGCGGAAAAATATACAAAAGTAGCGAAGAATTAGAAAATAGTCCCTAATTTCACCCTTGCGAGAAAGCGAGGAGGAGTTCACTAAGGTCTCTCTGAGAAGCACGGTCAGTTTGATAAGGCAGTGCATCCCATGGTTACCACCTCCACCCACCCCACCACCCACTTCACCTCCTTCACCTCCATTTCCACCCACCCCACCTCCACCACCTCCACAGTGTAGTATGGGGAGCATGATCAAGCTACCAGTATTCAGAGGGGTAGGGAATGAAGACCTGAACCAATTTTGGTTCATGGTAAGAGCAGTATGGGAAGCACAAGGTGTCACGAACAAAAATATTATGAAGGCTACATTGGTGAGCGCGTTGTAGGATCACGCACTAACATGGTATATTAAGCACTCTAACGACCACCCAAACACAGGGATAGCAGAGATCCAGAACATGCTAAACAAGGAATTTAGCAGGCCAAAGTCAAAAACACAATCAATCATCGGGTTTAAAGAAATCCTGATGCTCCCGGGTGAGATTCCCTAGGATCTTAATCAACGACTGAAGAGTAAGATCCACGAAGCCAATATGACGTTGACAGATGGACATCATCATGCATGGTTTGTAGCATCTCTAACACCGCACTTGAGGACGACGCTGTCACAGAAAAAACGTCCTACCCAGGACGAAGCGTTGGAAATGGCAATGAGATTACATGAGACCCCGATACAAGACCCTGGGTTGGGAGTTCAACAAATCCACGCGCAGCTACAGAGTCTGTGTTTGGAAATGCAAAGTTTGAAGTAGGATAGGGCACCCCAGCCAGAGGCGTGCGAGGAAGTATGGTGCATAAAATGCAGAGGCCAGGGCCATGACAAGGATCATTATCCAGTATTCACGAACTACTTGGCAAGAGGAGGGCCAATGCCATTGAGGCCGGAGGCACGGGAAAGGCCAAGCGCAGTACCCTCTTTATGGTGCGTGATTTGTCAGATAGGAGGGAAACACAAGACGAATAATTTCCATTTGTTACAGAAATATACCTAGGCACCCCAACAGTTGTTTTGTAATTTCTGTAGGTCAGTAGGCCATGATGAGCACACTTGCCACAGTTACGAGCTAATGATGGACCGGACCCTTGCCTATAGGATTCAGATTGAAATGTGAGCCATCGACCCAGATGCAGGGATGGCGTGTGCTGGATTTAAGGGGCAAGGTCAAGGACGAGGTGGAATAGGACCAGGAAGGGTCGCAAACAATTAATTTGTTACAATTGCGGAGTACCAAGGCACTATGCCCGCAACTATACCAACCCAACGAGGATATCTTGTACGTATTGTGCTCATTTTGATCATGAAACAATAGATTTTCCTACGTTGATCACAAGGATGCGTGAAAAAGGGGTAATCTAGCCTCCTTTGACTTAGAATATACAAATGATGAGGTCTGAACTGCGCGAAGAGAACCCGAATGTAAACATGATGCTCAGAAGCGGTACGGCCATGGGAGAGGATACAAGGAAGTAGCCAAAGGAAAGTACATGGGTTCGCAAGGCTCTTGTTAAGGAACCCGAGTTTGACTCAGCATGTGCAAAGAAGACATTCATGGAAGCTAAGAAGAGCTTCGTGGAGGCCTCCACTTCAAGCAAAGCCAGGATTGGATCCTTCAATGCTCACTACCTTTCTGGAGACATGCATGAAACTGTTGTGCGACAAAAGGTAGTGAAAGGACTACAGGAACTGATCACCAGGTGCGCGGGGTCAGGAGAACCATGCGTAGTCCGGAAGTTGGGGAAGCATGCATTGCGCACTGGAAGGGAAATGAGGTTGATTACACAGATTGAGTATGAAATGGATCAGGTAATCCTAGATCTGGGTTCGAACATGAATGTATTACTGAAGCAAACATGGGAACGCATGGGCAAGCCTCCGTTACAATGGTCCCCTATTCAATTCCGAATGGCGAACCAGTAGAACATTTTTCCCATGGGGAGGTTGCAAGGGGTAACAATTGATATTGAAGGCGCGAGCGCGCAGGCATATTTTGAAGTAATAGAGATTGTCGATGACAGCAATCCCTATCTCGTGTTGTTAGGAATATACTGGGCCACCGATATGAACATAGTTATCAACCTAAAGAAGCTCAAAATTATCTTTGAGAAAAAGTCACTATGCGTAGTAGTCCCACTGGACCTGGCAGAAGGAGCGTGCTACACTGAACCAGTGCACAATGATGATAGAAACGATGATCTTGATTGTATTTACTAGATAACTGCACGAGACCAAGATTAGGTGAATCTGACTGCAGATGGGAGGATCTCGTGCGAGCGTGAAATCTCCTGCACTTCGGATTCAGACGAAGAAGTAGAGCGATGGCAAAATCAATTGCACGAAGTGACGACGCTGAATTGCAACATGATGGTTAGATCACTATGTTGCGTGACAACAGAGGTAAGATAGCTACCGACATATGATGGATTGACAGCGATGGATGAATTTCTGAGATAATTTGAAAGCGCAGTACCGGAACAGTAAGGGTTCGATGCATTGAAGTGGGCACTGCATGCAGCACCCGCACAATGGTGTGGTACACATCAAGGAAATTTTGAGGACTGGACCGGATGCAAAAGGATGATGCGCCTACGATTTGGGAAACCGCAACAATGGTTGGAAGACAAATACGATGGACGAGATGACCCATGCATGCACCTCATGAAATGGACCAAGGCCTACGGGGAAGAACCATAGCCTGAATGGGTACACTTATTCTACCATACCCTGGATGTCATACCCATGAATTAGTATACTGAGACAAAACTCCGACATGGTACAGGCGAATGGGATGTCTTGCGCAAGCGATTCTTGTTAAAATTCACATTTGAAGATTGTTGGTCAAATACTGTGGAGGATATGCTACAAGTAGTGAAAGCCACTATCTTTAAAATAGCAGAAAAGCCAATGGAAGTACTTCAGCCAGAATGGGTGGTACAGTTAAGTAGTGCACTGGAGTGTTATAACGTGCAGGTGGAGGAGGAGGATGACGACCCGGAAATATTAATATTCCAGAAACCGAAGGCTGTCATGTGGTTCGAGGACCATCAATTGAGGATCCCGACATCACCGCGCCACTAAAAACAAAGTAGGTAAACATTGGAACAGAAGCAGAGCCGAAGTATGCAACACTTGGGGACTATTGGGACGATGCTACGATAGATACGGTCGCTGAGTTACTTTGCAAATACCAAGACTTGTTCCCGATCAAAATCACGGACTTAAAAGGGATCATTGGCGACTTAGGGATGATGAATATCAATCTGAAATTAGACACAAAACTAGTTAAGCAGTGGCCTTACCACTTGAACCCAAAGTATAAAGAAAAGGTCCACAACAAATTAGACAAAATGCTCGTAGCCAAAATTATTGAACCAGTAGAAGAATCCGACTGGGTGAGTCCTATGGTAGTGTAGGAGAAAAAACAGAAAGGCAAAATAAGAATATGCGTGGACCTTAGGAAGCTCAACGATGCCTGTGTTCATGATCCATTCCTGACACCATTCACAGATGAAGTATTGGAGAATGTTGGCGGTTAGGAAGCTTACTCATTTACAGATGGCTTCTCAGGGTACCATCAAACTAAGATCATGCCAGAAGATAGGAGAAAAACAACCTTTGCAAAAGAATGGGGCTTCTTTTAGCACACCATTATGCCCTTTGTACTGAAGAACGCGTCAGCAATATTTTTGCGCATAGTGGTGGCAGCGTTCAAATAATACATCCACAAGTTCTTGGAGGTCTATCTAAATGATTGGACTGTCTATGGATTATTTAAGCACCATGTAGTGAGCTTACATTTGATGTTGGATACTTGCCGCCGACACCAGATTGCGCTGAATCTTAAAAAGTGCACCTTCCTCATTCCCTTTGGAAACCTGCTAGGCCATGTGGTCTGCAAACAAGGCCTGATGGTGGACCCTGTGAAGATTATTGTGATTCAGAATCTAGAAGCATCACGCAGTGTCAAACAATTACGCGTTATTTTGGGTCACACTGGCTACTATAGGAAGTTTATCAAGAGTTATGCCCAAATAACTGTGCCAATGGAAAAGATATTGAAAAAAGATGTGACATATTGCTGGAATGACGATTGCATGACGAGTTTAGATGTCCTAAAGGGAAGACTTGCCTCCGCGCCAATTTTGGTCTTCCCGAAATGGGACGTGGAATTTCATGTACATGTTGATGCGTTGTGTATCACATTGGGAGCCGTACTCACACAGGAGGGCGCGGAGGGTGTGGATCACCCGATCACGTTTGCAAGTCGAAGATTGTACAAAGAACAAAAGAACTACTCTACCACTGAACGCGAGTAGTTGGCAATGGTGTACGCGCTCCAGAAATACCGACACTATTTACTTAGCAGACATTTCAAGATGCATACCAACCATTGCGCGTTGAAATACTTGGTGAACAAGCCTGTGTTGGGGGGCGCATATGCAGATGGCTGTTACTATTTCAAGAATATGATTTTGAGGTCATAATCAAGCCAGGACGCTTAAACGTAGGACCATACCACTTGTCATGAATTGAGACGAGTGTTAGTGTCAGTATTTCCAGCCTTCCTCCAGTGATCAAATATGCTCTTACAAAGTGGTCTCAGAGTGTCAAGGTCAAATTTTGTCATTTCAAAGAGTCTTCAAGCAAAATTTGGTCACTAGGAATTAGGTCTAGGGTTTGCTTTCACTCTTTTCAAAATTGTCCAAATGGCAGTCCATGTCATCACTCAGCTGAGTCTATCATCATTCATAGGGTTTTCATTATCATGTCAGTGTCCAATGAGTCATTTTACACCCTGTTCATGCTTCAGTTGAGCCTAGGTAAGGTCATTTCCCTCTCCTAGGGTTTTGAAGGCAATTTCTCTTGGACAGCCAAATCATCAGCAAAACTCATATCCTGATGTTCATACACCTTCCCCTATCATTAATGTACCTTATTAAACACTTCCCATCACTGATATTCCCCAAATTCCTCATTTTTCCACAAACCCTAGTTTCTTGCTACAACTTGGCAATTTTCTAGGTTGGGCCTGTGTTTTGCCCTTTTGGACCCCTTCCCCTCCCTCGATCTCCGCTATTCCACTTTCCCCTACTTCCTAACATCCCTCCCTACTTCTAAAAATTTCCCCAAGAATTTAGAAGCCTCTTGTCCCCTTCATTTCGCTTCATTTCCACAAAATTCCTTGTTTCACACATCGGGATAAGTTTCACTCAAAAGATTTTTCAGAGCAATAAAAGATGAATTTTAGAAAATGGAGAGAGGTTTTTGTCCAAAAAATTCCAAAGAAGAAAAACCTCCCTCACTTTTTACACAGGTGTCATGGTTTTAGAGAAATGTCAAAAATACAATCGCCTCGGGAGAATTGATGCACCTCTGAAGTGACCTTGGGAAAATCAGGTTTTCTTCTAGCTTGGTTGGCAAAATAAATTTCTTGGTGTGTCAAAGGATAACTAGACAAAAATATCTTTCCAATGAGCTATCATGAGCTCAATTTGGAGTTGAGTAAGACATTCAAAAAATGACTGCAACAGCACTCTGCCTTGAGGCAGCCTCATTTGGCACATTTTGACCAGTCTTTGGAGATTTGATTTTTGACAAGGAAAATGAACTCCAAATTGAAAAATTCTAGTTGGTTTGGAAAGTAGACTCAAAGACCTTTCCAACGAGCTATCCTGCGTCCAATTTTGACACCTGAAAGGCCTCCAAACGCCTCTTGTAAAATTCACTATGTAGCTGGGTGCGCACTACGAATCAGGTTGGGCGCGCTATGCATCGGTGGCGCGCTACGCATCAGGCCGAAATTTTCAGTGTAATTTTGCACGGGCGCTACGCATCAGGGGTGCGCG
This sequence comes from Pinus tabuliformis, assembly GCA_031772625.1. Taxonomy (NCBI): domain Eukaryota; kingdom Viridiplantae; phylum Streptophyta; class Pinopsida; order Pinales; family Pinaceae; genus Pinus; species Pinus tabuliformis. Next base: position 101,414,009 of record CM062814.1, read on the forward strand.
GCGTGTTGGGTGATGCATGCTACGCATTGAAGTGTATGCCCAGAACTTGGCCAGAAATCACTAAAACGCCTCTTCTCAAGCATCAAATCACAGGTAGGCTTACATTCACGGCTTGTTCTTGGTTTTTGGACGGTTTATATAAGAGATTATGATATATTTGCCACGGAAAACCAAGTATAAAAATCCTCCTTGTCTATTAATTTTCTGTAAGGATTTAAATTCCAAGATTGCTGTAGGGTTTCAAAAGTAAATGTTAACCAAGGTTCTCATTTTCCTATTTCCTTTTGATTCCCTATCCCCTATATTTACCAATATTTTCCCCAATAATTCCTCCTAAAACCCTACACTATTCTCCCTCAAATCCTAAACCCCTCCCTTCTACTACAAACATATTTTCATACCCTACCTCGTCCCAAAACCTAAAACTTCAAAATTTTCATGTCCCTTCCCTTCTCTAAATTCCTTATTTTATTTCCATTGTCCCCATTTCCCTAATGTTTCCCCTTTCCTAACATTTCCCTTGTATATTTGTGTCCCCTTGGTCACAGCATTTTGAAAGAAAGAAAAAGTCTACAATCAAATTTTGCACACAGTTGTCTATCAGCATATATAACATGTCAGAGACCGAGTCAACTTATGAGCAGGATTATGATAATGATTCTACACCAGAGGGAAGTGTGCCAAGGAGGTATCACAAAGGTGGCAAAGGTGGTCGGCATTTCAGGGAAGAGCCTACCTCTTTGGCTCAATTGCAAGCTTTTCCACTTGCAATGGACTGTTTTCGGTATCTATCATGTTTTGAATACTGTGAGCGGATCTCACAAATCGAGCATCATCGGGAACTAGTCCGTTTATTTGTTCTACATTTGCAGGATGGTCATGTAAACCTTGTCGGAGTGAATTTCACCTTGTCACCCGAGACTATTGCTCAGGCCACTGGGATACCAAATGTAGGGGAGGAATGGAGTAAACGCTAGCAGTTAGACAGATTACACTATGAGCCATATATTAAGCCCGGATGTGTAAGACACTTGACTGCAGTTTTTCCTTTCAGATTCCTAAGGGATGAGTATGCACCATTGATGAAACTCATCATTCGATATTTCAGTTGCGAGGGCAGATTTTCACATCTCTACGCATACCATGTCCGTTTGTTGATGCATTTTACAAGGGTACGTATGATGAACATTCCATTTTTCATGTGTCGCGACATAGAGAGGATGGTGCCTTTAGTACAAAGGAAGAGCCCAGCACATCAGCACAAAAGCATCTATCATTATGCATTGATCAAAATCATAGTGATGCATCAGTTGGCACAACAGGGCATTACTTGGGAGGATTTTATTTCTCGTGACCTTTTCACAGCGCCACAGCCACCTCCTGAGATTGTTCATGACGAGGGAGGGCCTTCACATCAGTTTTACACTCCTGAGATAGAGCATGTTAGCGCTCCAGCATGTGTGACATATCAGCGAGGACATAGGGCCTTATTTGCATCTACATGACGAGTACTATCTCCACCCGGGGTGGAAGGGGTCTCGTTGACTTCATCAGCACAGCGAGTGTTATCTCCACCTCGTGTGGAAGGGGCCTCGCTTTCGACAGCAGCACCGCAGGTACAGGATAAGGGCAAGAAGCCCAAGCATGAGGAGAGGCCTTCAGGTGAGCCATCAGGTTTTGTTACTAGTCATGATGAGACAGCTTCATATATCAGGTATCTAGAGCAGCGCAATAAACAGTTAGAGGACGAGCACACACTTATAGAGCTGCAACGAATCCGTGAAGACCGTAGGTTGGCCCATAAAAGACCGGGTGACTTGACACCTGTGGCGCGGCAATTTGTGCTTGAGAAGGTCAACCGACACTTGGAGGGGTTGTTGGCGAAAGCCAATAGAGACAAAGACTTGCTTCGTCACATGAAGAATCATTACTGGGCCCGCATGCATGTTTGCAAAGCAAAAATTAAGATCCTTAAGAGGCGATTGAGCAAGGCACTAAAACGGCGGAAAAGGCCCGATCCACTCCAAATTTTGGCCGAAGCCTCTTTGACTGAGCATAGTACTTGATTGGGGACCCCCAGCCCAAATTTCAAGAAATTTGGGGAAAATTTTGTCAATTTTGAAATTTTTATGTAAAAAACAGGTTTTTGGGCTCAACGCGTAGCGCGCCGCGCGCTACCCTGAAGATTGGGAGGTCCAAATCACGAAAGGTTTGCATTTTTGGATTTTTCATGATGAAATACATCTGCTCAGCCACTTCCAAGGCATTTCATCAAGGTTTGGGTCCCCAAAAGGTCAAAAAAATGCAAAAAATGACCTCACTGCCCCTTTTTGGACACACAGGTAGCAGCCTTGGGAGAATGCACTTTTGGAGGGGCAAATGGACATCAAATTGGAAAATTCCACTTGGGTTGGAAAGTAGACATCCAGGGCTTTCCAACAAGCCAACCTAAGCTCAATTTGGATGCCGAGAAGTGCCCCAAAAGTGGGTGGAAAGGCGCGCTACGCGTAGGATTTTGACGCGCTACGCATCAAGATATTTTACAAAATTTTCATCTTCAGCTCAGGAAAACGCAGCCAGTTTGACCAGTTTTGACTTGTGATGGGATTTTTCACCCTTCTTGATGTAATTGATGTAATTTTATGTTGACTTGACACTTATTTACCTATTCTAGATGATTCATTCATAAAATAGCAAACATTTAATGAATGAATTGGTTTCCTAGCGTATAGAGGCAAGTTGTTTTGACTGCCTAGATTATAGTACTTTGTTTAGAATTGGTTGAAATAGCCCCTAGGATGATGAGCTCGACCCCTAGAGGCAAGGGAATGTGTTAGCTTGCCTATATTATGTATTTTCTTAGTCATTTTCAGGGTTGGACTCTTTAGGAAGAGGCTTTGAGACTTCATTGTACATTTTACTTCAGCATTTTGGCAAAGGGAAGACCAGGGATTTGCAGCACTATTTGGAATTCTTGTGGTTTTATGTCTTGATGGTGTGCTTATTTCAGTACTTGTAAGTTTGTTATGTGTATCATTTTCCCTCTCTCATCTTCTGCAATTGAACAAATGAAGTGTTAAGGTAGAATCCGTAAATTTGCTATGCTCTGCCTTTAAATTTGTTTAATTTTCTATGTTTTCTTCAGTTTAAGGAGAACCCTTGACTTCCTTGCTCTCCTTAGCTCCTCACCTGTCTGATCTATTCACCTCATCACTTTAAAAGCATCAAAACAATTGCCTACCTTGCTCCAATCAGACGTCTGCAGAAACTGTGTCTCATCCCCGCACCCAAAATTGCCTTTTCCTTTGATTCGACAAAAACCCCAAAAAATCACCCTTAAAACCTCTACACTTAATACCTAGCCTAAGATTAGTATTCCTTATTGGTCATCTCAGCCCCTTTGAAAACCTTTTTTCCGAGATAGACCCGGAGAGAGCCCTCTCCTGTCCTCGTAGGGCTAGCTACGAGGCTGAGCGTGGTATGATGTTGCCTCGAGTTTTGCCTTCCTCAGCCTGAGGCAGATTCGAGCGCTAAGAACGGGCAAGGAATGAAAAAATTTGGAGGAGGGACTACCTGATGCACAGCTCTTTGTAGTACGCGTCGCAGACAGACACTTCGAAGATATAATCCATTTTCTAAAAACTGGGACTGCGCCGAAGGAGTACTCAATCCAACAGAAGAAGTAACTGGTAGTGCGCGCGGTAGACTTTTCTGTCATCGTGAGGCACCTCTACAAGATGGGAAATAATGAGATATTGCGAAGATACATAACTGAATTTGAACGAGGTCAGATCCTCGCAGAAGAGCATGAGGGTGCTATAAAAGGACACTATGAAGGACGTGCGACCGCACAAAATATTCTTCGTGCAGGGTTATGGTGGCTGACCCTGCACCAAGATTCGAAAGTGCATTGTAAGGCCTATGATATATGTCAAAGGATGGGAAAACCATCACGAAGGGACGAGATGCCACTAAATCCCCAAATGACACTACAGCCATTTGAGAAATGGGAAATTGACTTTGTGGGCCCAATCAAACCTCAGGAAAAGATGAGTGTACGCTACATCATCACCGCGATAGAGTACTTGACATGATGGGTAGAAGCACAACCGGTCAAGGACTGCATGGCTGCCATGACTACAAATTTTTTGTTCGAAAACATGTTGACACGATTTGGCTAACCAAAAATATTAATGAGCAATCACGTAACACATTTCTTGAATGAAACCATCAGCACGCTTATAGAAGAGTTCCAAATTTATCACCAGAAAAGTACACCATACCACCCACAGGCTAATGGAATAGTAGAAGCATTCAATAAAATACTGGAGGCCGTGCTGACCAAAATATGTAACGTATAGCAGGACGACTGGGACCTGCGCGTACCCGTTGTGTTATGGGCATACAGTACAACGTGCAAGAAATTTACGGGATAGACACCATTCCGGTTGGTATATGATATGGAAGCAGCCTTGCCAATGGAATACATCGTACCTAGTCTGTTGGCTTGTTGGGGCCTGACCCAGGTTCAGAAGTGATTTAGCCAAACAAATACCGAAACTACCGGCCCTTTTGGCAACAGGCTGCGGTGCGTGGACTAAGGTCTCACCCGAGATAGTATGGGAGGGATTTGGAACCAAGTTTCCGCACCCTAGGGATTTCTTGATGAAGTTTGGGAAGTTTGCAAACCGAACCTGCATGCTTGCGCTGCTCCGCGCAACTGTCTGTCCTTCGCAGGTTGTGCAACTGCTTCCATATAGCTCCGTAAAGAGCGCAAAGTGTTGTCTAGATCCTTATGTCCTACTGTGCTTTTATTATAGATCTTAATTTAATTATGTGGGCCTAATATTCTCATTAATCATTCAACATTCATAATAAGTGCGTGCAATCATAAACTGTAAAGAGATGCATAAATATAACATAACCATAAACACAGAATATTACAAAATCAAGTTATCTTTAATTAATTATCTGTCCAAGTACAATCCCAACTTTTCCCTGAACACTCAGCTGCAGGGGTCCACGTACACAGCTGCGGACTCTACCAGGCCTTTGCGCACTCAGCTACAGAGCCTCTTACTATTACTACAACACAAGACTCGGACTTACAGACTCAGAGCTAATTCATTATCCAAAACCCATATCACTTCTCAAAACTAAGACTTCCTTTACCCTTAGAGCCTCACTCTATTTATACAATCCCATGGTCTACGAACCATCGGTAGGCTGACAGACTTTATATTCAATTACATTGTCTTAGGGTGGACAACCCTAGACTCTTGCGCTCTGCACCCGCATTTCACGGGGCCTTTACATTACACTTTTACCAAAATTCGGGCTTCAAGCCCCAAAAACATACTATGGGGGGATTCGTTGCCCAACATAGTCTGCGAATAGTAGTGCTCACAAGCATGATGGACCGCAAAGCTCTGGAAGAAAGGCTCACGCAATTAGAAGAACTCGAGGAAGAATGATTTATGGCCGGATTTCACCAGCAGGTACAAAAGCAGCGTGAAAAAGCCTGGCATGACCGCCATATCAAGTTGCACACCTTCAAGGTAAACGACTTAGTGCTATTGTATGATAGCAAGTTTGAAAAATTTCCTGGAAAGTTCAGAATGCACTGGTTGGGACCATATGTGGTAAAAGAGGTCACAGACGGAGGCGTGGTCCAGTTAGTCAAACTTAATGGAGAACCCTTCCCAGGAAAAGTAAATGGCAGTCGCTTGAAGCCCTACACGGGTGGGTCGGCTATCTGACTAACCAACCGAAGCACAGTCTTCGTGACCCGAGGAGCCAGACAAGGGCGTAGGACTATAAACACAAGCACCAGAAGCTAGTACCAAAGAAGAGACATGAGTCAGATGCAGATGATTCAGAAGCAGGAATGGAGCAGATTCAGCAGACGGCAGAAGAGTGCTTTGTGGACCTTCGCGCAGCACAGGCATAGTTGGAGGGGCTCCGTGCCAAGATCACCATACCAGCAGAGTGACTCGGGATGAGTCGCAATGATTATGTTGGGGGCCTGTTGGGCATGGGATCCCTCGTAGCACCTTTTGGGGCTCGAAGCCCAAGTTTTGGTCAATTAGATTGTAAGACTCCGCGAATTGTGGGCGTGGGGCGTGAAGTCTAGGATGAGTTATAGGGTTGTCTGCCCTAAAATATTGTAATTTAATGTAAAATTGTGTTGGCCTACCCATGGTCTGCGAACCATGGGATTGTATAAATAGAGCAAGGCTCTAAGTGTAAAGGTAGCGAAGTAAGAATAGATAGAATAGCAAAGGCATGATTCGAGGTTAAGGTTGGATCTGAAGTGTACTGGGTCTTAGCAGTAGGTAGAGGCTCTGCAACTAAGTGTGCAGAGGCCTAATAGAGTCTGCAGCTGAGTGCGTGGACCCCTGCAACTGAGTGCGTAGGGCGGAGTCAGGCCTGTAATGGGATTGAAAGATAATAAAGAGAAGTTTACTCTGTGCATCTATTCTTGAATCTGTACTTTGATGTTGTGAATTACTTTTACTCTATTTATTTATTGCACACAAATTGATATATACTTATATGGTTGCTTATACATGAAAAGAATCTAAGTAATCAGCTAACAAAACCTAATTAAGGAAGACTTGGATAAATAACACGAGTCACACTGTGGTTAGAACTGCATGAAGATAGTATCAGTGGGCGTGGGGTGCCCGCAGGTGTGCGTAGCGCAGTAAGTGCGAAGGTTGGGCCGCTTACAAATCACCTCATATCAAACATCCCCAGGGTGTGGAAACCTGGTTCTAGAACCCTCCCATACTACTTCGAGTGAGACCTCAGTCCGCGCTCCTCGGACTGTTGCCGAAAGGGCCAGTAATACCGGAATTTTCTTGGCTAAATCACTTCTGAACCTGGGTCAGGCCCCACTAATCCAACACTCATCTATGAGGAAGATCACTATACTAAGGATTTTCCTAGACGATTTGAAGTTAGTCATTTGCTCAAAGGGACCCCAGCTGTCCTGAAAGAGCCCTTTCCATCCCAGCAAACCCAAATGGTAGACCAGCCTCAATCATCCACTTCCTTAGGTTCACAAGTGTTCATGATGAGTACACTGATTAATGTGGCTACTAGGTCAAAATATTATCAAACTCCTACCCCCAGAGCAGGGAAAGAAAAAGAAGGCGCCCCTTCCTCTTTCGCCTCGTCAAGTTCTGGTCCTCTCTATATAGAACGACCTAATCCTGATTCCGCCATTTGGCCACCTTCTCGAGGTGTGCTAAAGAAGTCCTCGTACAATCCAAATGCTCAAGTCACTCAGCATAATAACATTGTTGAATATTTGGCTCAAGTGCCATCAGCTATGTCTGCTCTCGAGGCCCTTCAAAGTTTTCCTTCTCAGTGGAAATCATTACTGTCGGTTATTTGGGGTATTGATCCTACCGATTATAATCTTACATGTTTTGATCTAGAAAGCCATGTTCCATGTTTGCCTCATCAAATTTCCTTTCTCATTTAGGTTATCATAAATGAGAAAACCATTCATAGGACCATCATCGATGAAGGTGCTTCTACATGCATCATGTTTGTTGCTTATTAGAAGGAAATTAGTTCTCCTAATCTAAACTAGTTCTCTAACACTTTGGAATGTTTTGACAAGCACGATTCGCGACCATTCGGTGTCTTACCCAACCTTTCCATTACTTTGGAGGGAAAGACAGTACATGTATAAGTAGAGATCGTTGACGCTAATATCAATTATAATATTCTACTCGGATGGAGTTGGACCCATGCCATGCATGTTGTAGCCTCCTCCCTATTCCACGTGATTCGTTTTCCCCATCAAGGCAAGATAGCCACAATCGACCAATTGTCCTTCTTTGCCTCTTCCTGCTCAGATAGAAATGTTCCATATGTCAAGCACACCAGTGCTCCTTATGAGAGTGTGGGGTAGGACTCTTTAAAGATCTTGCTTTGATGGGCATTTTTCCGCTCCCACCTCCTCATGTTGCCTCTATCAACATGATTTCGGTCAAGTCTGATCCTTGGGCCATTCCCTCATCGAATCTTGTTGATACGTGGGGCGAGGTTATGTCGTTAAGTCCCGCCAAAATCAATTACGTGGAAATTGTTTTGGCTTCGCCATCGTTGCCCTATGATCATCCTGTTTTGAGAACATCTCTCGACGCATATTCTCAATCCTTGTGGCTTAGTTCTTTAGAATCCCCCGATCCCTTATTTGAGACTTTTCTTTTTGACGAGAGTATGATGGAAGTAATGTCTCTTGAGGAAGTACCTTGGAACGACACTCATTATTGTTCCTCGTTCCTGCATACCCTGGCAGTCATGTCTACTTGTCTCAAGGAGTTCTCTTCTCAATTCCCCTCCCTTTAACTTCAGACGTTGATCATAACTCATGAAGTGGTCAGGAGGGAACATGGAAAACATTACCCAAATGATGCCAATCGATATTTCTGTCAAACCTACTGTCGTTGAAAATTTACATATCGGGGTAACTTGTTCTCCAGATGAGATCAAGATTTATACTCATTTGTTCCAAGAGTTTTGGGATGTGTTTGTGTGTTCATATGAAGAAATGCTCAGCATCAACCCAAGTATAGTCATGCATTAAATACAAACTTATCCTCATGCAAAGCCCGTTCGCCAATGGATTCGCCCAGTGTACCCTAGAAAAGTGATCACCATCAAGGGTGAAATTGAAAAACTTCTCAAAGTTGGATTTATTTATCCGATCCTTCTTACAGGTTGGGTGTCAAATATTGTATTGGTGACAAAGAAACAAGGCACTATTCACGTTTGCGTTTATTACCGTGATCTCAATCATGCCTGTCCAAAGGATAACTACCCCACTCCCTTCATTGATTAGATCAGTGATGAATGTGCTGGGAGCGAAATCTTCTCCTTTATTGATGGTTTTCCTTGTTACAACCAGATTAACATTGCATCAGCTAATCAAGATAAGACAACCTTTATCTTTTTGTGGTGTACCTTCTCATATAAAAAGCTCCCTTTTGGCCTTAAGAATGTTGGGGCTACATTTTAGAGATCGATGTCTTATGTGTTCCAAGACATTCGAAACATTGTTTAGCCTTACTTGGATGACCTTCTTGCTCATTCTCGTAAGCGTCGTGATCACCCTGATCATCTCTAGCAAATTTTTCTTCATTGTAGACACTAAAAAATTTGGCTGAATCCAATAAATGTGTCTTCTGCGTCAAATCCAAATGACTCCTCAGCTTTATTGTCTCTAAGGAAGGCATTCGCCTTGATCCTCTTAAAATCAAGGTCATTGTTAATTTAACCCCTCCATCTTCGTTGCACCAACTGCAGAGTCTGTAGGGAAAAGCAAATTTCCTCTGTCTTTTTGTACTGAATTATGCTGAGCTAGCTTCAGGGTTCACCCAATTTCTCAAACAAGGAGCACCCTTTGTTTGGGATGAGATTTCCCAAAAGCCTTTTGATGACCTCAAGCTTGTTCTCATAAATGCTCCTTTGCTACATCCCCCGAATTATCATCAAGATTACTTCCTTTATCTAGTTGCAGCCTCTAGTACCATCACTATGGTGTTGGTGCAAGATGATGATGAAGGAAATGAATATGTTATTTACTACCTCAGTCGCAATATCCTCGACACCAAAACGTGTTATGCTCACGTCGATAAGTTGGCTTTGGCAGCCGTAAAGTTTGTTCAATGCTTTCGGCACCACATCCTTCTCTGCACCACCACTATGATTTCTGAACGCAACCCCATGACCTACATCCTGAGTTCGATTTGGTGTTCACTACTGCCAAATCTAAGAAATCACTGGTCTTTACTGAGTTAATTTTCTCCCTTCCTTCTACGTCTCTTTCTACTAGTGCCGAAGAGCAGCACTTGGATGAGACTCTTTTCTTGATTAGCACCCTCAACCCATTGTACAGTGATATCATCGTGTATCTCCAGACACCCACCTTCTGGTCTGTGTTGACTAAGGATGATCACCGACGCATTCAGCATCAATCCCAACCCTACCGTATTATTGGAGATACTTTATACCGCGTCGGTGTCGATTCAGTTCTTCGTCGATGTCTAACTCTCGAGGAGGCTGAGAGAGTCTTGAATGATTGCCATTCTAAGGCATGTGGTAGTCATATGTCTAGATATGCTATTGCTCAAAAAATACTTCGAACTGGTTATTTTTGGCCCTCCATCTTCAAGGATTGCATCCTTGTTCGTAAATGCCATGGGTGCCAAATTTACCAGCGAAAAATGCAAGCCCCGCCCACTCACCTACACCCTGTTATTACTATTGGTCCTTTTTCCTAATGGACCAATTACTATATGACATGTAACCCTAGTTTGGATGGGGGGCATGGTTATATTATCATTGTTGTGGATTATTTCACCAAGTGGGCCGAAGCGATGCCTACATACTCTCCAGATGGTAAAATGGCGGCTCAATTTCTATTCAATCACATTATTTCCAGGTTTGGAGTGCCTTGGGCCATTGTCACCAACCATGGCTTTGACTTTTGAGATTACAAAATGGCTGAGTTGACCTCTACGTTGGGTAACCTCGTATTACCCTTAGGCCAATGGCCAAGTTGAGGCTGTGAAAAAATTCTTGGTTACAATTCTTTAGCGCACCATTTGGATGCACAAGTCAAATTGGCATCTCATGCTCTTTTCATCTTTGTGGGCTTACTGAGCCTTGACCAAGGACACGACTAGATTCACATCATTCCAGCCAGTCTACAGTCTGGAAGCAACTTTACTGATTGAGTGTGAAATTCCATCCCTCAATATGGTTGTCGAACTTCTCCCTGCGACCTCACCTCAAGAAGAGCGTCTCTTGTATTTAGAACGATTGGATGAGGCTTTAGTCATCAAAGCACAAAAAAATGGGTCAAGTCCCATTTTTATGAGTCTATTTCTCCTCCAGCGTTTTCCGAAGGCGATTTGGTTCTTCTGTATGATTAGGCTAATGATAAGCTGGGGGAAGGCAAGTTCAAACCCATGTGGCATGGGCACTACATTGTTAAATGCGTGTCACAAAAAGGGGGCTATGATCTTATTGACTACGAGGGTAATCCATTAGACAAGCCTCGTAATGAGATTTATCTAAAAAAGTACTATGCTTAGGTCATCTTGCATGGTTACTTTTTTACAATAGTGTGTCATTCATTTTTTTGTAGTGTGGTTTGGTGTGTTGTTTTCAAGTAGCTTTCCTACTTATTATGTTTTTACCTACTTTGCAGATGTCTATGACTCCTCACATTGATTTCGTTGATGGTGCTTTCCGTAGTATCCTCAATCTATCATCCATGACATGGGCTATGTTGGCTTGAGGGGGCTTGACCTAGGTTGAGAGTTAATTATCCAAACAAATCCCTGTACTACTATCCCTTTCAGCAACAGCCCGCAGAGCGCGGATTGGGGTCTCACCCGAAATAGTATGGGGGGATGTTGGAACCAATTTTCCGCATCCTTGAGATGTCTGAGGGGTCGATTTAGTCTAACTATGAATAGCTTCGCACAAGTCACCTCACGCATTGACCTGACCTGTGAGACCATCGCAATCTATTAAAATCGCCTTTGCGTAGCCCTCACCAGGGGCTGAGGTGATTTCACATTGCCCCAGCAGTGATCTGCGCTAATTCCCCAAGTTACACCGCGTATCTTACTTATCTTCTTATAACAGTTATTTATATTTGCGTAAACAGATACTTTATCTTATATTCACTATATCAACACATTCATATAAGTTCACGCATCATACAAATAATAGAAATGCAATTTATATCCGATACATTCAATGCACAAAATAGGAGAAAGATACACAGAAATGATGTAAAACTTCTCTTTATTACTTATCCAAAGGTTACAGACTCGACACAGTAGGGGTTTGTGCACTTATCTATGGACTACTAGGCCTCTGCGCACTCAGGTGCAGAGCCTTCTCCAACTATACGACCCAAAGACTCAACTCTACCCTTCAACTAAGACTCAATTCTTCATCTGCTCAGTGTATCCTTTGCAACTTAGAGCCTCGCTCTATTTATACCATCCCATGGTCTGCGGACCATGGGTAGATCCCTCAAGCCAAAATTACATTACAAAAATAAGGGTGGACAACCCTATGACTCATTTACAAACTTCGTGCTCCGCGCCCACAAAACGTGGAGTATTTACATCGGATTTAGTTAAAACTTGGGCTTTAAGCCCCAAAACTTTCCTCTGGGGATCCCACGCCCAATAGGCCCCCAACATAAACATCGTGACTTGCCATCAAGTCACTCGGTCGGTGTGGAGATCTTTGCGCGGAGATCTCCCAACTCTGTTCGAACTGCTGCAAGATCGGCAATGCACTGAGCAATTGAATGTTGTACCTCCTACATGTGTTGTTCAAATACCACAGTATCTGAACTCCTTCCTTGCATCTACTCCTGCATTCCCTGTATCTGTGTAGGATTGGCTTCGATCAAGGTTGTAATGATGAATGCCTCATTAATCTAACGCTGGACATGCACCTTCAAAACCGCTTCTTTTTGTCGCACCGTGTCTACCTGCTCCTTAAGCGCTTTGGCATGTTGCATCCGTGCGAGCCTCTGTGTAAGGGCCACCATCTGTGCCATCCCTTTTATATCATCATACTATTTTTGTAGCTCACGCACCTATGTTTCTAAGCATTGTATGTTCGGGTCCTCCTGCAAAGTGGTGAGGACCTCAAATGAATCTGCCAACATTTTGGTGCAATCCTTCACTGCACTGCTGATCTCCTCCATCCCCAATGTAATGGCACTGTCATGTTGTTCCCTCACCTCTAGAGGAGTTGAAGGCCACGCCTTCAACCACAGCTCTGCCATCTGAAGGTTCAGCTCCAGCTGAACCTTAGCCATCTCTTCTCGCACCTCGCGCACCCATACTGCTAACCTCTGGATGCTCACCTCTGCTGGTGCCTTTGTTGGGATGGCCAACTCAGGGACCACCTGGCAGGCCTCCTCAATCACCTGCACCATCTATCGGTTTTGTGCCACTACCTCATCGTGCTACAAACTCAGCTGTTCCATATTAATTTTCTGTTTGCTCAACATCTGTAGTGTGCGGACCTCCCTAGCCCGTAGTTCTGCAGTCACTCTATCCTGCAGGACATAGAGTGTCTCCTAAGGGAGCGTAACCATGGTGATCCCCACTCCCTTTACCACAGTAACCGTAGGCCTGTCTGCCTCATTCTCTGTAACCAGTGCCCCCTCTAGCAGCACTATGGTGTTGGTCATGTGGGTGCGTAGCATTTCCTCAGTCGCGGCCATTCCTACTGCAAGGCTGGTCGAGAGAGTACCACCCTGAGGAGTGCACACCTGCAACTCTTATATCTATGCCCAGAGGGCCCCCAACACAATCCGATTCTCCTCCACGAGCTGCTGGAGGGCCTCCGCAGTGACATTGCACACCGTCTCCCCTATATCATGGAGATCTCCTTCGGTGAGGGTGATCGAGTTGAAAGAAGTCTTAGAAGCTTTCGAATTCTTTTACAGCCCCACCTGCTCTTTTAGCGTTCGCACTTAAATTGTGTAGATGTTGTTTCTGGGTCCATGCCACCTTCCTCTGTCTCGGGATCTTCCTCAAGCGAGGGTGACGTATGGCCCTCGCGCTCCTTCTCTACTATCTTGCTACTTAGTTGCTGCTTTATACTATTATTTTTTTGTCCTCACAACATCCCACGCCTCCTGTGCCTTTGTTGCTACTACCTCTTTTCTTCTCTTCTTTGCCAACTGCACCATCCGCAGTTTTGCCTCTTCCTTCTTCCGTTGTGCAACTAACTTTTCTGTTTCCATCGCAGAAATGGCTGGAGTGTGCCACTCTACTAGCCATGATTCAAGCACGGTGAATATAACATCATCCATGGTTAGGTACGGTAGTTAATTCCACTTCTTCGCGGGGTCCTTGCGCACCCTGATGTACACGTGATGGAAGTCCGCTTTGAACTCCGCAAGGCTTTGTAGGTTATTGTAGACAATGGGCAATAACCATGGCTTATGGTTAATCCCCATTCTAATGTTCATCTCCATGAACACCTAGAATATCTTATTGTCTCAGATCCTTTGCATGTCTTTAGTGGCCCACAATGAAGCATACTTCGTTGCTTCTAAAAGATCCCATGCAATTGTGGGGAACTGGCTGTCCTCAGGCAATTCCTAAGCCACTAGCACTATGGACAGTAGAAGCCATGCATAGTGGAAGGTCTTCTCTTGTTCCTGTGCCTCGCAGCAATTCTCCAAGAACTCCTTGCACAGGTACTCCAACCAGTTAAACTGGATTCCCTCTACACACTACGCAGCAAGTGCTACCACCGGCGTAGAACCTCATCCATGTGGCACTTCCGCATAATCTTTCCAACTAATATTTGGGTTGCGATTTTGACTACCTTATTGTTGATACTGGAGATCGCGTACCCTCTCTTCTTCTTCCCCAGCTTAAATTTCACCTTCATGGCCTCCACGATGGCCAAGTCGTTGCTCTTACCCTCTGAAATATCCTCTAGGTCCTCCCCTTTGCAAGGAAGTTGAGTAATTCTATGAATCAGGTGGTCTGTGATGGGGATGGGCTCCTCTAGCCACAAACACCCATCATGCACCAGGCAGAGTAGACGCCTAATGACAATGATAGTTACTGGGGGGCGATGGTAATGCAGCACCCAGAGCAGGTTCAAAAACCCTGCTTTCTCTACTCCACGCAACCACTTCTGCGGCTCCAACTCTATGACTCCTGCTGCAGTGTTTTTCTTTGAATTCTTGAGCTGCACGATTGCTAAGTGTGGGAACTTCTCGTCGTCTGCGAGATCCCAGTCTTCAAACTTTATACTCGGCACCCATCCCAAGTGCGTTCCTTGAAAAATGATATTGTCAGCTAGCAGCGAAGTCTCTAGACAGCTCTTGCTCTCATCTAGGTCCTTGGGCACCTTTACCTTTCCCTTTCATAGAGGAACATATGTGGGCAGCCTGGTTAGAGGGTCCGCACCCTCGATTCCCACCTCCATGTCTTCATCCTCCTCCTATTCAACAAGGATTTCCTCAAGGTCTTCCTCCTCCTCATCAGTTCCTAGATTAATTGCTTTCTCCTTTTCTTCCATGGTCAATTTAGTTCATAGAGGGTTTTGAGGGGACACACGCACTGGAACCATGGCATGTTTATCTTTCTTAGGTCTTGGCGTGCATAGTGATTTAGGGATTTCTGCGACTATCCCGGTGCTCTTAGGGGCATTTCATATGGTCATGGTTTGCGCAGCCTCTTCAGTGGTCAATTCTCCAATATCCCTGGCTTCTTCAGACTCTACCATCTCGTTTTTCCAGAAATCTCTCAACTGCTCAAATAGGTGTTCAAACAATGCCTTCAACTCTAACAGGTTTGGGTTCATAAATCTCTGGGTGCACGACAGCTGAATTCTCAAATGGTTAAGTGTTGTTTTCTGGGCAGCCCTTTGCAATTTATAGCACCTTTTGAATTCAAATTCGATCGTTCCCCCCAAATTGGGTCCATTAATGCTCCCTTGGTGGCAGAGTTTCCAAAATCTAGCCCATAAATCATGCCTTAAATGCCTGACGCCCGCTCCATTTTGTCTCAAACCAAACATCACATCATGAATAGTGACTATAATGGTCACTTTCCAGCCAACCCTTGTGGCAGCACAGCCACCCGCGTGGTGTCACGGGCCTTGTGACACTTCGCTCTTGTGCGCAGTCTCGTCATTGCGCAGCTCTCGGGCAAGGTATTTTATAGTACTGCACCTCCTTTCAACTGCCTAGAGTGCTAAGATTGTGCTTCCCACGGCTAGTCAGGTGGTCGCGCCACCTATATATGGCTTCTACCATCTATCGTTTACTTCTCTTGGGAAGGGTTCGCTATTTGACTTCATCAACCGCATCGCGCATTTTACCAACTGCATCGCACCACCATCTACAATCCCCTTGGTAATATATAGTCCAATCCAATGCATCAAACTAATCAACTCTCGGAGGTAGTCCCCAAATATGCCAATGTCATCGTGCGCATCCTATTTTATCACCACTGTCTTTTTATCAAAAGAGCCCTTTTTAATTCCTTCCTCAAGCTTCTTGACTTCTTCTTCCATCATGGCACTTTTCTCCCTTAACTGAACTCTTTTATTCATGAGTTTTTGGAGCCTAAGATCACCCTGTTGGATCTCTTCATCAGGTCCCAAGCGTTCTTCTTCGTCCAGCTACACGATCCCTTCTTCCAAGGCTCTACGATCTGACATATCCGCGAGCACTACTATGCATGAACTAGGCATGATAGACTCCATCAGCATTACAGAGTTCATTCCATAGGCCATCCTATAAGGCATATGTTCCGTCAGTGTCTTGCACATCACCCTATAAGCCCATAAGACTGCTGGTACATGCAGGTCCCAGTCACTTCGCTATGCATTATATACCTTGTTCAACACTCCACATACCTCATTAATTGCTTCCGCGTGGATAACCTTATGCGCACTCATTCTCTCCACACTCTGTTGTTCCATCTTGAGGGACTGTTCTCACATTTCCCCCCCCAACACATGCTTATTGACCGTAGCTCCCAACGCGAAGTTCATGTGCATCTACGCAAGTGAATTACCATATGCCTATACCCACCTGGACAAATGCACACGCAGACCATCCTGTCCACTGTATTTATCTATGAATCATACTCTAGACTTCCCAAACCATGTGCACATCATCCTCCTAGATGCACGCCAGTCTTCAAAGCTTCCTTTGTGCATACCCCACCACCTTGCGGGCATAGCACAAAGTACCCAAGTCAAGGCCTAGAAATGTTTCTTCTCTGGCACCTCCCATTCAAACTTATCCAAGAAAGCATCTACCTCACCTAATCCATCGTAAGTATTCAGATCTCTCACTTCCGTCAATACATAGCATAGTGATCTTGTTATCATATTACAGTTCAACGTGGTTACCTCGTGTAGTCGGTTCTACCATCGCTCTATTTCCTCATCAGAATCAGAAGTACAGGAGCTTTTGCACTCCCATGAAATTCGTCCATTCGCTGTGGGATTTACCCAATCTTGCTCTCGTGCACTGGCTCTGTATAGCACGATCTTTCAGCAGGATCCAAGGGTATAACTACGCACATAGACTTCTTTTCAAAAAACATCTTGCACTTCTTCAGATTAATCACCCCATTCATGTTAGTGGCCCAATCAATTCCTAAGAGTGCGGGGTAGGGATTTTTGTTATCAACAATCTCTATTACTTCAAAGTCTGCTAGTGCGCTCACTCCCTCAATATCCACAGTGATTCCCTGCAATCGCCCCAGGGGTATTATCTTATGTTGGTTTTCCATTCACAGCTGAATAGGAGACCACTGTAGAGTAGGCTTCCCCATGTGCTCCCATGTCTGCTTCGGCAAAACGTTGACATCCAATCCTAAATCTAGAATTACTTGGCCCATCTCATATTCTCCAATCTGCGCAGTTAGCCTCATTTCTCTCCTCATCTTAGTCTTGTGTTTTCCAATCTTTCGGACTACGTGCGGTTCTCCAGGCGCAGTTCCTGCACATCTGTTAATGAGTTCCTGTAATCCCTTTACAGCCTTACTATTGTGCAGTAGCTTCATGCACGTTTCCAGGAACATTGTGAGCATCGATGGGTCCATCTTCAGCTCTGGTATATCTTTGCTTCCTGAAGTGGAGGCATCAGCGAATCTCTTCTTAGCTTCCATAAAGGTTTCTCGAGCGCGCTCAAAATCAAACTCCGCTTCTTTCACCTGAGCTTTGCGAACCCAAGCACTATCTTCTGGATGTTTTCCTTTATCATCTCCCATCGTAATTCCACTTCGGAGCATAATGTTTACATTTGGGTCTTCCTCGCGCGGCTCAGACCTCATCATCTGCAAGTTCTGAGTCGGGGGAGGTGGTAGCGCTCCCTTGTCGCGTAGCCTAGCTATCAGCATAAGACAATCCTCTGTCTCATGATCAAACAAGGTACAATACAGACATGATGGACACATTGGATTTGTACAGTCGTAGGCATAATGTCTTGGCCCTCCAAAATTATAGCATATCAACTGTCTGTGACCTCTTCCAAGTCCTCCTCCGCCTTGGCCTTGTCCACACCCCTGAAATCTGGTTCGTGCCATCCCTACACTCTGGTCTAGGGGCTGTGTTTTGGCCTAAAATCTATAGGTGGGATTTATATCCATCATTAACTCATAGCTTCTGCAAGTGCACTCATCGTGTCCTACCGATCTACAGAAATTACAAAATAGTTGTTGCAAATTCTGTGTGTACTTCTGCAACAAATGGAAGTTGTCGTAGCATGCTTTCCTCCTATTTGACAAATCGTGCACCACAAAGCAGATGCCGCGCTAGGTCATGTTTGCGCTTCTGGCCTTAATGGCATCACTCCCCCTCCTGCGAGGTAATTTGCGAACACTGGGCAATGGTCCTTGTCATGACTCTGACCCTTACACTTAATCCACCATACCTCTTCGTGCACTTTTGGTCAAGCTTTCATGTCCTGTTTCAGACTCTTCATTTCAAGGCATAAGTTTTTCAACTGCACGTGGATCTTCTTATCTCCCAAGTTAGGTTCCTTTATTGGGGTCTCATGCAACCTCGTCGCGATCTCCAAGGTGCCTAAGTCGTTAACCTCTGTTGCAATAGCGCATTCCTCACATGCAGCATTAGCAATGCTACAAACCATTCGCGATGTTTTCCATCCATCAAAGACATATTAGCTTCATGAATCATACACTTCGTCCTCTAATCTAGCTTCTAAGGAGTCTCGCCTGGTAACATTGTAATTTCTTTGAACCCAATGATCAACTGAGCTTCTGACTTCGGCATGCTAAATTCCTTATTTAGCATAGCTTGGATATCCGTGATTCCTGTATTTGGATTATCACTTGAGTGCTTAACGTACCAGGTCAGTGCGTGATCCTGCAGAGCACTAACCAG
The DNA here is from genome assembly GCA_031772625.1 of Pinus tabuliformis. Taxonomy (NCBI): domain Eukaryota; kingdom Viridiplantae; phylum Streptophyta; class Pinopsida; order Pinales; family Pinaceae; genus Pinus; species Pinus tabuliformis. The sequence continues at coordinate 101,432,960 of CM062814.1, forward strand.
TGTTGTTTTCTTTATATTGTCATCCATAACTTCCTGCGCTTCCCTTACAACTTTTACCATGAACCAAAATTGGTACGGATCTTCATTTCCCAATCCCTTGAACACATGCAACTTTATCGCGCTTGCCATGTTGACTCGTGGTGGAGGTGGAGGTGGTACGGGTGAAGATGGAGGTGATGGTGGTGAAGCTCGTGGTGGTGTGGGTGGGGGTGGTATGCGCAGAATTCTTTGCCTTATCAAATGGATCACACTTCATGGAGATACCTTCGCGAGCTCTTCCTCGTCTTGCGAAGGTGAAATCAAAGGGCTATTCTCTAGTCCCTTACTTCCTTTGTTCCTATAGGTTTTTCCACTTCACGTAGCCCTAGACATCAATGCAGCTAAATAATCCTCTTTTCACACAATAACATTTTAATCCAATTATTCAAGGACATTACGCACTTACCTTGTGGTCCTTTGAGGAAACGTCACTCTACCTCGCTATAACTGACTAAAGTGTCTACCGGGAATTCAATGATGAATCCTCCTATAACCCGATCGAGCCAGTGATCAACAGCGTGCACTCTGATGCTTCCAATCTGTGCACCAACTCTGGGGTCCACACAATAGGACTGTTAAGTTCCACCTTCTTTGGCTACCTGCTAGCTTCGCAATCCACTCATACAACTCGGTATGGAGAGATGCAAAGAAGATTTCGTGGATCTCTGTGTACAGGTAGCAGTCTAACAACTCTTCTTTTTTCAGTCACGAACTCCTATTCTCCTGTGCTGCGAACTCGTGAATTCTTCTATCTAACCAACCTTCAATTTCCTTCTTAGTTGGATTCTAGTTCTACGACATCAGACATCTCTATGCAAATTCCAGTGCTGGCAATGGAACCATTTGTTGGCTTGAGGGGGCCTGACCCAGGTTCGAAGTTAATTAGCCAAACAAATCCCTGTACTATTGGGCCTTTCGGCAATAGGCCGCAGAGTGTGGACTGAGGTCTCACCCGAAGCAGTATGGGGGGATGTTGGAACCAAGTTTCTGCACCCTTGAGATGTCTGAGGGGTCGATTTAGTCCAACTGTGAATAGCTTTGCGCAAGTCACCTCGCACTCTAACCTGACCTACGAGACCTTCGTGATCTATTAAATTTGCCTTCGAGCAGCCCTCACTAGGGGCTGAGGTCATTTTGCGCTGCCCCAACATCAATTTGTGCTAATTCCCCAAGTTACACTATGTATCTTACTTATCTTCTTATAATAGTTAGTTATCTTCGGGAAAAAAGATACTTTATCTTATATTCACTTTATCAACAAATTCATATAAGTTCATGCATCATACAAATAATAGAAATGAACTTTATATCCAATACATTCAATGCACAAAACAAGAGAAAGATACACATAAATGATGTAAAACTTCTCTTTATTACTTATCCAAAGGTTACAGACTCGACCCACCCTGCGCACTCAGCTGCAGGGGTCTGCGCACTCAGCTGCAGACTACTAGGCCTCTGCACACTTAGCTACAGAGCCTTCTCCTACTCTACGACCCAAAGACTCAACTCTACCCTTCAACTAAGACTCAATTATTCATCTGCTCAATGTCTCCTTTACAACTTATAGCCTCACTCTATTTATACAATCCCATGGTCCGTGGACCATGGGTAGATCCCTCAAGCCGGCATTACATTACAAAAATAAGGGCGGACAACCCTATGACTCATTTACAAACTTCACACTCCGTGCCCACAAAACGCGGAGTCTTTACATAGGATTTAGTCAAAACTTGGGCTTTAAGCCCCAAACCTTGCCTTGGGGGATCTCGCGCCCTACAGGCTATTTACAACCCCCATGGTGAGTTGATTGATCTTCAAGGTATATGTTTAGGTCGAACAACTAATAACATTGTTGAGTATAACGCAGTTATCGAATTGTTGTCGAAAGCCATTGCTCTCGACATCTGGGAATTGATTGTCAACCTTGATCCACAACTTGTTGTTTTTCAACTCAACGGGCAATATTCCGTCAGAAACCATCAGATATTAAGAATATATGTACATATTCGTCTACTGCAGAGAAATTTTGATTACATTACATATCATCATATTCTTAGACATATGAATATAGTGACAGATGCATTAGCTAATTATGTGCTAGATAGACATTTACGAAACATGTGAAAAAATGAAAACAAATCATTTGTACGATAATAAGCAAGGAAATATATATATATATGTGTGTGTGTGTGTGTGTGTGTGTGTGTGTGTGTGTGTGGATAATGTTTGATAAGTGTCATACATCAAAACCCCAAAAACTAATATGTGTGTTCAAAATACATCTATGGCTCATAGGCCTTATATATCCGTGGCTTGCAGGCCTAAAAAATGTTGAATGCTAGACCTATGCACCAAATAGCATGATGCTCATGGTAGCATGTAACTCCTCGGACTACATGAGTCAGCAGTCGGTGGATCTGATCCGATACCCCCACTGTATGCCTTTGATACTGGCGTGGGAGATCACCCATTCGGGCATACTCTGGGATACCGTGGGTCAATCCCTCGAGGTTCTGCATAATCCCCTCCTCGTTGTCACTTCCTTCCTAATAAGGAGCGATCTTGAACTGACGAGCAACATGCCTAGAAATGGGGACATCCCAGTAGGGCATTCTGGTCCAACATCTACATTCATAAAATCAAAATGTCATGAACACATATATCTCAAAAACAATAAAAATTAAAAATTAAAAAAGGTTTGTTGTTACCTCCATCATCATAATCCTCCCCCTCTAGGAGCAGCATATCCGGATCACTGCGGAAGTCGGTACCGCTGTAAGACCAATCCTCCACTACGATCAACTGTCATCGTAGCGACAAGAAGAAAGCAGGCTTATAGGAAATTTATTGGCCCCTGGAAATCCTAGGCATCAATGCACTCCAACGGACCATCCATGGGTCTTGTGGCAATGGCAGTTCCACCTCAGCCATCTGGAAGTGAAATAGTGGAACTTGCTCGAGGAGGAAGGTCACTAGAACCGACCCATAACAAAATGGCTTCAGGTTCCCCGCCTTAGCTTTTGATAGTTGGCGCTTCATGTTGATCTTCATAGCTTCCGCCCAGTTGAAGATAGTGGGAGTTGTATAGTTGATAGCATACTGATACTTCGAATTGTTAGTTTCATGCTCGACTTGAGATCCAACTACTTTGTTTATGGTTAATAGTATCACTCTCAATATAAGATGCCAAACGGTCATAATATCTATCTTGTTTCTTTTTTATTTTAGTGCTTCCAGGAAATGTTCTGCAAGCAACATGCTTACACTTGCTCGGATAGACCTGGAACCATACAGATTGTCCCATTCCCCTCGTCGGGACAGTCTTGTGATGAAATAAATTTCGGAAGTTTCCAACTCCAGTTCTTGGTCCCGGATGATAAAAATTTCCCAATTGATATCCCATATACTGACCAAATACCACAGCAATTCGGGTTGAGCCCGCATCCCTGGTATGAGGAAGAACTTGGGGAGCCCACAGTTCCTCAAAACATCCAGGCAATTTGGATCATCCATTGCTTGTGTATCAATATCCTCATGCTCACATTCCTTCCAATCCACCATTTTTCACAATTTTTTTCCTACAAAAACCATTTAATCAAGTCAATAAACATCTTTGGCCGGAAAATCTAGATTTCATTGGATGAATCAGGTAAGAACTTGATAAAAAAATTCACAGTGCCGGAACAACTGTTTTAAAAATAGTAACACCAACAATGTGCTTGGCAGTTTTCATAACCCCCCATCGTCGCAGATCCATGCCCGGAAATTGCTCCGACTGAGGACAAAATTTTTTTGACAAAACTTCCTTAAAAAGTGCAAAGAATGGTTAAAAATAGGTAAAACAAGCATGAAAATGGAGCTTAAGGTCTTGGCTCTTACCTACAACTGACGAATCGACGAATGACCTCCCAGATCTCCCGCAATATTCTCCTGACAAACATGGGCACAAATGGGTCAAAATCTCTTCACACAAAGGTAAAATGGTAAATGGTAAAAAATACTTACTTTTTCCTCCTTTTATTCATTTTTCATGAAATATTAGGGTTTTTAAAGTATTTTTGACCTTTTTTGCCTCAAAACTGGATAATGCATTTACCTTTTATGCAGCAACAGGTAACAGATTATTGATGATGGTACTGGAGTCACGTTTAAGCTCTTTTCTTGACTTGTAAAACTAAAAATGAAAATATTGTCGAGGATTTTTCCATTTTTGTCTCGTTAAAGTGAATAAAAACAGGGGGTCGGCTTTTCTTTTCCGACTCTTTAAACGCTAAAAGATTGTCGAGCTCTTGTCATTTTGAACTCGTTAACGGCTACAAAACATCGTTTACCCAGTATACCTTTACCCCTTTTTTGGGCTAGGATAAACTATTTGAGAAAAAGGTACTCCTTGACTGAAATGGTCAAGCGGTTCTCTCAAGTATCATTTTCTACCCTTTCGGGCTCGAGATACACAAATGTACGAAAAGGGACCATGAGGAGTTTTATTTTCAGACTTTTTCAAACTCTCTAAACATGAAAAAGATGTCAAGTTACACCTTTATCAGACTCATTAAAACATTAAACGACATTGGATTCGTCACCATGACGAACGTGAGCTTCTCCTTCCTAGGGATCATTAAGCTTACTAGGTCAGATTCATCCGAAGGATGAACTTACAATATAGGCACATGCTATCCCCTTCAAGCTTGTGATAAAAAATAATTGGGGTGCCTGCCAGAAATAGTGGGGGAAAAGTGGAAATTCTATCAGTTGTGTCGGCAGCTCACTCTTGAACATGACACTCTCTGTTTCATGTCGGGTCAGGATATCCTCACTTCATCATTGACTTGCCTGGGTTGGGTGGTTCACTTTGCGTTCCATTTGATCTCTACCACATCATCATGACCACTGATCCCTTAGATCCAAAAGCTTCCAAACTACGGCATTGTGTCACCGATATGTTCAAGAGTTAGTCCCTCTGCAATTACACTTACTCCTAATTCTTTGTATCATCCGAAATCATTTTCATCCCTTTGTCTCATGTCAATGATGTGGGATACATCATGGCCCTCCTTCGACACAGTCTCTTCTTGTCAACTTCAACTCATTTTCTAGGAAGCAAGCCGAGAGACTCCCTTCTAGTACCTTGGAGCTTGCATGCCCTAATCGAAATTTCTTCGCACTCGATGACAAGTTCACATCATTGCCTTTTGATCAGGTGATTTCACGAGTGTCGACTTCAATTCCTTTATTCACATTCTGTGATTGTGCTGCTGGTACCTTGAGAGCCATTGTCATTATTGGTGGTTTCTCTCGCGCTTGTTAACGGTTCACACCATTGACCGGTAATCAAACAATTTTCTAGCATGTTCGACTTCAACACATTCATTCACATGTTAGTATTTTTACTTTGATCGGATCGTTTGGAGCATAAGACCTTGGATTCAGATTACATGAGTCCAGGTTGTGAGGCGATGTGACATGATCATGTTGATATACATGTCTCTTTCAGATGGATGGTTGAGACTATACCATGAGTTGTTATACATGATCCTTCTCATTATTGGATGGTTGCGACCATACCTTTCTTTCGTTATGATACTCTCTATTGGATGCCTGCGCCCATGCCTTGGATCCATTTATATGACCATTCTCTGGATGGTTGCATCCATACCATGATTCATGTATCATTTGTCATAGTTTTCAGTGATGTCTATGTATTTATGCTTGCTTGCAGGTTTTCTGACGATGGATTCTGGTTCCACGCATCCACTTGTAAAGAATTTCACCCCTCACTCTAGTTCGACCTTCATGCTTTAGGGGGCATCTATTAGACAGAATTTTGTCACTGTCCTTGTACTCGCCGTCCATGATCCTGGAGGACCTCTACAGTGAACCCAACATGCTTTCCCATCATGAAGAAACTCCTAGTATGTCCCTCTTCATGAGCAGAACAATTTCCTTTTGCATCATTTCCCAAAAATCTTCCTTTTACCCCAGTTTACAAGACCGAGGCTAGTGACCTGTGTCCTCCTTGCGCCGATTTTCTGAGATTAAAACTATCACTAGCATCGACCGGAGCGACTGAGCCCTTTTCAGTCATGTTGATCCTCTTTTGGCAAGTTTTTTAAATATGGAGAAGCTTCTAGCTCTAGAAGCTTCGTAACAGAAGTTTGGTAGATGGTTGGGCTGGATGGAGCTGAGGAAGTCAGTTTGGACTCCTTTCACCTATTAGGATGGAACAAACTCAAGAGTTATGACCTTCTCCCATGAAGAGAGAAACCATCTCCCATCCATATAAGCTATATAAACCTCTCTTTTTCCCAAGAAAAAGCTAGTTGGAGCTTTTAGAATTTGAATGATCAGCAAGACATCTATAGCTTGTAGCTTTCTAGTGTATGTTTGAGGGAGAATAGTGTTTTTTGATGTGGTTTGAGACTAGAGGGAAAAGGCCTTAAAGCTTCAATTGTTGGGGCTATCCATGAAATGCTAACAGAAGTGTGGGAACCTGGCTACGTCGGAGGATACTAGTGACGTCAAGGCATTGTTTGTAATCTCTTTCTGATTTATATGAATGCAACTATTGATTGATTTCCTACATGAAGTGTTACTTTACATATTTATGGCTTAATGTTCCTTGACCTATTAAGTAGGCTGAATGCAATATTGTATGCTATTACATTTGTTGTTTGTTGTTGTTTTCTTGTTTCAGGTATTCGAAGGAAGGAAACAAAAGATAGCTGGAGTGAGGAAGCAGGATCACCACCAAGCAGAATAGCATTCTAAAAGGTAGGCCCTCTTAATTGATTCTAGCTTAAGGAGATTTTCCATAAATTGTTTGTTTATGGCTAGACCCGCTCTCTTGGGCTAGAGGAATTGTTTGTGTCTGCACTTAGCATTTACCTGCACCACAATCGGGGGGAGGGATCATGATGGTGGGACTAGAGTCCCCCTGTTCTGGCTTAGTGGTACCAGAATCCATGGTAGAGGAGTAGATGATCCGCTACGAGTGGTCTTGTATTCATGAAGTGCCTGAAGGCAATCACGAAATTCATCGAGACGAGGGTAACAATGGGAATAGTGACCATAATGATCACACAAGGCGCAAGGGTGATTTGCGCATAATGTTTCTAGTTTCTTAGATAGTCTCGGTAAGGTAATTTGGACCTCAGGGATATTTGACTCAAGGAACTCCTCATGAACTAAAGGTTTGAGATGAGGAAGCTCCACACAATTATTGTTGGCATGCCCAATAACCTTACAAAAAGCGCACAGAGGTGACGACTTTCGGGCCTTAGGGGTTGGAGGAGCTTGGGGAGCCTTGTCCTTAGGTTCTTTCCTCTTGTCTTTTCCCCCCTGTCCGGATGCTTTCAAAATAGGAATGGGTTCCTATTGAGGTTGTAATGGAACTGAAGCAGCGGCAGGGGTAGTAGGGACCAGTTGAACCGTGGTCAAAGCATGATATGGTCTGAGTTGACTAGGCAGAATGTTCGTTGGGGGATCCATGTACCATATTGCGATCCCCAAAGTCATATTAGGGAGGACCAGCAAAACCATGACAGGGACAGAAAATATTCTCGGAGGAGGAAACAAGAAAGGTATCTATCCTATAGGGAAATGTCCTGATGGAATAGCTCTGGGATGATTAAGACCTGGAAGAACAGTTCCTGGTGGGAACACAGGAGAGGCACCCACAAATGGAGTAGGTCCTAAAGGGGTGGAAGGATCTACTGTGCCCAAATTATTTAGTATATATTTATTTTCAGATGCGCATGACTAGAGGACTTCCAACGTCGACATGGCAGCAGGTGATTGTGCCAAGTCATCTACTGCATTGTATGTATGGGCAGCTTGATTAGAAGCAACGTTACGATGTAATGGACCCTTGGGGATATGTTATAGGCCTATTTGGGCACATCACTCCTGACAAGGTCCCCTAGAGCAAATTTCCAATTCGAGTATTTGATTAGATCTCGTAAAATCTTAGTCGAGTCTTTCACTTGATCTCGTAAATAAATTTTCATTCCATCCATCTGATAGCCACAAGTAGTCTACTTAGGTGAATACCATGAAGCTTGGGGGGCATGAACCTAGAATCAAGTCAACATTCTGGGGGCATGTAAACCAATCTCAAGCATAGTTTTTTTTCATTTCAAGCTTGTGTAAAAATGAAACTGAATCCAAGCATATTTTTTTCATTTCAAGCTTGTGTAAACATGAAACTGAATCCAAGCATAGTTCCCTATGGTTCAAGCTTATGTAAAAATGAACTCGTCTCCATTTTAACCCTTGTGATTGCCATTCTATTAGTGTCTTCCATCATATGAGCCTTGGTTTTTCTATTTCCATCGTCACTATCTACTTGGACAATCATACGCTTTCACTTGGTTTTTTTACCCTTTTTGAGGAATAGTTGTAATGAGTGGTATTATTAGCCAGCATCTTCACATAAATCAACATGTTTTGAGAAGTTCCAACATCACCTGAACCAATTTTTATCCTAGACACCACTCGTTCCTCTAAGTGGAGTCCTATTTAAGCTCTTTTTCAAACTCTTGAAACATGAAAGATTGTCGAGCGCTTGTCCTTTTCAGCTCGTAAACAGATTGGAAATGACATCTACTCGGTATAAGTTTAACCCTTTTCTGGATTGAGATAGATTACTTATGAAAAAGGAATATGTTGATTGAACATGGTCTATAGGTTCTCTCTTGTATTATTTTATGCTTTCTTGGACTTGAGAGACAAATTTACGAAAAATAACTTGTGGAGTTTTCTTTTTTCCCTTTTCAAACTCTCTAAACATGAAAAGGACTGAGTTATCATTATCGTTAAACTCGTTAAAACATCAAACAACAACAAACTTGTCCATCACGACAAGGCCGAGTTTCACCTTCTCTAGGCTCGTTAAAAAATCACATAGTGATGGATTCACTCGAAGGGTGGAATTATACTACAAGCATATGTTATCCTCGTCAAGCTTGTTAAAAAATAAAGAGGTATTGGTCAACAATGACTTGGGAAAATGGGAAAATGGAAAAATAACTTTATGGTAGCAAGTCGCTCTTGAACATGACACTTTCACTTCATCTCTGTGAATATTTGGGTTGGGTTATTTGATTGATGGTTATCATACCTATGGTCTATCACACCATCCATCACTTTGGTTTTGGGTCAATGCTGCGAATGCATTCAGTGTCATCGACATGTTCAAGAGAAGTCACTCAGTAAACTCCATCCTTTGTAATACTCATAAACCTTCATGTTCATGACTACCATTCGTAAACTTTGTGTCATCAATCACATTCCGTCTCCAAAATCATTACACTTGTTTCGTGTCGTTGATGTGGGATACATCAAGGCCCTCCTGCGATGAGTCGCTTCTTATCGTCATCAACACATTATCCAAGAAGTTGACTTAGAAACACCCTTCCAGTACCTTGAGGCTTGCATACATCAATGGAAAGTTTCTCACTTCCAGCAACATGTTGACATCACTGGCCTTCAACCAAAATAATTTGTATGGTGTTCGACATCAAAACATTTATTCACACCATGAAGAATGTACTACAGTACCTTGAGAATCATTATCATTATTGGTTATCTCTCTCATGTCTGTTAACGGCTTACATCATTGGCTGGTAATCAAACAATGTCTTCCCATGCTCGACTTCACATCACATATTCACATGGTTAAACTCGTACTTGAGCAAACAATTGGATGAGAAAGAAGACCCTGGATCTAGTTTCATCCATCCGAGCTACGATTTCAGGAGAGTACTAGATCATATGTATGATTGCTTTACATAGATGGTCATTCCATCATGGGTCTGTATCTGTAGATGACTATTTATGTACATGTAATGAAATTTTATATGCTGAGTATGGGTATTCCTTCCCTCAGCAATTCATGAAAAATTCAAAATATCATGATGTTATGTATTGTAATTGATGAAGGTCACCATCTGCTTCAAATCCTCTCCGTCACATTGTAAAGCATATCACTCAACATTATCATTTTCGACTTCATGTTTTAGGGGGAAACTATTACAGGTCTATTTGGGCACATCACTCCCGACATTCAGATTAGTACAATTAGGGCTCATCAAACCCTAATTCAGTTGTTACATGCCCTTGACAAGTTATCACATTGAATGCTTCCTTCTATGAAAGTTTCTTGGCATGAAGGCTTGCTGAAATGCCTCCTTAGGACACCAACGTAGCCTTGGTGAGGAGTAACTGTGTTGTAGAGCAGGCAGGCCCATTCTAGCCTACACTGCAATGCACTTAGGCCCTCTTTGACCTGCTGTGGGAAAGATTGAGCGAAATTTTCATAGGGTTCTAGGAATATTCATTGATTCTAGAAGGATCCCATCACTTATCTCCTCCTATGATCTTGAAATTGGATAGGATAAGGATCCATTAAACTTCTATCCTCACATCCCTTTCTCCATGGAAACTAACTCCATGTTTGGAAGGCCATTCAATACCCTCATTTATGACAAAACCACATCCATTTCCTATAAATTGAGCACTCATCATAGTGATCAGGGGCTATAATCTGAAGTTTATAAGGAAATTATGTTGGTTTGAGAATTGAGTTCATGTCAAGCATTGTTATGTTGCTGGATTGTTGTGCTTTTGATGTGGCGAGGGTTGGACTGAAGCTGGAGGAGTGGCACAAGATCAAACTGTATTGGGTGACACTCTTCCTTCTACATTAATAAAGAGTTTATTCCTTTTCTCATATTCTTGTTCATGTCTGTGATGATTATGTGTTTCAATGTCTTCGGTTCCATTGGTTTATAGTAGATAGATCATGTATGCTTTGTGTTATAGCTCCAAATCTCACTCTTATGGTTTGTGATGCTGCACTTATGGCCTAGGGCAACCCCTCCTTCCAGACTTGGTCCAAAAATTTAAAAAACAGTGTTTTATTCCCTATACGCGACATTGCCCTGAGTTAAACGTGTGTACACGCAGGTCTGTCATACCCAACCCGCGTGTATCTATTAAAACACTTAAAAAAATAATAAATTCCTCTTTTTCGGGCGGGGATCGCGGGTTTACCTGCTGGATCACCTGTTAGTGCCCGTGGCCCAACTGTTCCCAACCAACTCCTAACTAAAAAACTACTTTGGAGAGGGTATAAAAAGACATCAAAGGGAAGGCCAAGGGGAGAGAGAAAAAGGAGAGCAAGATTATTATGCTGAGATTTTCCCCTTAGACCAGGTCTGAAGTCCTTGGTGCATTCTGCACTTCCCCCATTTTGCATAGGAAACCCTTGTTTCCATGTGTATTGGTGATCATTCATCCTTGATATCATCATTGAGTAAGACTTGGAAGGAGCTCTTGTTGAAGGCTTGAGGCTGGAACGAATCCGGGAGGAAGCTTGCTTGGAGCCTGCTGAAGGTGTTCAGGTGATATCTTTCCGATATATGTACTTTATTTGCCTTTATATATAAAGAAACACGTCTTTGTTCCCGAATAATCTTTCTTTATGCTTATGAGATTCTTGTGTTGAATTCTTATGAAAGTGGTTACTTAAAGATTTTTTATAACTAACTTTATAGCATAAAGATGATTTATACATAAGTATCTGTACATGTACTGTTGTGTTCTTTGATTTGTTTGTCTTGCAGGTCAAAGAAAGAAGAAGGTAACTCCAAGAAGGGTTTGGACCCTAAAGGCCTTCTCGAACGTAGGACCTTAGGTACGTACCCTTAATGTTAGCATTTGCTTAAAAGTAAAAATGATGGCTGTGTGTGTGTGTTTCTGAATAAGCAATTTTCAGTCTGGTAGAGTCTTAGCCCAAAGGACCCTAGGGGTACTTTCCCTTCAACCAGAATTGGCGACTCCACTGGGGACAACACTCTTGTTGTTCCTAGTTTGGGTAGTCCTCAAGCCAATCAAGGCTCAGCCCCTCTGTTTGTTGGCTCTGACTGTCTGATCTTTTCTTGAAATCCAAGCTTTTCCAGTTTTTCAGTTTGTGTTTTTTTATTTTTCTTGAAAGACTTCAGATACGCTCTTTTCCTGGATTACAGAAGCGTATATACGCAAGGTTCACTAAGTGAACCCGCGTATACGCAGGTTTCCTTAGTTACAGTCGCGTGTACACGCATTCTGCAAATAATTGCAGGCGCGTATATTCCATAAATTTCAAGATTTATAAATTTTCTTTTTGCTGAATGTTTGTCTGGTGGTTTGGGTCAGTGTCAAGCAGTCACTTTTCCAGTAACAGTTCTCTGTTTGACAGGGGGCATCTTGTTCTGAACTCTCTCTAGTCATAAGGAGTATTAGTCTTGTTTTTGTTGATTGCAAGCGTCATTGATTTTTGACACACAATATTTCTGTTTAAGAATCTTGATTGCTCTGTTTCGGCAGAGTAGGAAGATTGGGTTCAATCTTTGTGTCCATTTTGCTTTCATGACACTTTTGTTTGCTTAACGAAATCATTTTTTGTGACCATTTGCTCCTTCGTTTCGGGAAAGTTGTTTGTTACCATTTTCTTGAAACTTGTCTTTTGATCTTTTGGACTTTCATTGCTGCTTTTGATTGTCAAAAGCGATTTCAAACACATTTTATTTTTGTTGAGTTTTCATCAGTTGAAAGGTGTCAATTCACAAAAGTGTTTGGTTGCCTATTTATCGATCATTGGTGTCAGTATTTTTGAGAGCTTTCCTTTGAAAAAGACTTTTTGGTTTGATTGAAAGAAAATCTTTTGAAAGTTTTGAGTTTCGCTTTCTTAAACTTGCTTTTCATTTGATTTCCTTTTTTGCGAAGTGAAAGTGCTTTGTGTTTATCTTCGAACTTGTTTTTATTGTTTGGACGAAATGATTGGTAACACATCATCTTCTATCTAAGCATTTTAGTGGCAAGACAAATTTGGTAAAGCAGCAACTTTCCTTCTTTGTTTGTTGAGTAGTCTTTAAATCTTGCATTCACATATAGTTGTTGCATTAGGATAGATTTGCATCTTTTTTTATGCATACATAGCTTTGTTAGCTTTTGTGAGTGTGGAGTCTGAAAAGAAAGCAAAAAAAAACTTTGTTTTATTTTTCCTCTGAACCCTGTAGAGATTACTTTTCATCGAAAAACGAAAAGTGCATGTGCATGTAGTTAAGTTTTGTTTAACTTCTTTTGCGTCAAAAAACACCACTAGTTTCACTTCCGTTACCTTGTGACTTAAAGAACAGCCTAATAAAATCAAGCGCTAAATTAAAATCCACTAGAACTTTTTGTTTTAGTCAGTTACACCAACAAGTTTAGGATTTTAGGGCCTTGGATTAGGCGAGTGGAGAGTTAACTCTCCAAGGCCACATAAAACGTCAAACATAAGAGTCTGATTAACGAGAGAAAATCCAATAGCGTTAGGAAGACCAGGAAAGCTCCGGATCTGGGAGTTAAGCACGAGGGTCTGTGAAGACAGGGAAGAGAGATACCCCCTCTCCTACTTGTCCGAACTTACCTCACGACTGTTCCGCCTGGCTTCTACGACGAGTTGGTACCCATAGTTGCTCTTCCTAGGGAACTACACAGGTGGCTGCGGAGGGGAATCCCGTGGCACCTGAGGTTGACATTGCATCACTCTCGACAGTACTACTGGAGGGCACCCTTGCGAATCTTGGGGGCTTGCACCGGCGCAGGCTGTTGTTAGGAGGTCAGCGTAACTTCCTCTGTTACCTTCGCTGATAGGACTCAGCTGTCATTATCCCAGACTATCTTCGGAAGGCCCCTGACTCCACTTTCTTGTATTTTGGTGTCCGGTCCTCACCACCCGGAGCGGAAATACTTGGAAGTTGTTTGACTGGCTGATATCTTTAGGGACTTTTTAGTGGGTGCTCTTTGCTCCTTGTATATAGTTGGCTTTAGGTATTTTTGTCTAGTCACATTTGGACTTTGTGGTCTGAGTGACTAGCTTACCACTCTACCGATCTTGAAAGGCTTTTGGGCGTTCTTTCGGAAGTTGTGGAGTTGCCTCCTCAAGGGCAAAGGTTTTGATTGCTTATCCATATTCTTTGAAAAGTTATTTCTATATTCCCGCAAGGGAAAGGGTCTTTGGATCAATTTAATATGGCTAGTATTCCTGTGGAAACCAACCAAGGTACCCTTCCAAAAGGGGATCCTTGTGCTTTTCCTTTCTTTGAAAACATTGGTACTCCCTTGATGGCCACTTTGAATATTCCTGGATTGAATGTTGGACTACCCGTTTGGCTGTGGTCCACTCCGAATATTCCGAATGCTCTTGAAGCTTCTCAGTTGAATGCTTTATTTCAAGGGCATCACATGGGTGCTAATTGTTCATCTTCTTTCAAAGAGAAATCTGGGATTCCTTCTTCTCCTCCTTCTTGTAACAAGAAATCTAAAAAGAGGAGAAAGAGGAAGTCAAAGAAGAAGAATAGTTCTATCCTTTCATCTTCAACCTCTGCAAGTCATGTTGGAAATGAGCCTTCAGCCACTGCTAGTCATGCTGGGGGCACAAGTCTAGTCACTGCGAGTCATACTAGCAAAGAGTCACCGACCTCTGCAAGTCATGTTCAGGACTCTCCGCAAACCACTGCTAGTCATGTTGGCGGAATGGAGGTTGATAAGAAACCTGGACATAGAAGTTTTAAACCTAAGTTCCCTTGTAAGATATGCAAGGGAGACCATCTTACTCATTTATGCCCTGGTATCCCAAAGGTTCAAAAGATATGGTCCGATTCTGAAAGTACTTCTGCTCCTAGATCTGATATGGTTTCTCATCAATCCCATCAACCGTTGGTTGAAAATGTGGTAGAGCCAGTGCAATCGCTGGCCGATTACACTCCTCTTTTGGGGGGTGAAGTGCCTAACAAAAGAGTCTGTTTGATCTCTAGTACAGAGTCTTCTAGTATAGGGGGCATTCCGATTTCTTCAAATGTTCCCCCTCCAAGTTCTAAGAGTGTTTCCTTTGATTGGGATAGTCTTGTTGAGCCTCGTCTTCCTTCCGCTGCACCTTTCCAAATAAAGGTCAGAGTTAATTCCACAAATGTCTATCGATGTATGGTGGATGAAGGATCCTCTACAAGTATTATATCCTCTTTGACTTGGAAAGCTTTGGGTTCCCCAAACTTGTGGACAGCTCAGAGTCAGTTGTTAGCCTATGATAGAAGGCCTGGTGAATCTATGGGTGTTCTTCCTCAATTGCCTATCACTTTAGGTGGGAAGACTGTCTTAATCGATATGATGGTGGTTGATAGCCCTTTAGACTTTAATATGCTACTTGGGCGTGATTATGTCTATGCTATGAATGCTGTGGTGTCTTCACTTTTTCGAGTAATGTGCTTTCCTCATAACGGGAATATTGTCACTATTGATCAGCTTGCATCTGATAATCACCACCCTAATTCGACTTTACTGCAGAATGCCCCTTGGTTTGTTCCAAGTGTTCAAGTAGACTCTACCCCGCCACGGGTCAATTATGTGGCATTGAATCCTCAATGTTCAAATGCTTCTAAGAAGGATCCTTTGACTTATTATTCTCCTTCTTGGGACTTGGTCCCGGCAGTTGACCGAGAGATTCTTCCTATAGGGACATGGGACCCTTTAATTCCCTCTTTTGATCCTTGTAGTTCTCATGATTTCTCAGATCTTGTTTTGCCTTCACAGGAGGAACTCTTTGAAGCCATGAGTTATGACTACCAAAGGAGCCCTTGGCCTGAGCCCTGTAAGGGGTTTGTTCAGCAAAACTATTATGCGTAAGCCGCAAGGCTGCGTGGTTCCCTGTACCATATTGTATATATGAGGTACGCATTTTCAAGTTTTGTATTCTATAACACAAAGATTTTATATGAAGTTTATATGTGGGAAGTATTAACTTCGTGTCTAGTGTTCCTATTTATGTTTACAGAACTTGGAAGATTTCTCCTTTGGAAGTTTATGGTTGGTCCGTTCTGACAGGTATTGGTTCTCGAAACTGGCATATAGGTTAGGTTTTTCCGCCTGCATTGTGCATTTATCAGTTTCCTTTCCCATTTTGCCTTAGGATCGACCCCACCAAGTTATGGTGCGGAACCTTCTCATTGCTTAGAAGTATCATGACTTGTGTGGTAGAGCCTACCTTATCATGGGTGCCCTAGTTAGTACTTTTTTTGTCGCTTGGCACTCATGCAGATTTTTTGTCCTTAGGCTCGGGAGTCCTCTGTAGTCCCGCCATGACTTATGCATTGAAGACTCATTCCTCTTTGCTTCTTCGCTTCATTCTGGCCTTATACCCTAGAGGCTCCTATGTGTGTCGAGTTGTACTTCTGCATTGCATGTTAACTATTTGCACCTTTTGGCCTATAGCCGGCTTCACTTGGACTCGTGTTTAAGCCAACTTTTGACCATGACGTCTGCAAAATCAACCTTGCATACCCTTGACTTCTGCAGCTTGACACACCCAGATCCGTGGAAGGAACTTACCTCTGAGTGTCCCCGACCAGTTTTTCACCTCCCTGCATTGAGCATAGGAACGTTCCTTTCCCAGGAACTAGATCATCTGTTTCACTGACACTCGTTCTTTCCACTGTACTATAGCGTTCTTTTATTCTTTTTCCGGCTTATCAGAAAAAGACAAAAAAATTAAATATTCCAAAAAGAGCGGGAACAGGGACATTATTTTCATTTATTGTTGGCAGCTAGAGTCAGTTGTGTCGCCCTTGAACAAAGCACTCAAAACAAAGTCTCCTCCGCATGGGTGGGATTTAGTTTGACTTAGGTAAGCCATAACCTTGTTATCGAGTCAGTTCTCCCCCGATTGGTTATCTCTTCCAATCATATGGAGGGTTCGTTCGTGCCTCCTGCATGACGAACTTATACAGATTCATCATATGCTGCCACATAGTCACATTGAGTCGTGCTTTTGTTCAAGGGAAGTTAGCCTGAGTCGGCCTTTCTACGGTGTCTCTTGACTCATTTTTTAGTCGGCCATCCCTGGTTGTCAGTGTCATGTCTATCATCACATCAGTTATATTGGTCCTTTACTCGTGCCGGTTTGAGAAGGTCCCCATTGACTTCTTGCTGGCGGGTCTTGTCCTTATCGACGACGACACCTTGCTCTAAGGACAGGCCTAGAGCCGCACCCTGGCCCTATTTTCATTATTGATAGGTCACCTTGTGCTCAGCATCGATCAGTATCATGGGTCTTTGACTGAGTGGTTTCCCTTGTGTTCAACATCAGCATACATTATCACACATTGGGATTCGTGCAGTACCTTGGTTTCCATTTGACCCTATTGGTGGATACCTCGCCTCTGTGTCAGCTTTCATTATTGGTTGGTTCAGAGGGTTTCTGCCGTGCGCTAGCCACATCTTGTGTACGCCGGAAACGTACTTCGGTTGGGTTACTACATCTTTTTTCGTCCGATTCCTTCCACATTATTGGCCTACGGGTTACACTCGCGCTAGATTGATGGAGGATGCCTTAATGCCTTCCTTCTATCGGATCTTTCCCTATCGACTCCGACTCATTGCTCTAGGGGCAAAGATCTAGAGTCCATTTGGCAGTACCTTGGGGTTTGCAGTCATTAGTGGCAGATTCCTCGCTATCGACAGTGGGAAACCATCATTGTCTCCTGATTGATAGATTCTTACAGGTGTTCGACTTCAGCTCATCTATTCACACTTGTTAGATTGTACTGGGTACCTTGACGCTCATTATCATTATCGGTGAGTAGTCTCGCGTTTGTTAACGGTATACATCAATGACCGGTAATCAAACGATTTCTCACATGGTCGACTTCAGATCATTTATTCCCATGGTGTAGAAATGTACCACGGCGGTCGGTGAAGACCTCAGGTTGTATCAGCATTCATTGGTTCACTTGACAGTTGCTCCTGTTGCTGCTAGTTGATACCACCCCACCTTATATGTTGCAGTCAGTCACGGCGACATTCTATATGCTGGCACCTGAGTTTGCAGTGTAGTACCATCCTATTCCATCATGTTCAGTTGGTACCTTATGGGATCAGTCTTTGATATCAGTGATCCGTTGCATCTTTCAGCATCATTGACAGTTTTATATGTGATATTCAGACATGTACTTACTCATTATGATCAGATGATCCATTATGTATCTTACAGTCATTTATACTTGTATACTTAGTGGATCCGCTTGTACTTGATATGCGGACATGCTTTACTTTTCCTGAGCATGGGTATGCCCGCCTCAGACAGTGTTTCTTTCTGATCTCCTTTCGGTGGCTTGGCAGGCTGAATTCTGGTGAAGTCCTCCTCGGTTTTTCGGCAGAGTTCCTTTCCTTGTACTTACTTAATATATTTCGGCCATCATGTTCCCCTTCTGACCTCATACATTAGGGGGCATCTGTTATAGCTCCAAATCTCACTCTTATGGTTTGTGATGCTGCACTTATGGCCTAGGGCAACCCCTCCTTCCAGACCTGGTCCAAAAATTTAAAAAACAGTGTTTTATTCCCTATACGCGACATTGCCCTGAGTTAAACGCGTGTACACGCGGGTCTGTCATACCCAACCCGCGTGTATCTATTAAAACACTTAAAAAAATAATAAATTCCTCTTTTTCGGGCGGGGATCGCGGGTTTACCTGCTGGATCACCTGTTAGTGCCCGTGGCCCAACTGTTCCCAACCAACTCCTAACTAAAAAACTACTTTGGAGAGGGTATAAAAAGACATCAAAGGGAAGGCCAAGGGGAGAGAGAAAAAGGAGAGCAAGATTATTATGCTGAGATTTTCCCCTTAGACCAGGTCTGAAGTCCTTGGTGCATTCTGCACTTCCCCCATTTTTCATAGGAAACCCTTGTTTCCATGTGTATTGGTGATCATTCATCCTTGATATCATCATTGAGTAAGACTTGGAAGGAGCTCTTGTTGGAGGCTTGAGGCTGGAACGTATCCAGGAGGAAGCTTGCTTGGAGCCTGCTGAAGGTGTTCAGGTGATATCTTTCCGATATATGTACTTTATTTGCCTTTATATATAAAGAAACACGTCTTTGTTCCCGAATAATCTTTCTTTATGCTTATGAGATTCTTGTGTTGAATTCTTATGAAAGTGGTTACTTAAAGATTTTTTATAACTAACTTTATAGCATAAAGATGATTTATACATAAGTATCTGTACATGTACTGTTGTGTTCTTTGATTTGTTTGTCTTGCAGGTCAAAGAAAGAAGAAGGGAACTCCAAGAAGGGTTTGGACCCTAAAGGCCTTCTCGAACGTAGGACCTTAGGTACGTACCCTTAATGTTAGCATTTGCTTAAAAGTAAAAATGATGGCTGTGTGTGTGTGTTTCTGAATAAGCAATTTTCAATCTGGTAGAGTCTTAGCCCAAAGGACCCTAGGGGTACTTTCCCTTCAACCACTTTGAATGTTTGTTGTTTATGTTTCTATTGATACAGGTACCAATTCAGCGGGTTTAGTTCAAGTGGGAGCGACGAGAGTGATTCAAAGGGGATTAAGGAAGTGAAAGACTACAAGTAAGCTCCTTCATATCATCTATCTACTATAGGAAAATGTTAAACTACTTTCTTTCTGTTGTTCTAGGTGTAGCGACCCACCTAGGGAAAATGTGTTTATCCGTAGATGCAAATTCGATATTACAGGATCTTGGGAATGGCCTCAACTTTAGGTTGAGGGATCTGTAACGAACCATTTGGTTTTGTAAGAGGCTCAATAGATGCTTTGGTTTTGGACTTGGTGGCAGGTGAAGTCGATAGCTTGTCATATTGACACGACTAAGTTTGTAAGTTGATATCAGAGGTATTGACCTCATCAGAATTCATCATAAGGATCTGGTAGTCGCCAAGACCAAAAGGTTGGGGGGTGGGGTGCTCGACCTGGTTGAGGTTGAGAAACAACAAATATTTGCTGAGGGAAAGGATTTGTGAGCACTTCTAGTTGAGATGGCACAAGATTCTGAGGTGATTGTTGACCTCTAGAAGTTGCTTGAGTTTCCGACATTTGGTGCATCTGGGGTAAAAGAGGACACTCATGTGTATAATGGCCATGTACACCACAATGCACAAGGCTTGCTCCTATGAATAACCTTGTTCTGCTTGGGCTTGCTACCCTGTTGTTGGTTGTTGGTGTTAGGTTGGTTCCCTTGGGGTTCACTAGGTTGATTACCTTGATTACCCTAGTTACCCTTGTTATCTTTCCCCTTATTCTTTTTCTTCAAATTTTTGGGATTTGACGCATGCTTCTGCGCAAACACCTAACCCTAAGGGGTTGGTGGCTGCTGGGGTTGAGGATGCATGGGAGGTTGTGGCTCTAATGCTTGAGGGGCTAGAGCGCTCAGTTGTGCATAAGGAGGAGAAACATTTTGGTAGACAAGTTGGGGCCCTGAAAACATGTTGCTAGTAGGAGGGGCATAAGTGTTGGAGGAACTGGTGCCCCCCTACGGATAGCCATAACTTTTTTGATTATATGGAGAACGGTGTGAAAGGGTTCCAATGATACCATCGGTGGCGTGAAATGCGCTCGGTGCATTGGCAATTCCAGGACGAGGGAGGTCTAAAATGATGGTATAGACATAACTGGATTGCGCATAAATCAGATCATATCTTAGAGTGGTTTGGAGAGCTTCTTCCTCGGCCTAAGGAAAATGGGACACGAATCTTTCCCAATGGGTGATAGAAGGCTTCTAAGAAACCAATCTAGGTAGACACGGTCTTCGAAGAGTGAAGCATGGCATGTGCTCCTCCTTCGACGCCACTCTTGAACATGGTCAGAAAGGCGAGTGGCGGAGGATTGACGGAATGAGGTCAATATCTTTGTACCAATGTCATACTGGAGAGGTAACTGGAAATATGAGAGGAAGGCTTTAGCAAGCATTGCGAAAATGAAATGAGATGCGGCGGGCTGGTCTACATACCATTTTGCAACGTCTCCAGCGAGTGTGCATTGGAATAGCCAAAGATGATTGGAGTCATCAGTAATGGATTTGGATGAACACCACATGTGGAAGAAACGAACATGGTTCGCAGGATCCTCTCCAGCATTACCCTCAAATTTTGGGATGTCTAAGGAAAGCTTAGTTAGCATACAAGGCTAACCAACATCATGGTGTATGGGGTCCTTTATCAACTGGTTAAAATCTGGTAGACTTAACCCAGCTATAAATGGGAGCATGGGGGCTGCCAGAACGGTTCTTGAGACTATTTCGCTTGATGTGACCACCGGGATATAATCAGAACCAACACCAGGTTGGGTTCATGCACAAGTTGTGGGTCCAGTCACGGTGACAATATGTGGTGAAGGAGGCTTGGAATCAGATGAGGAAGCATAAGAACCAGGAGAAGAGTCGGTATGGGGACTCGGAGGGCTATGAACTCGAACCCGATGGGGAGGGGTAATATGCCCAAGCGGAAACTGGGGGTGAAGGTCTAATATTCTTTGTGACAAATGCCTTGGTGGCGCAATGGTGTTAAGACACACGTGACATGGAAATGGTGAAGGGAGATCAACAATATAACTTTGTCTTGATGAGGGGAGATAAATTTGTCTTGTTAACTCTTGGCTTGGCGGTGTAAACCAAGCACCCTTCACTTAAGGTGTGCTTGTGTGTGCGAGTGTATTTATTGATTAAGCCTAGATCATGTTTGTAAAAAAGAAAAAAACTTGCTGAAAATAAACTAAAATTAACAACAAAAAATGAACAGCAAAATAATTGACTATACCCCACCCAAACTGGGTTTGCAAACATTGTGCTGGTTGGTGGCTAAATCGACGTAAAATACACTAAAATGGTCAAGATATCATAAATTTTGGTGTGACTGGGATCAAGTGACACTAAGCTACTAGGAAGTGGTACAGCAACAACAAAAAACCAGAGAGGAAAATTGCTGCAAAAAGATAGGGAGATGGGTGAAACACCTAGGGCAACTAATGGGACCTTAAGGCCAAGGACCAAACAAGTTGTAATATGAAACTATGGATGGTGACAAACTATCTTTATAGATCTGAAACAAAAGGGTGCAGATCTGGAAAATATGGCTAAAAGCGTTGCAAAAACTCATACTACTCACTCAACTAAACTCCTCCTATAAAGGTGGAAGTGTACTAAAAGCCCTTAGGGGGGAATATATTCGACTTTGACAAGTAAATTATAGTAGTTCAAGGCCTAAACAGGATGAGATAGAGGTCAAACAACCCAGCAGACAACTCTCTACAAAACCTAGAAATAGATCTGAGAAAAACCATAAAACCCAGAAATCGCAGGTATTGAACTTTTTTTCAGGTGGGATCGCACTTTTTGGGCTGATAAGTGCGTTCTAGACTCCAAATCACACTTTATGGGCTAAAAGGTGTGATTTTTGCTCTGAGGATCCCAGTCGGAAAATCTCGGAAAAACTACCGCCTTTGTCACGGCTGGTTCCTGTGACATGCAGAAAAGACCATAAAGCTTGCGGAAGTCAGAAATTTAACAGATATAGGGTTAAAAAACTAGGAAACATTAAGAGAATTGAAAAAAAAACTTGAGCTAAAAACCGAAGGTCACCTAGGTTTCTGGATCTGAAGTATAAAACCCAGTGGAGTCGCCAATTTTGTTGTAGTGTTTTCTTCTTAAAGATGTACAAAAAGAGCCCACTTAAGATTCTGGATGACAAACAATCTCAACAATATAAATGGCTGCTAAACATTCTAGATCTGCAGCAACTGATAGAAACAAAACCTGCCAAAATTCTGATCTATGTCACAATCATAGTTAAACAACAAAAGGAAAGAGTAATAACTCCAATCATCCAATGGAAACCAGATATACGAAGAATAGTTTTGTTATGACCCCTGTGAAGGGAACAAATAAATGTTACCAGTCCCCCTCTATGGGATGGGTTCTTGGCTATCCTCAAACGTCTTCATCTTGTTTAGAGTCTCTCTCCTCTATAATGTGTAAACCCATAAAAAATATGGTGTGCGACAATGAAAATAATCAGAGTTACAACAGTGAGTGCAACAATGAAAATAATCAAAAGTGAATAATGAATGGAAAACCCTTCTATTTATAACAAAATATTGAGTTATCCTCGAATAATGAGCAATAATAAAATATTATTGATCCCATTCTTGGAATAACCACTTGGAAAATTTTATTATATTTGGTTAGAAGGGAAAAAGTATTTAAACTTTTATTTAGAAATAAAAAATAAATAAATAATTTATTTATCATCTTAAGGAATTAGTCAAGGAATAATAAACAAATAAGGATTTATTTAATTTTCCCAAGGGATTTAGTCAAATTTGACAAAGAATAATAATTAATTAGTTATTAATTAATTATTCTTAGAGAAAACTGAGATAACTAATGATTTATCTGTTTATTTTTCATGATTGGGTCAAATATGACAAGGAATAATAATTGAACAATGATTTAATTAATTATTCCTAGAAGAAAATAAAATAAATAGTGATTTATTTAATTATTCTTCATGGGTTTAACTATAAATTACTTAACAAAGGTGGTTTATTAAGTAATTTCTCACAGTGAAAGCAATTTTACTATGGTAAAATTGGCTTTACATGGTGTACTTCGATCTATCTAGTAAATTAGGCTAGATGATAAATTTTTTGGTGATAACTGTCCTTGAGCGAAAGCTTAGGGGGAGACTCATACATAATTGTCCTTTTCAAGGTTGGGTGGAAAGGTCTCAACCTTGTTGAATTTGTGAGATAAATGTTAAACATATAAGTATTGGTGCTTGAATACCTATAGTACATATATAATTATATTCTTTGGATTAATTCTTTGTAGAAAGAAAATTTGTGGTTGCTTTGACTGTATTATAATAAATTGCAGCAGAGTTTTTAGATCAATCTACTAAAATAATGATTGAGTTAGTTGGTTGTGGATTGTGGATTGTTTTCCTTATCGTAACTAGATTCTATAATCACCTCACAAAGATCGCTATCTGTGCTGGTGTATACTAGTGGGACATGGGTGCGAGTGATTAGTGTTATATAAGAGTAGACTATGATATGAATAAACTGTAATGTTTTAAAAGGAAAGTGACATAGGACTTCTGCAAGTTGTAGGGTCAATATGGTTCAACTAATGGGAACCAAAAAATTGTACCTGAAAAATGTTTGTTGCTCATTGTAACTTAGGGTAGTGAGAAATTAAATGTAAGGAAAAAAGGATTTTATCCTTGTTACTACTAGCAGAAAGTTAGGAGTAAAATTTAGAAAATGTGGCAAAATTTGTTTAGTTCCAGGCCAAGCCAAGATTAAATCAGCAGCTTCAAACCGTTCTTGTCCAAGCCCCTCAAAACCATTCACCTGATATAACAAAACTCAGGAAGTTTGACGATAGGATCAAAACCATAACATGTTGAATGCGTTGTTGAAACCCTTGACACTGGTAAATCTTAAACCAATAGGGAGTTAGGAAAAAGAAAGACAATTATGGAAACTGTGGTGTTTCCATTTTAAGGATGAGAGGGAGAATAGTAAGTAATGAAATTGATTTAAGTGTTGGAAATTACTCAATCCTTAATTATTTTATTGCAAGGTGCTAGGAAACGAGAATAATTGACCAACATTTTTAAGCACAAATATGAAATTCAAAGTCATATCGAAATAAAAACTATTCATGAACATAATGAATTAAAAACTATTCATAGTTATAATGAATTTAAAAACTATAAAAAAACTAGCTATAATCATAAACTGCATAGGGTGAACCCTCACTGAGTGGAATTATGCTGCCGAGGGGGTTGAGACCTAAGTTTTTTAATAACCCATGTGTGAGGTTCAGTCCCCCTCATTCCTATATTGAAGTATAAACCAACTAAGCACAGAGTTAAAAATATGATCCACGTCACTAACAAGAACCTAGAAATTGTGCACAGTTAATAAATGGAACAGAGCCAAAGAGCATGAATTCTTCATGGAGACTTATTCATATGCTTAAATGTGTACATATAACCTATAGGAATTTGAACATTGATTACCAGTACATGCATTAAATTAAAAACCCTTTCTGGGTTAAGGCCTCCGTAAGGCTCAACCTCTTGTGAGACAAGTAGTGATCCAAACAAATTTAAAAGTCTAGCAGGAAAACTTAGAATGGGTTAGTCATTGTTTCCTCCGCGTAGGGGAACAATGGAACCCTTCTGATTATACAGATGAAATTGTAACACTTAAACAGAAACCTTGTGAAATAGTAGTTTTGGCACCTAATTAATCGAGAGGATATGGTTAAAGTCGTGCAACCATTACCTCAAAGTAGCATTGAAATAATACCTGCAACAAATCAATGAGAAATTACTGCAATAATCTGGAAAGAAAACTGTAAATGAAGGGGTGGCATCGGTGGTGCTTCTAGTGGCTCACCATGTATACGGAAGCCCAACAACTCTCGCTTGTAGCTTAGGAAAAAAATTTCTCCCTTAACCCTAGCACCGAACCCTACAAAATTGAAAGTAACTGAGACTTAATAATCCCAAGTAATATAGCAAAGCAAATACATTTCCTAGAAGGGTTAATTCTTATACAACTGGGTTACCTGAAGCTCTATTCAAAATGGAAGGAGAGTGCATGTCCAAATTGTTATCGTCGCCATCAAACTAGGATAACCAAAAGCCAAATTTAAATGATACACACTCCTACAAGAATTGGTTGTTGGGAGTGTTAACAAGAGGGAAGACAAAACCCTAGCTGACTATGAAATTAAATAAAAGCATAAACATGGACATCATCTCTCACCTAGATAGCACGGAGGGTTAGAAAAAAGTAAAAGGAGTCAGTTATGTGCAAATTGTAGAGCTCATCTGGGTGGTTGAGCCAAGAAAATGAGTGACTAAGTGTGAAGGAAGCAAGGGTTGGTTAAGCTAACTTCTCACCGGGAACGGAGGACCGTCAGATAAGGAATCATGTGAGCTAAGGCTCAAATCACTCTGGTTTCCAGTTACCACGACTGGCAGCTACTAGTCACGACTACTTCAAAAATATTCTGGTGATTACTTATGGATCACTTGGTTAAGGTGTTGGTAAATTTGTCTATGGCCTAAGTTAAAACATTTAAAAAATTTTATTTTTCTATTCAACGAAAATATTTCATAGTAATTCATGATTAATCAAATATATACATATGTTTTGTGTGTAAAGTGTATGGTAAAATAATAATAATAATAATAATAAACTATGTTAAATAACCATGTCCTTTACATGTTACAAGTGGTATCAGATCCACAAGTTGCAACATTTTGGCCTTGTCCAGGAAAATCTATGATTAACCAAAGTGTTTAGAATGCACAAAGGAAAAGAGAGGTAGCTATAACAGTATGAGGGGGGGAATAAGAACCACCCGACCCAGTGGAACCAGATCTAACTCGGAGATGTGGGTTCAGTTGGGAGAAGGAACTAGAAATGTGAATGTTATGTTATTAGAGACTGTTTAGAAATTATGAGCAAAAATGACAAATTTGTGAGCTGATAATGAGAGGTTGAGGTTGGAGAAAAAGATAATCAAGAAAAGTATCTCGGATAGACAGAACTTGAGAAATCCATATCCTAGTCCATATAATGGGAATAGGGAAGAGACAAGGCGAAAACAAGGAGATCATCTAGAAGGAGAGGGAACTCGAATGAATAACGAGGAAGAGTCTGACAATAATTCCAGTGGCAGGGGGCCAAGAGGAAAAATATTGAATTACAAGGGAAATTCAAGAAATAAAGCCCCCATCATTCGACGGAGAAGTAGAATAGGTTGTAGAATCCTGGCTGATTATTATGAATACGTACTTCAAGATTTATGAATATGGTGATAATTTAAAAGCCCAACTATAAGTCTATCAATTGCAGGGTAAAGCCATATTATGGTGGGAAGAAATTAAAATAGTTTATAGCATTGATGCATAAGAGATGACTTGGGATACCTTCCAAAAATATTTTAAGGACAAATACCTGAATGAGAAATTTTATGATGAGAAGGCAAAGGAATTTCATGATATAAAGTTGGGACAACAATCCATGGATGAATTTATAACAAATTTTACCTCTTTGTCGCATTATGTTCCTTACATACGAGAGGAGAAAGCAAAAGTGTAGCACTTTCTAAGTAGTTTTCCAACTTACATGAAGGAATGGCTGGAGTTCGATAATCCCAACATAATGGATGAGACCATACGCCTCGTATTTGCTATCAGCAAATGTGGAAAAAAGGAGAAAATAGTAAAGGTTGGTCAAGTAAAAAGGGGCAGAGGAGTTTCCTGACTAATAATAAGAGTACCAGATCAGGTGGGGCAAAATTTATACCCATAAAACCTATGGGAGGAACCCTGGGAAAGGGTTAGCAGTGAAACAAAATTTCTAGTGAATCCAAACCAGCTGAAGCATCAAATAAAATAGAACTTGGGCAGTCGCAGAAACTTCCCTTGCAATGTTGGGGTTGTGGGGTGTTAGTGTCTGTCAGTCACCAGTGATCAAATGTACTCTTTCAAAGTTTTTGATAGGTTCCTAGGTCAAATTTTTATAGTTTCAAATGAGTTTTCAAATAAAAATTTGATCATTGGTTAGTATGTCTAGGTATATTATTGCTCCCAGCATTTCATGGTCACAAAATTCCATCTTGGTCATACCATCACTCCTTGTGATAGGTCATCAGTAAAGTTTCTTGATCACCATTTCAGTCATCATCTCATGGTCATTCATACTACAAGGTACAAAGGTCCAAATCATCAGTTTGTAAATCCATTAGGTGTCATTATTAGGTCAAGTCATCAAAAAAGGGTCATAAAGAGTCATGTCATCACCTAGGTCATCATTATGGGAGTAGTAATTAGGGAAAGTGTTCTAAAATGATTCCTAAAGTACATTTTGATCCTTATGAAGATGTAACTATGCATACCAAAGTTTTAAAGTTGCAGTACACTAGCCTATCATTTCCTTTTTCAAAAAGACAAATGATGTCACTACATGACCTAAGAAAAACATTGATTTCAAGCTTATAAGAAGACCACTCAAACATTTTTATTGTTCATTCCACCTTTATTGAGCTCCTAGCCATCATCAAACTACATCCTAGCCACCACAACATCAAGTTTCATCCTCAAAATACATTTTTCACCTCCTTCACTGCATTTCTAGAAACCCACATTGCGCTTTTGGCATTGGAGGGAAAATAAGCATCTACAGATGTTATCTTCAATAATTTCAAGTTCAAACATCTCATTGATAGGTAAGTGGACACCAGTGACCTCTCACATTGATCAGTTTCTTTAGAAATGCAGTGGAAATCTCTCTCCTAGGGTTTCACTATGCTTTTGTCTTCTCAGTGATTTTACTTCGTTTCATTGGTAAAAATCTTAGTTTCCTTGCTCTACTACCCTCACCCACATCTAACATACCTCTCCTAATCTTTCCTTACATTCATTCTCTTCATCTCCCTTGTTTTCCTAACAAAGTCTAGCCTATGTCGTGTTTTTGGCAATTTCTAGGTTAGGATTGTGCTTACACATTCCCACCCTTGCCCCTCACTCGTTCTAATAATGTTCACTTCCCTACACTCCCTAACACCTATCCCCACCCCCAATAATTTTCCCACTAATTTACATAGCCCCTAACCCCTCTATTCCCTCTCCTCACTAGAACAGTCCCTTTTCCCCTCTTTTCCTAAAGCAAACCCTACCCTTCCTTCCTACCTAAATAGGGTTTTACCATGTGAACTAAAACCATGGACATTGAGCAAAAAAAAAAAAATAAGGGAGGGCAAGCGTCCATATTTGATCTATATCACACCCATGAAATAATGGCCTCATAATTTATCAAGAATTCCTTTGCAAATGTGGGTTGTCTAGGGTTTTGTGAAAAGATTCAGCAAGCAGGTTGCCATGCCAGAATAACAAGTATTTTTGCCACCAATTTTAGGAGGGATAAGGCCAGCATAGCATGGGTTGACTTCACTATTTCATCATAATCCATAGCTTCAGCGACATGTATCCTTAACCAAGGAGAGATCTAGTTTAAAGGGATGGATTTGGACATTGAGAATCACAAAGTTTTCCTAAAGCTATATTACAAAAAAGCTCCAACACACATCTTTCCTTTCAAACAATTGCTTGACAGGTATGCTCCATTGATGAAGATTATTATGAATTAATTTACATGAGAAGGGAATTTTTCTAGATTGTACCAGTATCACATAAGGCTACTAATACATTTCACTGCCATCAAAACACTGAACCTGCCTCACTACTTATACTCTTGTCAAGATGACAGAGAAGGTACAAAGCAAAGGGAAAGATCACCAAGCAAACCTATTTCATCATGGCTTGGTAAAAAAAAATATTTGCATCAGTTGTCACAAGTCAACTTATCTTGGGAGGCATTCATGAAATCAACTTCTCTTTTTCCTGCTACTAGTCAACCTAGCAGCCAAAGTTCATCATTGGAAAGATCACCAAGACCTCAAGAAGTTGGATCTACAAGAAAACTAGTGACAAGGATACTTAGGGCAGAGGTGAAAAAAACATATAGCATAGGTAAGAGGCTTGTGTTTGCTCCTGACAGTGTAGAAAGAGTTCAGCCTCCTACGTTTGGACAAGAAGCATCAAGACATCATCATGATGCACCTTTGCATGAAGAAGAACAGGTACATTTTGCAGACCTATAAAGGCATGAGAAATCGAATCACCTGAACAAATCATCCAAGAGAAAGAGGTAGAAATCAGAGAGCTTAAGGATGACTTGGCAAAAGCAAACTTCATGATTGCATTCTTACAACAGGAGAACATGAAACTTAAGGTAAATTAGTTTTTTCTTTCTAAACCTAGGGTTTATTTGGTGGAAGATGATGATAAAGGTAAGAGTGTGATAGATTTTGAGAAACTTGAATATAAGGAGCCTCAGATCAAGCCAAGGAGGCCAAATACCAAAGGACTGAAAAGAAAGGAAGCACTAGGGAGTGAGCCATCTCCTCCACTAGGTCAACAAGACTTTGAAGACACCATTGCAGCTGAGATTGAGAAAGACAAGGATTTGTGGCTTGGTAGGGTTAATGAGCACCTAGAGAATCTCTTTAAGAAGGCCAATAGGGACACCAAGCTTCAGAGAAACATGGAAAGGCATTACTTCACTAGAAATCAGATTTGCAAAATTAGGGTTAGGAGCATGAAGAGGAAGCTAAAGAAAACCCTAAAGAAGCTTAAAAAGAGAGATAACCTTGACCTACTTTCTGATGCATCATTGATTGTTTAACTCATCATTCAGGGAGAAAAAGGAGCAATTTTGAAGAAATTTTGGTGATTTTGGGTATTTTTTGCATTTTTTATAGTCATGGTGCACAGAAGCGCAGCGAGCTCACACTATGCTTCTTCTAGGGACCTCCAAATGATGGATTCTTTGCATGGTTGGATATATCTTGGCAAGTACATTGTAGATGTGGACTTGGTTTTCCATGCCAACCTCTAAAACTAAAGAAAAAGTTAAAAAATGGGTCAAAAAACATGTTTCTGCCTCTTTTTCAGTGCATCGCTGTGCTTCTGGAGAAGTCTTGGGAAAATCAATATTTGGAAGCCTTAGAGAAGTTTTTTTGTAGGATTGAAGGTTCATGCACCTAGAAGACATCCTAAGTTATCTCTAGTATCGTTCAGATCAACAATTGGATCAAGAAAGTCCCCAAAAAGGCCTCCACAAGTCACACGTTGCACTTCTGAGAAATTTCACTACGCTTTTACCAGAAGGTCATTTTCTTGGGTTGTTTCAATCAAACTCAAATTTCCATGAAGTAATTTGTATTCTAGGGTTTTGAAATGATCTAATTAAATGTAATTATGCTTTTTAAGGTGAAAATAGTGTAGATTCATGCTTATTAATGCTTGTAAAGTCAAAGTGAATTAGTTTTGGGCCAAATTTGGAGTTGGTTTCTAACCTCCCTAGTCTTAGGTATGGTTGGAGATATTCTTGTAAACAATTCCTGTGATGGTGGATTCGACCCCTGAGAGGGGGAAATTGGAATTTGGTCTACATGTAGCCTAATCTAAGTGTTAGAGAGGGTTGGATTCTTGATAATCATAGCTTGGAGCTAGTGTACACTTTTTTGCAATAATATAACAGGAAATTGCAGCTATTATCTTGGGATTCTTGTGGTATTATTTATTGATAGTGTTTTTTTTCTATTTATCACAAAATTGAATATATATTTTTCATTACTACCATCTCTATGCTTTCTTGTGATCATCTCATAGGTGTTTAAGCATAATTCATAAGTTATATGCTATGTTTTGATGATATTTTCATGCTAGTGTTCTATTTCTTCTGATTAGTGAATTCATGGTTACATTCTTATTCTTATCCTATAACTTTCATCCCTACACCACAATGACAACCTACTTCTGTCACTGAGCATACCTACCTTTCCCCATTATATGTCTACAATTGATAATTTGAAACCCTAGCCTAGTTCCTAGACCTATGAGCTTCATCCAGCAAACCCTATAATCAAACCCTAGTGAGCTTAATATCTAGCCTAACATCTGATTTCCTCTCCAGTCACTTCATTAGTTGTGAGATCATTGAGAGGGCCCTCTCTAATTTGGTAGGGCTAGATACCAAATCTAAAGATTGGTTTGAGATTACTTACATCGATCTCCTTTCTCAGTCTTGGGACACTAAGAAGTGATAACATGGGGAACCCCACTATTACAAGAATTTTCCTCACCGTACTAGAACCAAGATCACAGTTAGTGTTCAAGAATCCTTTACGGTCGAAGATGTGGCCAGAAACATACAAAGATTAATGTTTCCTTAGAGGATCACCAGACGGAGTATCAGCCTGCTATGGTGGACTTTGAAGGTAAGATAGCTAACTAGTTTGTGTCTATTTTGATTGACCCAGGAGTAAGTCTTAGTTATGTTAGTCCGAAAAAAGTTGAATTGTGTCACCTATCAAGTATTAAATTTAAAAATTCATGGCTAGTGCAACTAGCCACAGGGGAAAAATGTAAGGTGACAACCAAAGTAGAAGGTTGTCCTATGGAGTTTGGAGGCCAAGAAACTAAAGTAAATTTAAACATATTACCTCTAGGGTCATATGATGTATTGATTGGGATGGACTGGCTGGAGGGACATTGGTCCCTAGTAAATTGTAAAGACAAAACTATTAGTTTCCTCACAGATGAAGGAAACAAACAATAAATTCAAGGCATTAAAAGAAATGTTAAGTTGTGACCCATTATTGCTAATCAGTTAAAGAAATGTGTTAGAAAAGGTTGCCAAGTTTATGCAGTGCATGTGGGTTATGCCAACTCCAAAGATAAATTAACAGCCTTAGAAAATATACGTATCATTCAAGAGTTTGTAGATGTGTTTCCTAAAGAGATACTAGGATTTCCCCCGAAAAGAAGCATTGACTTTACCATAGAACTTATTCTTGGAGTTTCTACGGTGTCAAAAGCACCATATCGTACTACGAGTATTCCTGAGTTAACTGAACTCAAGATATAGCTGCAGGAATTACTCGACAAAGGGTACATCCGACCAAGTGTGTCGCCTTAGGGAGCATCGATGTTGTTCATAAAGAAGAAAGATGGAAAATTGAGATTGTTTATTGATTATAAATAGTTAAACAAGCTAGCCATAAAAAATAAATACCCTTTTCCAAGGATAGATGACTTGTTTGACCAAGTCATGGGCGCCACCATATTCTCTAAGATCGATTTGTGATTGGGGTATCACCAAATTCGAATTAAGGATGAGGATGTTTGTAAAACTGCATTTAGAACATGCTATGGCCATTATGAATTTATTGTGTTGCCTTTTGGTATTACGAACAATCCTGCAACCTTCATGGGTTTAACGAATGGGATTTTACACCCCTATTTAGACAAGTTTTTTTTTTATTTTCATCAATGATATTTCAATTTACTCGAAAAATGTAGAGGAACACAAGGATCATTTGAGGATAGTCCTCCAAACCTTACGAGAAAATCAGCTTTATGCCAAATTTAGTAAATGTGACTTTTTTAAGGAATAGATTCAATATTGGGGCATGTAATATCCTCTGAAGGTATTGTTGTTGATCCAGAAAAGATCAGGACCATCCTAGACTGGCCCGTTCTAAAAATGTTGCAGATATTCGGTCTTTTATGGGATTAGGAGGTTATTATCATTGTTTTATTGAGGGGTTTTCTATAATTTCTTACCCCATAACATCTCTACAAAAGAAAGGGATAATTTTTAAGTGGACAACTAAGTGTCAACATAGTTTCGAGCAATTGAAACATTTATTAACATCTTCTCTAGTATTAAAACTGGTTGATCCAGAAAAGGAATTTATTGTATGTGTGCTTTCCAAGAAGGGGTGGGAGGTGTCTTGATGCAAGATGGTAAAGTGGTAGCCTATGAATCAAGGAAGCTAAAGGAGCATGAGCAAAGGTATTCATCATACGATATAGAACTTACTGCATTGGTGCATGCTTTAAAAGTGTGGTGCCATTACTTACTGGGGAAGAAATTCATGCTAATGACAGACCATAGTAGCTTAACTAGTTTCTTCAAACAACCTAATTTAAATGCACGAAAAGCGAGGCGAACTATATTCCTAAGCAAGTTTGACTTTGATATAAAAAACCTTAAAGGGAAGGAAAACAATGTAGTTAATGCCTAAAGTAGAAAAGTGAAATGTGTTTATGAAATTTGGTACCATCACAAATTTGAATTTGATGTGACATAACAACTTAAAGAAGTTGCCCTTAAGGATCTTGAATATGAATTCTTATGGCAGAAAACTAAACAAATACAAGATTCTAGAAAACCATCTGAGTATGGTATAAATGAAAGAAATATGTTAGCTTTCAAAGGAATGGTTTATGTTCCTAATCAAGTGGTTATTAAACAAATGTTGTTGGATGAATTTCACTACATTCCTTATGTTGCTCACCCTAGGTATCAGAAATTATTCTTTGCGACTAAGAGAGAGTATTTTTGGCCCGGGATGAGAAATGATATCATTGTGTATTTAGCCAAGCGTTTGGAGTGTTAGCAAGTTAAAGATGAGCATCAACACCCCGTTGGTTTACTCCAACCGTTTCCTATACCTGAATGAAAATTTGAAGTGATTACATTGGATTTTATAACTGGACAATCCAAAACCCAGAAATAGCATGATTCCATCATGGTAGTGGTGGATAAGTTAAGAAAATCTACTCATTTCATCCATGTTAAATCCACCTATAAAACAGTGGAAATCGCAGATATCTTTATGAAAGAAATATTTCAGTTGCATGGCATGCCAAAGGTAGTAATTTTGGATAGGGATGTAAAATTCACATCTACATTCTGGAAAAATATTTTTACAGGGTGATTCAATTTCGTACCTCTTATCACCCACAGACAAATGGGAAAATTTAGCGGGTAAACCATGTATTGGAAGACATGTTACAAATGTATGTAATGCAGCAACCAACCAAATGGGAAGAATATCTTCATTTGGTTGAGTTTTCTTATAATAATAGCTACCATGAATCATTAAAAATGAGTCCATATGAGGTGTTATATGGAAGGAGGTGTAAAACCCCCACTAATTGGGGTAGCCCAGAAGACAAAATGATTTTAAGACCTAAAATGTTGGCAGAAATGGAGCAAGAAGTGAGGAAAGTTCGACAAAACTTAAAAGCAGCCAAGGATATACAAAAGGCATACGCGGATATAAAGAGAACTTATAAATAATTCCAAATAGGGGATCATGTTTTTTTGTGGATAAAACCCAGAAAGACTACCTTGCAGTGGGGTAGTTGTGCTAAGTTGGCACCTCGTTATTGTGGATGTTGGTTTATGGGGGAGTGACCCAGGTTTAGAGTTAATTTAGCCAAACAAATCCCGGTACTATTGGCCCTTTTGTCAACAGTCCATGGTGTGCAAACTGAGGTCTCACCCAAAGTAGTATGGGAGGGTGATAGAACCAGGTTTCCGCACCCTAAAGATGTCTGATGAGTTCAAGTGGTCCGCGGTTTGACCCTGCCTGCAGGTCACTTCATGCACTTTCCTGTGCCTCACAGCCTGATATATTGCCTTAGCGCAACCCTAATTAGGGGTTGAACACTACGCTTCTACGTTATTACCCAAGACCTTACTAGTATTCCAATGTTAGTTGATTATTTTAGCCTACTTGCATGCTTAAGTTATACTTAACAACATAAACCATTCATACAGGTGCGCGCAGTAAATAAATAGTGTATTTGCAAATTATAACAAACGTGCATTAACCCAAGAACAGATACACAAAATAATGAAAAAACTTCTCTTTATTAATTCCTTCCTTGGTTACAGACTCGACTCCACCCTATGCACTCAGCTGTAGGGGTCCGCACACTCAGCTGCAGAACAGATACATAAAATAATGAAAAAACATCTCTTTATTAATTCCTTCCTTGGTTACAGACTCGACTCCACCCTGTGCACTCAGCTGCAGGGGTCTGTGCACTCAGCTGCAGACTACTAGGCCTCTATGCACTCAGCTGTAGAGCCTTCACCTACTCTACGACTTGAAGACACACTTTACACTTGCGACTCAATCCCTCTTCACTCTTTTCTCTATCTACTTAGAGCCTCGCTCTATTTATAGAATACCATGGTCTACGAACCATGGGTAGGTCTATTCAGCCGAAATTACATTACAAAACTAGGGTGGACAACCATGTGACTCTATTCTACTTTCACACCCCGCGCCCACAATTCGTGGAGCTTTACAACAAGATTAGGTCAAAACTTAGGCTTTTAGCCCCAAAACATGTCTTGGGGTGATTCAATGCCCAACGGGCCTCCAACACAAACATCGTGACTTGCCCTCGAGTCACTCTATCGGCGCGATGATCTTTGCGCAGAGTCCCTCCAACTGTTCTCGAACTGTGCGGAGGTCAGCAACGCACTAAGCTGTTGCTTGCTGGATCTGTTGCATACGTTGTTTCGAGACTTTTGGTATCCCTTGCATATGATTATAGTCCCGCACCTTTGTCCGGACCATTGGAGCACGAAGATTGTGCTTCTTCCGGCTAGTCAGATAGCCGGCCCACCAGTGTAGGGCTTCAAGCAGCTGCCATTCACTTTGCCTGGGAAAGGTTCTCCATTTACTTTTACTAGCTGGACCATGCCTCCGTCTATGACCTCCTTAACCACGTATGGTCCCAGCCAATGAATTCTGGACTTTCCTGGGAATTTCTCAAACTTACTGTCATACAATAGCACTAAGTCATTTACCTTGAAGGTGTGTAACTTAATATGGCAGTCGTGCCACGCCTTTTCACGCTACTTTTGTACCTGCTAATGAAAACCAGCCAAGAACCATTCCTCCTCAAGTTCTTCTAATTGCGCGAGCCTTTTGTCCAAAGCTTCGTGGTCCGTCATACCTATGAGCATTGCTATGCGTAGACTAAGTGCAATATATTCCATTGGCATAACAACTTCTACACCATAAACTAACCGAAAAGGTGTTTGTCCCGTCAATTTCTTGCATGTTTTCCTATAAGTCCATAATACTGTAGGTACGCGTAGGTCCCAATCGCTTCGCTACATGTTGCACACCAGATATACCTCCAGGAATTTGTGGATATATTCTTTGAAGGTGGCAACAACTATGCGCGAAAAGATGGCTGGCGCGTTTTTTAACCCAAACGGCATGATGGTGTATTGAAAGTAGCCCCATTCAATGGCGAAGGTGGTCTTGCTCCTATCTTCCAACACAATTTTGATCTGGTGGTACCCTGAGAACCCATCAGTGAAAGAATATGCTTCTTGTCCGCTGACACTTTCTAATACTTCATCTGTGAATGGGGTCAGGAATGGATCATGTACACAGGTGTCATTCAACTTCCTAAGGTCCACGCATATTCTTATCTCGCCCTTCTGCTTTTTCTCCTACATTACCATAGGGCTTACCCAGTCAGATTCTTCCACTGGCTCAATAATTCTAGCTGCGAGTATTTTGTCTAGTTCTACATGGACCTTTTCCTTGTACTTTGAAGCGGTAAGGCCTTTGCTTAACTGACTTCGCGTCGAGTTTTAGGGTGATATTCATCATCCCTAAATTGCCAACGATCCCCTTTAAGTTCGTAATCTTGGTCGGGAATAAGTCTTGGTACTCACAGAGTAACTCAGCAACCTTATCCACCGTGGCATCATCCCAATAGTCACCAAGCGTTGCATACTTCGGTTCAGCCTCCATCCCAATGTTTACCTGCTTTGTTTTTACCAGCGCGGTGATGTTAGGATCTTCAATCAATGGTCCTTGAACCTCGCGATAGCCTTCAGTTTCTGGAATGTTAATTTTTCATGGATCTTCATCATCCTCCTCAATGTTTACATTGTAACACTCCAGCACACAGCTCAGCTGGGTCGCCCATTCCGATTGCAGAACTTCCATTGGCTCTTGAGGTATTTTGAAAATAGTTGCTTTTCCTGCTTGTAGTGCATCATCAACAGTATCCCACCAATGATCCTCAAACGTGAAGGTTAATAGCAATCCTTCGCACAAGATATCCCATTCGCTTGTGCCATGGTGGAGCCCTGTCTCATTATACCAATTCATGGGTATGATATCCAAGGTATGACAGAACAAGTGCACCCACTCAGGTTGTGGCTCTTCCCCATAGACCTTGGTCCATTTTGTGAGGTATGCACGTGGATCATCACGTCTGTCATACTTGTCTGTTAGCCATATCTGAGGCTTTCCAAACTGCATGCGCATCATCCTTCTGCATTCACGCCAATCCTCAAAATTTTGCTGGTGCGTACCCCACCACCTTGTAGGTGTAGCGCGCAGTACCCATTTCAGAGCATCGAAACGCTATTGTTCTGGTACTCCTCTTTCAAATTTATTCAGGAAATCATCCACCTCGCTCAATCCGTCATACATAGGAAGATCTCTTACCTCTGTTGCCATGCAGCGCAATGACCTTATCATCATGTTTCAATTGAGCATGGTTACCTCATGTAACCATTCTGCCATCATTCTATCTCTTCGTCCAAATCTGAGGTGAAGGAGCTTTCGTGCTCCCATGAGAGTCTACCATCCGCTGTTGGATTTACCTAGTCCTACTCCTGCGCAGTTATCTTGTAGATACAGTCTAGATCGTCATCGCTGTCGTAGTCACGCACTGGCTCTGTGTAGCACGATCCTTCTGCAGGGTCTAAAGGTACCATTATGTGCAATGAATTTTTCTCGAAGATCATCTTGCGCTTCTTTAGATTTATCACTGCATTCATGTCAGTGGCCCAATATATTCCTAGTAGCGCAGGATATCGATTGTTGTCATCAACAATCTCTATCACTTCGAAATCTACAAGTGCGCTCGCACCTTTGATATCTAGCATTATTCCCTGCAATCTTCCCATAGGTAGGATCTTTTGTTGGTTCGCCATTCGCAATTGAATAGGAGACCATTGCAGCGCAGGCCTTCCCATGCACTCTCATGTTTGCTTTAGTAGGACGTTCACGTCTGATCCTAGATCCAAAATCACTTGATCCATTTCAAATTCCCTGATCTACGCGATCAATCTCATCTCCCTTCCTGTTCACATTGTGTGCTTCCTAAGCTTCCAGACTACGCGCAGTTTTCCTAGTCCAACACATCTAGTGATGAGTTCTTGCAGCCCCTTCGCAGCTATGCTGTCACACAGCAGCTTCATGCATGTCTCCAAATATGTAGTGAGCATCAACGGGTCCATTTCTGGTTCCAGTTTGTCTTTACTTCCTGAAGTGGAGGCATCTGTGAAGCTCTTCTTAGCCTCCATG
Source organism: Pinus tabuliformis (assembly GCA_031772625.1). Taxonomy (NCBI): domain Eukaryota; kingdom Viridiplantae; phylum Streptophyta; class Pinopsida; order Pinales; family Pinaceae; genus Pinus; species Pinus tabuliformis. The sequence continues at coordinate 101,471,687 of CM062814.1, forward strand.
AATGTCTCCTTAGCGCGCTCTAAATCAAATTTTGGTTCCTTTGTTGGAGCCTTGCGAACCTAGGCACTCTCTTCGAGTTGCTTTCCTTTGTCATCTCCTGTCATGATACCACTTCAGAGCACGATATTTACATTGGAGTCTTCCTTGCGCAGCTTAGACCTCATCATTTGCAGGTTCTGAGTCGGGGGAGGTTAGAGCGCTCCTTTATTTTGTAACCTCGCTATCAGCATGGAATAGTCCTGCGTCTCATGATCAAACTGGGTACAATATAAGCCCGATGGTCTTGTCGGATTTGTACAATCGCGGGCATAATGCCCTGGCCCTCCACAATTGTAATAGATCTGCGGTCTGCGACCTCTTCCTAGTCCCATTCCACCTCGACCTCATCGACGCGCCTGAAATCCAGTGCATGCCATCCCTGCATTTAGATCAAGGACCCGTGTTTTGGTTTGAACCCTATAGGTAGGAGTCTGATCCATCATCAGTTCATAACTTCTAAAGGTACACTCTTCGTGGCCTATTGATCTGCAGAAATTACAGAACAACTATTGGGAACTCTATGTATACTTCTGTAATAGATGGCAGTATTTGTAGCATGCTTTCCTCCTATCTGACAAATCGCGCACCATAATGCAGGTGCTACGCTCGGTCCTGCGTGTGCCTCTAGTCTCAATGGCATTGGTCCTCCTCTTGCCAGGTAGTTCGCGAATACTCGAAAATGGTCCTTGTCATGTCCCTGACCTTTGCACTTTATGCACCATACCTCCTCTTGCGTTTCTAGGTGAGCCGTACTATCTTGTTTCAAACTCTGCATCTCAAGGCACAGGTTTTTCAACTGCGCGTGGATTTGTTGAACTCCCAGGTTAGGATCTTGTATTGGGGTCTCGTGTAGTCTCATTGCGATCTCCAAGGTCTTGGCCTAGGTGGATAGCTTCTGCTGTGACAATGCGTTCCTTAGATGCGGCGTTAGCGATGCTACAAACCATGCACGGTGTTGCCCGTCCATCAAGGTCATGTTGGCTTCACGAATCATACACTTCAATCTCTAATCTAGCTCCGAGGGGGGTCTCACATGGAAGCATCGCGATTTCCTTAAATCTGATGATCGGACTGTCTCTCTGATTTTGGCCTGCTAAATTCCTTGTTTGGCATAGCTTGGATATCCACGATCCCTGAGTTCGGATTGTCACTGGAGTGCTTAATGTACCACATCAGAGTGCGATCCTGCAAAGCGTTGACCAGCGTTGCTTTCTTTATATTGTCATCTGTGACTCCCTGTGCTTCCCATACAGCCTTTACCACGAACCAAAATTGGTCTGGATCTTCATTCCCTACTCCTTTGAACATCGGAAATTTTATTGCGCTTTTCATATTGAACTTGGTGGTGGCGGAGGTGGTGTGGGCGAAGACGGGGGTGAAGATGGTGAAGTTGGTGTTGGTGTAGGTGGGGGTGGTATGCATGGAACTCGCTGCTTTATCAAACTAATCGCACTTCTTGGTGAAACTTTCGCGAGCTCTTCCTCGCTTTCTTGCAGAGGTGAAATCAAGGGGCTAGTTTTTAGTTTTTTGCTACCTTCATTTCTGTAGATCCTCCCACTTCGTGTAGCCCCAAACATCAATTTATTCGCATAACCTGCTTTTCACACAGTATCATTTTAATCCAAGTGTTCAAAGATCTAACGTATTTACCTCACGGTCCTTTAAGGAAGTGTCGTTCCGCCTTGCTATAGCTGACTGAAGTATCTACCGCGAACTCAGTGATAAATCCTCCTATAATTCGATCGAGCCAATGGTCCACAGCGCACACAATCTTATCTTCCGATGCTTCCAGTCTGCGCACCAACTCTGGAGTCCACACAATAGGTTTGTCAAGCCTACACCTTCCCTGACTGTCTGCTAGCTTCGTGATCAACTCGTAAAACTCAAAGGGGAAGGATGCAAAGAAAATTTCGTGGACTTCCATATATAAGTAGCAATCTAACCACTCTTTCTTTGATAATCGCGGATTCCTATTTTCCTGCACCGCGAACTCGTGAATCTTCCTGTCCAACCACTCTTCAATTCCTTTCTTTGCCAAATTCCATTGATACGACATCAGACATCTCTATGCAGATCTCGGTCCCAGTAACGGAATCATTTGTTGGCTTATTGGGGCTTGACCCAAGTTCAGAGTTAAGTTAGCCAAACAAATCTCGGTACTACTGGCCCCTTCGGCAATAGTCCGCAATGCGCAGACTGAGGTCTCACCTGAAGTATTATGGGAGGGTGCTAAAACCAGGTTTCCATACCCTGGAGATGTCTGATGAGTTCAAGTGATCCATGGTTTGACCTTGCGCGTAGGTCGCTTCACACACTTTCCTGTGCCTCGTAGCCTGATATACTGCCTTCGTGCAACCCTACTCAAGGGTTGAACGCTGCACTTCCGCATTATTACCCAAGACCTTACTGGTATTCCAATGTTAGTTGATTATTTTAGCCTACTTGCACGCTTAAGTTATACTTAACAACATAAACCATTCATACAGGTGCGCGTGGTAAATAAATAGTGTATTTGCAAATTATATCAAACATGCATTAACCCAAGAATAGATACACAGAATAATGATAAAACTTCTCTTTATTAATTCCTTCCTTTGTTACAGACTCGACTCCGCCCTGTGCACTCAGCTGCAGGGGTCCGCACACTCAACTGCAGACTACTAGGCCTTTGCGCACTCAGCTGCGAAGCCTTCTCCTACTCTACAACCCGAAGACACACTTTACACTTGTGACTGAATCCTTCTTCACTCTTTTCTCTATCTACTTAGAGCCTCGCTCTATTTATACAATCCCATGGTTCACAAACCATGGGTAGGTCTATTCAGCAAACATTACATTACAAAACTAGGGTGGACAACTCCGTAACTCTATTATACTTTCGCGCCCTGCGCCCACAATTCGAGGAGCTTTACAACAAGATTAGGTCAAAAGTTGGGCTTTGAGCCCCAAAACATGTCTTGGGGGGTTTCCATGCCCAACAGTGGACCTTTCCAAGTCTTGGAAATAATACGACCAGTGGCTTATCAGCTTTCCCTTCCACACCACATAAAGGTTCATAATTTATTTCACGTTTCATTGTTAAAGAAGTATGTGTATGACTCTGGACACATTATTAGCTAGTAGGATGTACACTTAAGTATAAGCTATATTCTAAAATGTGTATATCAGTTAATGAATAAATTAACTAATGATGATAATGATGCTCTAGCAGGCAAACTAGATGAGGAGTTTCTAGTAGAACCTTTGTGCATTCTCGATCACAGAGAAACCATGTTGCAGAGGCGAGTTATAAGCCAAGTTAAGGTGCAATGGAGGCACTTTAGCCTAGAGGAAGCCGCCTGGGAAGAGAAAAGTCTTATGCGACAATCTTATCCTGATTTGTTCCATGGGCTATAATAAACACCAAGGGCAGTTTCTTGCCAAAGGGGGGGAGATGTAACACCCCAAGATGATATTTGAATTTTTGACACTTACATTACTTGCAATATTGAGACTATCATAAATAAGGCTTGTGGAAGCCTAGTGAAACTTTTGTTAATAATTAAATATATAGTAATGTTATTTAATTATTATGAAATCTTAGATTTCAAGAGGCTAGACCAGTAAACGAATTCCAACCTCCAGGCAGTTAAATACAGTTACACCTCTCTTTCCTAGAGATAAAGGGAGCTGTAAGTGGAAATAAGGGGGTTCTGCATTTTGTTGTTCTGAATGGAAGGAAAGAAGAGTCTATAAACTGACAGGACGTTGTCAAGGAGAGATGTCCTGAGCTGGACTTGAGTGAGTGGATAACTCCATTACAGCTAGAGATTAGTAAGTATTATATTGGACTATAGTCTTGATGTATATTACCTGAATCGAAGGAATAATAATGTTTTCTATTGTCCTAGAGCGGAAGCTCGAGGGGAGAAGCATATGTAATTTCCCTTCTCAAGGTTGGGTGGAAAGTTCCTAGCCCTTTTTAATTCGTGAGATAAACGTTAAACAAATAAGTATTTGTGCCTAAATACACACATACATACATACATACATATATATATATATAGAGAGAGAGAGAGAGAGAGATTAATTCTCTGTTGAAAAAAAAGTTGTGGTTGCTTTGACTATTTGTAGTAAATTGCAACAGAGTTTTTAGATCAATTTGTTGAAATAATGGTTGAGTTAAATTTTGGTTACAGATTGTGGATTGTTTTCCTTATCGTAACTAGACTTTGTACTCACCTCACGAAGATCACTATCTTTGTTGGTGTATACCAATGGGACATGGGTGCCAATGATTAGTGTTATATAAGAGTAGACTGTGATAGGAATAAACTGTAATTTTTTAACAGGAAGTGACATAGGGCTTATGCAAGTTGCAGGGTCAATATGGTTCAACTAATGGGAATAAGAAAATTGTACATGAGAAAATTCCTGATGTTTGTTGTAACTTAGGGTAGTGAGAAATTAAATGTAAGGAAAAAAGGGATTTGAACCCTGTCACTACCAACAAAAATTTAGGAGTAAAATTTAGATTTTGCTTAGAATATGAACGAGGCAAAAATGGTTTAATTCAAGGCCAAGCCAAAATTAAATCAGTAGCCTGGAACCGTTCTTGTCGAAGCCCCTCAAAACTAGTCACCTGATATAGCAAAACTTAGGAAGATTTGTGGGAGGACCAAAACCATAACCTGTTGAATGTAATGTTGAATCCCTCGACACCGTTAATCTTAAACCAGCAGGGAGTTCGGAAAAAGAAATACATTTGTGGAAACTATGGTGTTGCCCTTTTATGGCCGAGAGGGAGAATAGTAAGTAATTAAATTGATTTAAGTGTTGAAAATTACTCAATCCTTAATTATTTTATTGCAAGGTTCTAGGAAACAAGAATAACTGACCAACATTTTTATGCACAAATACCGATTTCACAGTGATAACAAAATAAAAACCATTCATAAACAATGAATTAGAAATTATTCACAGTTGTAACGAATTTAAAAACTATAACAAACTAGCTGTAATCATAAACTTCACATGGTAAACCCTCACTAAGTGCAATTATGCTTGCTACGGAGTTGAGACTTAGGTTGTCGTGTAAACTAGTTGCCGAGTCTGGTCCCCCTCATGCCTCTATTGAACTATAAACCAACTAAGAACAAAGTTGAAAAGATCATCCACATAACTAACAAGAACCCAAAAATTGTGCATAGTTAACAAATGGAACAAAGCCAAAGAACACAAACTTTTCATTGAGACTTATTCATATGCTTGAATTTGTGCATATAACCTACAAGAATTTTAACATCGATAACCAGTACATGCATTAACTAAAAAACCCTTTTGGGGTTAAAGACGACGTAAGTCTCAACCTCTGGTGAGGTGAGATAAGTAGTGGTCCAAAAAAATTCAAAAGTCTAGCAACAAAACTTAGAACGAGTTAGCCATTATTTCCTCCATGTAGGGGAACAATGGAACCCTTCTGATTATACAGATGAAATGATAACACTTCAACAAAAACCTTGTGAAATAGTAGTTTTGACCCCTGATTAACCAGGAGGATATGGTTACAGTCGTGAAATCGTTGCCTCAAAGCGGCATTAAAATAATACTTGCAACAAATCAACGAGAAATTTCTGCAATAATTTGGAAAGAAAATTGTAAATTAAGGGGTGACAACGGCGGTGTTTCTGGTGGTTCACCATGTATACAGAATCCCAACAACTCTTGCATGTAGTATACGCAAAATTTTCTCCCTTAACCTTAGTACCAAACCCTGAAAACTTGAAAGTAACCAAGACTTAATAAGCCCAAGTAATACAATGAAGCAATGACATTTCCTAGAAGGCTTAATTCTTATGCAACAGGGTTACCTGAAGCTACATTCATGATGGAAGGAGAGCGCATGTCCAAACCGTTACAGCCGCCCTCAAACTGGGATAACCAGAAGCGAAATTTAAATGATACATGCTCATGCAATAACTAGTAGTTGGGAGCATTAACAAGAGGGAAGACAAAACCCTAGCCGACTGTGCAATTAGGTAAAAGCATAAACCTGGACATCATCGCTCACCTGGATAGCACGGAGGGTTACAAAACAAGTAGAAGGAGTCAGTTTTGTGCGAGTTGCAAAGCTCGTCTAGGTGGTTGAGCCAAGCGAATAAGCGACTAAGCGCGAAGGAAGCAAGGGTTGGTTACCCTAACTTCTCACTGGGAACGGAGAACTGTCAGATGAGGAATCGGGTGAGCTGTGACTCAGATCACTCCGGTTGCCCGTTACTGCGACTGATAGCTTCTAATCACAACTGCTTCGAGAAGATTCTGGCGATTTCTTTTGAATCACTTGGTTAAGGCGCTAATAAATTTGTTTATGGTCTAAGTTTAAACATTTATAAATTTTGATCTTGCTATTTGGCAGAAAGATTTCATAGTAATACCTGATTAATCGGATATATACATATGTGTTGTTTGTAAAGTGTATGGTAAAAAAAACAATTATGTTAAATAATCATGTTTTATATATATATATATAAAGCACCAAGAGGGATCAAATCTCTCAAGGTGTAAACATTGCGTCAAATTTTGCACTCAAAAAAGAAATTTGCACCTTGAGAAATTTGATACTCTCTGTTTTTTATAGATCAAGAGTGAAGATAGATCTAGATTGATTTATCTACTATTAAAAAAATATAATAACTAATAAACAAAGATATTTACTTATTATAATCCATAGATTTTATTTTATTAAAATTAAGATTAATGTATCACATTTTTATTAGAAATGAAATATTTTAATCTTAATTTTTTAATTATACAATTTGAAAATAAATTTATTGATTATTAATAAAATAAATCATTTCTATATAATTTATTCTCATGTTTTATAATATTATTGATAATTATGAACAAAAATTTATAATTTTATATAATAATTCAATTATTATATGTTTTATATTAAATATTGGTAAAAATTTGGATTTATATCCATTGATATAAATTATATAAATTTATTGAAATAAAATAATAAATTAAATTAAATTATTTTGTATTTTTTCTTTTTCAATTCATTAGCCTATGTAAATTTTAATTATAGCATAAATTAAATCGTTTATAATTAATTTTTAAAATTTAATAATATTGATATATTTTTATTATTTTCCATGATTTTTGTGTGGAGAGGTTATAATGTTTAACATTTATAAAATTAAAATATAATAAAATAAAAAAACATAAAATTCTTCAATTCATGGTTTTTACTTTGTTATTTTTAATTTATGGTATTTTTCTTTAATGTGATTTATTTAAAAGTTAATAATTAAACTAGCCTAGATACATCTTTATTCTAGATTTACCAAGGGTCAAAACCTCTTTTACAATGAAAAGAGATTTGATCTCTCTTTGCCCTTGGTAGATCTCGAGTTAAGATGGATCTAGGCTGGTTTTTGTTTTTTTGTCCCATATAAAAGCAGAGTAATCTATCAAAAGAAATGTCTAAAATTGGTCAACCTAAGAAATATGGAAGACAAAAAATCACTTGTTGATGCATTCAAGTAAAAGTTGGATGATAATATTAGGGGGGATGCATGAAAATGGGTTACACTTTTTGGCAAGCAAATAGGCTAGGAGGGAGAACAAAAGGAACCCTATTGAGCGATAGTTTAGCTCTATTTGAGGGCTTAAAAATAAACCCTCAATCGAGCTCCTATGTAACCCACAGTTACATAGGAGCTCAATCAAGCTTTTTTTTTTTTTAATTCCTACCGAAAACACAATGGGGAGTTTATGGTTCAAAGAGATCAATTGAGCTATAGCTTGATCGAGCCTTTGTTTAACCATTTCAAGAGCTCGATTGAGGGTTTGTTAAACCCTTGATCAAGCTATTTCAAATTTTACCTTAAGCACTCAATCAAGTTGTTGAGGGCCTAAAAAATAGCGTTTTAGCTCCCCTTCTGTAAATTTCTCTGCAACACAATTTTCTACCCTAGCAGACCTCACTCAAAATTTTTCTTTAATTGGCGGAGTTGATCATGTTGGATTCATGAAGGAATCCTCTATCTGATTACATATGAGTTTGACACTTTCGAAATTATATGATGTTTTTTATCTAATTTTTTTGAAACATAACGCTTGAAATTTTTTTGGACTATTTCAAAGGGGTTGAATAAAAATTTAATAACATAAAATATACACAATGAAAAAAATTCAAAAAGTACAAATATTTTCCTTTACGAGTCCTCTTCAAAAGGCTACTCTTAATTTTTGAATTTATTTAAATAGTATAAAAAATTCATATGTGAATACATGTGTCTGCAAAATGCAACTAATATTACTTAGCCAACTTCCAAAAATAATAATAAATATAATTTTGCAAAAAAAATATTTTTTGAATATGAATAACTTAGTTCTTTCTGTGTAGATCATGCTCATATATATATATATATATATATATATATATATATATATATATATTACACATTTTAGACTAAGTTATGCTACTTGAACACATACATACCTCTTAAGATGCGTGAAAAGTTGCAAGGACAAACATTTCATTTAATGGTAAATTGACAGATTATGCGACACTAATTTTTTGTGGAAAAAATATCATTAAAGCAACAACATAATTCTCAACAAATTATCTTTTTACTGTGAATAAAAATTCACAACTCTTATATGAATTTTGAGGGCTTCAATTCGATAAAAGAGTAAAATTTTGAAATTTCATGGCCCAAAAGTGTAACCCATCTTCATGCATTAACCCATTGATTTTGATTCTGAAACTAATATTGAAGAAGAAGGTATTTTGAAAACGAAAGGCAAGGAAATAGCTCCTAAAATATCATTTAAATATAGATGGAAGTTAAAATACAAATGGTCATATTCCATAATAGGTTCAAATTGTCAAGAATGCATAAGTGTTCATTGTGTACAAATTCAAACAAGATACATCATATGCAAGGAAGGTAGTAGTACAATTCACTTAAGTGGATTAAATTGTCACTAGCTCATAAATGCACAATTCAACTATTGGAGAGTGAATTAAAGAAATCATGTTTAAGTATGACTAGGGATCTTGAACTTTTGTTGGATGTTGAGAAATCCAAAATAACCGGTGTGATGGAAACTATGCATTTTCACTATAAAAAAATTACCTTTAGAACTACAAATGCTTGTGACTTGTGTAGATACAAGGGAACACATAATATACCTTTAACTAATGAATAATTTTCATATATTAATTGGTATTATCAACGAAAATAATATATTGGGAAAAATTTGAATGTAGGAATTTGTTCGAGTTCATTTTATTATATTTTGGTCGATAAAAGCACAGATAAAAATATGGAGCAACACCTTATTGTATATATTAGATGTCTACTTGATGGAGGAAGAGACCCACATGCAACAAAATTTATTGGTTTTAATGGATACTTATGGAACATGATGCATCTTTGTTTTTTAATCTTGGTCTTGAGGATAAACCACATTAGAGGGTTTGAAATTTCGACCAACAAATAATGTTGATGTGATTAATCCGAAAGTCGCTTTCAATAATTAAGGGTAGTATTGCACAATCAATGCATGAATTTATATCTCGATTATTTTCTGAAATGGTTTTATCAAAATATAAAATGGTGGTAGGGTTTGGGTCAAATGAAGCTTCATTTATGAGAAGTGTTCATGAAGGTTTGAGCGCTAAGTTGTTGTTTCATGAAGTATCTCATTTGTTATTCATTCATTGTGTAGCACATCGTAAAGCTCCAGCTATAACTTATTCTTCAAGTTATTTTCTCAAGTTTAATTATATTCATAAGTTGCCCAATAAAGTATATTTGTAGTTGGGAGAATTTGCAAAAAAACATGAAAACTTAAAAGTTTAATGGACATATTTCAAATAACAAATTACAAGTACATCAAATTCATCAAATTGATGGCTTTCTAGAAGATAGATGATGAACAAGCTTGTCAGAATCATGCCAATATTATTATGCGAATAAAAACACGATAATAAAAAAAATGTATGAAATGTGAACAATATTTTAAATCCAATTTCCTATTCATTTACTTGCAGATGTTTTAAGTGAATTAAAAAAGCTAAAGTGAATTAAAAAAACTAAGCCAATGATTCAAGAGAAGCATATTAAATTTTTTTTGTTAAGCTTGGCAAGTCCATTCCATTTTCTATTATATAGTAAGCAAGTTTACACCACACAAATTAACCAGGTGGCCTCAACTTGCCCAGAGGGGAAACCGAGTCTGTTGGCCACCGGTTAGCGTTATAAGTCATCCAAAAATAGAATTGTTTCAGTCTTTCTAGCCAGGCTAGATATGTCTCTATCTCATGTCCAGACACTACATAACTGTAAAAACTAACATATGCAACATAAAAATTAAAATCTAACCGCATAAACCAAAATTATGCATGGGGGAGTCTAGTCCTTTTGTTCCTCTGAGGCAGATGCGACGGGAGCAAGATCTTCTGTAGTAGCCCCTGGCATACCATACAACTCCAGAATGAAAGGGATGTGGCAGTTGAATCTATCCATCCTGACGTCCTATTTGTGCGGCTGGAATAGATTTTTCTCCATGTCTTTTCTGTAATTCGGCAGTCCCTAGACTATCACCGCCATCCCCACATACATTTGCTCCATCGCCTTACCGAGTAGACTCTTCATTAACCAGTATAAGTAAAGGCTTGTTTAAACTGTGTGATTCTCCCTCGAGTATTCCCTAGATCTGGAACAAGAGTCCTCCAATTGTCCATCTCTTCCTCAATCTCGCTTTCTTGCTTTACCTCCTCTTCCCATTCTTCCATCAACTTTTGAATGCCAACATCCGTCCCTTCCCGGTATGTCATTGCTACTTCAACGATGAAGTGCTCTACAGATTTACGACCCTTGCGAGCTTCCGATGCGCTCAGCTCGTTGCCTATCCAGGGGGTTGGGCCTCTCCTGCTGCACCTGCGTCCTCTCGTTGCTCGGGCCATGCCCTGTTTGGCAAAGCCCTGATGACACCCATAAGAAGTTAGATTCATCAAATTTTTCTTAACACACCACCTTGCCCAAGCATGAATTTCCTCTCCTCCATACCTCTCCGCATGTGTACAGGGGTAGCCCAAAGCCCGCAGATACCAGAGGGGGGGTCTCAGACTCTTACCCCAAGGCCTGTCATTATTCCCTACCCCCTTACTATGGATTATATGTTGGTCGTCCCACTGCGTCTCAAGCCGAGCCCACAGGCCCTTCCTGAATATGGCAAGACACCTGCAGTGATTCCATCTTCTTGCTCCCTCGACCCACAGAGAAATGGCTTGGCCTCTCATGGCCCTCCAGCAAGTTTTCCACACAGGATTCCTGGCTTTGCCTTCAATGTCATACGGGTTCTAGCTATCCCAGTGGGTTCTCTGCAAGCTACTGCCATGGTTGCAGCCCCATCCCCTTGCCCTCAACTTTTCCCTGCCTCTCTCTACAACCCCCAACCCCTCTGGAATTGCAATGCCTCTATCCCGTGTCCCCTTGGCCTTAAATACAAAGTGCAGACCCTCGTAGCCCTGCAACCCGCTTTTGCCCTCCCCCCCGCAGCCATGGTTCTGACTCAATTGGGAGAAAATATATATGCAAAACCAGGCCATGGCATGCAATTTCCGCCCCCATTGCCACCAGCAACATTCTATTCCCCATTGCTTTGGACGCTTACCCCTCCCTTCCCCCAACAGAACCCCAACCAGAACATTGATTCAATGCTGAGGCAAGGCCAAAATACATACTCGGTTTCTGCAGGCGTCTGTCCGCAACCAAGGTTCCTCTCTTGCCGTCAACCTTCTCCTGCTCTGTATTGCCACCCTTCTCCACAACGTTTCCCACCTGCACTGCACATTGAATTGTCTCATCTACTCCACCACCCTTATCTTATTCCCTTCTCCGCCACCTTGCTCACTTACCAAACAAGCATTCATGCTGAAAGATGCTGCACCCCCTACCTTGAGCATGTGGGAGGCAGCAGTGATTACTGCCCGAGTACTACACATATCTGCACCCAACCTAGCCTGACTGACAATGATTCAAGTACTACACATATCTGCACATATTTGCACCCAGCCTATCGTGACTGACAACGCCCTGCATCTTGATCAATCAGGGGAAGAAAAGCATATTAATATAACAACTATTCTTATTCAAATAGATATACTTATTGAACTTCCTTGTAAAAGAATCTTCCAAAACATATTTGAAGCATGAGAATCTTCCAAAATATATCTGAAGCATGTTCTCAACATGGTTCATACTCGAATATATATATATTGATAATTCCGGGATTTCACATTTAAATATATTAAGATTTCAACCTATACCTATATTAAGATTTGAACCTCTACCTAATTCACTTGAATAAATCTTCATTTGCATGAAGATACGAAGACCTCTTTCACTTGATAAAGGATTGATAAAGGTTGTTAAGATGTCACGTTTCTTTATTAACTTTTTAATATTCAATATTTCAAATAATGAATTTAAATGAGTATTTTATATTAAATGGCAAATTTATTAACTTTATTTTCATTCATTTAGTTAAAAATTATTTAAATTATTTTTCATTATTTAAATTTAAAATTAATTTTCCTATTTAAATTTCATTTAATAATTTAAAAATATATATACTTAAAATCATTTTATTTATAAAATTTTAAATTATTTTCGAACTTCACATGAAAAGGTTGGTTGGTTGAATATTTTATATTAAAAGGTAAATTTATTAACGTTATTTTCATTCATTTAGTTGAAAATAATTAAAATTATTTTTCATTATTTAAATTTAAAACTAATTTTCCTATTTAAATTTCATTTAATAATTTAAAATATATATAGTTATAAAATCATTTTATTTATAAAATTTTGAATTATTTTCGAACTTCACATAAAAAGGTTGGTTAACCGTTTATTAGGAAATATAACCATAATTGAAATCTAATCCTACCTTTTATTTAGATTTTTAGTTTGAAATATATCCATAATTAAAACATAACCCTACCTTTTTATAAAAATATATCCATAACTGAAATATAACCCCACTTTTCAAATCATAACCGTAATTGAGATATAACGCTACCCTCAAATTATAACCGTAATTGAAATATAACACTAACCTTAAATTATAAGGGTAATTGAAATATAACACTACCATTCAAATTTGATCCGGTTTATAACTCATCCACAATTTCTGAACTTCTTTTTCACCTTTGCACTTCCAACTTTCTATTAAATTTCGTTTTTACAGCTCATCAGCACTTCCAACTTTCTTTTTCACTTTCACTGGATACAGTTTTCTATTAATTTTCTTTTCACAACTCTTCAGCACTCCCAGCTTTCTTTTTCACTGTCAACTTCAACCTCATTGACAAACTTCCTTTATTGCTGACACTACAACTATCTATTAATTTCATTTTTTCACTGTCAACATTAACCTCCCACCCTCTCTGATTGCCACTACTGGCAGTGGCAATACTCAACTTCCTTTAAAGCTGACAATACAACTTTCTACCAATTACACCTTCAACTCCTGGCAGTAGTCAGCTTCCTTTACTGCTGACAATACAACTTACTTTTTGACTGTCAGCTTCATTTACTACTGACAATACTCGATTTCCTTTACTGCTGATTATGCTTCCCTTTCATATCTCTACAAGAGATGCTAAATAAAAAATTCTCATTAACTCCCAGTCCCAACGCTTCCCATGCTCCTAACTCATTTTGCACTCTCCTCAAAGAACTGTTTTTGGAGTCTTTCTTCATCTAAATCCAGATATGATGGCCAAACCAGTGCTCTCTAACCGTGTGATGTCATACTGCATACATTTTATTTACTCTAAGAAAGGCTATTTTAGGTTTCTCTTCGTAAATCAAATTGCCACAAATGCCCAGTGACAGTGCATTTTCGCTTTTCTCTACTTCCTAGTCAGGAATCTTTGTTTTTCTCTCTTACCAGAAAAGCACTTCATTAGCTGTAGTGCTAATCTTTCTGAGAAGATCTAGTGCTAATCTTTCTGAGAAGATCCGTCTGCCATGATCAATCTTTATGGGCTCCCTTGCCCTTTCATCTATCATGTTCTTCCATTATGGCCTCCCTTTCCCTTTCATCTACCATGTTCTCCCTTTTTCCAATGCCTTGACTGTGGTTGTTTTCCTTTAATTTCCTCCATTGTGCCCCCTTGAGGCACTAACAGGGATTTCTGTAATATCCTCTATCTATGGGCTCATGCTCTTAAGGTTCTGATATGACCAAGCCTTTAATTTCGACTTCTTTAGGGAATAGCAGCACCGGTTCTGGTAAGCCCTAATCTTTGGAAGTGCTTCTTTTCAGTCGATTAATCGATCAGGATTTATCTAATTTCCTCCTAAAGCCAAAAAAAACGTCTTTTAAGGTTCCCACAGAGACCTCATGCCTGCTATTTGCGGTACCCAAAAGAAACGCTTGAATCAGAATCCAACACCTAAACTTTTCTTTAGAACAAGCCTCCCATGCAGCATTTATCCAAACCTGTAAGTCTTCCCATAACTCTATCAATAACTACCTTCAACTATCTCATGCAACATTTATCCAAACCTGTAAGTCTTCAGGTAATTGTATCCATCAATAACTACCTTCAACTCAGAGGACTAGTGTGTGATGTGTGATAATTTTCAGTATATCATGATGAGAAATGACAAAAAAAATAGTCTGACAGTGAAGAAGCAAGAATGGCAACTCCAGGAATCCAACAATATTTGACATAGCTTTGAAAAAAAAATTCCTAAATGTGAATATAAACTTAGGATTGAGATGTTAATCAAATGGTCTGCAAATACTTGTTCTTCCACCTGGATTATATGATGTATAGTCCTTTAAAATTATAAAATATTAGATGCAATTGTAAGATGGAATGATGTGAAAGAGAATCATGCAACAAAATTCATATAGACATTAAGATAAACATTATGGCTCTGGTAATCTTGTAAGCATATGCTCCTGCTGGATACCCAACAATAAAAATCGTAATAGGACAATACAGAGGACACACTATAATATCAATGAAAATCACACTGATATTCTTTCATCATGGTGTTCCATTTCCTAACATCACAATACATTGACATTGGACTCAAGAACAACCCATCCCCATCCAGTTTACAACCCCAAAACTCACTTATTTCTGTATAATCATCCATGAAGATCAAGCTAAGCAGCAGGCAAAATATCTGTTGAGCCACCTCCTCTTCTGCAAAACCAAAAAAGAAAAACACATCAGCCCACTGTAATCACAATGAAACCATCAGAAGCCATCACAAATTCATACATATTATATACTTACAGGAATATTAGGCTCTATACTGTTCTGATCTTGGTGTGAAATAAGATTATTATCATCGTTTCTGACATTATTAGTATCCTCCACGCCGATTTCAATCTTGTTTTGCTTTTTATTCTCTCTAACAGTGGCAAATACCATGGAGTAGTCTGTGGGCATTGTTGAGCTCTCCCACCCACCAAATTTGGGCACCGCCATGAATGAATAACTGACCTTTAATTCTGAAACATAATCACATAAACCCCCATTATTATCAATAACAAGCCACAGCCGAGGGAAAAAAAAATCAAAAGAAACATAATTTCATAACCCCAGGGCAAAAGAAACAGGGCATAATTAAGAAACCCCAACCCACAAACAGGGGAAAAAAATTAAAAGAACTCTATAGAAACAATATGGCTAACCTGATCTGAGAGTTGATGGCTGCTGCTTAAGACCTTCCTTGGCCTCTACTTCAAAGCTTCTGTGTTTTGGTAATGAAAGAAATGATGAAGAGGGCAGAAGGTATTCCTTCTATATATCTGAGAAGTGTTGAACTTGGTGGTCTTCTTGTTATTTCTGTGAACGCTGCAACGGACAATTGCAGTAGACCAGAATGCAGATTCGTGCGTACACGCAATATCCAGCGAAAGACAGCGAGGCAACACTAACGTGTGTTGTTCCACTTGTTGCTTATTCGCTTTCGCCAAAACTTGCACATTTATTTATAAATTTTGTCAGCCTGTAAATCTGTGTACCATTGATTGTGGACCTTGTCATACTTTCACCCTGTCAACAGATCATGTTCTCTCATCCACTCGTTTCCAGTTTTCAAAACAAAGTTGCTGACACCATAGAATACCGTGTCAACAGATAATCTACTTTCCTCCCTCCTTACTATTTTTTTATTTTTTTTTTTTTTCCCCGAAGGTGGCAAAACCTATCAAACTCAGGTGTCAAACCAACAGTGAGGACAGCCATCTCTGGCTGCTATCCGCGAATGTCGGTTTGACTCATCACTGTTATCAAGGAAAACCACGCCACCTGTAATAACCCGTTGGTGGTCCGTAAGGGAGCAGGCTTTCACTCCTGCCAGATGCCTCTGGGTCTTGGGCCGTTAACCTGTTTCCTTACGTCCGAGGAAGACGAGCTCTTAGCCAAGCAGAAGCAGTTTTACGGCATACTCCAGGCCAAACTTTATTTATTTGTTAGATGAGATATTTCAGGAAAAGTAATTAATCTTATTGATTTTGAAAAAATAAAAATTATTAATTAATATATGGAAATATAATGGGTTATGAATATGTTCTAAAATTGTTTTTGTTTGGTTAAGAGCTTGTTTCTGTTTGTTTATACAAGGAAAACAAATTAATGGCCCAAGACTTACAGGCATGTGACACGAGTGAAAGTCTGCGCTTTTATGATCACCCACTGGTTATTCCAGATGGTGTGGTTTTCTTTTAATAACGTTGATGAGTGAGCATGCATTCTCGATAACAGCCAGAGATAGCTATTCTGGTTGTTGGTTTGACCACTGAGTTATGATAGGTTTTCCCATGTACAAAAAAAAATATAGAAATATAAAACAGGGTAACTACCCAAGACTGAGAGGTATTTGGGAGTGAAAATCTGCCCCCTAAGGACTACTAGCCACTTAGTTATTCCAGGTGGCCTGCATTCACCAGTAACAACTGGAGATGAGGTATTTTGGTGGAGTGAAACTCTCCCCCTAAGGACTACTAAACAGGTTATTCTTGCATTCACGGGTAATAATGACAGATGGTTGTCCTAGTGTGCATTCACCGGTATCGTTAGAGACTGAGTTAGGATAGGTTTTCCCACTTGTGTATAAAAAAAATAAAAATCATATGTATTTTATTGTAATAGGCGTGGAGTAAGGATATCATATATTTTATTCAAATGGGTTAATAGTATTTACCTTAAAACTAGTTCGTTTTTTTAACACAAGGAAATAACTCAGATTTAGAAGCATTTGGTAGAAGGGAAAGCTAGGTTTTCCCACTTGTGTATAAAAAAAATTAAAAAATCATATGTATTTTATTGTAATGGGGGTGGAGTAAGGATATCATATATTTTATTCAAATGGTAGAAGGGAAAGCTAGGTTTTCCCACTTGTGTATAAAAATAAAAAAAAATAAAAATCATATGTATTTTATTGTAATGGGCGTGGAGTAAGGATATCATATATTTTATTCAAATGGGTTAATAGTATTTACCCTAAAACTAGTTCCTTTTTTTTAACACAAGGAAATAACTCAGATTTAGAAGCATTTGGTAGAAGGGAAAGCTTGTTCCAGTAAAGACCAACCACTAACAAGATAATTCCACATAGTATATAATTTAGTAATAACAATGAATCAACTTATATTGATGAATAAGAGAAGACCAAGAGTTTCGAGTACATTGGTATGGGGGAGAAGGAACAAGCATGAAGGCAGAAGTTGTTGCTCTTTGGGGATTATTATGGTTTATTAAGTTTTTGGATATCCCTCGAGTACAAATTTTTGGGGATTCCAAATGCTTAATAGATCATGTAAATGGAAAGAACAATATTCAACAGGCCTCCCTACAAGGCTGGATGAGACACATAAAAAACATATGGAACTCCTTTCAAAAACCATCCATTCAGTGCATTAACAGGGCACATAACAAAAAAGGGACCAATAGCCACAGAAGAAGAAATGTATATCATGATCAAAATGGGAGAAAACGAGACAGAAGTAGAAAGTCTAAAAGTGCCAGGATAGGGCACGGAAGACTATATAAAAAAGTAGAACTCCAATACCAATAAGTTAAAAAAAATGCCAACTGTATACAAAATGTGTAAATGCCCTGTGACATATCTAGAGCCTAGCGTCTTTTGATTATTATGTGATAGATTTGTAGATATCGCAGAGAAATCATAGTTCCACAATTGTCGTAAATTGTAATCTATAGTTCAGTTATATGTATGTAGAATATTTTCTACCCATATAATTATGTTGTGAATTCCACAAAACTTATGAGACGATTTGTCCTTCATAATTATGCACTATTTTAACCTAATATAAAACAGATGGTTTTTTCTTACTGAAAAAAATAAATAATAATCAACAATAACTTTCTTCATTACTAATATAACAATTAAATTATAACAAATTTTCCAGCGATATAAAACTAATATTATTTTATTCTAAAATCATTATGATTTGGTCATAGCGTTTCTCCCGGTCAATTGTGATGGCGCTGACGCCCAATCTATTCTAACGATGTTTTGAACACTTACGTAACATACAGATAATTGAATCTCCATAGAAGTCCAGGCTTGAAAGGTATGTGAAAGAAAATTCAAAAGAGAGAGATCATTTGAATTCGTGTGGCGGGGGTACATGCAAATATGGATAAGAAATCTGCAACCACTTGAATTAAATTAAGATAAATGTATCTTTATAATCATGTGAATTAAGTTAATTGGGTCACTAAAGCCAATTTTTTAATTTCTAAACATAGTATCTGGTATGTTTTATAAAATTATATGTTAGCATCTGCTTATTGCTATTATCAAATGTTTTAAAATATATTATAATGAGCGGCTGTTTGGTATGTTTTGTGTTATTATCCATTTATTGTTATTATTAAATATTTAAAAAATTAGTATGATGATTTAGTTATGGTAAATAGAATATAATATTGTAGTTTATTTGTAAGATGTTGAATCCATATATTCAAAAATGTGATTTGAATAACAAAAAATTAAATTTGATCCAAAAAATATACAAAATTTTAATCATAATTTCTAAAATATGTAATAGCTAAATACTCCTATAATATTTATGATTTATATATAAAATATTCATTTATCAAAATATATCTTTACATATATATATATTACTTATAGTTATTAATTAGATTTATTTCATGTAATTAAAAAACATGATAAATATTTTTTATTCAAATTTATTTTTTATAAATAATATGATGAATTTGAAATTATAACTCTAATGAAAATTTTCACATATAAGGAAGGAAACAGGTTTCTCAGGCCCTTCAAGATGTTGCCTTTGTTATCAAGATGAAGAAGACGAGGAACACCTTCTCAATGGATGCAGCATGGCCCAATTCCAATGGGATAAGACTAGAAACTTATTCTCGACCACAGAACGAAATCCACAGGATATAATTCAAACCCTATGTGACTGGGGAGAAGGAAAGTTCAAAAGCAAGGTAGTAAGAAGAGCTTGGAACATGGCGGCAGGCTTCAATGTGTGGAATCTTTGGAAAGAGAGAAATGGTCGAATCTTCAAGGGGAAAACATCAAATCCGAAAGAAGTTTGGAAAAGAACCCTAAGACAAATAAGAGAATCAATCCTCGCGGAAAATTGGGCAGAAGAAGATTGGAAGACCTCTGAGGAAGAAGCAGAAATCCTAAAAAGGTTGAACTTGGAACAAGGAATGGTCTACCAACAAAAAGCAAAGCAACACCAACCTATCGTGGGCCAAAGTCATGCAGTCTATCGTAAGCCACCGGAAGGGTTTATCAAGCTCAACTTTGACGGGGCAGCAAAGGGGAATCCAAGTCTAGCAGGATTTGGAGGAATCTTTAGAAATAGACAAGGAGAGGTAGAATGGATCTATGCAGAACACGAAGGAACAATGAGTAATAACGAGGCGGAATTTATGGCAGTTTATCAAGGTCTCAAAATTGCTATAAGAAATGGATATAGGAAGATAGAGATCGAAGGTGATTCAGCCCTGGTCATAAGCACCATAAGAAAATTAATACAAGGGAAACAGTGGGAGAAGGTAGTTAAAAGCTGGAGAACAGCGAGTATAGTCCAAGAAATCGAGGAAACACTGAAAGGGATCGATTACAAGATCACCTCGCATGTCAGAAGAGAAGGAAATAAGCCCGCGGATTGCTTGGCCAATTGGGGAAGTAAGGAATCACTGGCGAAAGTGGATGACAGCTGGACTAATCAAGCAGCGATGACAAGATGGGACGGTTTAAAACAGCTCATAGACAATGATAACCATGAAACAGCATAATGGTAATCAAAAAATCGCGAGGATCTGGAGAAGGAAAATAAGGCAGGTTTATTCGGCAGCGAAGACAGGACAGAAGGACGGCGGCCTCACCTCCCTGACATCAGCATTTAATGATAATTCAGAACAGCAGGTACGCAGCCCAAAACAAAAACCGGAAAACACCGAAGAAAGCATCATTCAAGGCGCAAGGGAGAAAGGAAGTGGAGAGCAAACCCATCATAAGCGAAAAGGTGGCGAGAATTCTATAAGGTGGAACAGGAGAAGGATGACAGGCAGCGAGAAGCCGAAGAAGGTGGCGAGAGAAGGAGAGACTTGAAAAGGAACCAAAATCAACGCCTCAACCGTACCAAAATGGTTGAGAAATGGGATAAGACAGTCCAGGCAGAGAGGGAGGCAGTACGCGACAGGCATTTCGAATGGGGTAGAGTAAAAATCGAAATAGAAAGCTCAGATGAAATGGAGTATAACCAGGGGGAAGGTTTCAGGAGCAAGCATTTTGAAACAGGGCAAAGCAGTAAAGGAACTAAGCGGGGCAGAAAGGATGGAAGCAGGAAGGCGCGTGAACAGAGAGGCAGAGGTAGACTCCGACAACCAATCATCAACGAGGAGGGTAATCAGACGCAGAGAAGACGAAAAAGGGGGAAGAAATCGATCCGCATGGCAGTGCACAAAGCAGAACAGGCATACAATTTGGAGACAAATGTAGACATAAGGAAAATTATTGATGTTATGGAGGACAGAGTATTGGAGGAACCGTCCGACCCGGAGATGGAAGAATGGACTTCTCAGCTGCCGGACCCAGGCAACACGCGAGGCAGATTAACCCTTTACCGCCGCGCTCTTCACACATACTGGGTGCTGAAGCATCTCTTGGCAAAGGCCATGGAGCAAGTAGCGGCTGAGATGGTGGAAATGGCTCAGGAAACGACGGCAGCGAAGAAGGAGGTGGCGAACGTTGAAGGGCTGCTCCGTCAACAGAACGAACAACTCAAGGAAATTCAAGAGATGCTGAAGGAGCTGGGGAAGACCAACGACAACAATGAATCCAGAAGAGGAAATGCGGAGAATTGAGAGGCCTGTTAACTGTCTTCTTTTTGAATTTAGAATGATATTGCTCTGGTTTTTGAATATTAGTTTGCATGCCATAGCAACAGTAGTAAAGTTGGGTCTGTTAGTAAATCTTGGAAAGAATAGTTTTTTGGAAAAACCTGGCAAGATAGGGCTTAATGTCCTGCAAAGTTTTTTGATAGTATTCAGCATGAAAAGCATTATTGAACGTCTGATGAATAGGAGTCAACAGATCCGGTTTCCCAGTTGGGCGGATTGAGGTTCCTAAGTTTATACTTTTAAATTTGATGTAGATAATAGAAATACCATAGCTTACAAAAAAAAAGAAAATTTTCACATATAAAAAAATTTATTTATAAAAATAATTATAAATTTAATATAAATTAAAATAAAACTTTACTCATATTCATTTAAAAAATATATAAATTAAAATAAAACTTTACTCATATTCATTTAAAAAAAATTCACAGAGAAAACTTCACTTATAAAAATAATAAAAAATAAAAAAATTTAATAATATAATTAATATAAATTAAAATAGAAGTATACACATATTCATTTCAAGTAGTAATTTATTAATCTCTTTTTCAACGTTATGGAGTCAAAGTTTAGATTTGCTAATTATTTACACAATATCTGCATTTGAATTGTTAGCCTCCCAACAAAATTATCATGGTGCATTTGAATGACTAGCCGTTATGGAGTCAAAGTTTAGATTTGCTAATTATTTACACAATATCTGCATTTGAATTGTTAGCCTCCCAACAAAATTATCATGGTGCATTTGAATGACTAGCCTCCAAAGGTAATTCTTATTTATTTTCGGAGTCAAAGTTTAGATTTGCTAATTCCTAACAAACATGTTAGAGGTAATTCCTATTTATTTTCTTACATGGGTTTTCATTAATGACTAGCCTCCAAAGGTAATTCTTATTTATTTTCGGAGTCAAAGTTTAGATTTGCTAATTCCTAACAAACATGTTAGAGGTAATTCCTATTTATTTTCTTACATGGGTTTTTATTTTCTTACATGGGTTTTCATTTCTTTTCATAAATATGTAGCTGTTGAATAGAAAAGAGAATAAGCAATTATTGGTACGTAACAAATAATATGTTTAGGTAATTATTTTCACACATGGTTTTGAATATGTAATTGTTGACTGGAAAATAGAATAAACAAACAAAATACACTGCGCCTAACTTTACCCAACAAAAATGGCGAGATGAAGCCCAGCTAAGCAATAACAAGTATTTGTTGAACCTTTCCATATATATTAAAATGATTTATAAACTAGTTTAAATTTATCTCATATAAATTTTTAAAATTTGTAAAAATATTTTTGAACTTTTCAATATTTATTAAAGTTTAAATTTATCTCGACTAATTTTCTAAAATTTGTAAAAAATAATTATGTTGATAAGAAATTTTCACTTTTAAGTATTTTAAATATAAGATTAAAATAAAATTATATTAGTTATTTTTCAAACATAAGGTTAAAATAAAATTTGGTGAGTTATTTTATATATTTGAAAATGTAATAAAATGGATTTAGGATTTGTGATGATTGATTTATAAATTATGGTGGATATTTTATTGTTTGATATAAAATTTATTGAAATTTTGAAATTTTATTATGAGGGTTAATTTTTGTTTAGATTTCTAGATTTGTTAAATTATTATTTTAATGATAAATGTAATATATGAAATAGGAAAAATAGAGAATAGTAAAAACCGAACACTTCCAAATCACAATGATACAATATATACTCTAAGAAACTTTTATAAGATAAAAATTAGTTCGAAGGTGAGGTTGTTATGCTCTCTCTTTCTTAGAATGGAAATGGTGCAAATCTAAAAGAGTGAGACATGTGGCCACTATGTTTTCTCTCTCCCTATCCAATCTCAACAACTCTACTCATCTAAGGCACAAAATACACTCGAATAGAATGGAACCCTTTTTCCTCCTAATAGCCCAATTATAACATAGCTCAATAACCTACTAGTTGTTAAGTTTGACTCTTTCAACCCTTAACTAGAGTTACAATATTGACTCTTCTAGAGTCTTCTTCATCATGTTCACATGGCTAGCCCATTTTCCATGTGTAATGGGGCTAACGTGGCATCTTTTTGCATCATGGTGATCAAAATAAGAAGATTTACTTCTAACTAAGACAATGTTTGCATATGGACTCCATTTTAGGTCTTTAGTACGTCGTTGGGAAGGTATTTAAGCATAGAACAATGACAGGGGGTCTACATAAGCGAGATTTTTTGGACCCAAAAAAGATTTAGGAATGCCTCAAACTACCTATGTAAATTTTAAAACCCTAATTTGCCAGATTGGGACTTGCTAGTAAAAATGGTCCTATGAGTTGATTCCTCCAATTTTTCCACTCTGAAAACATCAAGATGGATGGAAAATAATATGATGATCTAATCTAGATCATACTTTCCCATTTTGGGAGGCTTTTGGTCCCCAAAATCTTTTACTGAATGAGGTGAGGAAATTTATCCTCTACCTTCTCCTTGGAATACCATTTAACCTTGCATGGAAGTTGTCCTTTCAACCTAATCTACCAAAGGTTATATTTCCTTTGTCTTATAGTTCTAGATCACTTATGCAAAACCATATCCTCTGTCAACCTTTCCTGAGCATCTATTGTTAAAAGCTCTACAAAAGGTAAGACTTGTTTCTCTTACTAATCTCACATGGAAGGGTCATAGAGTTTCAGATTTTGCACATTAACAACAAAGTAATTGCACATGTATGGGGGTAGACTTAGATTATAGGCATTATATCCCACCTTTTTCAGTATCTTAAACATAACATATTGCAAAGAATTGATTTTATTACTAAGAATCTTTAGCTTCACATTGTTCAACTATAACCATACTTTGCCTCCCACTTTGACTGACTTCTTTGTCTTGTGTTGATTATGCTTGTATTTTTCTTGTGACTTTTGTAGTGTCTCTTGTACTTGTAGATGGATCTATCTAATCTTCTCAACAATTTTTTCTACCTTTGAGACATCTCTTTTAAGATCCTCCCTCACTCCTCCTTATTTCCCATATGCAATATCTAGAGAAGGTGGAAAATATCCAAAACAAGCTTCAAATAGGGACTTACCAATAGACATGGGGACTGCTCTGTTATAAGAGTGATGTATATATACTAGATTTCCATCCCAAGTCTTTTTTATGCTTCATATTGTAACTCCTCGCAAGCTACACCAAAGTCCTATAGATTACTTATGTTTTCTCATTTTCTTATGGATGGAATGTTTTAGACCTCTTCAACTTCATGTTTAGCTTCTCCCACAATGTAGTCCAAAATGCACTAAGAAATGTTGTGTCCTTGTTTAAAAAAATGCTTCTTGGGATTCCAAAGTGCACTAAGATCCATCCAAAGAACAAGTTTGTTTCTTCTTGGCCTACTGATCCGGATTTAAACAGGACGCAACAAATTACAGAGATAACCATAAACACATATATGCAATGGAAATAATACTTCATTTCATTAATGTAAAATATTGAAATACGCTTACAAACAGTAATGGAAATAAACCAGCTAGGGCGATGGTAGCTTATCTCTGAGAAGAGATGTGGCAGCTACATGCCTTTGAACTATCTTACAATGAGGCTCGAAGGCCTATTTATTGTTGAGAAACAATGAAAAACCCTAAACATCCAAAAACCTAACCCTAGAAGATGAAACACCAAATTGTGGGCCTCATTTGGGTAAATTGGTACATCAACCTCCCGGGGTCATAACTTTGGCATATGATCTTCGTTTGACGCGCACAATATCTCGTCAGAAAGATCTATCTGAGAACTACAACTTTGGGAAGAGCAACATTGGTTCATAAACCCATGTTGCTCCCAATTTTCCCAAAAAACATTTTTTAGGGCCTCAAAACGGCTCTAGAAGTTCAGGACCCGAAAAACTGCTAAAAATAGTAAGTTGTGCTACAATTAAGGAAACTGAAAATGCTGAGAGAAATAATGGTGGGGTTCCAAGTGGACTTGGCAGGTGGCCACCAATATCCACCTGGATCATTCCTCCCCCCTTAGGAAGCAATGGTCCCAATTGCGTTGAGTTCCTCCATGAGATGAGGAAACTTCTATTGAACTTGGTCCCTAGTGAGCCACTTGCCCTGGTGAAGAAGTTGGCCTGCTTTGACAACTCAATATAGTTGGATATTCTGTTGGCGAGTGTGCTTGATTTGTCTATCCATGATCCTATCAGTTGCAGCCTGTTCCATGCAATCTGGATTTAATTTTGTGGGTGTGAGTTGTTCTGCAATGTCGGATGTGTCTAGTAATGGTGGAAAGTATGGCCGAAGGCGGTCCACATTGAACATTGGGTGAAGGCCAAGGAATGGGGGAATGCTGAGCTCAAATACATTGTCTCCCACAGCCTTAGTAATGGTGTAAGGACCATATCGGAGTGGTCTCAGTTTCCAATAGGCTCCAATAAGGCGTTCCTTTTGCAAATGCAACCAGACTTTGTCACCCACTTGAAACTTGTGTGGCACCCGATGTTGATCATGTCGCTACTTGTACTTGGCATTTGATTTCTCCAGAATGTCATGGACCTGCTGGCGAATATGTTGGATGTGCTCAATGAAGCTGGTTGTCTTATCTGTTTCGAAGTGGACATGAGTCGAATCTGTGTGAGTAGTTGCAAATGGCATGGCCACATCAATGGGGCATAGTGGCTAGAATCCCAAGCCCACCTGAAAAGGGCTGTGGCCAGTCGAGCTGTGAAGAGCTTGGTTGCAATTGTGCTAAACTTAAGGGAGGTTCTCGTCCCATGTGCGTGGATGCTTTGAGTTGTACATGTGCAGAATGTGTACAATAATCCTATTGATAACCTCTGTCTTGCCATCAGTTTAAGGATAGAAGGCTGTGGACTTAGTGAGTTTGGTGTCCAGCATCGACCAGAGACTGAACCAAAATGTACTGAGGAACCAACTGTCCCGACCTGAGATGATAGACTATGGGATCCCAAAGTGCACCCACACTCGTTCAAAGAAGAGTTTAGCAGGGGCTTCTACTGTGATATTCTTCTTGTAGGCCGCCATAATGGCCATCTTCAAGAACCTGTCGATGACCACAAAAACACAGTCATTTCCATGCTTAGTGGAAGAAAGGCTTGGCATGTAATCCATGGAGATGAATTCCCAAGGTCGACTAGGGGTAGGAAGCGGGGTATAGAGGCCTTGCTTCTTGATGGTCGGTTTGGCAATGGTGCAGGCAGTACATGATCTAATGTACTTCCCGACATCCTGTCGAAGATTCAGCCAATAGAAATACTTTTGCAGTACTGTCATTGTTTTCTCGACCCCGAAATGCCCAGTAGCCCGACTGTAATGTGCTTCCCAAATCATCTTGGCATGCTCGCTTAAAGGGACACAAAGGTGACCCAGGTGGCATAACAGGGCATCCTGGAGGTGAAAATCTGGAACATGTTGACCCTCCAAGAGCGTCTGGTATGTGTGGCCGAATTCTGGGTTGCTTTTGTAGAGAAGTGGCCAATCAGAAGTCTCATGCCCACAAGAGTTGAGCACGGTGGTTAACGCCATGATCGGTGGTCGACTGAGGCAATCTGCAACATTATTGGTGCTGCCCTTCTTATACTTGATATTCAAACGGAACTGTTGCAAGTATGTAGACCACTTCTGATGGTGATCATTATGTAATTTCCCTTGGGTCTGTATGAACTGTAGGGGTTGGTGGTCTGTGTGGATGACCGTTTCCTTCCCCAAAATGTAATGCTTCCATTGTCGGCAATCCTGCAAAATGGAATACATCTCTTTGTCATAAGTGGGATACTTTCAGACTGTGTCTAAAAGTGTCACACTGTGACCTGCCACTAGATGCTTATGTTGAGTAAGGACTGCCCCAATAGCATAGTCAGAGGCATCTATCTCGACCTCAAACGGTTGTTGCAAATCTGGTAATGCGAGCACTGGTGCCATGCAGAGGCGATCTTTTAACTCTATGAATGCCTTCTGTTGAGATTCAGACCAGAAGAATTTTTCTTTCGCTCCTCCCTTGGTGACTTGACTCAAGGACCAAGTGATATGAGAAAACCCCAACGCGAACGTGCAGTAGAGGTTGGAAAGACCTAGAAAACTGCGGAGCTCTGTCAAAGTGGTTGGAGATGGCCAATCCCGAATGACTTGGATCTTGGCTGGATCCAAATGCACCCCCTTTTCATCAATAATGTATCCCAGATACTGAACTTGGGTCATGCCAAAAGTGCATTTCTCCAAATTGGCACATAGCTTGTGTTGCCGCAATGTTTGGAGAACTTGTCGGATATGGTGGAGGTGCTCTTCCCAACTCTAGCTGAAGATCAGGATATCATCCAAGTATACCACTACAAATGAGTTGGTGAATGGGTGCAAGATGTCATCCATTAGCCTCATGAAGGTTGCTGGAGCATTCGTCAATCCGAAAGGCATAACCAACCATTCGAAAAGGCCCTCCTTGGCTTTGAAGGGAGTCTTCCACACATCAGAGGGTTTGATCGGTACCTAGTGATATCCTGACTTCAGATCGATCTTGCTAAAATATTTTCCCCCCCTTAGTTGGTCCAGGAGGTCATCAATCCGCTGGATCGGATACCTATTACGGACAGTGATCTTGTTCAGCGCCCGATAGTCAATATAGAGTCTCCAAGCCCCATCCTTCTTCTGTACCAATACGATCGGGCTCCCATAAGGTGATGAACTCAGACGGACATGACCTTTTTGTAGCAGCTCCTGAATCTGCCTCTTGATTTCATCGTTCTCCAGATTGTAGCCCCAATAGATTGGTCCATTGGGTAGCAGCGCACCTGGGGTCAGATTGATGGAGTGCTTGACCTGGTAGTGGAGAGGAACCCCTACGGGGCAGGTGAAGATATCCTCATACTGCTCCACGACCTTGTCCATCTAGAATTGTCGTGCGGAGGGGCCCTGTCTAGAGGTCGTGGCCACCATCTTCTTCTTTCCTTGAGGGTGTATCATCAGGAAAACAAATTTTCTGGTTTTGGAAATGAGCTTACTGCATTGTTTGCAGTAACCAAAGAGATGGTGGTAGGTGGTGCTACCTCCAGATATCCTGTACAACTTATTTCCCAATGTAACAATAACAACACGGGGCCTTGATTCATACATAGAATGTCGCTTCCACAAGTAGGGTTGTCCTAATAATACATCACAAACTTTAAGGGGAGCAATGTCACACAATACCTCATCCGTGAAGGGCTTGATGTTGTATGGAAGGCGACACTGTTGGCTCACGCGAAGATCCCATCCTTGGTGAAGCCACCCGATGGTGTACAGTTGTGGATGTGCTGTGGTTGGTAAGCCCAACCGCTTCACGACCTCTGCCGAAATGAGGTTCTTCTGGCTCCCGCTATCGACAATGAATTATAGTAGGGAGCCCTTTACCCACATATGGGAGTGGAAGAGACACTCCTCCTCCTCTGGATCTTCGGGGTTCCTCCTTCTGTATCTTCGTGGTGGCAACGGTGGCATTGGGCTTTGCATTGATAATCTTCTTCCCTTTGTCATTCCCCTTGTCGGGTTCTGACTCAGAGTCAAAACATGCATCTGATTCTGAAACCTTTAGCTCAACCACCAGTGACTGCTTGGCCCGACACTCACTTGTGTTGTGAGTGGAGCTCTTATGGAACTCACATCATTTTCCCGTGTCCTTTTTCGGCTTCGTGGTGCTGTTCTTTGCTTGCATCTTTGGCGGGTTGTCTTGGGCTGCCCCGCCTTGGCTTTGTCCTTTGTTTTGTGGTTTAGGGGCACCTTTCCCTTGCTTCGGATTCGCAGATCCAAAGTCTCGCTTCTTCTGTTTAAACTTCTACTCGACCTTGACGGCATATCGATATGCTGTGCCGAGCGAGGAGATGTTCAAGAATTCTATTTCTTCCTGGATGTACTTGTGCAGGAAGCCGCGATATTTGAGTATCAAATGCTACTCTGAATCCTTGATACCCAACTTTGTGCGAAGGGTATGGAAAAGATTGGTAAACTCCGGCACGTCTTGGTCCCTTCACTGCCACAGCGTGGTCCATTTTATGTATTGATCCTCATAGCTTCCAACAGGGTAGTACTGCTCCTTGATGGCATCCCAGAATGAATTCTAGGTGGGTGCAGTTGAAAATAGTGAGCCGGTATTTTCATCCTTCTGCTCGCAGTAGGTTTCCCACCAGTCCTTAACGTGGGGGGCTGCTTTGAGAAGAGCGAAAACAATCTTTTACCGACTCGAAAATTCATGAACAGAAAAATAACCCTCTAGCAGATTTAACCATTTATCTACAGCATCTGCGTCTATCTGACCCTCGAATATGGGGATTTCAAAATTAACTTGTACCTTAAAGGGCGTGGTGTTCCCAGAGTAGCTGATGGAAGCCGATGCGTCGCTTCTGGGTAGCCGCTGAAGGATCTGGGCAAAGTTGTCCATCATCGCGTTCCTTTGTCACTCGAGGGCTTCTTCAAGAAAGATTTTGATAGGATCTCCTGCCCCCTCATCTTTCTTCTCATCTGCCATGGGAAGCCGTCGGGATTTGCGAGGCTGGTCTTGCAAAGGTTCGGCCAGTTCAAGCCCTAACTCCTTATATCCCGACCTCGTTGGGGACAAGCAAAGAAAAACAGAGAAAAAGCAGTCCCTTATGATACCACTGATCCGGATTTAAAGAGGAACACAACAAATTACAGAGATAACCATAAACACAGATATGCAGTAGAAATAATAATTCATTCCATTAATGTAAAATACTAAAATACGCTTACAAACAGTAATGGAAATAAACCAACTAGGGCAATGGTAGCTTATCTCTGAGAAGAGATGTGGCAACTACGTGCCTCTAAACTATCTTACAATGAGGCTCAAAGGCCTATTTTGTTGTGAAACAATGGAAAACCCTAAACGTCCAAAAACCTAACTCTAGAAGATGAAACACCAAACTGTGGGCCCCATTTGGGTAAATTGGTACATCAATTTCCCGGGGTCGTAACTTTAGCATATGATCTTCGTTTGACGCGCACAGTATCTCGTTAGAAAGATCTATCCGAGAACTACAACTTTGGGAAGAGAAATATCAGTCCATGGACCCATGTTGCTCCCAATTTTCCCAAAAAACGTCGTTTAGGGCCTCAAAATGGCTCCAAAAGTTCAGGACCCGAAAAACTGCTAAAAATATTAAGTTGTGCTACAATTAAGGAAAATAAAAATGCTGAGAGAAACAATGGTGGGGGTCCAAGTGGACTTGGTAGGTGGCCACCAATATCCACCTGGATCACCTACTTGTGGTCATTTTACAAGGCATGATAATGCACATCTTGAAGAACCTATTATTTATTGTGAACAGATGGTCATGTGTCTTCCTAATCATTGGTACAACTCCCACAAAGTCCATGTAAATGATTTCACAAGGAGAAGTAGAAATAGGTAAGGTATTGGTACAACAAAGCATGCATCTTCTTATGAACCTAGCTACATATTCTTGCATCCTCAGCCAATGCACATACCTTTGTAACTTGGTTGCTATCTTCCCTACACCAAAATGTCCTATAACCTTGGAGGTGTGAGCCTCTCTCATTAGCTAAGTGAATCACCTTTAGTAACACATAAATTTCCCAACTTGTAGGGTAACCAATTCTAGAGATGGTAGTCAATTTTGTTGTCACTATCATGCACATGATTCTAACTTTGTAACTATTGAAACACCTCCTAATTCCTCACCCTCTATGTATGCCTCTCATGCATCATGGGCGAAGTTATCCATGTGCATCAAAGTTCCCAAAGTTGTCATATTTGATGTTGGTGGTCTTGAAAGCATGTCATCCAACTTATTTTTGATTCCCTTCTTATGCTTAATCTTCAAATGATACCGTTGTAAAACCCCATCCACTTATAACACATGGTTTCTTGGGCTTGCAGGTACTACAACAACTAGTCATATTTGTGGATTACTATCTCCTTTCCCATCAGATAGTGTTTCCACTTTTTCACCTCTTACACCAAAGCATAAATATTGTTGTCATATGCAAGGTAGTTTAAAACCACCCAATGGAACACTTTAGAATGGTATCATGCACCTTCCTCCCTACATCAAGAACGCTCCCATAACATACCCACTTATATTTGTCTCCACTTCAAAGGGTTTTGGCAAGTTTAATAATGCAAGAATTGATATTTAACTGATTTTCTTCTTTAACTGGGCAACCAAGAAAGGCTTACCAATCAGAAACATCTAACTGATTGGACAACAAGGAAAAAGCACACTACTTTCTTGGCAACATCTAAAACACAAAAAGAAGGAAACATAAAAAACTAGTAAATATGGAAACATCTCTATAATTGTTTTATCTAATAATATAATTGATTTTTATCTCATATATTTTGTAATTAAAAATGCATAAGGAGAATGTTTGCATTGTTTATAAAATGCTCATCTCTCCCTCATAATAAGATGGTGGTATTGTTTTCTAGAACATTTGTGTTTTTCTCTCATTTTCTGAATCTTTTTAGATCTTCATGTAGATCAATTGGTATTAGAGCATAAGATCTTGAAAGCCATCCACTTGTTCAAAGAATTTTTTTTTTTTTGGGTTTGTGGCTTAACAATTTAGGACCCTTCTTAGTGCGCCCTCCTTGCTTCAAATTCCCATCACAAATTGTCGCTTGGGGTCATACCTTTCAATTCCTTTAGTGGATGAAAATCATACCGCCTCGTCGAGAACCCTCAACCGAGGACTCACCAATCCATGATATAGCCATGGTTATTCAAGAGCTAATTACATTGCAACAATAGACACACCCTCCTGTACAAATGCAGTTGGATACATGCTTTCAATTGCCCAAATTATTGGGCCAAATGAATGGAGAGGTCGTCGATTCTTGGCTCTGCAGTCTCTCTACCTATTTCAAAATGTGTCCCACGATGGAAGAGGACATGAAGCTTCAAATCACCAGTCTACAGTTGGAGGGCCTGTCGCAAACATGGTGGGATACTCAACTCGAGAATATATCCTTGGTTGTTAAGCTCGGGGACCAAGCCAAGACCAGATTCACACATATCACATCTTGGGATGACTTCTGTCAACCCTTAAGAGCACGCTTTTACCCCCTGGGATATCTCGAGAATCTCCTTTCCAAATGGTTGCAACTCTGACAACTACCCAATCAATCAATGCACGTATACATTGATGTCTTCTGCAAATTGTGCATTCAAATCCATATCTTTGATCCAGAAGAGGTATTAATTATTAAATTTAATTCGAGTCTACTAATGGTTTTTTGTTAAGAAGTTGAGTTGTTTGATAGTACTTCCTTAGACAAGGCCTTTATTCAGGCCTTGGATGTAGAATGTAAAGTGGCTCCTCAAAACCGATCTCATCAAACCAAAAATGGTCCATCTCCTGCTAGTCCATCTAATGTGGCCCCTTCCTCATCCCCCTAGTGTACATTTCATAATACCAACACACATGCTTCAACATACTATCGTGTCCTTCAAAATATGCACCCCAACAAGGCTCTTTTTACAGAGGTAGAGAAACCAAATTTCCCTAGCTCACTTGCAGTTGTTTCTCTTGACAATCCTACCGAAGTAGACCCCTCTCTCATCCTCATGACTGCTAATGAATCTGACACCTCTGTTGCACCTCTATTTACTCATAATTGTCAAATCAAACATGACTTGGTGACTCTTATCCTTGACAATGGGAGTCAAAAGAATCTTGTAGCACAGGACTTGGTTCACCACCTTAGCCTTCCAACCACTCCACACCCCAACCCATATGAGCTAGGTTGGGTTCAAAAGGAAGGTTCCCATCTTACTGTCTCCCAACGTTGTGCCATCACCTTCTCTATTGGCCCTTTTTGAGATATTGTGGTATATGATGTTTCTCCTCTTGATTATGTCGATTTGTTACTAGGCATTTCATACCAACAAGCTCGACACATTGTTTATCATGATAAAGATCACAAATAACACTTGCAACATGAGGGTTGAACCTATGTGTTGACATCCTCAACCCTCACATCAACCCAAACTCTTACTGGCAAAGCTCCCATTAAGAAAGTCAATATTAAACAATACATTTCTATGTGTCTGGTTCGCTATGTCAAGCTAGAAAACAACACCAACCCAATACCCCCTGCCATGGCTCCATTACAGCGAAAATTTGCAAATATCTTCACCAAACCCATGGTGTTGCATCCCCAATGCTCTCTTTCACACAAAATCAATATTATTCCAATTGCTTCCTTATCCAATGCCCCATCCTTTTTCCTTGTTGGAAAACTGTCAATTGGACATGATTAATCAAAGAAACATGTTGTTGTCAAAGGTGAGACTAGACACAAAAATATGCAGGTTGTAAAGGGATATGCACCTCCAATGGTAGTAATAATGGGGTTCAAAGAAAGCCATCAATGGTAGCAATGCATGAAAGCTCAAGTTCAAATTCTAGTAGCAATAGTGCCACACATGTTGGGGCAAAGCCATTGTCAACAACTTTTGGTCAAAGTGTGGATATTGTATTCAACAGTAGGAAGCTGACTGAAGAATGGTAGTCAATGAAGGGCCCTATTTTCAAATATTTGAAGGGCCTTGTTGTGGAAGATTTCATGGTAGACAAGAAGCCTTTTTCTTGTTCTCAAATTCATGCTACTTTCTATGCAGGAATAATTTCAACAGCTCGCTGCTCATTGCTTCTAATGAGAAAGCCTGCCACAAGTTCTGTTGTTTCACAGAGGAAACTCTCGTTGAGCAGAATGGCACCAGCTAGGGATGCCAATGTGGCTCCTGACTTATGATATCTTGTTGGTTGAAATGAACACACGCCAATGCATACCCAATGGCTGACAATAGAAACATTGAAGCACAATTTCCCTCATTTGGTGGAGGAAGCTGAGACGCTTCCCACTCTAAATAGGGAGGAATTGGGAAACCAAGAAAGGATCACCAATCAGAAACATCTAACTGATTGGATAACAAGGAAAAATCACACTACTTTCTTGGAAACATCTAAAAATAAAAAAGAAGGAAACATAAAAAAACTAGTAAATATGGAAACATCTCTATAGTTGTTTTATCTAATAATGTAATTTATTTTTATCTCATATATTTTGTAATAAAAAATGCATAAGTAGAATGTTTTCATTGTTTATAAAATTTTGATCTCTCTCTCGTAATAAGATGTTGGTATTGTTTTCCAGAACATTTGTGTTATTACCTCCTTTTCTGAATCTTTTTAGATCTACATGTAGATCATTAACTCCTCAAAGGCCTTTTATGAAACCTTTCCCCACTGGAACTTCTTGTAACTCATTGTAATGGTGTGAAGTAGTGTTGTTATTGTTGAAAACAAGGTTATGGGTTTCCTTAGGTATTATGCTTCCCCAACAAAATTCCTAACCTTTGAAACATTAGAAGGCATTGACCACTTCATGATGGCATCCCTCTTGGTAGGATTTATTTTTCATTATCCTCCACCTATCGAATATCCTAAATACACCAAATCCTATTGTGCAAACTCACACTTTTGAGAATTTCCAATAGTTTGAGCTTCTTTAATGCCTCTAGCATTTGCATCAAATGTGTGATGTGCTCCTCCCAAGTACAACTATATACCAGTATATTATCCAAATAAATGATAACAAATGAATTTCTAAAAGGGCACAATATATCATCCTTTAATAACGTGAATGTATTTGGTGCATTAGATAGGCCAACAGTCATAACTAACCACTCATACAAACCTTTTCTAGTTTGGAGGTGGTATTCAAGGTATCTTCTTCTTTGACTTGAACCTGGTGATACTCTAACTTAAGTCCAACTTGGTGAAGTACATTTCTTGCTGCAAGTAGTCCAACAAATCATCTATCTTAAGTACGAGGGTACATATTCTTGAGAATATTTTTGTTAAATTCTCTATAATCAATACATATTTATAGTAATTTCCATCCTTCTTTGGCACAACTATGATGGGTGACCCTCATGGTGAGGTACTTTCTCAAATGACACCTTGTTCCAATAGTTGTTGTAACCACTTATTCACCTCATTTTCTTTTATAATAGACTTTTGTACAACACAATGTTTGGAAATGGAGAGTTTAACAACAATTAAATCTTGTGCTCCATTTCCTTATTGGGTGGTAGTCATTTAGGCTCCAAGAATGCAACCCTGTATTCTTGTAGCAACTCTTTCAGTTGTTGTAAGAGTGTTTTCTTCTCAATGATGTACGAAAAGAAACCTCTTAAGATCGTGGATGACAAACGATCTCAACAATAGAAATGACTGCTAAACATTGTAGATCTGCAGCTATTGATAGAAACAAAACCTGCCAAAATTTTGATCTATATTGCAATCATAGTTAAACAGTGAAAATAAAGTGTAATAACCCCAAAACACCCAATGGAAACCAGATTTGTAAAGAATGATTTTATTATAACACCTGTGAAGGGAACAAATATATGTTACCAGTCCCCCTCTATGGGATGGGTTCTTGGCAATCCTCAAACGCTTTCAACTTTTGTAGAGTCTCTCTCCTCTATAATGCATAAACCCAACAAAAATATGGTGTGCGACAATGAAAATAATCAAAGTTACAATAGTGAGTGCAACAATGAAAATAATCAAAAGTGAAGAATGAATGGAAAACCCTCCTATTTAAATATTCAGTTATCCTTGAATAATGAGCAATAATAAAATATTATTCCCATTCTTGAAATTACCACTTGGAATATTTTATTATATTTGTTTATGAGGGAAAAAGTATTTAAACTTTTATTTAGAAATAATAAATAAATAAATGATTTATTTATTATCTCAAGGAATTAGTTAAGGATTAATAAACAAATAATGATTTATTTAATTATTCCTAAGGGATTTAGTCAAACTTAACAAAGAATAGTAATTAATTAATGATTAATTAGTTATTCTTAGAGAAAAATAAGCTAAATAATGATTTATCTGTTTATTTTTCATGATTGGGTCAAATTTAACAAGGAATAATAATAAAACAATGGTTTAATTAATTATTCCTAGAATAAAATCAAATAAATAGTGATTTGTTTAATTATTCTTCATGGGTTTAACTATAAATTACTTAATAAAGGTGGTTTACTAGGTAATTTATCACAGTGAAAGCAATTTTACTATGGTAAAATTGGCTTTACATGGTGTGCTTTGATCCATCTAGTAAATTAGGCTAGATGATCATTTTTTGTGTGATAACAGATTTCCCCCCAACGTACGAGTGTTAGGAGCAAAACGTATGACCGAAGTACGTTATAAAGACACAATCACTAAACAACACATGGGAGTCAAGGAGAGAGAGAGAGAGAGACCAATGAAGCTGAAGCTGAGAGAGGATAGTGACAGAGGGGGCGAGACCAATGCAAGTCTCCTTTTTTGTTGTGGTACTGGACCTCAATGAGGCGGGGGAGGCATACCCATACCCACCATGATAACTTAGTACGAAAATAATGGTTCGCCCAGAAACATGAAATTGAGCAATAAAGTACATGTTGAATGGCACATGACATGTTGGCATAACAAAGCCAGAAAATAATACAATATGTCCCATATACATAATGCACCTGGTAAAAACATGAGTCAGGACTAAATACAATAATATCTGAGTACATGAGATAAAAGGCCCCTTCCCTAAAAAACGAGTGGGAGGGAGGGTAGAACAACCAAAGAAGCCTTGCTGAACAAGGAAGGGCTCTGCAAAACTGAATGGATCAATTGGAGGAGACGTGCATGCTATGATCACTATGACCGGTAGAAACTGAACCCATCAACTCTGCGGAATTGCATCTGAGGCTGTAGCATAGTAGGTATGCATCTAGGCATGTGGGAGGCTACCTGAAGGACCACCCCTTGATGAGGTTTGAAACATCTCACACACACTCGGGAATCACTGGTACAATCTGCTACATCACTGGACCATCATGTGTATGGATCTCGAACATGAAACGACCAAGTCAAATGGAAATAATGGGACCCTCTGCTCAATCCAAGGCACCGAACAAGAATGGAAGCTGGAACTGAGATACACCACCCTCTAGGTCGTTCTTCTAGAATAAATGAGCTGATGTCGACATAATAGGGCCTGCAATAGATGAGGCAATGAGGATCCTCAACTAAATTATGAGGGAAAACAGTAATGTGACTGATGGAATGTCACCAAGGATAATGGAGAAAAGGGGACTGAGGGACAAATAGATGACTTCCCTTGTTAGAGCATAAAGTGCATGGTTGACCTGGCAACAACTGACTCAACTTCGGAGGGGATGGGGACAATATGACTGGAGGCCAAAATGGGCGACACAGGATGAACGATATGAAAATATGGATGCAATACTGTGACACGATATGATGGAACATGAAATATACTCCAAGGATGCAGGGTGACTCAATGATGCTGCCACACAGACTAGGCCCGATGGGGACCATGAAAACATGAGTAATTGATGGTTCCTCATGATGATAATTGACATATGGTACGACAATTGTTTAAAGGAGGTGGACCTCAAAGTGCAAGTGTTGCTTTCTGATGAAAGTTGATTTTTAGGGGCGATGAAGTGACCTTCTTGGAAAAATGGTTTCCAGGTGAAGTGTCAAATCATCTAAAACTGAAGAAGACCTTGATCAGGGATCAGTATTTTAGCTAAACAAATGAAAATGCTCAAAATTGCTTCAGACTTACATGACTAGATAGAGTTCATCTCCGAAATTCCATCGCCATGAACGGTTTGAAAAACCAACATCGTATGGAAAAGTTAGAGCTTCTGAAAGTTTGGTAAAAATAAAGCCCCGCAGGGCTAGCCCCCACCCCATGTGACCAAGCACCCGAACCAGGAGCTAGGGACCAACTGTTAAGCTATATTAGTGCACCACTAATCAGTTTAGCATTTAATTAATTCGTAATTAAGTTGGCGGAATTTATGGTAGAGCCACTAAATTCGGAACCGCCACCAAACTTGGCGGACTTAACTGGAGTCTCTCGAGATTTAGTGGAGGTTTTTTAGGAAACACTGTTTGAGCCATAACTTACTCAATTCTCAACCAAGTTTCAAAAATGAATAGTCATTTTTGGCTAATTGGAATGTTGGGAACTCATTGGAGTAGGTTGCAGAGGCAGAAGAGGTCATCTATAGGTGTTTTTGGTCACTTGAATATTTTTGAACCCTGGGGCCACGAGGTGTTGGAGGCCATTACCAGAGTAGCTGGTAACCAAATTGATTAAACAAATAGTAATTTTTGGCTAACTGGTATGCTGGGAACTCATTGGAGAAGGTTTCAGAGGTAGAAGAGGTCATCTACATGCGTTTTTGGTCACTTGAAGATTTTTGAAGCCCAGGGCCTCCAGGTGTTGGAGGCCATTCCCAGAGTAGCTGGTAACCAAATTGAGTAAAAAATAGTCATTTATGATATATTTGAATGTTTAAACTCATTGGAACAAGTTCCAAGAGCATTGGATGCATATAACAACAACTTGAGACCTATTGAAGCTAATACAAAGGCCCACACTATGAAGCTGGACCAAGGAGATGTAGCCCAGGAGGGGTGAACTCCTTCAATAAAAATTTGTGTATTGAGCTCTGTTATTTGTGCTTGCTGTGTTTTTATATGTTGTTGTTCATCCATTTTAATTCATGCTTTTAAGTTCATGCAAAACACTAAATTTCACCCAAGTTCTTTGAATTGACAATCACATGCTCATGGATAGATTCTTGTTGGATAAGCAAACCAAAGGAAATAAAATTTTATATCTGAAAATGATAATAGCATAGAATTAACTAGTAATCAATTTCAGATCAAGTTGGTATCAGAGCATAAGGTTGTTTGCTTGATTTGCTTGAAGGGTTTAATAGTTACAATTGTTGTTATCATTACAAGGTTGAAGTTGCAGAGAGGAGAAGGGAAGCTACGGATAGCTAGTCCAGAGATTAGGACAAGAAGGAAGAAGGCTGAGAAAGCACAATCCTCACCCAAAGGACCACTCAAAGAAACACCTGAATCACCTCAAGTTCCATCTCCATCAGTTCAAATATAAGAGGCATAGATTGCACAAGAGGCTAAAGTGATTAAAGAGGTATAGTCAGTAGAAATTTATGAGCCTGAATCCATAGTCATTATGTCTGGAGAAAGAGAGCATGAAGGTCCCTCTTTAGAAGAGGAAGAATTCAAGAAATCTTTCTATACTTTGAATGAGATGGTTAAAGTCCTCTATGAAAAGAGGAACACTAGAATGGTTGGAGAGAGTTCTAAACCTCCACATGGAGAAGGAAGCTCAGAGAACAAAAAATATGAAAAGAAGGATTCCAAAGGGAATGGTGGAAAGCCACCTCCATCTCCACCATCCTCATAATCTTCCTCATCATCTTCGCCATCTCACATAACATCATCTTCCACTACCACCACTGCCCATACTTATTCCAAAACCCCAAAAGGAAAAACTCCATTTTTGAAATTGGACATAAAATTCGAACTCCCATGTACAATGGAGAAGTGAATACAAAAAGTTGGACAATTGGATTCGACAGTTGGAGGTATACTGCAGAATTAAGAACCTTGAAGAAGATGACATAAAGATCCAGTTGTCTTCACTGAGGCTAGAAGGAGCTGCATTAGTTTGGTGGGAAGCAAAGACTCGAGAGGAAATGTGAATCCATGGTAATATATCCATTTCTTGAGTTGAATTTGTTTCTGCAATTAAAAGACAGTTTTATCCTTTAGCTTATATGCAAAAAGCCATCATGAGTTGGCAAAACTTTAGGCAACTGAAAGGCCAAACTATCCAAGACTACACTCAGGAGTTTAGG
Organism: Pinus tabuliformis; assembly: GCA_031772625.1. Lineage (NCBI taxonomy): Eukaryota > Viridiplantae > Streptophyta > Pinopsida > Pinales > Pinaceae > Pinus > Pinus tabuliformis. The sequence continues at coordinate 101,511,986 of CM062814.1, forward strand.
AAGAAGGCTTTATTGTTGGGAGTAAACTTAAATTCACAAGACACAATCTTGAAATATATTGGAGGTTTACATTCCCATTTGCAGCATACTATCCTTATGTTTAACCCAAGCAACTTAGATGAGGTATGTGTGCAAGCTATGCATCTTGAGGAAAGGGGAAAACAAAACATAGAGGAGAAAGGTGAAAGTGAGGGTAAGGGAAAAGAGAAGGGAGGAAAGTGGAAGGGAAAGAAGAATGCAAGTATAAAAAACAGAGAAGAAAAAATCACATGCAAAAATTGTTCAAAGACTGGCCATGATGAAGACCATTGTTGGCAATTTCATCCAGAATTAAAACCAGAAAGATTGAAAGCCAAAGAGAAGGGCAAAATGATTTCTATAGCTGAAAAAGACTTAGGGTTAGATTCAGGAGATGAGACAAAAATTACAGCTATGGGTTTGAAAGGTCAACATGTTGAAAGCACTAGTTCCTCAAATAGTCACAACAACACTCCAAATGAAGACAAAAGGGAAGAGTTGTTCACTGTCAGAGTAATCTCAAATCATACCAAGATTGATGCACTCTTTGATAATGGATCACAAGAAAAACTGATTTCAGAAGACTTAGTTAAAGAGCTTAAACTTGAAACCGTACCACATCATAAACCATACCCTTTGGGTTGGATAGTTAAGGATGCCAATTTACAAGTTTCAAGGAAATGCATTTTTAGATTTGCTATTACTGCAAACTTTGTTGATGAAGTCGAGTTAGACATGGTTCCACTTGACATTTCTGGAATTATCTTGGGAAGTCCATATTTGTATGACAGGAAAGCGGTGTTTCATCGCTATGAGCACAAATATCATTTGCTTAAAGATGGGGTGAAGTATATTGTGAGAGCTCATCGCAAGAAACTGAACATTTCTTTAGTTAATGCAGGGCAAATGAAGAGGCTAGTGAATGCAAGTCAGAACTTGACATTGTTGATGATCAAACAAAGAGATGTTTTGAATCATACTTTTCATAAAGATGCTTATATTTGTAATGAGTTGTTTCAGAATGATAACAGGTTGCCTTTGAAAGAAGGTGAAAAACATTTGAACAGCCAACATTGGTGTTGAGCGGTGTTGAAAACAAGGTGTCGATGCAAGAAGTTGTAAAGGTCAAAGAGAAGAGGACAAAGAAGCTTGGAAAATAAGGCATGGGTTTCAAAAACATTCATTGCTGGTTTCCAAAAGGCACATTACAATGGCGAAGAAACTTGGGCAAGAATCGACTCAAGTACAAGGCAAAAGCAGCTGAAAATCGCCATAGAGACAAAGTGCAAGGTGAGAAAGATTCCAAGTTTCCTTAGATTATTGACCAAGGTAGGAACAAGATGTAGGAAGAATATGTTTTCTGCAAAATTAGATTGTTTTTCTGCAAATTCATAAATATTGTAGCATGACGGTGTCAAAGACAACAATAGATGGTCATCAGAATCAAGGAAAATTTTGACTTTTTGAAAAGCTCCAAATGATGAAATTAGGAAAATTTCAATGGATAAAGACTGGAAGGATGAGGGAACAGTCCCCTCATCAACATAATCAATGATCAAGAGAGATTTTGGGGTCCAAAAGGCTTCTAGTGGGGAGGAATGATCAGGGATCAGTATTTTAGCAAAAAAAATGAAAGTGCTCAGAATTTCTTTAGACTTGAATGACTGGATAGAGTTCATCTCCAGGATTTCAACACCATGAATGGTTTGAAAAACCGACATCGTATGCAAAAGTTACAACTTCTGAAAGTTTAGTAAAAACAAAGCCTCGAGGGGCTAGCCCCCACCCGATGTGACCAAGCGCCCGAAGCAAGTGTTAGGGGTCAATTGTTAAGCGGGATTATTTTAGCATTTAATTAGTCCATAATTAAGTTGGCGGAATTTATGGCGGAGCCACTAAATCCGGAACTGCCACCAAACTTGGTGGACTTAACTGGAGTCTCTCTAGATTTAGCGAAGGTTTTTAAGGAAAAACTATTTGAGCCATAATTTACTCAATCCTAAACCAAATTTCGAAAATGAATAGTCATTTTTGGCTAGTTGGCATGCTGGGAACTCATTGGAGTAGGTTATAGAGGTAGAAGAGGTCATATACATGTGTTTTTGGTCACTTGAAGATTTTTGAAGCCTAGGACTACCAAGTGTTGGAGGCCATTACTAGAGCAGCTGGTAACCAAATTGAGTAAAAAGATAGTCATTTTTGGCTAATTGGCATGTTGGGAACTCATTGGAGTAGGTTTCAGAGGCAGAGGATGTCATATATAGGTGTTTTTGGTCACTTGAATATTTTTGAATCCGAAGGCCACCGGGTGTTGGAGGCTATTCCCAGAGCAGCTAGTAACCAAATTGAGTAAAAAAATAGTCATTTATGATAGATTTGAATGTTTTAAACTCATTGTAACAAGTTCCAAGAGCATTAGATGCATGTAACAACAATTTGAGCACTATTGAAGCTGATACAAAGGCCCACACTATGAAGCTGGACCAAGGAGATGTAGCCCAGGAGGGGTGAACTCCTTCAACAAAAAATTGTGTATTGAGCTCTGCTATTTATGCTTGATGTGTTTTTATATGTTGTTGTTCAAGCATTTAAATTCATGCTTTTAAGTTCATGCAAAACACTAAATTTCACCAAGTTTGATGAATTGACAATCACATGCTCATGGATAAACTCTTGATGGATAAGCAAACCAAAGCAAAGAAAATTTTATATCTGGAAATGATACTAGCACATGATTAACTAGCAATCAATTTGAGATCACCCTTGCTCTTTCCCATAGTCGCATCGCACTTTCTAGGCCCAGAAGTGTGATTTGGCTCACAGGAAATAGCTGGAAACGTGTGATTTGGCATATCTCCCATATATCCCTAACTTTCTTATATGTGCATATCTTTCGTATATGCACGTCGTTTATGTATCTGCATCGTATATGCGCAAATTCCATATACAAAAATTGCGCATATACGGAGAATCAAAGCATGGTGAAAGCTCTGTTTAGATTTCTGGGCCCAATATAGGTGTTTCATTCAAATCAAATAAAATTCTAGGCCTTTCTGTAGTGGGATCACTGACACCAGGTGCTACATTTTCACCCAAAATAGTGTTACTCACTAACATCTCAACTTTCAATACATGTTTACAGATATTTCCATTCAGGGCCCAATTGCAATTTCTTGGATGAATTTCACATAGGATTCCATTGGGTATCTAAATTGGTTGTCCTTCTTGTATTTACAAAATTATGTACCCAAAGTCTCTCTCCTCTTGCCCTCTCCCCATGCACACATGCTAATTTTTTATTTTTTAATTTGGGTCTTCCAAGTGTTTCAAAAATGGTACTTTCCCCCATTCCCATTACTAGTTTCTTCCAAAATATTGAGTCATAGTCTTTAATATGCACCTTTCTAAGTATGTCACATATTGCATGAGAAAGTGCTTTTTGTTTTTTACCTCCTATTTCTACACACTCACATAACCATTCATCCTACGATTTCTTGATTGTTCCCATCTTACATTTTCATATATCAACCCATGTGAGTTACTTCTTCTAACCAAGAGAAAATCCTTGTCAGTTGGTGTTGACTAGGTGAAATACACTGCTTACAGTCTAAGGGGATCTCTCTGGTATGATGTCCTAATTAGACTTCACACTGTTTGGGACTAAAGTCCCAAATAGTGTGAAGTCTAATTGGGACATCATACTCGAAAAATATGATGTCCCAATTAGACTTCACACTATTTGGGACTAGAGTCCCCTTCGGAATGGAACGGTGTAATGTCTAATTGGAACATCATACTAAAAAAATATGATGCCCCAATTGGACTTCACATTGTTTGGGACTAGAATCCCATCCAAAATGAGACGGTGTAAGTCTAATTGGGACATCATACCGGAAAGATGCCCTTACACTGTAAGCCGTGCATTTTTCCAAGTCAACATTTGACTATTCTTACTTAGAAAAGAAGAAACATGTTTTAAAAGTAAAAGCATGTTAATGTGTCTCATTATATGGCAAAAGCAAAAAAGTACTCAAATGAAAAAAGATTAAAAAAAAATGAATATAAAAATATCAATTAAATGAGTTGAGTTTCATACTTGTTAATTATAAAAAATAAATGCTAAATTTAGAAATTGTCACTATAATGCTAGAGTATATCCAATAAGTGTAAGCTAAATATATTAGGAATTTATGACTTAGCAAAAGTCTAGACTCGCACGAGAGCTTACTCTTTGAGCCTTATCACACAGAATAAAGATGTCACTCAATAGGGACCCCAAGATTTAAAACCAGGTAAAAGATTATAATCATATTTTAAAGTTGCAAGGATGCACACCAAATCGGTGGTGTATAAGATGTATTTACTTAAATAATATTATTGTAAGTTTTAAGTAACAAATCTATTTTAATATAAAATATTTTTTAATTAATTTAATTATTGTATTGATTATGTGATTGAGCTATTTTTTGGATATAATAAGAAAAAATATATATTTCAAAATTTTATAAATAATAATAATAATCTAATATTAAAGTTACAACAAACACCAAATTGCAAGGATTTCAGTGGAGGTGTCCATATTCTACCCCCTCTAAATTTGAACAATAACCTCTTATGAATAAGTACATATTCTTAAGCTCTATAAAGTTTATAAAAAATGTGAAAATGGATAGGGAACTGCATTTGGCAGAGGTCCTTCTTAAACTAAAGAAGAACCAAATACTCTCCCCACAAACAACAACATATGAAAGAAGCCTCTCACTAGGATAACAAGACCAATTTCCTAAACCAAAACCATAACATTGTAATAATAATACTAAAGAGTATTAGAAATTTAACAAATTTACAAACAGTGTTGGTGTAAATGCATTCCAGAAGACCACAATGGAATCTTAGTGTCGGCCCTCCCACCAACCATTGCTCTTACCAACCACATTCACACTCATGGGCATTTGAACTATGCAAAGTATCCAATCAACTGTAATGGAAGAACATTGGAAATCTCGACCAAGGGGGCTTAGGCCTTCACAAGCATAACACAATTGGGGATGCAACGTAAGAACAAGTAGGTTGTAATGAAGTCTTTAGAAAACAAAAGGGAAACTCTTAGTCTTTAGAAAACAGTAAGGCAACTCTAACAATATTAGGGATAAATTTCTAGTTTAATGTTTTATATAGTCATAATAATAAAAATATGTGATTGCATGGGAGAATTAGCTCCCTATTTAATGCCTCAGATGGCAGCTAAGTGGGAATTCTTCACTCCTTCCTCTTTATATATATGCTCCAACACTCCATTAAAGTGAATATGGATAATTATTTTAATTTATATGATAAAATGGATATTAATTTATAACTATTATTTATATTTATATATTTCACAATTAGATATTTAAAAATAATTTTATTTCTAATTATATTAGTTAAATTTATTAAGTTTTTATATGTTTATTGATTATATGTTTTGTATGAATCATTATTATTTTAGTTTATTTTACAATGATATGTATTGTGAAAAATTGTTTTTTTTTTGACAAATTCGGTTGCTATTATAAATCTGAAAAAAATGAGGGAGACTGAGCTCCTAAAATACATGCTGAGGTGCCAAGAAGAGCTAGGGAAGAAGGAGTTACAGCTTAAACAAAATTCCTCCCTAATCCTGTCTTTTGGGCTTCTAAAAACCAAAGACCAGAGGTAAATCCTAACAAACTGCAGTAGTAAATAACAACATTTACAAAGCATATCAATCTATATTACTATGGCTGATGTGCCGAGCAGTGGACTCTTCAAGTTTGTCGTCGGCGCCGACTTGTTTCAAGCTTGACGAACTTGTTGGAGTTGCGTTTTTCTTTTTTGCTGTTCCGTTTTTTCTGATGTTCCTGGAAGAGCGATTCAAAAGCGCAGAGGAGGGATGGCCGGGAGGTAGAAGGACAGTCGGTCCACTGACGAGAGGTGAGGGAGTGATGATTCCAATAAACTTCCAGATCCCTATGCGGATCTTAGTCACAGGCGGAATGAGGACAATCTTTGACCAAGCTATCATATTGGATGAGCTGAGGTGTTGATCGGATCCTGGAGGTCTCTTCATCATGGAATATGCTAAAATGATTCCACGCCATTGCAGATGAGGCAGCCCAATGGTCTGGCACAAGCTTTGTTGGCTTGACTGTCAGCAATTTTATTGAGCGATCGCAGAATATGATAATAGCGCACGTCTTTTATGGTGTGTCCTAAGATTTGGCACCGTTTGATAATTTGCTGAAGGAGAGCATTGGGAAGATCCCTGTTCTGAACCATTGCACTGACGACTATCGCCGAGTCTCCCAATATCGTGACTGTGTCTATACCAAGCTTCCCAAGTTGGATAAGACCTTGGTAAAGGGCCAGGCTTCTGCTCTGTTATTGGAAGTATGGCCAAGACCCCACTTGTATGAGAGTATTTTATCCCCATTAGCATTAAAAATGACTCCTCCCACCCCTGCTACCCCGAGATTCGACTTTGAGGCCCCATCGAAACAGAGATAATTCCTATTGTTGTTTTTAAGCCAACCTACAAATTCTTCCTCTTTTAGCCTGATCTTCCAGTTAGGGGAAACATTGTTGTTTCTGTTGCTAGTAGTGTTGCCCTTCTGATTGCTGGTGTTTTGGTCTAACAGGTGTCCAATGAATATGCGTTCTTCTATGCTGAGTTCACTGACATTTATACTTCTCGGATTCTTAACTGAGATGATCTCAAGGGCAAGACTCCTTGCCTTGGTATAAAGACTTCTAACAGTCAAATCCTTATCCTTAAAAACCTTCCGGTTTCGTGCCAGCCAAATATTCCATAGCATATTGTGGGGAAGAATATCCCAGACTCTCTTCACTGTGTTATTTTTCTTGTGCTGCCAGGGGTAGTTTTTTTTCCATTTGTAAAGAATTTCTCCTATGGTGTTTTGGGTGTTCCATGGGATTTGATTGTTATGAGATAAATTCCTCCAGCAGTCGATGGAAAAAGGGCATTCAATAAAGAGATGATGCATTGATTCTTCAACAGCTAAGCAGTTAGGACATCGAGAGGGGCCATTGATTCCCCTCTTTTGCAAATTTTCGGCTGTGAGGACTTTCCCTTTGAGGAGGGTCCAAAGAAAAAACTTAATTTTTGGAATTGCCTCGGATTTCCAAACCACCTTCCAGTGGTTCCAACTTGGCATGGGGAAGCTGGTGTTGCAAATGTAATGGTGAGCAGCTTGGATGGTGTAAGAGGATCTGGATGGGTCCCAATGAAACCCATCAAGATCGTTCTTTTTGACAGGGGCTATACTGTGCAAATGGGATTGAAGGGCAGAAAGACTTGCATTAAGGCCATTGGGTATGGCTGGGAAGGCCCAACCTGACCAAAGAAGGGTGTGAGGATCCCATTGGGAGATCTGGTCCAGGAAATGTATACCTGTTCTTTCAAAAAAAGAAAGGATAGGGTGGACTCCCCCATGTCTATTTATTGGCTGCTGACCCATGATTCTGTTAGCTCCAATATTGATGCTTGCACCTCCCTTGGGGATTTTTGAAGTATTTTGAGCGATTAGTGGAATTTCTCTCTTGCATAATCGCCAAATTTTGGAGGAGTCTCTATTGGGAATATCTCGATCAAGAAGTTGCTATCTAGGAAAATTAAGATATTTAATTTCCAGAACTTTTTTCCACCATGCTGGGAGTCCAGTAATGAGTCTCCAGACAATTTTGCCTCCAAAGGCTAAATTGAGAAATTTAGGGGATCTAATTCCAAGACCTCCTCCGTCTGCAGTTGCTCCAAGTGTATCTCCTATTTTTTGGAATGATATCGACTAGATCGTGGTCATGCATAATGTCTTCTAGCTGAGTTTTGAAAGGATCCTGGGAGAAAATACCTCCTCTTTTCTCATTAGCATGGAGAACAAGATTTAGATCTCCTCCTAGTATGACATTGGTATTCTCCTCTGCGTTCATGCTAACTTTGATTTCCTCCCAACAGCACTCCTTATCCCTGAAGTGGTTAGGCGCATAAATGTTGTATATAACTAGATTCTGCTGATCTTCTTTGTTTTCTAACACTATTTGGATCCAATGCTGGTTAATAATTTCTGACTTACAATTCCAAATGTTTTGATTCTAGATTGTAGCGATTCCTCCGGAAGCTCCCCTAGATTCACTAATGCTTCCATTGTACTGCTTGTTCTGTTCAATGATTTTAGTCATATCGTGCAGGCTTTGCTTTGTTTCCTGTAACAAAAAGATCCCTGGTTTTTCACAATAAATAAGATCTTCATGGCTGCAACTTTGGAGGGGTGCCCTATACCCCTGCAATTCCAAGATAGGATTTTCATCATTAGGCTATTTCTAATATTCCTTATATTTACCATATAAATATATATTTTAGTTCAAAATCGATTTAAGAAATAATATATTCTATATTTATTTATATGATTAATAATTTTAGAAAATTATAATCAATAATATATTTAAATTCTCTATCATTTTTGTACAAGTAATATCTTAATGTAAATCGGGCTAGTGAGATTTTGTTCATGCATAAATGATTTCTATATGACTAATTTTACTAAAAATCGGGCCTGGTGAGCACAAATGATTTTTGAAAATTATATGAATCAAAAGTTTGAACTTCAAATATTATTTTTTTATTTAATATATATACATTTTTAAATTAAAATAAAGTCTTGACTTATTAAATAAATTAATAACTAAATAAATATATTAATATTTTAGTTATTTTTTAAAAATAAAGTAATATTTTAATTTTATTTTTTTAACGAACCTAAAATGTAAAAACTAAAACATTTAAATACTAAAATTTTAATGACTAATAAATTGAAACATTGTTAACAAATAATAATTTGAAACCGTACATTACTTATTCACATTTAACTTTTTATTCGCACATAACTTTTTAATATAAAATAAGGTTTGTGGAAAAACTATCAAACAATGATAAGTTTGAACTTCTATTTCAGGTTTTGTTATTTACATGTAGTTTTGATGTGCAAAGGGGTTTGTAAAGTTTTGGAAAATAAATTAATAAATAAATATAAGTATTTATTTTGAATAATCTTTTTTTTGGAGATAAAATAAACTTTATTTTAAATGGTTATTTTTCCAAATTCAAGAAAACTAAATCTAATTATATAAACAAAATAAATAAAATTTTAACCACTTAACAAGATTATCTTATTTATAACTTATTTTTTTAATATAAAATAAGTTTTGTGAATTTCTATACATGAAATGTCTTTTTAAGATTAAAATAAAATTCAATATGGATATTTATTTTTCATAAATTAAAAAAAAAAACCTAACTTTTAATTATATAACCAAAAAAATATGATAAAATTTTAAACATGAATAAAAATATATTATATATAACAAATTAATTAATATAAAAGAATATTTTTTATTTTTCTTGGTTAATGAAACAATGATTTTAGGAACTGATTTTAATATAAAATAAAATAAAATTGGTGAGTTTTTATTTATGAACAATAATTTTAAGAAACTTATAATATAAAATAAAATTTGTGAGTTTTTGTTTATAAATAATAATTTTAAAATATTTATAATATAAAATCAATTTGTGAATTTTTGTTTATGAATAATAATTTTAAGTAATTAGAAGTAAAAGTCGAACTTTCTTTTTCTTGAAACCAGATTTTTTTTAACTCATACCCAACTTTTTAATGTAAATTGAATAGATTTTAGGAAACCATTAATATATAAAATAATAGTTTTAAATTTTCCAAAAATGATATTTTTTAACATTATAAGTAACTTTCTAGTGTAAAATGAAGTTTTAGAGTTTTTAATAGGTAAATTAATAAAAAGAAAAATATATTTATTTTTTTAAATAAAATATAAATTTTATACATTTTTCCTAAAATTAAAAAAATATATATATAATTCTTAATAGAATGATTAGTACTTAAAGTCATCACAAAAAACCAGAACAACAAAAAAATAAATGATAAATTTTGAAGAAATTTAATTCTTAATGGTATGAATATTACTGGAAGTCATTCTAAATAAGACAAGAACAACATGGAATAAGTAATAAATATTTATCTTTGTTAACTTAGTCCCTCCCCCAAAATATTTAGAAACCTAGATAATTTTTTTGAGTTTCATTCATACTTGCAAGTCTTTGTTAAATTGTTAATTTAAATTTTATAACATTTTCAACAGAGTGATGGTTTTGTTTGCGATCACATTTTATTCTCGATTGTTATGCTAAACGTTTAGTGTACAGGTTCACCTGGAAAGTTGGTCGAAGTGTTGATTTAAATTTTATAACATTTTCAAGCCGATTAATGGCTTAGTTTGTTCTGACATTTTCAAGCTCCTCTGTTATGCTTAACCGACTTTAGGGTATCGCTGGAAAATTCGTCACCTGGCAACATAGAAGTTTGTAACTAAGTGTTCGGAAAAGCCTGCAAACTCACCATAATCGAGTTCATAGAATCTTCAACCCATTAACTAAACGCGTTTCTTATCGAAAGCGACCCAAAATATTTTGGCAAAACAAACATTACCCAAACCAATTGATGTATCTAGCAGCGTTATCGTAGGCTTGGGCAGCCTCCTCTGCGGTGTCAAAAGTGGCGAGCCAAGGTCTTCTTTTCTTCCAGGGGTCTCCGATCTTGGCTGCGAATCTCCCCCATGGCGTTTTCCTCACGCCTCTAAAATGTATTTCCTTCATAGTTGCTGACGACGCCTCGTCTTCACAGCGGCCTCCTCCGATATTATCTTCATTCCCACTCTCGCCATCTATATGGTGTCTACTGCCATGGTGCTCGGAGATCCGTCTCCCTTCAAACAAACCTGAACGTGTTTCTTATCGAAAGCGACCCAAAATGTTTTGGCAAAACAACCATTACCTAAACCAATTGATGTATCTAGCAGCGTTATCGTAGGCTTAGGCAGCCTCCTCTATGGTGTCAAAAGTGGCGAGCTAGACTCTTATTTTCTTCCAGGGGTCTCCGATCTGGGCTGCGAATCTCCTCCATGGCGTTTTCCTCACGCCTCTAAAATGTATTTCCTTCATAGTTGCTGACGACGCCTCGTCTTCACAGCCGCCTCTTCCGATCTTATCTTCATTCCCACTCTCGCCATCTGTATGGTGTCTACTGCCATGGTGCTCAGAGATCCGTCTCCCTTCAAACAAACAATAGTGGAACTTAACCCAATCGATTAGGGCAACAAAATATGGCAGCGCAAGTTCTGAAATTCAAAATTCCAATCTGGAGCGCCATTATACAATTCAAAATTTGGTGAAATCACTAGTTTAGAGATGAAACTTGAATATTGAGCACGTTTACAAGTTCAAACTTGAATATTGAGCGCGTTTTCAAATTCATATAACACGACATTAATGGTTACAATATTGATACGTATTCCACCTGATACACCATTTTGTATTTATCAGCAATCGAGCTCATGTATTTTATTTCGTATGATAACATTCCATGGCAATTAATATCAGATGGTATGGGGAATGGATAGCATACGATACACGACATGCCATGATACACATGCCACTCGTTTCAATGGGCATCAATACAAACAACGAGATGGATGATCGCATCATGCATATGTCCATCACTATTAACCAGAAAATGTTGCCTGCAAATTAAGTAGATGTCAGAGTGTCCGTGCCCTGTGATCCGCAGGGGGTGTATTAATGGAGCTATAAAGGTGGAAATAGCTCTTGCCGTGTCATGCATTGCAGTAGACCAGAATGCAGATTCGTGCGTACACGCAATATCCAGCGAAAGACAGCGAGGCAACACTAACATGTGTTGTTCCACTTGTTGCTTATTCGCTTTCGCCAAAACTTGCACATTTATTTATAAATTTTGTCAGCCTGTAAATCTGTGTACCATTGATTTGTGGACCTTGTCATAATTTCACCCTGTCAACAGATCATGTTCTCTCATCCACTCGTTTCCAGTTTTCAAAACAAAGTTGCTGACACCATAGAATATCGTGTCAACAGATAATCTACTTTCCTCCCTAACTATTTTTTTAAAACAAAGTTGCTGATACCAAAGCTTATCGCTCCAAATCGAACGCAGACTTTCTGGCATCGGAAAGCGTTTGCTGGGCCTTGTCCATGTTAGAAACTTGATTTATTTGTTAGATGAGATTTGTGGGTGGTTGCAGTAATTTCAGGAAAAGTAATTAATCTTATTGATTTAAAAAAAATAAAAATTATTAGTTAATATATGGAAATATAATGGGTTATGAATATGTTTTAAAACTGTTTTTGTTTGGTTAAGAGCTTGTTTCTGTTTGTTTATACAAGGAAAACAAGTTAATGGCCTAAGACCTACAGGCATGTGACACAAGTGAAAGTCTGCGCTTTTATGATCACCCACTGGTTATTCCAGATGGCGTGGTTTTCTTTTAATAACATTGATGAGTGAGCATGCATTCTCGGATAACAGCCAGAGATAGCTATCATCGTTGTTGGTTTGACCATTGAGTTATGATAGGTTTTCCCATGCACAAAAAAAATATAGTAATATAAAACAGGGTAACTACCCAAGACTGAGAGGTATTTGGGAGTGAAAATATGCCCCCTAAGGACTACTAGCCACTTAGTTATTCCAGGTGGCCTGCATTCACCGGTAACAACTGGAGATGAGGTATTTGGGTGGAGTGAAACTCTGCCCCCTAAGGACTACCAAGCAGGTTATTCTTGCATTCACGTGTAACAATGACAGATGGTTGTCCTAGCGTGCATTCACCGGTATCGTTAGAGACTGAGTTATGATAGGTTTTCCCACTTGTGTATATAAAAAATAAAAATCATATGTATTTTATTGTAATGGGCGTGGAGTACAGATATCATATATTTTATTCAATTGGGTTAATAGTATTTACCCTAAAACTAGTTCGTTTTTTTTAACACAAGGAAATAACTCAGATTTAGAAGCATTTGGTAGAAGGGAAAGCTTGTTCCAGTAAAGACCAACCACTAACAAGATAATTCCACATAGTATATAATTCAATAATAACGATGAATCAACTTATATTGATGAATAATAGAAGAACAAGAGTTTCGAGTACATTGGTATGGGGGAGAAGGAACAAGCATGAAGGCAGAAGTTGTTGCTCTTTGGGGCTTATTATGGTTTATTAAGTTTTTGGATATCCCTCGAGTAAAATTTTTTGGGGATTCCAAATGCTTAATAGATCATGTAAATGGAAAGAACAATATCCAACAGGTCTCCCTACAAGGCTGGATGAGACGGATAAAAAACATATGGAACTCCTTTCAAAAACCATCCATTCAGCACATTAACAGAACACATAACAAAGAAGGGACTAATAGCCACAGAGGAAGAAATGTATATCATGATAAAAATGGGAAAAGACCAGATAGAAGTAGAAAGTCTAAAGCCCTTAGGATAGGGCACGGAAGACAGCACATTAACAAAACACATAACAAAGAAGGGACTAATAGCCACAGAAGAAGAAATGTATATCATGATCAAAATGGGAGAAGACCAGACAAAAGTAGAAAGTCTAAAGCCCCTAAGGTAGGGCACGGAAGACTATATAAAAAGGCAGAACTCCAATACAGATAAGTTCAAAAAAACATGTTTTTTTTTTTTTTTTTTTTTTTAATTTTGTACAAATTTTGGTTGAGCAACTGTAAAAAAAACACGAGTAATGCCAACTGTATACAAAATGTGTAAATGTGATGGCCCAGCCCTCCAACGTGGCGTAGCTGTTTCACTGTGCAATAGTTAATGCGATTGACGTTGGTGTAAATGCGAATGTACAGGCCTCTAGATTTTTCGGAGGGTTTTAACCGGCGGTACCGGTTGTGAAACTCCACCTGTGGGTTCTGTCCGTCAAGTCACTCCCGCCTTTTGTCAAACCAATCCTCGGTTTTGTTGGTCATTTCATTGTTTACTGTGTTAAACCCCGGCTCTGCTCTGCGGAGGGTTTTTGCGCTTACAGCTTCTTCGTTCTGGCGTCGAGTTACTCTGGTGCCTCCGGCCTCTCGCTATTCTGCGCGTTGGGATTCCTGTGAGGGCGACATGCCGTTGGTTCCTTACACCGTCATGCGTTTTATTTACTGTTTCTTTAATTGTTTTCTGTCAAATGGGTTCATTCCACAAACTCTTAACTTGTGACTGGTTCTGTGACAGGCTCCCTTCGGCTCCACGCTTCAGTAAACCACTTCGTTTCAACCTTGTCTCGGAGGTAAGCTCTGGTTCGATGCCAGACTCTGTCTTCACTTCTGTTTCAGGCTCTGACAAATTCGTCCCTTGTTCTTCAGGTTATGGGTATCGGTTGGTTTTGCAACGCTGCCTTTACAACTTCAGGTGAGAGCCATAGGTTATGGCTCGTTCATTTGCTGGCTTTCTTCTTATTTGTTTTTCTCGCTTCGGTTTGTGCTAATCCGCGTCCACATTCGTTCTTGCAGGTTGTTTCAGGTGTCTGGCCGCCGAGGGTTTATACTCCCTACGTTTGCTGGAGATAACCCGAAACCCTCAAGCCTTATATATCGGGTAGGGTCCTTCCGGCGTTGTTTCGCTTGTTAGTTTGTAAAGAAATTGAAGTTCTCGTCTGTAAATAGTTACAGTCACCTGGGTTATGGACGAACAATATTCTGCTCTGTCATTTAATGCTTGTCTGTAAATATTCACTGTTACTTGGGTTTGCAAATGAACTGTATTGTCCTCTGTCGTTTACGGTTCTGTTAGCCTGTTTGTGGCATCTATTTGCTTGGAGCGGTTTCGTTTGTAAATGAAACTCGTTTTGGTGAGCGTTTTATGCTCAGAAAACCTCTGTTATGCGCTTTATTTGTAATAATTCAGTTAAATGAAATCACTGTACTTTCGTTTCCAGCAATTATATGTTTTGTAAAAAAGGGTATGAAAACTTGTATATTCGTTACCTGGTCACTTTTGTCGATGTCAGTTGTCGGTCCTCCTTTCTGTGTGGAAATAGCCTCCTGTAGCAGCGCGTGCTCTATTCGTTACAGCTTACTATCTTCAATTATATGCTCACTGTAATTGTATGCTTACGGTACTCTTATTTCAATGGATGTTAATCATAGATAATATCAACCGGATGAATTAATTTAGCAGTGGTTCTTAAAAAAAACAATTTTATTTCAGAGGAATGTATCTGTGTTTCTTTCTCGCGAGGGGTTTTTTTTTCACTATCTTTTTCCCCCTGTTTTTAACATCCGGGAAGCATAACTGCTTTTTTTTTCACTATCTTTTTCCCTCTGTTTTTAACATCCGGGAAGCATAACTGCTTCCACTTCTAGTTGAACTGTCTAACCAGAATTATTACAACTGTCAACCAGTTTCTTTCACTAAAATGCTAATTTACTGTTAATTAATTCCTAAACTAAAACAATTCACAGTTTTGCAATTTCTATGGTCTCTAACGACCTTCTGGGAAATAAAACAAATAATAAAGAAAAGTAAAACAAATGACAAGTTTGATAACCTGTCCAGCTATGCATGTGTTCTTTGCTTGTTCTTGTCCTCTCCATGAGACAGTCAACCACCTTCTGTCTCCTCGGAGCTGGATGCTCCTGCATCAAAATGTCGTGTGACATATCTAGAGCCTAGAGTCTCTTTGATTATTCTGTGATATATTTGTGGTTATCCTAGAGAAATCGTAGTTCCACAATTGTCGCAAATTGTAATTTGCAGTTCAGTTGTATGTATGTAGAATATTTTCTACCCATGTAGTCATGTTGTGAATTCCACACGACTTATGAGAGGATTTTCCTTCATAATTATGCACTGTTTCAACATAATATAAAACAGAGAGTTTTTTCTTACTGAAAAAAAATAAAATAACACTCAACAATAACTTTCTCCATTACTAATATAACAACTAAATTATAATAAATTTTCCAGCGATATAAAACTAATATTATTTTATTCTAAAATCATTATGATTTGGTCGTAGCTTTTCTCCCGGTCAATTGTGATGGCGCTGACGCCCAATCTATTCTAACGATGTTTTGAACACTTACGTAACATACAGATAATTGAATCTCCATAGAAGTCCAGGCTTGAAAGGTATGCGAAAGAAAATTCAAAAAAGAGATAGATCATTTGAATTCGTGTGGCGGGGGTACATGCAAATATGGATATTTTCTTTTGAGTCCGTGACTCTGAGAAATCTGCAACCACTTGAATTAAATTAAGATAAATGTATCCTTATAATCATGTGAATTAAGTTAATTGGGTCACTAAAGCCTATTTTTTAATTTCTAAACATAGTATCTTGTATGTTTTATAAAATTATATGTTAGCATATGCTTATTGCTATTATCAAATGTTTTAAAATATATTATAATGAGCGGCTGCTGTCTGGTATGTTTTGTGTGTTATTATTTATTTATTGTTACTATTAAATATTTAAAAATGAGTACGATGATCTAATTATGGTATATAGACTATAATATTGGTGTAGTTTATTTGTAATAGGTTGAATTTATATATATTTAAAAATCTGATTTGAATAACAAAAAATTAAAATTTGATCCAAAAAATATACAGAATTCTAATCACAATCTCTAAAATATGTAATAGTTAAATACTCCTATAATATTTATGATTTACAAATAAATATTCATTTATCAAAATATAAATATAAATATATATATATATATATATATAAGTTTTACTTATAGTTATTAATTAGATTTATTTCATGTAATTAAAAAATATGATAAATATTTTCTATTCAAATTTATTTTTTATAAATAATATGATGAATTTGATATTATAACTCTAATGAAAATTTTCACATATAAAAAACTTTATTTATAAAAATAATTATAAATTTAATATAAATTAAAATAAAACTTTACTCATATTCATTTAAAAAAAATCACACAGAAAACTTCACTTATAAAAATAATAATATAATTAATATAAATTAAAATAGAAGTATACACATATTCATTTAAAGTAGTAATTTATTAATCTCTTTTTCAACTTTATGGAGTCAAAGTTTAGATTTGCTAATTATTTATACAATATCTGCATTTGAATTATTAGCCTCCAAACAACATCTATCATGGTGCATTTGAATGACTAACCTCCAAACATGTTGAGGTAATTCTTATTTATTTTCGGAGTCAAAGTTTAGATTTGCTAATTCCTAACCAACATGTTAGAGGTAATTCCTATTTATTTTCTTACATGGGTTTTCATTTCTTTTCATAAATATGTAGCTGTTGACTAGAAAAGAGGATAAGCAATTATTGGTAGGTAACAAATAATATGTTTAGGTAATTATTTTCACACATGGTTTTGAATATGTAATTGTTGACTGGAAAATAAAAGACAAAAATGGCGAGATGAAGCCTAGGTAAGCAATAACAAGTATTTGTTGAACCTTTCAATATTTATTAAAATGATTTATAAACTAGTTTAAATTTATCTCATATCATTTTTTAAAATTTGTAAAAATATTTTTGAAATTTAAAATATTTATTTAAGTTTAAATTTATATCGACTAATTTTCTAAAATTTGTAAAAAATAATTATGTTGAAAAGAAATTTTCACTTTTAAGTATTTTAAATATAAGATTAAAATAAAATTATATTAGTTATTTTTCAAACGTAAGGTTAAAATAAAATTTGGTGAGTTCTTTTATATATTTGAAAATGTATGACTCTAACATTTGTGTTAAATAAAATGGATTTAGGATTTGTGATGATTGATTTATAAATTATGGTGGATATTTTATTGTTTGATATAAAATTTATTGAAAATTTGAAATTTTATTACGAGGGTTAATTTTTGTTTAGATTTCTAGATTTGTTAAATTATTATTTTAATGATAAATGTAATATATGAAATAGGAAAAATAGAGAATAGTAAAAACCGAACACTTCCAAATCACAATGACACAATATATACTCTAAGAAACTTTTATAAGATAAAAATTAGTCAGAAGGTGAGGTTGTTATGCTCTCTCTTTCTTAGAATGGAAATGGTGCAAATCTAAAAGAGTGAGACATGTGGCCACTATGTTTTCTCTCTCCCTATCCAATCTCAACAACTCTACTCATCTAAGGCACAAAATACACTCGAATAGAATGGAACCCTTTTTCCTCCTAATAGCCCAATTATAACATAGCTCAATAACCTACTAGTTGTTAAGTTTGACTCTTTCAACCCTTAACTAGAGTTACAATATTGACTCTTTTAGAGTCTTCTTCATCGTGTTCACATGGCTAGCCCATTTTCAATGTGTAATGGGGCTAACGTGGCATCCTTTTGCATCATGGTGATCAAAATAAGAAGGTTCACTTCTGGCTAGGACAATGTTTGCATATGGACTCCATTTTAGGTCTTTATTACGTCGTTGGGAAGGTATTTAAGCATAGAACAATAACAGGGGGTCTACATAAGCGAGATTTTTTGGACCGAAAAAAGATTTAGGAATGCCTCAAACTACCTATGTAAATTTTAAAACCCTAATTTGCCAGAGTGGGACTTGCTAGTAAAAATGGTCCTATGAGTTGATTCCTCCAATTTTTCCACTCTGAAAACATCAAGATGGATGGAAAATAATATGATGATCTAATCTAGATCATACTTTCCCATTTTGGGAGGCTTTTGGTCCCCAAAATCTTTTATTGAATGAGGTGAGGAAATTTATCCTCTACCTTCTCCTTGGAATACCATTTAACCTTGCATGGAAGTTGTCCTTTCAACCTAATCTACCAAAGGTTATATTTCCTTTGTCTTATAGTTCTAGATCACTTATGCAAAACCATATCCTCTGTCAACTTTTCCTGAGCATCTATTGTTAAAAGCTCTACAAAAGGTAAGACTTGTTTCTCTTACTAATCTCACATGGAAGGGTCATAGAGTTTCAGATTTTGCACATTAACCACAAAGTAAATGCACATGTATGGGGGTAGACTTAGAGTATAGGCATTATCTCCCACCCTTTTCAGTATCTTAAACATACCATATTGCAAAGAATTGATTTTATTACTAAGAATATTTAGCTTCACATTGTTCAACTATAACCATACTTTGCCTCCCACTTTGAGTGACTTCTTTGTCTTGTGTTGATTATGCTTGTATTTTTCTTGTGACTTTTTTAGTGTCTCTTGCACTTGTAGATGGATCTATCTAATCTTCTCAACAATTTTTTCTACCTTTGAGACATCTCTTGTAAGATCCTCCCTCACTCCTCCTTATTTCCCATATGCAATATCTAGAGAAGGTGGAAAATATCCAAAACAAGCTTCAAATAGGGACTTACCAGTAGACATGTGGATTGCTCTGTTATAAGAGTGATGTATATATACTAGATTTTCATTCTAAGTCTTTTTTATGCTTCATATTGTAACTCCTTGCAAGCTACACCAAAGTCCTATAGATTACTTATGTTTTCTCATTGTCTTATGGATGGAATGTTTTAGACCTCTTCAACTTCATGTTTAGCTTCTCCCACAATGTAGTCCAAAATGCACTAAGAAATCTTGTGTCCTTGTTTAAAAAAATGCTTCTTGGGATTTCAAAGTGCACTAAGACCCATCCAAAGAACAAGTTTGTTTCTTCTTGGCCTACCGATCCGGATTTAAATAGGAACACAACAAATTACAGAGATAACCATAAACACAGACATGCAGCGGAAATAATACTTCATTTCATTAATGTAAAATACTTAAATACGCTTACAAACAGTAATGGAAATAAACCAGCTAGGGCAATGGTAGTTTATCTCTGAGAAGAGATGTGGCGACTACATGCCTCTGAACTGTCTTACAATGAGGCTCGAAGGCCTATTTATTGTTGAGAAACAATGAAAAACCCTAAACATCCAAAAACCTAACCTAGAAGATGAAACACCAAACTGTGGGCCCCGTTTGGGTAAATTGTTACATCAACTTCCCAGGGTCATAACTTTGGCATATGATCTCCATTTGACGCACACAATATCTCGTTAGAAAGATCTATCCTAGAACTACAACTTTGGGAAGAGCAACATAGGTTCATGGACCCATGTTGCTCCTAGTTTTCCCAAAAAACGTCGTTTAGGGCCTCAAAACGGCTCTAGAAGTTCAGGATCCAAAAAACTGCTAAAAATAGTAAGTTGTGCTACAATTAAGGAAATTGATATCACAGGAAAAGTGATGGCACCTGAAAATCATAATGATCAACAACTAGAACAGCAACCACAACAGCAACAAGCACCTCAAACACCTGAAAGTGGTGTTAGAAGATCTACTAGGATAAGTAGACCCCCTGAACGATACTCTCCTTCATTATATTATTTATTGTTGACTGATTCTGGTGAACTAGAATGTTATGAAGAAGCAATGCAGGTAGAAACCAGGAAGAAGTGGGAGCAAGCCATGAAAGAAGAGAATGACTCCTTGGCACATAACCAGACTTGGGACTTAGTCAGGTTGCCTGCAGGTAAAACAACATTATAGAATAAATGGGTTTATAGGCTAAAGGAAGAAGATGAAGGTAGAAAAAGGTATAAAGCTAGACTTGTGGTGAAAGGGTTTGCACAGAAAAAGGGTATAGACTTTGATGAGATATTTTCTCTTGTTGTGAAAATGATTTCAATCAGAACTATTCTAAGTTTAGTAGCAGCTGAAGCTTTGCATCTTGAGCAGTTAGATGTAAAGATAGCCTTTCTCCATGGGGATTTGGAGGAAGAGATATATATGTCGCAACCACAAGGATATGAGGTAAAAGGGAAGGAGAAACTAGTGTGCAGGTTGAAGAAGAGCTTGTATGGCTTAAAACAGACTCCAAGGGAGTGGTATCTAAAATTTGATAGGTTTATGTCTGAACAAGGTTATACTAGGTGTCACTCTGATCATTGTGTTTATCTCAAAAGGCAAAATGATGGTGGCTATATTATATTGTTATTATATGTAGATGACATGCTTGTTGCAGGTTCTAACATACAGGAAATAAATGTGCTCAAAAGGAAATTGGCAAACTCATTTGCAATGAAGGATTTGGGTGCTGCAAAACAAATCCTTGGTATGAGAATAACTAGAGACGGGAAGAATCGCAAATTAACATTGTCTCAAAGTGAGTACATAGAAAAGGTGTTGAAAAGGTTTAATATGCAGAATGAAAAACCAGTTAGTATACCTTTGGCTAGCCATTTCAAATTAAGAAAGGAGGTGTGTCCCAAGACTCAGGAAGAAATGGCTCATATGTCTAAAGTTCCATATACATCAGCAGTTGGAAGCTTAATGTATGCAATGGTCTGCACAAGGCTTGATATTGCACATGCAGTGGGAGTTGTAAGCAGGTACATGAACAATCCAAGAAAAGAACATTGGATGGCAGTGAAGTGGATTCTCAGGTATTTGAGAGGTACCACAAATCAAACATTATGCTTTGGTGGTTCAAACATTGCTCTACAGGGATATGTTGATGTAGATATGGCAGGTGACAGAGATAACAAGAGGAGCACTATAGGATATGTATTTATTGTAGGTGGAACAGCTATCAATTGGGTTTCAAAAATCCAAAGTGTTGTTGCACTTTCAACAACAGAAGCAGAGTATGTTGCTGCTATAGAGGTTAGTAAAGAAATGATTTGGTTACAAAGGTTTCTGGATGAATTAGGTAAGAAGCAGGAGTTGGGCAGGTTATACAGTAACAACCAGAGTGCCATACATCTTGCAAAGAACTCTGCATTTCATTCCAAGGTTAAACATATATAGCTCAAGTACCATTTCATATGGTCAGCATTGGAAGATGGACAGTTGAAGCTGGAAAAGATACACACTAGCCAGAATCCTGCAGATATGCTAACAAAAGTTGTAACCAGGGAGAAACTGAGAATCTGCTCAATTTCAATTGGTCTTCAAGTATGATGGAGAAGATGAGAAGTAACCAGGTCCAAAGTGGAGTTATTGTCTAGAAAATGAAGCAACGGTGGAGTTGCTATAATCAGTCTCCAAGTGGGAGATTGTTGGGTGTGGGGCCTGATTATTTTCTGTATTCAAAGGTCTCAACCGGATGTATACCCTAAGAAGACTGTACACCCCTCCACGCGGGGTGGGGGGGGGGTGCGGGGGGGACTTGTCTCCCCCGTGAGGGTTCGGGGGGGCTAATCCCAGCCGGGGCCAGCAGGGGCAGCGCTCCGAAAGCTAAAAACATATGTAAAATTGCCTTGTAAAGGTATAGTAATTTCTAGTCAATCTAGGCCATTTATTAGGCAGATGATCTGACGGTAGAAGTTATGTTTAGTTTAGGGTTTTTTGCCCTAGAAGGCAACCCCTCACTATATATGAGGGAATTGTATTGCGTCTATGTATCTCTGTACTCTGAGTGAGGAAGAGAGAGGAGATTGAGAGCGAAGAGGGTGTTACACCGGATCTGCTGTAGGTTGTATCTCTTCAGTTTGATGGATAATATAATAAAAGAAGGACTGGATGTTTCTCTGTGCATGTAGCCCAAATTGGGTGAATCACATATATCTATGTCTCTCTTGTTTTATGCGTTTTTTGTGTTTATATTTCTGCAATATTTTATGTATTCCATTGCTCTGTAATATATAATTTTCTAAAAAGAAAATAATTTGAGCCCCTTAAAGGAATGGGATGTCTATCTTAGGAATCTGTATGACTCCTTAGACACCATGGGCTACATCAGAAGCACTCCTATAGAGGGAGATACCTTTTCTTTGGATGACGTGGAACCTGGGATTAAGAAACTTTCTAACGGGAAAGCTAGGGATATTGAAGGGTACCAAGCTGAAATTATCAAAATTGGAAGGTCCATCCTCACCCCACACTTGCACAATCTTCTCAATTTGTTAGTTAAACATGACTTCCCCAAGTTGTGGACGCAAAGCCTTATGATGCCTATATTTAAAAGTGGGGATAAAAAAAGTTCACTCTAACTATAGGACTATCATGATCAGCCACATTTTAGCCAAGTTGTATGGTCTCATTCTAGAAAAGAAGATTAACACCTGGCTTGAAATCTATGGTAAAAGAGCCATTGGGCAAGCTAGTTTTGGAAGGCATCACTCTGATAAGAAATGCAGAAGACAGAAGTTTGGACAAACACACGGGAGCTCACACGTGCAGATCACCAGGAGCTCCCTCCAGCAAATGCATTCGCTTCACCTTATTCATTAATCATCAGGAATTAAATAGATACATAGACAAGAAAACAGATTCCTAATTAATAGGAACTGAATGTCAAATAAAGAACAAATCATAACTACTTAACCTATTCTCCATTAATTTCTAACACACTCTATGATCAACCACCTTGTCACTCTTAGGACCATTACCGAGGATTGTCGCAACAGTAAGACTAATCTCTTTTGTTGTATTGTTGACTTTAGAAAAGCTTTCGACATGGTTCCTCGAGAAAAGTTATGGCAAAAGCTCGATGAGATAATGGTTCAACCCGAGTTAAGGGTTGTTGTTATTAGATTATAAGAGAATGTTATTGCCAAGCTTAAGACCACCGAATGTTGGTCTACTGATATTAAATGCAACATTGTGTTAAGCAAGGGAGTCCCCTATCCCCTACCCTTTTTGGCATTTACATTAATAAGCTTGAAGAATGCTTAGAAGTTGTTGGTTGTGAAGAGCCAAGCTCGCTGGTATACTCATTACTCTTCGAGGTGATATAATGAACATGAAGAAAATATAGTCTTGCCAAACTTATAAACAAAAAAAAATATACAAAAAGGGCTTGAAAACATGTTGAATCTATCCCCAAACATACAAAAATTAACATAAAGATTGAAAAATCTTTATCTTTTCATGAATATACTTTGAAAAAAAAAAAATATCTTTAAAACCAATATAACTTAAAAATCATTGTAATATTATAACAATTAATATAAGCAAAACTCAACAATTATATAATCTAAAGTAAATATTCTTTTCTTTCCTACTTATTTTTCTTTCATAAATTTACTTTGCTATTCTGAAAATGAAGGTTTATTTCTTCACCGTTGATTTTTAATTCATAAATTTATTTACCTTTCCTCATTAAAATACCTCCACTTTTGTGATTTGACATTTATTGAATTATTTAACAGCTCCACTTTTGTGATTTGACATTTATTAAATTATTTAACAAAAATAAATAAAGAAAAAATAAAATTTCCTATCGATTTTTATTTTATAAATATACTTTAAAACTCTAAAAGTTAAGATGCCTTATTAAAAAACTTCCACTTTTAATGATTTGACATTTATTGAATTATTTAACAAAAATAAATAAGACCTCCCATGCTCCCTCTCTAATACTTTCTCTCAATTTTCCTGGTGAGGGACCGCAACGGGTACAAAGTACAGCATCCAAAGGAAGAGGAGCGACCGGTGGCAGACAAAATCTTATTTCTACGATGGGCATCCACTAATTACCATCGGGTGCCCGCCCATTGGGTTCCAGCTTGCACCCATTACCACTAGGCCCACCTGCTGGCCCTCATCGCCATCTTGGGTTCCAGCTTGCACCCATTACCATTATGCCCACCGGTTGGCCCTCATTGCCATAAGCAAGATTTAGATATCAATTTGGAAGGGACCAAAATACCTCTGTTTTCTATCACTCTGTGTTTTCTTTCAATATCTGTAACTCTGTGTTTTCGTTTGCAGTTCTTAATCTATCACTCTGTGTTTTCCTTCTTACTTGCACTTGTCTTCACTGGCGGACCTGCAAACGCCCACCGTTACTTCAGCAGTTGATACCCCCTCCACCTCCAATACTTACCCAAACTACAACTTCGATGTCTTTATCAGTCATCGGGGTCCCGATGTTAAAAACTCCTTTGCTGGCCATCTCTACCGTGACCTTCATGCACATGGATTGCAACCTTTCCTCGACAGGGAAGAATTGCAGGCGGGCAAGAGCATAAATCCTCAAATTGAAGACGCCATCAGAAGCGCCTATGTCCAAATAATCATTTTCTCGCCTGGATATGCCGACTCAACTTGGTGTTTGAATGAGTTGCTTCTTATATGGAAAAAGTCCGAGGATATCATAATCCCTGTATTTTATAAAGTGAAGCCTTCTGAGCCTCGATGGGCCAAAGATGGAACGTATGCTCAAGCCCTTGCTAAACATGAGCAGACAGGCAGATACGACCGCCAAACTCTTGCAAATTGGAGAAAGGCGCTCCACGACGTCTCAGAGAGAGTCGGTTTCGAACTCGACGCCTATAATGGGTTGGAACTCTTAACTCTCCCTTCAGTGTTATTAATCTAATTGGCATTGAGATACACTTCACGTTTTGTATTAAATTTTACAATAAAGAGGCGGTTTTGTTTGTTTTGTTTTGTTTGGTTGCCAATTTCCAGTGACGAGGTGAAGCTGTTGGAGAAAGTCGTGGAATGCGTGCTCAAAAACAGCAGAAACCGCGGAAAGACGGCCTTGTATGTGACTGATCACCCAACTGGTCTACAATTAAAAGTAGAAGATTTTGAAAACAAGATGCTATTGCAGCAGCAGCATCAGAAGAATGACAAGGCTCGGGTTCTGGGGATTGTTGGGTTGGGTGGAGTTGGCAAGACAACGCTTGCCAAAGAACTCTTCAACAGGAAGAGTTGCGATTTCAAGCAATCCTGCGTCTTATATGATGTCAGAGAGGTTGCAGCTCGAGAATCTTTAATTTTCTTGCAGAGCCAACTTCTCAAGGGCTTGACTACTAACATCACTGAAAAAATATATGGCATTGAAGAAGGTATACAAATACTCAAAAGGCACCTTTCATCTTTACATGCTATAATATTTATAGACGATGTAGATGATGCACATCAGTTGAAAGCACTTTTGCCAGTAAAGGAATTTTTGCATTCCGATAGCTTGATTTTGATTACGTCTCGCTCCAAGGATGTTCTCACACATTCAGGAATACAGGAGTCATCAATATATCACTTAAAAGGTCTCGATGAACAACACTCCAGACAGCTCTTTTGTTCGCATGCCTTCTTTCAGCCTTATCCGGCACAAGGTTTTGAATGTCTAGTAGATGAGTTTTGCAAGGCCTGCGATGGATTGCCTTTGTCTTTGAGAGTGCTTGGGGCACTTGTTTGTGGAAAGAATGACACATCTTATTGGGAACGCCAATTGGATAAACTTCGTCAAGTCAAACTTCCCAATGAGATTCGAGAGAGGCTTAAGATAAGTTACGATGCACTGGAGGTAGAAGAAAAACAAATATTCATAGACATTGCCTGTTATTTCATTGGAGAAGACAGACATATGGCCGTCCGAATATGGGATGGATCAGGTTGGGATGGTTTGACGGGCTTTCTAAATCTGCAGGGAAAGTGCCTTGTCGAAGTGGATGGAAATACCATAAGAATGCACGATCAGCTGCGAGATTTGGGAAGAGAAATTGCGGATGAGGAAGGGCAGTTGCGTCATCTTTGGCGACCAACCAACGACATTGATGATTTGTGGCAGCAATCTTCTGTAAGTGCTTGAATTTTTCATTAAACTTTAAGGTTTCTCTGTTCAACAGAAGCAGCAGAGAAAGATCCTGTTACTCTCTTTCATTTGTTTGTTTTTTGTTTGTAACAAGCAGGTAATAACGGAGGTGCGCGGTATTAGGACGGTTCCTGGCTTCGTTGAATACGGTGAGATCCCAGAATCAGAAGAAGAATGGTCATGGTTCAAAAGTTGGTGCGATGAGTTGTTGGGAAACTGTCTGAGGACGCTGATCGACCGTGCACCATATAGTTTCAGGAACTTGCAACTTGTTGCAACTGAAGACGGTAATCTAAAAAACATATTGAGGAGGGTTGAGTCGCCAAGCTTGAAATGGTTACGCTGGAACGACTGTCCCTACTCTTGCCTGCCTTCCTGGATTCCGATGAAGAATCTAAGAGTTTTAGAAGTGGGGGGAAAGAAATTGAAAACACTCTGGCAAGCAGAGTCTCAGGTCAAAGCTCGTTCTTTGTTTTTTCTCTGCTCTGATTTATGATAGATTAGTGTTGCTATTAGTATACCGAGCATTTTGTAGATGAAAAGTGATCATATCTTAAATTCAAATAAAACCGTCGGGTTTCAGGCACCTCTGGAGTTGCGGGAGTTACGGATTTCTGCTCCTCTTTTCAAGTTTCCAGAGTCCATTGGGCGGATGATGCACATCGAAAAGATTGTGGTTGAGAGTACTAAACTCAAATCGCTGCCAGATGCTTTCGGGTCTTTGACAAACCTCCAAGAACTCGAACTCTTGTGCAGGAGTCTGCAAGCACTTCCAGATTCCTTTGGGTGTTTGACAAACCTCCAAGAACTCTATCTCAGAAAGTGCTACAGTCTGCAAGCACTTCCAGATTCCTTTGGGTGTTTGACAAACCTCCAAAAACTCAATCTCGACTTTTGCTGGACACTGCAAGCACTTCCAGATTCCTTTGGGTGTTTGACAAACCTCCAAAAACTCAATCTCGACTTTTGCTGGACACTGCAAGCACTTCCAGATTCCTTTGGGTGTTTGACAAACCTCCAAGAACTCTATCTCAGAAGTTGCGACAGTCTGCAAGCACTTCCAGATTCCTTTGGGTGTTTGACAAACCTCCAAGAACTCTATGTCACAGAGTGCGACAGTCTGCAAGCACTTCCAGATTCCTTTGGGTGTTTGACAAACCTCCAAAAACTCGATCTCTCAGAGTGCTGGTATCTGGAAGCACTTCCAGGTTCCTTTGGGTGTTTGACAAACCTCCGAGAACTCCATCTCTACATGAACCGGCGTCTGCAAGCACTTCCAGATTCCTTTGGGTGTTTGACAAACCTCCAAAAACTCAATCTCGACGTTTGCTGGACACTGCAAGCACTTCCAGATTCCTTTGGGTGTTTGACAAACCTCCAAGAACTCCATCTCAGAAACTGCTGGAGTCTGGAAGCACTTCCAGATTCCTTTGGGTGTTTGACAAACCTCCAAGAACTCCATCTCAAAAGGTGCGACAGTCTGCAAGCACTTCCAGATTCCTTTGGGTGTTTGACAAACCTCCATGAACTCTATGTCACAGAGTGCGACAGTCTGGAGGCACTTCCAGATTCCTTTGGGTGTTTGACAAACCTCCAAGAACTCCATCTCAGAAACTGCTGGAGTCTGGAAGCACTTCCAGATTCCTTTGGGTGTTTGACAAACCTCCAAGAACTCCATCTCAAAAGGTGCGACAGTCTGCAAGCACTTCCAGATTCCTTTGGGTGTTTGACAAACCTCCATGTACTCCATGTCACAGAGTGCGACAGTCTGAAGCACTTCCAGATTCCTTTGGGTGTTTGACAAACCTCCAAGAACTCCATCTCAAAAGGTGCGACAGTCTGCAAGCACTTCCAGATTCCTTTGGGTGTTTGACAAACCTCCAAGAACTCTATGTCAGAGAGTGCGACAGTCTGGAAGCACTTCCAGATTCCTTTGGGTGTTTGACAAACCTCCAAAAACTCCATGTCAGACAGTGCGAGAGTCTGCAAGCACTTCCAGATTCCTTTGGGTGTTTGACAAACCTCCAAAACCTCAATCTCCGATGGTGCGAGAGTCTGCAAGCACTTCCAGATTCCTTTGGGTGTTTGACAAACCTGCAAGTACTCGATCTCAGAGGGTGTAGCAGTCTGCAAGCTCTTCCAGATTCCCTCCAGTTCTTAACAAATCTCCGAGATCTCTATCTGCCAGGGTGAGGCAGTCAGAAAGCATTTGACAAACCATTCCATCTGGTGCTCGACAAACCTCCATATGTCAGAATGTATACGTCTGCAAGTGCGTACAATTCTCCAACATGCCGATTTCTGAGAGTGTGGCACTCTTCAAGCGCTTCCTTCCACAGTCCTTTCGGTGCTCGACAAACCTCCAGGAGCTTCAGGAATTTAATTCGATTTGAATACATAAGGCTGTGTGGGAAACATAAATATTCGACTTAAATTATGGTCATTGTCCCGGCCAGCAACGTATCTCCATTATAAGTCGCAATGATCAGGTGAGAACTGCCATCGAGATTTAGTATTTGTTTGTACTCTACTAAGAGGGGCATTGTAATCTTAAAAAACTTGAGGATCTAAACATTTGCATGTGTATGGAAGTCGAGGAGATTCATTCTGACTTAGGATGGTTAGGATGGTTGTTATGAGTTGAAAAAGAACACATGGCCTGACGCAGCTAAGCACGATTTGAGTTCGTTCCAGAAGCTTATTGCTAACCGTACCAAACTGCCCCATTTATTGAAATGAGCGTTGAAGCACAAGTGTATATGGCTCTGTGGTGATTTTTTGAAACAGCATTTGAGTGGTTTGTTTTTCTTCAAACTGTGAAAATTGATAAAAGTTCTTATAATTTAGTTTATTCAAACCCGCAGTGAGCCCAGATTCTTCTGTTGAAAAAGATATCATACACGGTTAATACTGAAATATTTTACTTAATTTAATTGAATTATCTTTTTAATATTAATACATTTTTAAATATATATCTCTTAATATAATTGATTTATTTTTTAAAAATTAATACATTTTTAAATATATATCTCTTTCCTATTTATATATAGATTGGTTTGGTTTTTTTGTGCTATTCATATTTTTTCATAATTATAAGTATCTCTTCTTGCTAAATTCTATGGAACATTTCACTATTTGTGGGTCATTTTTATATATTTTTTCCAACAAATATGTTCACTTATTAATATGTATTTCTTAATAATAAATTTAATTATTAAGATTATTAATATGTATTTCTTAATACTGAATTTAATTATTAATAAGTATTTCTTAATAGTGAATTTAATGTTTTATATGTTGGAATATATACCACCTTATTTAAAAGTGCTTTAGATGGACCAATATACATCTCATCATATAAATCATTAAACACATTAATGTTAGGTTCATTAGATTAGGTGTAGTCTAACCATTCTACATTTTCTCCTTTTCATGAGAATTTGAAGATACAATTATTCATGAGAATGTAACTTTTGATTGTTTAATTATATTTTTTATTGTATAAATGAATTCAACACCCTGAAAATTCATTCCAACATTCATATTATACAAACTACATAACTTAAACATGCAATTCCAACAAATCCCCTTCAGAATCTATGTGCAAAAGAGACTCTGTGAATATAAGTTAATTGAGAAGAAAGGTAATGTGGTTCATATGCATTGCAAGTAAATGAGAACGAGAAATAAACTAAGCGTACCATTGCCTTGGGCTCCTCTATGTATGATACCGACAAGAAAGTCATATGTTATGTAGAGTGTGTTGTTTTCTACATATTGTAAGAACAGAGTAAAAAAAATGAATAATTGTATAATTGTTAATAAATGGTGCAAAAAGGAGTATGATGTGCATGTCTAGTGTGGAGGGTAGTAAGATGAGGAAAACAAACATTCTTCCTTCTGCACCCACAAGCAATAAAGGATGTAGCAAAAAGCCTTAACGTGAAAGGGAATTGACTTTTCAACTCCAATCATGTGATAGAGATCCCTATCAGTTGTTGACAATCCAAAAGGCTCTTCCCTTTGGGTATGAAATCAAAGAAAGAGAAATAAGAAAACAAAAGGAAATTACTAATGCTTAACCCATTTAAATATGAAGCAGTATAAACAATGATCTAGAAAAACAAACTACAATATATTGATTATATAGTTCCTAAAAATGTTCATGAAAATAATTTTTTTAAGTGCTACCCATTTACTCTAGCTATAATTTTGAGCGTATAAGAATTAAAACCACAAACTTTATTTCTTTGGTAGGGGTTAATCCATAAAACATCTAACTTGGAATGAAAGGATGTTTTTTTTTTCTTTGTTCCACAATAAAATGATTTGAACCTTATTAAATTATTTCATCATAGAAGTTTGGTCAAAATATCTCTTCATTGATTCATGTTTCTTTTATATGTTTATTGCAACTTGCGCTCTTTGCTCTTCTAGCTACATCAACTAATAATAATGAGTTTGCAAAGGTGTGACCCCTTTTGTCTTCTATTCCAATGGCTATGTTAGAATCATTCATCCTTGAGTGTATTGGTAATCTCACAACCTTTCCATAGACAAGAGAATATAGGGAATGTTTCCTGTTATCACCCCAAGAAACTCTCCTAGGTTGTATATCAGAGATGCTGGAGAACATTACAAACTCAACAAAAATTGTTGGTAAATGGTGGATGAATGAAAGAAATGTTGCATATTCAAGCCAGATAACCACTTCTACTATGCTTAACCCCAGACATGGGTGAACACCCCCAGACTACAAGGCTTTAGACCACCAATTACTCACAATTTTAAGAAAATGTGATGATGGAGAATATTGATCACACCAGCAGATGCACAGGACCCTGTGATGGCCAGCTGAAACCAGTTAAAAGGTCTGTAAATCTGTTTCCTAATACACAGAAAGGATGATAGCTGACATTAAAATAACGGAAACCTGCATACAAATTCAATGATACAAGCTAGATTCTAACATTGAGGTGGGATGATAGCCCCTCTAATGCTAAACATCTACAGCACACCAACAAATACATGACAGGCACAATCTGGAACAAAGAAGAAGTGAAAAGTGAGCAATTAATAGAAAAAGAAGCTTGCATTAGCTGAAAATGAAGCCCAGACGCTGCAGGTATCACGGTATTTATAGTCTCTAGAAGTTGAACCTTACATTAAAATAACATTCATCAACCTATTACATTCTGTCTTTTGGATATATATAGAGGTTGATTACAAAATTGCTCTGCTATGTTACACGAGAAGGGGTCATAATGGACCACCTAACACATTAGTTCTCAGATATGGGGCTCTGCTACACTTTGCCTGCTTTAATGGATGATTTAGACATTCCCTGGCGTTCTGTGATCCTTCTCGGGCAGATGAAGTACTGACTGATACAAGCTCCATAACTAATAACTGCATTAACTGCTCGAGGTTGTCCTATTTCCTTCTCAGCCATGTTGTTCCTTGAATGCGGTGGTTGCAGATTGAATGTGCCGGGTACAGGTAATTGATCGTTGATGTCCTTCGCGAGCTCAAGACAGTCAAAGGAGTTGAGATTTCATGGCGGAAGCATGAGCAGGCCAGGGATAAAGCTCAGCCGTTGGATCGCGTGATTCAACGGCGGTGATCGTATCAGAGGGAGCCATCGGGAGGAAATAAGATGGAGAAATGAGGGCCGTCGGATCATGGCCGTGCAGATCCGAAGGCCATCGAGCAGCAGCAGAAACAGGTGGTCGAGAGTCGTTAGATCTCCCTGTGGCAAATCCAACGGCTATCGCACAGGAAAGTGGCATGGAGGTTAATGCGCAGGAGACGTACAAACAGGCGGTAAGCGAGATTATCGCACCGCCTATCGAAGATGGGCGGTATCCGTATATGGCTGTGCGATCCAGTGAAACGACGACACGTGGCCGGTGCGATGGGCGCAAAACCGCTTTCCTCGCGGATTATCACGAGCGCGACTTGTGGGATGAGGGCTAGCGAATGCCGTCGGATGATATGGTGGACGCGATCGGACAGCAGGATCTAATCATGCATGTTTATTGACTGACATGACAGGTAAGGGCGCCGGTAGGTAATAAGATTTGGAAAAAGCACACGGTTATATGTGTTAACACCTTAGCACCTAGGGCTAAATGAAAAAGGATTTACGCGGGTTTTTGGAATAAAACAGAAACAACGGGGCAAAAGGGAAATTAAGGTTTACCAAGGATTTAGAGGAAAATAGAAGCAGCGAGAGGTTAAGAGAGTGTAAGGAAACCGAAGGAGAGGAAGGTGAAAAGACTGTTGCGCGCTGCTTTCTTGGCACAAACCAACCATCAGTGTTGAAGTTCACCTTTGACCACTGAAGTTGTAGCAGAGCTAACATTTCCTACTTATTTCTGGAGTGATTCTATTGGCCCAGAGCATTAGTTAGTTTCTTGTGCCAATTCCATTGGTTTGTGGACATCATCTTCTTAAGAATATGTATTAAATATTTATTAGTTGATTCTACTAGCCCATTCCCCTTGGGTAATAATTTGAAGATTGACACATTGTTATCCCAAATTTTCCACAAAAATATGTGAATTTAGATCTAATGAAAATGAAATTACTACCGTGATGAATTTCTTTAGAATGTTGAACCTAGATAGGATATTTCTTGTAAAAATAGTATGAGTTTCTCTAAATCAATGATGTTTAGTGCTACTACTTCCAACCATTTGATGAAGTAGTCAATTTTTGTCAATAAATAAGAGTACTCCATAGTATATTTTGGATTTCTGGGACCAATAAAATCCAATTCCCATTTTGTAAAAGGGCTTTTAATCAAAATGGTCCTCACGAGAATAACTACTCTTTTGTTTCTTTTTCTAGAGGACTTATGACAAGGTAGACATTTCCTTGTAAATGTATGTACATATGTGGATAAAGAAGGGCAATAAAATATTTCTCTAATGTTTCTATGTATGGTTACCATTAGAGAAAGATTTCCACGACATACACCTTCATGCACTTCCTTCAATATCTCAACAAATTTTGAATGATTTAGAGATATTAACAACATACCCTCAAAATTTCTTTGGAGTAAGATTATAGAAATCAATACATAATGATTTGATTTCAACTTTAAATATCCACTTTCTTTTCCTTTCATTCAAATAGGAAATTGCTTAAAATTCGAGTAGAAAATGATTTTTTTATGTTATTTAGCTCTTGAAACTATGGAATCTTTGTTAGAGGATTCTTTATTCAAAATAAGCGAATCTATGTTTACTGGTTCAATTGTGCTTCATTTCCACCAACCAACATATATAAACCTTGTCGCTTCACAACTTTTAATGGTTTTATTTCTATATCATATTCTTGCAATTTCGCCAACCAATTAGTCCATCTAACTTCTTTCAGTTGTTGAGATAAGATCATTTTCATGGGCTGATATGGCAGATAGAAAATTGCATGCAATGACAATGTATGTGTTCTGAAATAAGTAACAACTTTCATAAGGGAACATGCTTGTTTTTCCATAGATGAATATTTTAATTCATGTTCTTGCAAACCTTATAAAATAAATGGGATGTTTTTCCTTCCTACCTCAACTTCAGGTTAATATAACATCAATAGTTTCATTTGAAGACAAGGAATATAAAATGAAATCTTTTTCAATGTGAGGATTGACCACAAATTAAGCAAATGAAATGACTAATTTTATATTTGAGAATTTTTTTTTGCATCAAGAGTCTATTCAAACACTCAATCTTTATTCAACGATTTATTCATTGACATCACAATCGAGGAATAATTGGGAAAAATTATTTGAATAATATTTATCTTACCAAAAAAAAATGATGAGGGATTCTTGGAGCTCTGCAACCCTAATGACCCTACGGCCATGAGGTAGGCGGTGCGGAACACCTTGAAAACCAGCGGACAGATGGTCAGAAGTGAACAGACGTTTCAGAAATGACAGAGGATACTAGGAGGGGAGAGATCCCCTCCTATAGGGATGCGACAGCGGGAGAAGGAACCAGTAACAACAAAGCGGAGGTTGCTCAAAGGCCACCAAGACCAATCCTAGGTGCACGCTGGAACGCAGGAAGCAAAGGAAGATGTCTGCCCTGCGCAGAGGAGAAGCCGAGGTTTTTCATTCCAATGAACAAATTGGAAATGTACAGAAGTTACATGAAAGATCATGCATTGATCTGCAAGTTCATTGGAGTCTGGCCCTCAGAAAAAGAACTGACAATATGGATCCAGCAAAAATGGCAGCCACGTGGCCACATTGAACTGAAGCTGGTAGCATGTGATTTTTCATGGTAATCTTCTCAAAACTGCAAGATAAAGAGAAAGTGTTTGAAGGAATAGGGAACACCATAAGTAGTTTCGTAAAGATAGCGGAATCAACAAAAAGAGGGAGATACACCTCGTATGCAAGAATATGTGTATACATGAACATTGCAAACCCTATACCAGGTGTTGTCGAACTCGAGTATCATGAGGAGGTCTGGTAGCAGGCTCTGGACTATGAACACATACCATTTAGATGTAGAAAATGCCATGAATATGGAAACCTTTTTAAGGAATGCCCTTTAAATGCAGAGGAAGAAGAAAGAAAGACTAAGCAACAAAGGAAAACTAATGAAGATGATGAGGGGTTTCAAGAAGTAAAACACAAGAAACGACCCACTAAAGAATCCCAACAGAAAGGTAGGAAAGACCAGCCAACTACAAGTCAAGAGACAAATAGGTACGAAGCATTACAAACAGAAGAAGGGGAGGAAGAAACCTAAAAGATGGACTACCAAGAAGGGACAGATCATGAAGGTGGGGGAAAAAAGGATACTAAGAATAATAAGCAGAAAGATCAAGAAGAACCAGAAGAACAGGGGACCCAAGAAAAGGAAGTACACCAGGAGTATGAAGTAATGGAAGTAGACATAAATAAAGGGGATGACACAACAACAGAAGAGGAAATTCTAAAAAATTTACTGGATAAGTGGAAGAATCTGGACGAACGGTTTATCCCAGAGGAAGATAAAAAACTATACAAAGACATCTTCCAAAAATACAAAGAAAAGCAAGAGAGTGGAAAAACAGGGATGAATGAACAGCTTGGAATACAGGATAATAGCTAAGAGCATCTACAAAAAGGGAAAGGAGGGAAGAAAATAGGAAGGAAGAACCTACAAGAATCCATTCAAATAACGGGTGAAATGCTAGTCAACACAGGAAGAGTTCTACCGCTTTTAGCGGTCTTCCACCAAACAACCCAACCATCTCAATGATTATTACATCTTGGAATATAAGAGGGCTTAACAACAAGTGCAAGAAAAGATACCTGGTTGAGAGGATTAAAAAAGAAAAACCTCATATCATGTTGCTGCAAGAAACAAAAATAATGGGAGCAAAAATGGAGGAAATTCTATAGAAAATCAAGCCTTATTATGAAAGTATGACAGTAGATGCAAAAGGGAGTGCAGGGGGAATAACAATACTATGGAACCCAGCAGAAGTAATGGCTGACATATGGATATGAATGCGAAGGATTCTATTAGGGAGATTCAGAATGATAGGACATAAAGAGTGGTTTTTGGTATCAGCGGTCTATGGGCCTAATATACCGCTCGAGAGAGAGGTCTTTCTATCATAGCTGTGTCGAATGGGCAACCTACACACAGAAAAACTCTGGGTGATAGCAGGAGATTTTAATATGATAACAACCACAGCGGAAAAGAAAGGAGGACTGCAACGGGAGGATGCAGATATGGAGAGATTTAGGGAAACCCAGACAGCCCTCCAATTGATTGATATCAATACTATCAATGGAAAATATACCTGGAATAATAGAAGAGGAGGTAGTAGACAGATAGCCTCTAGATTGGATAGGTTCTTAGCCACAGAACACTTCCTAGGGAAAGATATATTCTATGAAGCAATGATCTTACCTTGCCAAGGATCGGATCACTGGCCAATAAAACTTGAAATTGCCATGAACAATCAAAACCAGCACAAACCTTTCAGGTTTGAAGCCTTTTGGCTAAGAGACCCAACTCTAGTTGACAAGCTGGAAACCTGGTGGCAGAAAAGTGAAGGAGTAATACAAGGCAAGAATAAGATGCACACACTCCAATTGAGACTCAAGGAGTTGAAAAGTGAAATTAAGACATGGAATAAAGAGGAATTCGGCAACATCCATAAAGACAAGGAACAACTCCAAATAGAAATGAAAAGGATACAACAAAAAATCATAGAAGAAGGAAGAACCGAGGAGAGAGCGAAGGAAGAAGGGGAAGTGCTAATCAGACTGGAGGAAAGGAGAAAGCAGGAGGAAATCCTGTGGCGCCAAAAGTCAAGAGTTCAATGGCTAAAAGAGGGAGAACAAAATACAAAATTCTTCCATCAAGCAATGCTGCAACACAGGCAGCAAAATCGAATTTTCTCCCTAAAAAATAAACAAGGTAACAGAGTAATCCAGAAAGAGGAAATGGAAAATCTCCTAACCCAACATTTCAAGGGCATATTGACAGAGCCGCAAAGCAACAGAAATGAGGAGATAGCAAAGATAAAACAATTCATCCCAAAAAAAGTAAGCAGGGACCAAAACCTTGCGCTTCTACGGGTGATTACGGAAAAGGAGGTTGAGGAAGTAATCAAGACAATGGCGAAAAACAAAGCCCCTAGCCCGGATGGCTTTACAACAGAATTTTTTCAAGCAACATGGCAGTTCATGAAAAAATATATTGTTAATGCAGTAGAAGAATCAAGAAGCCACAAACGAATGCACCCAGCATGGAATGCTACCTTCCTGGCCTTAATACCAAAAGTAGATCAAGCTGAAGAACCCCATAGCTTCAGACCTATAGCTCTATGCAATGTAATCTATAAAATTATGGCCACTATAATGGTAAAAAGATTACAACCCCAGAGTTGATAGCAAAAGAACAAACAGGGTTTGTGAAAGGCAGACAGATAGTGGATGGGATTGTAGTTGCACAAGAGGTGATCCATTCCCTAAAGAAAACTGGAAATAAAGGAATGATGATCAAACTTGACTTAGCGAAGGCATATGATAAACTCAGCTGGCAATATCTACAAGAAATCCTTCAAGCCTATGGATTTGATGATAGATGGATTGCATGGATAATGTCCATGATATCCACACCTAGTATGTCAATCCTGCTAAATGGGACCCCTACCGATACCTTCAAGCCTACCCGTGGCCTACGACAGGGAGACCCTCTCTCACCGTTCCTGTTCATCCTAGCAGCGGATGGTTTAGGTCACTTAATCAATGCCAAAGTAAGCAGAGGAGAATTCAAAGGGCTCAGATTATGGGGGGAAGACTTAACTATCACACATCAACAATTTGTGGATGATGTGATGATGTACAGCCAAGCAAACCTCAAGGAAGCAAAAAAAACTAGGGGAGATCTTAACAAAATTCACCAAAGCTTCAGGAACAGAGGTGAATAAAGAGAAAACTGAAATCTTCTTTTTCAACACACCAAGAGTGAGCCAAGCCTTCCTGGCAAGAACATTGGGGTTCCAAATTGGGCAGTTCCCAACAAAATACTTAGGAGTACAACTAAGTGATCAACAGTACAAAGTAGCGAATTGGCAAGGTCTGATAAGGAAAATTCAAAAAAGAATGGACAATTGGACGTTTAGAACACTCAATACACCGAGCCATCTCATACTCCTGAAATCAATCCTCCAAGCTATGCCGATCTACCAGATGGCAAGTCAAGCAATCCCTAAGACCATATGTCAGAAAATGGTGCAAATCTTTAAAAATTTTCTATGGCAAGGGGAAAAAAACAAAAAAATGGGCATTACTTTCATGGACATGGTTAAGCAAGTCGGTATCAGAGGGAGGTCTGGGACTCAGAGACCCTAATATTTTAAACCAAGTCATGGGGGCAAAATTATGGTGGAGATGGATTCAAGGAGGGAATGACCTCTGGAAACTACTGTGGGAACAAAAATATGAAGTAGCACGGACACCGGAGGGTAAACTCCGAACCTTGATAGAAAAGAAAGGCTCAGCGATTTGGAACCTAGCCAACATGAACAGAGCCCTGATAAGAGACAACAACTTCTGGGAAATTCGAGAGGGAAACAAAGTAGATTTTTGGCAGGAAGGGTGGCAACAAAGAGGTACCTTGAGTCAAGAACCCCAGCTACACGAAATACAACAGTACACAACCCAAATAGTGGAGGACGCAGTAAGGAACTATTGGGTAGGGGACCAAAACAGTTATTGGAGACAATGGAAGACAAAGAATGACTGGCCTGAAGCCCCAGAAACTGATCAATGGACTACCTATCACAAAGAACTGGCAACCAGGAAAATAGCTATCAAAGAAGGACCAGATATAATAAGATGGGGCAAACGCATTAAAGGCATGTTCACAATATCAGAAGGCTACCATTTGAAAACAGGAGGAGCTGGAAATGCAGACACAAAAAAATGGAAAAGAATCTGGCAGCTAAAAACCTGGCCAAAAGTGGCATTTTTTACCTGGACAGTGCTACATGGGAGAGCTCTGACTTGGGATCAACTAAGACGGAAAGGGACGCATGGGCCCTCACGCTGCGTGCTTTGCCAAAGGCAAGAGGAAACCATGGAGCATGTTGCCAACTCCTGTAATGTAAGTAACATCCTGTGGCAAAATCACCAACAAATTTTTGGGATTACAGAAAGAAAATTAGAAAGCATTAAAACAACAATAGAACTATGGAGCAGCAAACCGTACCGCAACGTAATCCTCAACCATGCTTGGAACTTGTCAATCGAATTCTTCCTGTGGAACCTCTGGAAAGCCCGAAACAGGGTAATATTCAGAACAGATAAAAATGACACAGGGGAAATCTGGAACCAAATTATGGGGAATATAAGGGAAACAATAATTCTGGGAAACTGGACAGAGGAAGACTGGAAGACGGAAGGTATGGAAACCAACATTATGAACCGACTGGAAATTAAAGTAAAAAACACAAGCAGCACAAGGAAGATACAAGATGCAGAACAGGTAAGAGCGGAAGAAAGTTATAGGAACCCCCCCCAAGGATTCATAAAACTAAACTTTGACGGGGCAGCCAAAGGCAACCCAGGGGAGGCGGGTATAGGAGGGATATTCAGAGACGAAGAAGGAAAGATCATAAGGGCATATGCAATGGACTGCGGCATTGCCACAAACAATGAAGCAGAATATCATGCACTAAATAGGGGACTGGAGATAGCGATACGAGAAGGGTACCAAAGATTGCAGATAGAAGGGGATTCTAAGCTGGTCATAGACACCATAAAACAATTACAGGAGTAACTGCGAAAACTAAGCAAAAGTTGGCAGACGACGTGGGTAATCACAGAAGTTGAAAAGCAACTTCAATGACTAGCATATACTATCTCGTCCCATGTGAAAAGGAAAGGAAATGCCCCGACGGATCTCCTCGCGAACTGGGGATGCCGAAACAGAGAGCACCAGTTAGACGCAGGAGAAGCAGAGCTCAACCAGAATGAGGAAATGAATCAGATGAAACAAGCAGTCGAGGCAGATCAGAGACAACAAGAGAATTTGGATGACATAGATAGGAGGGCAGAAAGACGAAGGCAGGCACAGGCAGATCAACATAGATCATCCACGGAACAGCATAGGATGGAAGAAAGGACCGAGAGGACATGGATGATGGAAGAGGAAAGAGAAAGGACTGACCCGAGAAGCGTGGGGGCAGAAATGGAAAGAGGTGGGCACAGGGAGAACAGGACAACAGGACTGAGAAGGGACAACAGAGGAGAGCCAGATGGCAATGCGGAGTCAGCAAATGGATGAAAAGAGTAGCCGCGAGAAGATAAACATTAATGAAGCATGGAGGACAAGACATCTGGGTAGAATCCCAAGGAAAGTGCGCCGAAAAGCGTGCCATGGATCGTCGGAAATGGAGACAGTTGGAGGCAAGGTTAAGACAGAGGAATGTTAAAAGAACAAAGTATGAGGGACTCCATGCATGTTGCATGTGGACATGGAAGAAGGAAGGTGGCGAGCGAGAACGCGTCGATGTCCAAAGACAGCTGTAGAAGATAGAACAACGGTTCCAGGCCGACAGGTATGTTAAAACTCCTCCCCCTCACTTGGAAAAAAGCTTTTGCATGAAGTATAACGTAGGCATGCAGTTAGATAGGGATAATCTGCATCACCCCAGATTCAGTTACAGAGTTAAGGTAGTCTGGGACAGGGGAGAACCCCGAGAATCCATGGCTGGGAAGGGTGATTATAACAGTAAGGAGAAGGGCTCACAGGAAAAGAAGGACCCATCATCCCTTGACCCCTGCAACAGATGGGAAGTCCCCGGAATTCCAAACCCTGAGACTATGCCATTGGTAAGGCAAACCTGGAA
Source organism: Pinus tabuliformis (assembly GCA_031772625.1). Taxonomy (NCBI): domain Eukaryota; kingdom Viridiplantae; phylum Streptophyta; class Pinopsida; order Pinales; family Pinaceae; genus Pinus; species Pinus tabuliformis. The sequence goes on from CM062814.1 coordinate 101,552,855, forward strand.
CACCCGAGCGAGGAAGTAGGTGCCTCCCATAGGAGCCAGAGAATTGGGGAAAAATCGGGAGGGGGACCCTGAACCAGAGGAACTCAAACTGGGAAGGGGGATAGGAAAACCTAGGAGAGCTGGGAGGGGCCTGGAACGCAAGGAGGTCCATGCGGCCCAGAAAAAATACGCTAACTATCCTAGCGTAACCCTCAAAAAGAAAACTCAGAACTGGAAAGTTATAGAGAGGCTTTGGATCTGCATTCAAGTGACAGCCATAACTCGAGAGGACCTACGAAGAGGGGTGGTAGCGCTATCCCCTCAAATCACACTATCCCAACGGTTAAAACTAACCATTGTGTTCATACTGTGATAGGTCTAACACATAGTGAGGGGACAACTGCAACCCAACAAGTCTACCTGAAGGATCAGAGCATCAGTAAGCTGCCTAGCAAAAACATGGCACCCAGGCGAAGCAAAAGAAATGTCAAGCAGGAAGCCAGAACAAGCAGCACAAGCTAGAAAAAAGGAAGAAAATCAACAGGTGAATAGGTTAAGAAACTAGTGGACGCCTACATGAAAGCAAATTCACAGGAAATCTGGGACCAAATCTGGAGCTGGGAATGTGACCTGAGACAAAATCTTCAAGGTAGAGACCTTCCCCTGCATGAGTGGGAAGAAATGGTACAAGACCCAGGCACAACAAATGGCAGGCAATCTCTCTATACCAGAACTTTGCAACAATACTGGATCATGAAACACATAGTCGCTCGTGCTATGACCCTCCATCAGGAGCACATGGAAGGAGAAGTGGTGAATTGGCAGGAGTGGAACAAAGAACCGAAACATGGCAGAGGGAAATGATGAAGGAATTGGCAACCATCCAGATCCAAACATACAGGAACAATCTTGCTTTGGGCCGCATTGAGCAAACTCTGTCCGAGCTAAAGTGGAAACTGTTTCAGCAGGGACGAGAGCTCCCAGGCCCAGGGGTAAAGCCGCAGAACAAAGGAAAGAAGATGATGACTCCAGAAGAGAAGGAAACTTTTCAAATAGCCTCCTCAGATGAGGAGTAGCTGCTTTATCTTTAGTTTTTTGTCTATAGTTTTTTAAATGTTTATGTCTGAAAGACCAGAGAGAGGAACTTGGGAGATATAGATGATGATGATGAACTTATTTAAATTTTGGAATGGATACAATGCTGATCGATGGCCACCTGGTTTCCCTCAGGTAGGTGGCTGGTTAATCAATGTGTTGGGAATGTAAATTTTGAAAAAGTAAATATAGAAAGTACTACCTTGTTTACCAAAAAAAAAAAAAATTATCTTACCAAAAAAGATTATAAGGCTTTAAAACTTTTTAGTGGTTTTAATTCAATCAAAGCTTGGACATGCTCTAAATGTATGTAAATCCCTTCTTTTCTTACAATGTGGCGTAGTAATTTTTCTTCCAAACATGAAAATTAGATTTATTTTGTGATTTAAAAAATTCTATATAATCTGCATCATTGAAAAACTCCTCTATGGTGTTTTAAAGGAGCTTCTCTTAATTTTCAAATACATTTTTAAGTTATCAATGTAATCTTGTATTCTTTCATTTTCCTTTTTCTCCAAAGGAACACATTTCTATTGTTCACAATGCACCTTAGTGAAACTTCCATTTTTATCTCATAGCATCATACAACTTCCATTATTCGTTAAATATCCATCACGCAGACAAATCCATTGTCATCCTAATACAACACCATATGTTATAGGTAAGTCCACCACAATGATGGTGAGTAGAGTTTTGATATGTTATGCAAAGCTTACCCATGCAAAAAAATCTTTAGTTTCTCAATGGTGAAAGCATAGATTTGGGTTACACTTTTTGGTGAAAGAGGGCATGTTTTGGTGGAAAAATCAATGGATCGATCAAGATATAGCACTCGATTGAGCTTTAAGGATCGATCGAGCCTTTTTTTTAATATATACCGGTCTCGCAGTCTGTGTGTGCCATTTGCACAAATCGCGGGAGCTCCACTGAGAGTTTAAGAGTAGCTCGACCGAAGTTTTTGGAGCTCGATCAAGCAATGGGGCATTCAAAGCAATCTCACCAACCACCCCGCCAACATCGCAAAGGCTCAAATGAAGGTAGGTACACTATCCTTTATCTCTTTTTTTTTTTGCAAAATGTAACAAATTAATTTAAAGAAAAAGAACAACCATGTACAAAAACCATGAAACCCAATTAATTAAGAAAAAAACAACCATATAAAAACTACGAAAACCACAAGAACACCTTTGAAAAAGCTTAGAAAATCACAAAGCCAAAAAAAAAAAAACCGTCTAACATGGTGCGAGAGTCTGCAAGCACTTCCAGATTCCTTTGGGTGTTTAAAAAACCTCCAAGTACTCCGTCTCTCATCGTGCAACAGTCTGCAAGCACTTCCAGGTTCCTTTAGGTGTTTGACAAACCTCTAAGAACTCGATCTCTCACAGTGTGGGAGTCTGCAAGCACTTCCAGATTCCTTTGGGTATTTAACAAACCTACCAGAACTCGATCTCAACCTGTCATTTTCAAGTTCCTTTAGCTATTTGACCTCCAAGCTTAACTCGATTGCATATTCTTTGTACCTTTCGATATGGCAAGGCGGCCCTCTCCATCTAGGCTGATGTCCATTTATATAAAAGGAACCCATCTGTAATGTCCCTTAATAACAAGTAATAAATAATAAAAATAATAAATAATAATAATAATAATAATAAAATAATAATAGTAATAAATAATAAATCCCATAATAATAATAATAATAATAATAATAATAATAATAATAATAATATAATAAATAACAACACTAAAGCTCTAAATAAATATAAATAAAAATAAACAAAAAAGCAGTAAAAATTAGTAAAGCTATCAAAAAGTAAAAACAAAAGAAATAAAACAAGAAAGCAATAAAGTTGCATGTAGACACATGGAGTGTGTGCATGTGGTTCCCCTTCCAATGTTTGCTCTATTTAATAGATGGTGAGGAAGATGAGAGGCATTCCATCATTCCATGATTCCACCATCCATTCTCTTGGGAGAATAGTGTTGTGAGACAAAGGATACCTTGGCAGTAGTACGTTGATTGAGGGCTCGGGGGTGGCTAGTTGTAGCAAGATTTTGTGCAACTGAGCCTACGGTTGGGTGGAGAGTCGTCCCCAAGACTTTGTTGCAGGTAGCAAAATTCAACTAGCGTTCAACTAGCATTCCACAGGTAAGTTGTCTCTCTTCACTCATATTTTTGTAATTTAATGTTAACTAGTTGATAAAGTGCTTGTTGATTATAAAATGCTTGACTAATCTAATTAATTATGTATTGTCATTTCGAGGCTGTTACACCATCTCGCTGCCGAAGTCTGAAAACTAGGTAGAATTTGCAATACAGAGCCTCCAGTTGCCTTCTGTCTTTTCATTGTACTTCATAGCTTGTATCTGTACCTTTGGCAAGTCCTTTCCTAACAGTGCATCTCATTTGAAATTTGAATTTGAATTTCATTTTCAAAATTTTGACACTCCGGCTTTGCTTGGTTTTCAAATTCAAAAGCTCTATGTAGATCATGTAGTTTCCCTCATACCCATTTAAAAAAAATTGAAATGCTTTGCATCTAAGGTTGTCCGCAAAATGAAATGCATAAGCCAAGTTCTGCACTTAGACGAATCGGTTCGACATACGATCATATTTCATTCCCCTGGATTTGAAGTTAAGTGGATGTGTGAGTTCTATGTTTGCTATTAGACATTGGTGAAGCTTCAGTTTTTCTAATGTTACTAGTAGTCATTGGTTTTTGAATTTCTAATGTTTTCTCATATTGCATACTGGAATGATGATGATGTACTTCAGCCGTTCGTAGGAAAATGCATGTCTCCCCCAAAAAAAATCAGGCTCTGTGCAATTCATTTTATAAAACTCCAAAACTCCATCACCTCAAATTGCAAATTGCACAGAGTTAACAGTTATCCTAATACAAATTTGTGCATAATTGTCCTCATATGCACAAAATGGAGAGCTTAATTCTTACAGGGGATTTGAATGGAAATTTTCTTTTGTTCAAATGTTAGTTTTTATTTATCATTATACTTCACAATCTTGGTGAACTGTGAACTCAGTTCAGTACATGGTCACCATTTTTATAATTTCTATGAACTCAGTAATAGAAATGTGAGTGAATCTAACCCATGTAATGTTAGGGAGACATCTTGAATGTGAAAGCATTTCTAACCCATGTAATGTTAGGGAGACATCTTGAATGTGAAAGTTTGCGATAGTAAGAAATGTAAATGAGATAAATGGGCAACATATCCTTAACTCGTTTAAAAATATTGTTAGCCGCTACTCATGGAGAGGAGAAGCAAATATTCATGGACATTGTTGGTTTCCTCATAGGAAAATATAAAGGCACGGCAATAAAAGCATGGCAATAAAATAAGTGGTAGGGCTTATCTACAGTTCTGTGTGTTGTAGGCACAATTGGGTTTTAACGTGTTCTCCTTCACAAATAATAATAATAACCCAGAGTTTAAAATCGAACAAACTCACTTGCAATTGTTAGGATTCGCCGTGAACAGTTGCGGCAATTATCAGGCAATCTTTGAATGTGTTTTGGGTGATTAAACCTCCTAACTTAGTTTTGGTGGTTCCGCTGAGCTGATTGAGGAGCTAGTTCATTTATGGGATAGAAGTGGATTATTTATTTCTATGACGATGAGACTTGGTAAAATGACATTACATGGTAAAATCAAAATGTTATTTGATATAATTTAATTTCTTAAATTAAAATAAAAGTAAATATATAGATGGCATTAAAATATTGGTTCTATTTAAAGAGTTATTTCTGATTGAATAAAATGATATGCAATTCACCGAAAACAAATTTTTTGCAAAATTTGTTGTCCAGTAAATATGTACATTTCTCCCAATTTTACAAATTAAATTCTTATTATATTGCTTATATATTAAAAATATTGTTAATGTAAAAAAATATATTTATATAAAGGTTACATTATTATTAAATTAAAAAAATAAATATAGATTATTTAATTTTAAAATGTAACTATATTGAGAATGAACTTTGTAGTTTATTATGAGAGATGTTATAGTGTTTATAAATCATTTTAAATTTATTTTAAGTTTGAATGTGCAAGTTTGTAAGAGGAATTAAATATATTTTCACTTTAAAATAAGCTTTGTATTTCAAGAGATTTGATCCCTTTAGGGGGTTGGCGGATCCCTAGTTAAGATGGATTTAAGTTGATTTAATTATTAATTATAACTAGCAATTGTTGGGTTGTGTTATATTCTTTCCACGACTAGCCCACAATTTAACCAGGGGTTAGAAGGGGGGAGGTCACAGGGGGTTTGAGGGGTACCCGTAACCCCACTTTATGGGATCCGGGGCAGCACCCCAGAAAATTTTGGTTTTGGACCCTATGTTAGGTTGGGCGGACCCACCTATGGTTTTGTGCATGATTTTGCACATGTTTTTTGGACACGATGGTTTTCGGTCCATGGTATTGGATGCTTCGGCATGTATAAATATGTATTGTAACATTGAAATGAAAGTAATGAAAAATCAAGCTGGTAGTCCCAGTTTTGGGATCTAGTGGAAAATATCTATGTATATGTGTTTTATGTGTTATGCTCTCGCATTGTTTATTTTCTGTGTTTTAGAATTCGTATGCAGGTAATTTCTATACAAGGTTAAAACCTACAGTTGGTATCAGAGCAGTTTTGGCCTCAAGGGGACGCCTTTGTTGCTGAGGGGTTTCGCTTGGGCCTGTGGTAGACCCTGTTCAGTGGGAGATCTGCGAGATCGATTCTCGTGGTGAAAGAAGATGGCGAGCACTGGAAAGATAGAGATCGAGAAATTTAATGGTCAGAGTTTTGAGTTGTGGAAACTCAAGGTGGAGGATCTGTTGGTAGATAAAGATCAGTGGATCGCGGTAGATCCAAGTACTAAACCAATGGGAGTGTCCGATGAAGAATGGAAGAAGTTGGATCGAAAGGCAAATAGCACAATATGATTGTGTGTCTCAGATTCAGTATTGCTAAATGTATCAGGGGAAGCTACAACAAAGGCTTTGTGGGACAAGTTAGGGACTTTGTACTAATCTAAGTCTCTGGTGAATAAACTGTTCCTGCAGAAAAAGTTGTATAACCTGAGGATGAAAGATGGAGACTCAGTGACAGAGAATCTGAATGCATTTAGTTAGTTAGCATCTGTTGATATTAAAATTTCAGAGGAAGATAAGTGCATCAATTTGTTGTGTTCTATACCAGATTCGTGGGATAGTCTGGTTATTGCAATAGGTTGCAATGCAACTGCCTCGCAGTTTGATGAAATAGTCTCAGCCTTGCTGACGGAATAGATGAGATGGAAAAATATGGAGAGCCAGAATGGTGTTGCCTTATCTGTACGATGACAGTCCCAGAACAGAAACAAAAATAAGTCATCGAGTGGGAGATATAAATCTAGAGGGAGATCTAAATCTCCAAGAAAACCTGTAAAGGTGGTGTGCTAGAAATGCGGAAATGAAGGCCACTTTAAAAGGGACTGTAAATCTAAAGTTCCTGACAAAGGAAAGGGATCTGATGAGGCTCCTTGTGCAGAGGCAAAAACCACCTCAGATGAAGGTGGAGATGTGTACTTGGCTTCTTCAAGTATACATGTAGATCATGAGGCATGGTTGATTGACTCAGGGGCATCCATTCACTTCACTCCCCATAGAGAGTGGTTCTGTGAGTATGAGAAATATGATGGTGGTGATGTCTTCTTGGGGGATGACAGGAAGGCTAGAATCAACTGATCGCAGAATAGTAAAGTTGAAGTTGCAAGGTGGAAGGGTTAGAACACTTTGAGGTGTTCTACATATAACTGCATTAGCCAGAAATATGATTTCTATAAGCAAGTTGGATGATGTAGGTGTAAAAACAATGTTCGAGAAGGATACCTGCAAAATGGTTCGAGGAGCACTGGTATTGATGCAGGGAGTTCGGATTGGAACTCTGTACAAGATGCAAGGTAGCATTGTTATTGATGGGTGTAATAGTTCTGTGGTTCCTAAAAGTGGAGCAGAAAATCTAGTGGTCTCTGGAGAGAAGACCATGCTGTGGCATCAAAGGCTTGGACATATTGGAGAGAAGGGCCTTCGAATACTTCATGGTAAAGGTATGGTAGAAGGTATGAGTAATAGCTATCTGGATTTTGATTTCTGTGAAAATTGTGTATATGGGAAGCAGAACCGGGTGAGTTTCCCCTCTGGTAGTAAGAGGGTGAAACAAATATTAGAGCTTGTACACAGTGATGTGTTTGGACCTGTGAAGGTTCCATCACTGGGTAAGTTTGTGTACTATGTATCATTTATAGATGACTTTTCAAGGAATACATAGATATATTTCATTAAGAAGAAATCTGAAGTCTTTGACAGGTTTAAAGAATTTAAGACTCTAGTGGAAAACCAAACGGAGAAGAAGATAAAGTTGCTGAGGACAGATAATGGTGGAGAGTTTTGCAGTAAGGAATTTGAAGAATTCTGTAAGAAGTGTGGTATAGCATGGCAGAAGACTACTCCATATACACCTCAGCAAAATGGAGTTACAGAAAGAATGAACAAGACATTGATGGAAAGGGCAAGAAGCATGCTCAGTGGTGCTGGGTTAGGACAAGAATTCTGGGCAGAGGCGGTGAATACTGCATGTTACCTGGTCAATAGGTGACCTTCATCAGCGTTGGAGGATAAGACTCGACAAGAGGTATGGACTGGTAAGAAACCCTCTCCTTCACATCTAAGGGTATTTGGATGTGATGCATATGTACATGTTCCAAAGGAGAAACAAACCAAGTTGGATAGTAAATCTGAAAAGTGCATTTTTATTGGGAATAAGGATGGTTTAAAGAGTTATAAGCTTTGGAACCCAGTAAAAAGGAAGGTTGTGTACAGGTGAGATGTGGTGTTTAGAGAGGTGAGAGATGTTATTAAACATGAAGTCCAACCAAAGGAACCTGAGAAGATAGAGTTTGAACTAAAGGAGGAGGAATCAAACTCTACAACAGAGGAGGAATCAGAAGATGAAGAGCCACAAACTCTGGCTGTAAGAAGATTAGTTCGAGAAAGAAGGCAGCCAGAAAGGTATAGTCCATCTGCTTTTTGTTCAAATTTTGCTTTATCTATTACTAATGATGATCCTAGAATTGTGAAGGAAGCAGTGGATTCAGAGGATGGAAAACTCAGGAAAGAGGCCATGGTTGATGAAATGGCATCTTTGCACAAAAATGAGGCTTGGAATCTGGTGGAGTTGCCGGCTGGAAGGAAATCCATTGGCAGCAAATGGGTGTTCAAAAAGAAGACAAATGTAGAAGGAAAGGTGGAGAAATATAAAGCTCGGTTGGTAGCAAAAGGTTATTCCCAGGTGCCAGGAATTGATTTTGGTGATATTTTTTCTCCTATTGCCAAGGTAACTTCTATTAGATTACTTTTATCTGTTGCTGCTACCTTTGATTTTGAGGTAGAACAGATGGATGTGAAGACAACATTTCTTCACGGGGATCTGGAAGAGGAGATCTACATGAAGCAACCTGAAGGCTTTGCGGTGAAGGGTAAGAAAGAACTGGTATGTAAGTTAAAGAAGTCTCTATATGGGTTAAAACAGTCACCAAGGATGTGGTATCAGAAATTTGATACATTTATACGGGGACTTGGCTTCACCAGAACCAAAACAGATCACTGTGTGTATTTTAAATTAAATGGTGACCGTGTTATTTATTTGGTCCTGTATGTGGATGATATGTTGTTAGTTGGAAATGGCAAAGAAATTATCCAGGATTTGAGGACCCAATTGTCCTCCAAATTCAACATGAAAGATCTTGGTGCTTCAAACTATATTTTGGGCATGGAAAATAAAAGAGATCGTATAAAGAGGAAGCTCTAGTTAAACCAGAGGAAGTATGTCAAGACAATACTGCAGAGGTTTAATATGCATGATAGTAAACCAGTGAAGGTTCTTATTCATGTAGGTGTGAGGTTATCTGTTGAACAGTGTCCCAAGACACAAGAAGAGGAAGAGGACATGTCCCGTGTTCCACATGCAAGTGCAGTCAGTAGCCTGATGTATGCAATGGTCTGTACTAGACCAGACATTGCACATGCAATGGGATTATTAAGCAGGTTTATGTCAAAACCAAGGAAGGAGCACTGGACAACAGTGAAGCGGCTTTTAGGTATTTGCGTGGCACTAGTGATTATGGTTTGTGCCACCAAGGAAGACCAGGATTAGACAAAATGTTGGATATTCGTGGCTTTGTTGATACAGACTGGGCTGGAGATCTAGATCAGAGAAGATCTACAAGTGGGTATGCGTTTAACCTATTTCGAGATGCAGTCAATTGGATGAATAAGAAATAATCTGTAGTGGCACTATCAACTACAGAGGCAGAATACATGGCAGCCACTCATGCAAGCAAGGAAGTAGTTTGGTTGCAGAGATTGTGTTCAAGTATGGGGTTAGTACAGGGAGCTATAAGGATAGACCGTGACAGCCAAAGTGCAATTTTCTTGGCAAAGAACCCCGCATATCATTCAAAGACAAAGCACATTGATGTTCATTATCACTTTGTGAGGGATATGATAGAAGACAAAAAAATGTTGTTGGTAAAGGTGGACACTTTGAAGAATACTGCAGATGCATTGAAAAAATCTATGAGCTCTGAGAAGTTTTCTTGGTGTAGAGAAACAATGGGTGTTGCAGGGCTGGATAAATGAGTAAGCTCTCTTATGGCCCCCTATGGAAAGAAAACAACAAGTGGGAGAATTTTGGGTTGTGTTATATTCTTTCCACGACTAGACCATGTAGTTAACCGAGGGTTAGAGGGGGGGAGGTCATAAGGGGTTTGAGGGGTACCCATAACCCCACTTTATGGGGTCCAGGGCAGCGCCCCGGAAAATTTTGGTTTTGGACCCCATGTTAGGTTGGGCGGACCCACCTATGGTTTTGTGCATGATTTTGCACATATTTTTTGGACGTGATGGTTTTCGGTCCATGGTATTGGATGCTTCGGCATGTATAAATATGTATTGTAACATTGAAAGGAAATTAATGAAAAATAAAGCTGGTAGTCCCGGTTTTGGGATCCAAGGGAAAATCTCTATGTAAATGTGTTTTATGTGTTATGCTCTCGCAGTGTTTATTTTCTGTGTCTTAGAATTCGTATGCAGGTAATTTCTGTACGGGGTTAAAACCTACATCAATTGCATCAGATGTTGGAAAGAAAACGCCATAAGGCAGTAATGTAGGAAAGAGTAGCATTAAATTGTTACTATTCCATGATGATAGTGAAAGTGTCACCAGATGTTGCCAAAGGGTGTAAGTAGAATTTTGGATCTTAATTAAAGAGGGAGGTCTCAAAAATTAATCATTAATATGACAGGAGTATCCACACTATGAGGCTCTCTCTTTTTGGTTATTTAGAGTAGTTGCCAAAGAATGCATTGCAAAGATAGCAAAGATCTCTATCCTTAGTAATTATTGACCAGAAGATGTTAATTTGGTCTTTTGGTTAAACATCCATATGTATTTTCCCAAGTAACACTTGTGTTTGAAATATTTTCCTACTTGAATGGTTGGAATTTATCCACACCTTATTTGAATATGCCAACTTTATTTGGGATTCAAGATTTCTTGCAATAGATATAAATCTCTTTGGTTTCATTCAGATCCATTTACATTGTTCTCCCAATTCAAACTCTAGCAAACATTTGTATCATTATGTTTTTTATCACTCTATAGACATGATCATAGTGGGATAGATTATAAGAAGATCAAGTTGAAGCCAAAATATGCATCTTTTGAACTTAAGGATGTTGAAAGCAATAGTCACTATTTATAATAAAATTAATGATTTCATTTTCCAAAATATCAAACAATATCCCATTTCCATCTTTAGTGCAATTCTCTATGTGGAAGGGTATAAATGTAAAATCATGTGATTGGAATCTTCATTTCTATATAATGAAATTCAGAAAAAGGTACAACAATCACTATATATAGTAAATGATTGCATTATCCATGTGGAAGAAGGGTATAAATGTAAAATCATATGATTGAAATCTTCATTTCCATATTGGGTGTAACTATCTCTTGATTGATTAGCATTTATAATGAATTTCAAAAAAGAGTACAACAATGACTATTTATAGTAAATTATTATCACTTTCCAAAATATCAAATATTCATTATAAATAGAATTTAGAATATTTATGCAATAAATCTATAAAATTATGATAACAATTAATAAAATAATCTTACAATAAATTTATTGATTGGCATTTATAATGAAATTCAGAATATGTGCAACAATCACTATATATAATAAAATTAATGATTTTCATTGTCCAAAATATCAAGCAATATCCCAGTTCCATTTTTGGTAGAATTCTCTGTGTAGAAGAAGGGTATAAATGTAAAATCATATAATTGGAATCATGATTTTCATATTGGGTGTAACTATGTCTTGATTGATTGACATTTATAATGAAACTCAAAAAAAGGTACAACAACCACTATATATATTAAGAGATTTTCGTTTTCCAAAATGTCAAACGTTTCACATTACACTATAATAATGAATAAAATATTTATACAATAAACCTATTAAATTATGATCACAATTAATATAATATTCTAACAATAAGTTTATAGAACTATAGTTACAACAATACATTTTTATATGTTACGATTCTTTTTAGATCCCTTATAATTATTAAGGATTCTTTAATCAAGTTTTAACTAATGCAAAACATCTCCTTGCATTCTACGGGAATCTATACATTAATTCACATGGAAACATTCTTAAGGAATGTTAGTTTGTCAATGTGGATTTTTGTCTCCTTAGAAATTTCAATGGAGTTACATCACAATCAGCCTTTTGATTTCAATGCATATTAAAATTGTGGGTTTGGCCTAGCTCTTGTGGTGGGTTCCAAATGAATTCATCTTTCATATAGTGGGTTGTTATAGTTTGACTCTTTTAGCTTTAAGTCCCCCTATCAAGGAGGGACATCATCACATTACATATTTTGCTGCATGGGAAATTGTAAATATCTCATATTTTGTTGCATGGGAAATTGTAAATATCTCACTTGTTCAAGGAAAGATTATTCATAAAGTTGCTCATAAAAAGGTGATAATTTTGTTTCAAGTTAGAAATAAATTATTTGCTAGTTTGAATGTGCAAGAATTCCAAATGGAAAAAAACCACATATATGTTTGGCTATAATTGAAACCAATAGTGATCTTATAATTGAAACCAATAGTAATCTTATAGCATAATTCTAAATACAAAAACAAACTATTGAAGTCCATTAGTTGCCCAGAAAGTGTACAAAGCATATTTATCCCAAGTGCATGTCATAGATGAACACTATTTCTCTTTAAATCATTTATGATGAAGAGGAAACTAGTCGAATGTGATTCTATATGGGTGATATTGTATGCTAATTTGAATTAAAAATAAACTAAAGAAGTTGACATGAGAAGATAGAGGTTTTATACCATCTAAAATATATTAGATGAAATTGTCTGAATAAAAATTTTGACACAACCATGTTTTCATGATAAACAAATAATTTGAGGAGAGTAAATGCATGAAAAATATATTATACGGTTACAAGTATCCCATAAAAAAAATCCAATTGTATTGGCATAGTTGAGCCAGAAAGAAACCTCAAAATTTGAGACAACTTCCAAAAATTAGCATCATTAAGTGCATTATTTTCATTATGAAAACTATCATAACTTTTTGAATTCAAATGGTGATTCCATGATGTTGCTGTGGAGCTTAGCCAGGACTCCCACGAGAGGAGCATTGATATACGTCGTGGGCTCAAGCTTGGTGGAATCAGCCCTGCTATCCTCAAACCCGTCATAGCGATCAGGCCCTCCCACAACTGCACCTGTTAATTCATTTGGGTTTGGTGCTTCTCTGTTGAACCACAAAGTGAAACCTTCGGTACATGATATCTTTCTGGAATCCTCGTATATCGAAACTATGGAGGACCCTCTGTGGTGAGCTTGTTGTGGATATTTGTCACCAAAACCCACCATGAAAGACATACCAGCAGGATTCTTTCCCAAAATGTAATCCACCTGCAATTTACATATACAAAGTGGATTTGTTAGCTACTACTTTGCTTGTTTTTTCAAATTATGATATGAAAAAACAAAAAATCAAATTTATTTAACTTTGAATCTCTTATACTCTGAGAAAGCTGGAATGGATATACAAGTGTGCTCAATTCTTCTCCTCATTAATTAAATATTTTGCAACACTTAAAAAATTATAATATGTATGTGTACTTGTTGTTTGGAAAATGCAATAAGAATGCTTGGTTCATATGTTTGATCGCCACATTGTAGGCATTGCTTTACCTTCACAGTAAGTCATTGTAGATTAACACGACGAATGTGGATCAAGTTTGGCTCAATAAACACGGAAATAGAAGTAAATTATAATGTTCAAGAAAGAAAACACAACTCACCAACTGCAGGACTTTTTTTTATCAAAGGATGCTTCACGTATCCTCAAGGCTTCCTGAGCTAAATCCTCTACTTCCGTATGCCTCCCTAGATGATATAAAGTTGTTGCAAGGCTCAGCATAGGAAATGAAATCTCTGGAGCATTAGGAACCAAGCTAGATGAAAGTATTCTTAGACTCCTCCTAAGAATATATTCAAATTTCTCAAATTTTCTCGATAAAGCATAAGATGTTGCTGGGTTCTGAAGGTGCACTATCAAAGAAAGATGATCCCTTCCAAGGGCTTCCTCCTTTATGAGTAAGTTCTGCTCCCACAATAGTTGGGATTCCTCTTCTCTGTAAACGAGTAGAAGATAATGAGCACATCATAAAATAACAATAACATAAAATTGACTCATGCAATCTACCATTCCTCAATAGCTTTTCTTTACCAACAATATCAAAGATCACCCCAAATATGATCAATTTGAAGGGTTGTGGAGAAAATTTGAGAGCAAGTTGTCAATTCGCTTCCTCCTTCAGATGCAAAATACCAAGGTGTTGATAGCTCTACCACTAAGTCTATTTGGTTTGAACATATTTTGACCAAGTCTAGTTTTTGATGTTGCGAACATCAGCATCGGGATAAAATTGACAAGGGTCCGGGAGAAAAAAATAAAAATAAATAAATATATCAATGTAAAAATCGAGAAAATATCAATAAAAATTGGCAAAATTAAGATACCATAAAAATATCTTTAAAAATCAGCAAACATTGAATAGGCCAAAAAATCGTGATTTTGAGATAAAATCGGGATGTTATCGAGATGTTCGCAAAACTGGTTTTTAGCAAGAGAAACCTACTCTAATATGGGGAAATAATCAGAGTACTATCCATGTTATCAGGCAGCCAGTAGAGCATCAACTTCCCAAACCTGTAGAATTCCATATGCATTACATCGAACAATTGATTAATGTCAAGATTATTGATTTGCAGTGTTGTCACACACTGAGATGCAGGTCACTGACATCTTCACTAACCCTTGACAAAGTCTCATTACGTTCAACTTCATACCTTGCTTGGGGTGAAGGAAATTGTCCCTAAGGTGGGGGTAATCTCACTCCTCCTCTCTGATTTTTTTTGTTCTGAACACTTTGCATATGGTATCTATCATGACCTTGTAGCCAGGAACCATTTTGAGGTTTAACATATTTTCCCTATGTCCCTAAGTTGCACTTATGATGGCGCATTAGTGTATATACATCATGTAGTTAAGTTTATTTAGATTACAGTGTCTAATCCTGTGCATATTTGACTTATCATTAATTGGTAGATGAACAAGCCAACCACTTATATTTAATTCCATGCCCCTCTCACTGTATTATAAATATAGATGATATCTTGTAATTAAACACAAGACATATATTCTTTCTGTTAGTTCTGCATTTTATGTTATTATTCTATTTCGTATGAATTGAAACATTACGATTGCCATTATATCGCAACAATGGAGATGTTTCAGATTCATTTTATCATGATCTAGAGAGGTATGCTCCAAGAAATTAATTAATTTTTTCAAGTATCTTTCCATTTCCAATCCTTTTGAAACCTTGTGCTAAGACGAGAGACAACCAAAAATATAATTGTTTGTGTTAGCGCTTGAGATTTCACCCTAGGCTGAAGAAGGTAAACCTTCAAGGCTACATCAAACCATTTCACCTCGTAGCTAGCCCTACGAGGTATGAGAAGGCTCTCTTGGGTCAGATTCGGTAGATCTTTCAATATGATAAGCTGACCAATTAGGACTAAAGATTTTAGGCTAGTAAATTGATAAGGGAGGTTGATTTAAAGATTTTTGGGGTTTTTGGTGGCAATTGGAGGGAGTGCTATTCAGGGTGCGGGGATTGGGCTCAGTCTTTGCAGGGGGATCTTTGGGGCAAGGTAGGAGTGAGTGCTGATGCCTTAATCTGAGATGGATGATCAGGAATGATAGAGGAGGAGCTAAAGAGGGCAAACAACAACTTTGAATCCTCTTTAGACAGTGGAAAACATAGATATTGAACAAAATTAAAAGCTGAGCATGGCATGCATGAATTCAAACTTTATCACTTCATTTGTTCAATTAGCAGCAAAGAAAGAGATGGAACACATAAACACACTTACAATAACATGTAGAGAACACACCATCAACACAACAATCCACAAGAATCCACAATGATGTCTGCAAAACCCTGGCCTTCCTTTTCCTTAAATTACAGTAATAGATGTACAATATACAATAATGCTTCTCCCACAAGAGTCCAACCATGAAAATGAGAAGGAGAGAGCATAATATAGACCATCTAGACCATCTAACTCCTTTCCCCACCTCTAGGGGTCGAGCTCAGCTTCCTAGGAGTAGTTTGAACTAATTCTAAACTAAGAACTAGAAAATAGGCAGCCAAACAACTTGCCTCTATTACTTAGCTAACTCATCCATGCATTAATTTTTCACTTTTTACATCATGGAAGCTTCTAGAAGGGTAAAGAGAGATAAAATCTATCAAAGTGCCATGAAAATATTACATTTATCCATCATCTACAAGTAAAAATGGTCAACCATAGTCAAAACAGTGTTTTTTGACCGAAAATGGCAATTCTGGCAAATCTGGAAGTTCTGGTCGCGCCCCTTTACAGCTGTTTTTGAGTGGGTTCCACTGGTCCCAATCAGGTGCAAGATGGCTCATTGGAAAGCTTGGCCTGTCTACTTTCCATCCCAAGTGGAATTTCTGAATTTGGTGTTGATTTGACCCCTCAAAAACCATTTCTCCCAAGGTCACTTTCTGCAACTCAAAAAGTGGGCAGAAAGTCATTTTTTAGGTGTATTTTGAGCTTTTGGAGGCTCAAAACTCAAAATCAGGCTTCTCCCAAGTATTGGTAATTTTTATTTTTGAATGCCCTTTCCAAAAATGCCAAGTTTGCAAAATTCCGAGCAGCCCTTCAAACTGGTCTCACCCGGGGTGAGACCAGTTCTTGGGAAAAACCTGTAATTGGCACAAAAAATTCACAAATGACAAAATTTTCTCCAAATTTCTTGAAATTTGGGCTGGGAGTCCCCAATCAAGTACCATGCTCAGTCAAAGAGGCTTTGGCCAAAATTTGGAGTGGATCGGGCGTTTTCCTTCGTTTTTGTGCTTTGGCCAACCGTCCTTGGAGCACCTTCGTTCTCGCCGGTATTTTTGACATTTCTCTCAAACCATGATACCTGTGTAAAAAGTGAAAGAGGTTTTTCTTCTTTGGCATGTTGTGGACAAAAACCTCTCTCAGTTTTGCAAAATTCATCTTTGATTGCTCAGAAACAGCTTTTGAGTGAAACTTGTCCCGATGTGTGAAACAAGGGATTTTGTCGAAATGGAGCGAAATGAAGGGGATAGAGGGCTTCTAAATTCTTGGGGAAATTTTTGGGAGTGGGGAGGGATGTTAGGAAGTAGGGGAAAGTGGAATCTCAGAGATTGAGTGAGGGGAAGGGGTCGAAAAGGACAAAACACAGGCCAAACCTAGAAAATTGCCAGGTTGTAGCTAGAAACTAGGGTTTGTGGAAAAATGAGGATTTTGGGGGATCTGAGTGATGAGGAGTGTTTGATAAGGTACTTTAAGGATAGGGGAAGGTGTATGAACATCAGGAAACAAGTTTTGCCGGTGATTTGACCGTCCAAGAGAAATTGGCTTCAAAACCCTAGGAGAGGGAAATGAGCTTGCCTGGGCGCAACATGAAGCATGAATAAGGTGTAAAATGACTCATTGGAACTTGACATGACTATGACAACCCTCTGAATGATGATACACTGAGCTGAATGATGACATAGACTGACATTTGGGCAATTTTGAACAGAGTGAAAGCAAACCCTAGACCTAATGCTTAGTGACCAAATTTTGCTTGAAAACTCTTTGAAATGACAAAATTTGACTTGGAAACTCTGAGACCACTTTGTAAGAGCATATTTGATCACTGGAGGAAGGCTAGAAGGACTGACACTAACAGTTTGCAAATATTATAAAATTGGTAGTGCCAAGTTCTACCCTGTACCATTTAAGAGTTTGTTTACTACCATTTTGATTTCCCACATAAAGCAGTCACTAAACATTGCAGTGAAAGTGAACTTGAGAAGTAGCTTTCTACTAGTATTCGCGCATGATATATAAGGAACACTAGAAGAGAGCTTCTTCTCAATGATGTTGCCTGGTTAAACCTTTGTGTCATGCCTTCTATTGTTCAATGGATCCCTTTATCCTCTGCTTCCTATATCAACCATCAATCATATACTTCCATCATGCCCTCTGTCGATTTGACCCATTGCTCAAAATTTATCTTCAAAAAACAATCATTCTTGTCTCGTTTCATGTCAACTGATGTAGGACACATTATTGCCTACCTTTCGACAGATCTCTTCCTATCGACTTCAACACTCTATCTAGGAAGAAAATCCAGAGACATATCAGTGCCTTGGAACTTGCAGACATTAGTGGCAAGTTACCTTATGTTTGATCAGGGGTTTTCATTATTGGCTCCCAGTTGAATGATTCTACGAGTGTTCGATGACAACATCATTATTCACACTCGCTAGATTGTACTATGCATCTTGGAGACCATCATCATTATCGGTGGAAATCCTCGTGTCTGTTAATAGTTTTCATTATTGACTGGTAATAAGAGGATTGCGTACATGTTTGACCTCAATGCCTTTATTCACATGTGTCGAAATATGTTGTTAAGATGAAGCGACGATGAAGACCTTTGGTAGAGGCTTACAACACTCAGCCTTGTTTCCTCTCCCAAGCCACGCATATTTTTTTCAGAGACTGCTCATCAAGATGATCCTATTATTACACAAGTTCCACATTTTTCTTATCGGTGGACACAATCTCATACCTCTTTGTTGAGAAATCAATCTAACATAGCTACTAAGCGTGGGAATGTCTGACTCGGGACATGATTTTAGATTTTAACATATGTGGTTGTATCAGGTTTCTCGTAGTCCCAAAGCTCTGATCCCCTCTCTCTTTTTTCAGACATGATAATTCTAAAGTATTTAAGCCATTGTCTTCATATCTGATCTCACACTTTAGGGGGCATCTGTTATACATGAAAATGACCTCCTCATCATCTCAGAGGAGAAAGACAGTTTGACTGAAATATTGACCAAGTTCACAGTCATGTTTTCTAGGGTAACGCTCCCTAGGAACTAGTAAGAAGAGTTATAATGCTCCTCAAGCATGAACTAGAGGCGTTAGTTCCTAGGGTAATTCTTTGTGTTGCCTTAGGGGTAGAATTAGTCAACTTTGGTGAGTTTTCAGAGGTCAAAAGAGTGGATTGACTAAATAATATCCCATGTTTTACTTATATGTCAGCTTGAAAAGTAGGAAACATCCATCTTTGACCTATTTGAGGATATTTCTATTCCTAATGGAGTCTAATAGAAAGGGAAAGAGAAATAAAGCAAGGAAACATCCTAGCTTTTGCCAATGGCAACTCATGAGAGAGTTGGCAAGGATTAGCCTCTCATTCTATATATTAGAGGCTTGGGGCATTGTGAAAGAGGTCGAAAGGTTGAAGGATTGCCTACTTATTATCGAAACTTTATATGAGACATATTGGTTTACCAAGAAGTTAAGAAAGGAGAGAGAGAGAGAGAGAGAGGAGTTGGAGGAGTAAGGGAAGCTTGATTCATCAGATGGTTGTAATCATCCTTTCCTATTATTAATATAAAATTGCATTGTGTTGTCTGCTCTATGGTGTTTATGTTGTCATTCAGTTACATGTTGATAATGTCATAGTTTATGAGTAGCTTAGATGCATTTTGTTTGATATCCTTATGTATTATTGTTTTGATTATCAAGGTTATCTGTTGTAGTATTACTTCTTGTCTTGTGTACATGCAGGTGTTGATCTAGGAGCTAGCAGAGAGGTCTTTTGCTCTTCTACATTGGGTTTTCCAGCAAGACTGCAGCAAGATCTGAGGTAATCTCTTCCCTCATGCTTTGATTATCATTTCATTGATATGGATACGTACATGTCCCTTTGTGCCAGCTTTAGCTAATCTAATCTGTTTTCCAAATATCCCAAGAAGATCCTTGACGGTATTCCAACCATAACCACCCTCACATTAATCCCTATAGCACCTTCCATAGCTGCTTTGGGTGAGACTGCGACCTGCTTGCAGGTCATTGCCAAAAAGGCCAATGGTTGTGTTTTGTTGTTGTGCAATACACTTTGAACCTGAGTACAAGCGCCTTGAGCCAACAAATGGTTCTGTTGCTGAGACCAGGATCTGTTTGAGGGATACATTTTGGCATCCATTGAAGAAGGAAATCCATGAGTGGGTTGAGCAGAAAGAGTGGGAATTCGTAGTACAGGAAAACAGGAATCCGCGATTGTCGACTAAGGCCTAGTTGTAGAAGTATCTCTTTACATAACAACACAAGATCATTAATAGAGTTAAGGCTTCTGTGATCCATATCAATTTAGAGAAAGATTCTTCGGCGAAAATCACATGGAATCTCATTTGTCGACGCGTTTCGAACCAACTAGTGTGGTTCATCGTCAGGACAAGTTGAAGAAACAGATCTAGCTCATCATGCTTAAATAGTCTGAGCGGAGCCTCCAACAGCTATCTTCCCTAACGGCTAGTTTGACTCTAAGACAGGGGTCAAAATTATTATAATAGTTTAATTCGAAAAAATAACTTATTATTGATGGTATATGGTACGAGACCTAATAATTAACAATTATAAGTTAATTTAAAAAAGAAAATTAGTTAAATAAATGACCTTGAAATGCCTAAAAAATATAAAAATCATTTTATTTAAAAATATTATTAAAAATTGTATAATAAATAAAAATAAAGAAAATCAAAGTTAATAACTAAAAATTATAATTTAATTAATAATTTTTTTAAAAAATAATGACCTTAAAAATGCCTAAATATATAGAGTAATAAATTAAATATTATTATTGAGGGTATTTGGTAATAATAAAAATTATAGGTTCAATAAAAAAGAAAAATGGTTAAATAAATGACCTTAAAATAAGTTAAATGCCTAAGAAATATAAAAATAATTTCATTTAAAAGTATTATTAAAATTGAATGTTAATTAAAGAAAATCAAAGTAATAAAAATTATAAGTTAGTTAATAATTAAAAAGGCAAATTAGTTAATTAAAAGACCTTATCATAAAGGATAAGTTAAAAGCCTAGATCTAGAGTAATATATAAGTTAATATTATTTAAAAATTGTATGTTAATTAATAAAAGGTAATTAAACTATAAAAAGGACCTTATAAGCTTAGAATATAATAAAGAAAATCAAAGGATGATGAGTAAGATCGGAAAATAGTTAGAAATGAAAGGAAGAAATTAGTTATATGACGGACCTTAAATAAAAATACTCAAAATAAAAATAATAGGAGATAAAATGGAAACAAGGCCCAAAGGACCTTAAAATATCAGAGGATAAAAAAAAAAGAAAAGAAAAAAAAAAGAAGAAGTTGCTATACCTAAATAAGAAGATATCTCACGAATCAAAAACTAATAAATAAAAATCGAAAAATAAATAAATACTAGAAAAAAATAATAATAATAATAATAAATGAATAAAAAATAAACAAATAAAGATCAAAGACAAAAAACCACAGAAGACGGAAAAACGACTAGGAGGAGAGGGCTGGGACCCAACACCTACTGACTTTCCAACCATCCTCTCTATTGAGATTGCTAGGTCTCTTTTCAATCTCAAGCGCTTCCCTGAATTTACGATGATGGAACTGCGAAACCTTAGCAATAACACTGGCTTCTTCAATACAAACATGATGATTGGTTTTCTCAGCATGTTCAGCCAAAGCGGAAGACTTAGATCTCCTATGCTTCAGATCCGCTGCGTGCTCGCTAATCCTCTGATTAATGGAGCGACCAGTCTCCCCAATATAGGGGGTCCCACAGGAACAAGGGATCATATAAACGCCCTTCATATCTTTAGGGTCGATGGGATCCTTCACTGATCTGAGGGACATACGAATGGTGTTCAGGGGCCTAAAGGTAACAGGGATACTATGTCTCCTGAGAATCCTACCAATTCTATCAGTGGTCCCTTGAACATACGGAAGATGGACACCAGGAACTCGATCTTTCGGTTCTCTTTTAGCCAGAGAATTCCTGGAAGCTTTAAGGAAAGCCCTTTGACCCATGTATCTACTGTAACCATTCTCCACAAAGACATCCAGCAGATGGGATTTTTCCTTCTCAAAGCTCTTCTTGTCCGAGATCCTCAGGGCCCGAGTAGCAAGGGTACTGAGAACACCCATCTTTTGAGCCGGGAAATGGTGGGAACTGGCATGAAGATACTGCTCCGTATGAGTTTTCTTTCGAAAAACTCGATGGGTGAGGGAACCATCATCATTCCTAGAAATAAGGATATCAAGGAAAGGAAGGCATCCCTCAACTTCCTGCTCCTTCGTGAACTTAATGGCTGAGGATTGCCTGTTGAGATGATCAAAGAAGAGATCAAGCTCATCCTGGCCATGCGACTAGATGACATTGGTGTCATCCACATATCTCCTCCATAGCTTAGGCAAGAGCCGAGAAGAGTTCAGAGCTTTGGACTCAAAATCTTCCATAAACAGATTAGCAACAACAGGGGAAAGGGGGGATCCCATTGCAACCCCACATGTCTGCTCGAAGAACTCCCCTTCAAAACTGAAGAAGGTGGAAGTGAGACAGATCTCAACCAACCTGGCCGTGTCAGGATCTGTAAGGCGGTTGATCACATCCATGGCCTCATTAATAGGGATGCAAGTGAACAGGGAGACAACATCAAAACTGACAAGAATGTCCCCAGGATCAAGCTTAATGTCCTTGAGCTCCTCAATAAAGGAAGCAGAGTCTTTAACGAAGGACTCCGTACGACCAACAAGGGGCTTAAGCTTTAAAGCCAGGAACTTCGCCAGAAGATAGGTCGGACCTCCAATGGTGTTGACGATGGGCCTTAAGGGGGCTCCCTCCTTGTGAATCTTGGGGAGGCCATAGATTCTAGGAGTAATAGGGTTGCTTTCAATGAGCTTATGGTGCAAGGAACTCAAAGAGCCAATGGATTTAATGGCCAAAGCCACATTTCTAGCAACCTTTTCAAAGGATTTTTGGGGTAGAGACAGATGCGGATGGAGCGGCATAGAGAGCCACAGTGCAGGAGTCCCATGACTGTGTAGAGCTAGCAGGCTGCAACAATGTGAGAGGCACAAGAGTGTTGCACTAGTGCAGGATGGCACAGAGAGGTGTGCAACAGTGCGAGATGCATGGATTGTTGTAGCAGCTCAGAGGTCAGATAGGGAGCACTTGTCAGCAACAGGTAGAGCTTCAGCATCAGAGTATGTTTCTAGCCCAAGAGAGAGGTCATGGGGAGTTTTTTGTTCCGAGAGTTGCTGGAGCAACCATACTTGATAGAAGTGTTGCATGCAAAACATTCCAGAGGTACATGATTGGGTTCAAGTTGAATGCCTTTCTTGTTGAGAGGGAGTGTTGAAAATAGCAACAAGAAATGCTAAAAATAGAAGTGGTAAAAATAGCACTACTATAAATAGCAGTTTGGGTGTCAGTGTTGGATTAAGAAACAGGGAATGAAAAATGGAAGTGCTAAAAATAAAATTGCTATTTTTAGCAGTTCAGGATGGATTCCAATTTTAGTCAGTCCCTGGACTAAAATAGGAAGTAAAATTCGAATTTGAACTTAACAGCTGTTTGAAAATAAATTAATTAATTCACCATGAGTTAATTAGTTGTGAAAAATCAAACATGAAGTCTATGTGAGGACATGCAACAATTTCTCTATTAATTGAGGAATTTATCCATCAGTTAAAGAGATAAGGATGAGTTCTAATTTGAGTTGTAATTAGTTGGCTTAGTTAACTGAGTCAAGTCTAGTTAGATTGATTTAAACAGTTTGTCAGTTCAGATAGAGACCCAGTTGAGATCAGAGGAGGGACAGTGTACTATCAGTTAGATGAATTTTTCCTATAAAGGAAACTCATCCATGGAGAAGGATTTATCTCCTTCAGGACTGCGTAGTTGGATCAAAGGTTAGTGAGTGTGTCAAGAGGCCAATTCACACAAGTGGCTGCACTAGACCCTAATCAAAATTGCGCAAAGAAATAGGAGGCTTGGAGGGCAGAGGAATAGGTATTACAGAGAGAGTAGGATAACTTTTGAGCTGATTCTTTTTGTAATACTGATTATATTTCCACTTGTATGTTAATACAGAGATGGGGTTTTAGGCTAGTGCTTTCCCCTGGATATTTCTTTTGTGTTATGTGTGATTGATTCCTTCTTATCAATTATGTGTTCAATTGATGTTGCTCATGTTCGATTAAGCTTCCGCTAAATTGGTTGTAGAAGTAGATAAAGTATTTTGCTTTAGTATATTGCATTATCAGGTGATCTACAGGTGGGAATTTCTACATGGTATCAGAGCTAGTTGATTTGTAGAAAAATTCTATAGGATGTAGCCCTGAAGGCCACACTTGCTAGATGGTGGGGTACTCATAAAAGAAATATAGCAGATTGGCAGCAATGTCAAAGATTAATGTGGATCAAGTTTGGCTCAATAAACACAGAAATAGAAGTAAATTATAATGTTCAAGATGATCCTTGGGAGCATATTGATCATTGCACTTCGATTTGGAAAGAAATTTGAGAACAAGAGTGGGCACATGGGTTCCTCCACACACTAGAAACAATTCTTACGAATTGGTATCTTGAAACAGAACTGCGACATGGAACTAAGAACTGGACAGATTTGGTTGAAGGATTCATACTAACATTCAACTTCGAAGATGATTGTTCATGCATAGACTCGACTTGTCAAGTAATTAAATAAAATATGTTTTAGAAGGAAGTTCCACTAACTTGGCAACATGATTGGCCTGCTCAGTTACAAAGTGCATTGAATGTTATAATATCACTGCTGAAAAAGATGAGGATCCGCGCAAAATTGATATACTAGAATCAGAAGGACATCACGAAGTTGTGGGACCAGAACCAAAAATACTAGACATAATGCAGCCTGTAAAAACATAGAAAGTGAATATTGGGACAAAAGAAGATTTGAAGTTCACGACGATTGGAGACTATTGGGATGTAGATATAGTTAGTAAACTCACAGGGTTTCTACATGAATATCACGAGCCATTCCCTACGAATTTTTGAGAAATGAAGGGCATATTAGGGGATCTAGGAGTTATGACGATCCCTTTGAAACCTTACACGAAGCCTGTGAAGCAAAGACCCTATAGGTTGAATCTAAAATACAAGGAAAAGGTGCGGGAAGAATTAGACAAAATGCTCACACCATGGATCATCAAGCCTGTTGAAGAGTTTGAATTGGTAAGTCCCATGATAGTTCAGGAAAAGAAAGCTAAAGGAGATATCAAAATTAGTGTTGACTTGAGTAAACTAAATGATGCATGTGTAGATGACTGCTTCCCCACACCATTTACAGACGAAGTATTGGAGAATGTAGGAGGTCACAAGGCCTATTCTTTGACATATGACTTTTCAGGTTACCATCAGATCAGAATTGCGCCAGAAGGTAGATATAAGACAACTTTGGCAATTGAGTGGGGCTCATTTCAGTACAAGGTGACGCCTTTTGGCTTGAAGAATGTGCCTTCCATATTCTCTAGAGTTGTAGTCGCATCATTTAAGGAATACATGCACAAATTTTTGGATAGTCTTTGGGCTATTCAAGAAGCATATTGGGAGTTTGAGGCTTATGCTGGATACATGTAGGCAACATTAAATTTCTCTTAAACTGAAGAATAATACATTTTGTTAGTCTGGTGGCATACTCTTGGGGCATATTGTGTGCAAACAAGGATTGATGGTGTATCTTGTGAAGATAACAATCATTGTAAAATTGCCAGAACCAAAAATAGCGAGACAATTGTGCACAATGCTTGGACACACTGGCTATTACGAGAAGTTTATAAATGGTTATGCACAGATAACTATGCCAATGGAGAAATTTCTGAAGAAAGATGTGACGTTTCATCCAAACCTATTATTTCATTGGAGAAGACAGACATATGACCGTTCGAATATGGGATGGATAAGGTTGGAATGGTTTGATGGGATTTAAATCTGTAGGGAAAGTGCCTTGTCGAAGTGGATGGAAATACCATAAAAATGCACGATCAGCTACAAGATTTGGGAAGAGAAATTGTGGATGATGAAAAGTAGTTGCATCTTCTTTGGCAACCAACCGACCACATAGATGATTTGTGGCAGCAATCTTCTATAAGTACTTGAATTTTCCATACAACTTTAAGGTTTCTCTGATCAACAAAAGCAGGTAACCTTCATTTGTTTTTTGTTTGTTTGTAACGAGCATGTAATAACGGAGGTGCATGGTATTAGGATGGTTCCTTACCTCTTTGAATACTATGAGATCCTAGGATCAGAAGAAGAATGGTCATGGTTCAAAAGTTGATGTGATGAGTTATTGGGAAACTGTCTAACGAAGCTGATCAGCGGTGCACCATATTGTTTCAGGAACTTACAACTTGTTTCCACTGAATATGGAAATCTAAAAAACATATTGAGGAGGCTTGAGTCGCCAAATTTGAAATGGTTACACTGGAACTACTGCCCCTACTATTCCTTGCCTTGTTTGATTCCTATGAAGAATATAAGAGTTTTAGAAGTGATGGGAAACAAATTGAAAACACTATAGCGAGCAGAGTCTGAGGTCAAAGCTCATTCTTTATTTTTTCTATGATCTGATTTATGGTAGATTACTGTTTCTATTAGTATACCAAGCATTTTGTAGATGAAAAATGATCATATCTTAAAATCAAATACAACGTCGCGTTCTAGGCACCTCTGGAGTTGTGGGAGTTAAAGATTTATGCTCCTCTTTCCAAGTTTCCAAAGTCCATTGGGCAGTTTATGCACATCGAGAAGATCGTGGTTCACAGTAGTAATCTCAAATCGTTACCAAAAGAATTTTGTAATCTTCGGTCGTTAAAACACCTAATATTGAACGACCCATGAAACTTGACGTCGCTGCCATATTCTTTTGAGTCTTTGACAAACCTCCAAGAACTCGATCTCTCATGGAGCATGTGTGTGCAAGCACTTCCACTTCCAGATTCCTTTTGGTGTTTGACAAACACCCAAGTACTCTGTCTCTCATATTGTCTTGATCTCTCATATCACAGGAGTCTGCAAGCACTTCCAGATTCCTTTGGGTGTTTGACAAACCTCCAAGTACTCCATCTCTTAGGGTGCTGGAGTCTGCATGCACTTCTAGTTTCCTTTGGGTGTTTGACAAACCTCCAAGAACTCCGTCTCTACAACTGCGGGAGTCTGTAAGCACTTCCAGATTCCTTTGGGTGTTTGACAAACCTCCAAGTACTTCGTCTCTCAGCGTGCAAGAGTCTGCATGCACTTCTACATTCCTTTTTGTGTTTGACAAACCTCCAAATACTTCGTATCTCAGGGTGCTGAAGTCTGCATGCACTTCGAGATTCCTTTGGGTGTTTGAAAAACCTCCAAAAACTCGATATATCATCGTGCACGAGTTTGCAAGCACTTCTAGATTCCTTTGGGTGTTTGACAAACCTTCAAGTACTCCGTCTCAAGGAGTGTGGGAGGCTGCAAGAACTTCTAGGGTTCCTTTGGTTGTTTGACAAACCTCCAAGTACTCCGTCTCAAGGAGTGCTAGAGTCATAAAAATGACTAATTTTATAATTTTTAATAAATGGTGCAAAAATGAGTATGATGTGCATGTCTAGTGTGGAGGGTAGTAATATGAGGAAAAAAGCATTCTTCCTTCTGCACCCACAAGCAATAAAGGATGTAGCAAAAATGCTCAACATGAAAGAGAATTGACATTTCAGCTCGAATCATGTGATAGAGATGCACCCACAAGCAATAAAGGATGTAGAAAAATTGCTCAATGTGAAAGGGAATTGACATTTCAACTCCAATAATGTGATAGAGATCCCTGTGAGTTGTTGAGAATCCAAAAGTCTCTTCCCTTTGGGCATGAAATCAATGAAAGAGAAATAAGAAAAGACAAGGAAATTATTAATGATTAAGCCATGTAAATATGAAGTAGTATAAACAATGATAGAGCAAAACACACTACAATATATTGATTATATAGTTCCTAAAAATGTTCATGAAAATAATTTTTTTAAGTGCTACCCATTTACTCCATCTATACTTTTGAGCATATAAGAATTAAAACCACAAACTTTATGTATTTGGTAGGAGCCAATCCATGAAATATCAAACTTGGAATGAAAGGATGTTTTTTTTCTTTGTTCCACAATAAAATGGTTTGAACCATATTAAATTATTTCATCATAGAAGTTTGGTCAAAATATCTCTTCATTGCTTCATGTTTCTTTTGTATGTTTATTACAACTTGCACTCTTTGCTCTTCTAGCTACATCAACTAATAATAATGAGTTTGCAAAGGTGTGACCCCTTTTGTCTTCTATTCCAATGGCTATGGCATAATTCATCCTTAAGTGTATTGGTATCTCACAACCTTTCTATAGACAAGAGAATATAGGGAATGTTTCCTACTTATTTTTGACGCGATTTTATTGGCTCAGAGCATTAGTTAGTTTCTTGTGCCAATTCCATTGGTTTGTGGGCATCATCTTCTTAAGAATATGTATTAAATATTTATTAGTTGATTCTACTAGCCCATTCCCCCTGGGTAATAATTTGAAGACTGACACATTGTTATCCCAAATTTTCCACAAATACATGTGAATTTAGATCTAATGAAAATGAAATTACTACCAGTGATGAATTTCTCTAAAATGTTGAAACTAGATAGGATTTTTCTTGTAAAAGTAGTACAAGTAGCTCTAAATCAATGACCTTTAGTGCTACTACTTCCAACCATTTGATGAAGTAGTCAATTTTTATCAATAAATAAGAGTGCTCCATAGTATATTTTGGATTTTTGGGGCCAATAAAATTGAATTCCCATTTCGTAAAAGGGCTTTTAATCAAAATGGCCCTCACGAGCATAACTAATCTTTTGTTTTTTTTTTCTAGAGGATTTATGACAAGGTAGACATTTCCTTGCAAATATATGCTCATATGTGAATAAATAAGGACAATAAAAGATTTCTCTAATGTTTCTATGTATGGTTACCATTGGACAAATATTTCCACCACATACACTATCATGCACTACCTTTAATATCTCAACATATTTTAAATGATTTAGAAATATTAACAACATACCCTAAAAATTTCTTTGGAATAAGATTCTAGAAATGAATACATAATGATTTGATTTCAACGTTAAAGATCTCCTTTCTTTTCCATTCATTCAAATAGGAAATTTCTTAATTGCTTAAACTTCGAGTAGGAAATGATGTTTTTTATGTTATTTAGTTCTTGAAACTATGGAATCTTTGTTAGAGGAGTCTTTATTCAAAAAATGTGAATCTATGTTTACTAGTTCAATTGTGCTTCAATTCCACCAACCAATATAAATAAACCTTGTCCCTTCACAAATTTTAATGGTTTTATATCTATATCATATTCTTGCAATTTCGCCAACCAATTAGTCCATATAGCTTCTTTCAGTTGTTGAGATAAGATCATATTCATGGGTTGATATGGAAGATAGACAACTACATGCGATGACAATGTGTGTTCTAAAATAAGTCACAACTTTCATAAGGGAACATGCTTGTTTTTCCATAGATGAATATTTTAATTCATGTTCTTGCAAACCTTATAAAAGAAATGGGATGTTGTTCCTTCCTACCTCAACTTCAAGTTAATATAACATCAATAGTTTCATTTGAAGAAAAGGAATATAAAATGAAATCTTTTTCAATGTCAAGATTGACCAAAATTGAAGCAAATAAAATGGCTAATTTTATATTTGGGAAAAAAAATTGTGCATTGGGAGTCTATTTAGACACTCGATCTTTATTTAACAATATATTCATTGACTTCACAATCGAGGAATAATTGGGAAAAATTATTTGAATAAAATTTATCTTACCAAAAAGGATTATAAGGCTTTAAATCTTGTTAATGGTTTTAATTCAATGAAAGCTTGGACATGCTCTAAATGTATGTAAATCCCTTCTTTGCTTACCATGTGGCCTAGTAATGTTTCTTCCAAACCTGAAAATTAGATTTATTTTGTGATTTAAAAAAATTCTATATAATCTACATCGTTTAAAAACTCCTCCATGGTGTCTTAAACAAGCTTCTTTTAATTTTCAAATAAATTTTTAAGTTATCAATGTAATCTTGTATTCTTTCATTTTCCTTTTTCTCCAAAGGAACAAATTTCTATTGTTCACAACGTACCTTGGTGAAACTCCATTTTTATCTCGTAGCATCATACAACTTCCATTGTTCATTAAATATCCATCAAGTAGACAAATCCATTCTCATCCTAATACAACACTGTATGCTATAGGTAAGTCCACCACAATGATTGTGAGTAGAGTTTTGATATGCTATGCAAAGATTACACATGCACAAAAATCTTTAGTTTCTCAAGGGTGAAAACATGGAGTTGGGTTACACTTTTTGGTGAAAGAGGGCACGTTTGGGTGGAAAAATCAATGGCTCAATCGAGGGTTCAAAACTAAACCTTGATCGAGTTATAATGCTCGATCGATTTATAGCGCTCGATTGAGCTTTAGGGCTCGATCGAGCCCCTTTTTTTAATTTGTATTGGTCTCACGGTCTGTGCGCAACATTTGCATAGATCGTGGGAGCTCGACCGAGAGTTTAAGAGTAGCTCGACAAAGGTTATTGGATCTTGATCGAGTAATGGAGCATTCAAATCAATGTCACCAACGACCCCGCCTACATCGCAAAGGCTCAAACGAAGTTAGGTACTCTATCCTTTGTCTTTGTTTTTTGATTTTTTTGCAAAATGTAACAAATTCATTTAAAGAAAAAAAACAACCATGTACAAAAAGCCATGAAACCCAATTAATTAAAAAAACAACAACCATACAAAAACCACAAAAGCACCCTTTGAAAAAGCTTATAAAATCACAAAACCAACCAAAAAAACAAAAAAAAAACACTTCAAAACAACTTAGAAAACCACAAAACCAACTTAGAAACCCATAAAAAACCCTTCAAAACAACCTATAAAACACTTTGAAACCACAAAAAAACTATAATTTAGGTTTTAAATTTGTTTTTTACAATGTTTAGTATATTAAATGCATATTTTCTGATTTTGAATGGTAATTTAAACATTTTTTCTAATTATTTTAGGTTTTAAAGTTTTTCTTTAGGAATTTTGTGATTTTTTTTTTTGAAATGCATTTTAAATTTCTAGCAAATTTGACAAAAAATATACCCCAAAAAAATCCAAAACAGAAAACAATAAAACTATAACAAATAACTAAGTAAATTAGGAACTTAAGATTGACATGATGAATATAATTGCTCATAATAAACCTTTATTTATAAAATAAGAAATTTTACTATATTTTTAATTTGTATTTAAAATAACCTTTTAATAATAAATATAGTAGGATTCTAGTTGTAAAAAAAGTTATTAATATTTAAAGTTAATTCATTTATATATATATATATAACATCATGTCACTCTATATGTAATTATAACATTTTACATAATATATATAACTATATAACATATTTAATTATTATTTAACTATAACATCACATAACTATATATTATAGTTTTATATATAAAATATATAACCTAACATAATTTTACAACTATTTAACCTAACAAAAAATTTTATATATATATATATATATATATATATATATATATATATATATATATATATATATATAGCATAACCTATTACAATGTAACCATAACTATAATTCATAATATAATTACTATATAATTACATATATTTAACAAAATTATAACTTATATAACATCTCTCACACACATATATATAGTTTATAACATAACATAGTTCTATAACTATTTAATTCATAACATAAAGTTATAACATAGAACTCTATAATTATTTATGTATAACATAAAATTATTTAACACACATATAACCTAACATGTAACATAATTATAACTATCTCATAACTATGTAACTATATAATTATTTAAATATAACTATATATATTTAACTATATTATAAGGTTATAACATATCACATAGCTAACCGAATCGTTACCACTGCTAGGTCACGCGCCCTGTGCCTATGCCAGTGCTTGCGGCCTTCGGCCCAAACATGGCCCCTCCGGAAGCAACCCTGGAGGCAGCCGCTGCCCAACTCGCCTTCTCCGCCCTAGTCATATCTTTGCCACCTCAGCACCCTCGCCCAACAATCTCAAAGTTTGTTAAGAAGCTAGATATCCTGCAAGAAGTGACTCTTCCCCTACTCTCCCTCGCATGGCAGCACTTTCCCTAGCAAAATGAGGTCTCATCGGGCAATTCACTGGTCTCTGGCCCTCTCTGAAGACGGTGCAAAGGTGGGTTGAGTGAAACTAGTCGGATAAAATAAATGACAAAATTTCCATCCACTTCTATGGGAAAAGGTACTTCACCTTCCACTTCGAATCAAGAGAAGATAAGGATCTAATCTTTAGGAACAGACCATATTTCATGGACTCCAAAGACTTGTACCTCAACAAGTGGACCCCGGATTTTGATCCTGAATTGGATGTTCCTAGCACAGTCCCAGTTTGGGTTCGACTCCCCCATCTCCCTCTCCACTGTTGGGGAGATGAATCGGTTTGAGCCATCGGAAATGTTGTTGGAAAGTTTATTGATCACAGTGAGCCAAAGGACAACATGCAAGCTTCTGCATGCATATGTGTTGAATTTGATCTATTGATCTCGGTAAAGGCCTCCCGGAGGCCATCAAGATCAAAGTGGATGACTGGACTCACATCCAACAGTTGGACTACGAACAGATCCCGTTTAAATGCAAGGTATGTCACGAATATGGCCATTTTTCCAATCACTGCTCTAAAATAGTTGATGTCGAAAATGTTTCACAAGATGAGCAATGGGAAATTGTTAAAAAAAAGAAGACCACTTCCATCCCTAAGGCAAACCCTGAAGTTGCCCCTCCCAAGGCCAATCACACAGCCCCCCCTCCACTTCCTCACTGGATCCTCCTCTCTCTTCCTCCACCCCCGCCCCTCCGCTTCCCCCCCCCCCCCCAAGACTTCCTTAGAGTCATCCAACCCCTTTTCTGCCATTTCCCCCCTTGAAGAAAATCCTCCCCTCTTCATGCCTCTATCCCAAGCTGATGATCCCATGCTAAATTCTTCTTCCTTCCCCCAAGATCCCCGCTCGTCTAGATCAACCAGGAGCTCTTCTAAAGAGCACGGTGTAACTTTGGACACACAAAAAAAAACAAGGGCCAAGAAGGAAGTCATCAAAGCAACAGAGAGATGAAAATGCTAAAAAAGACATTGCCATGGGTACGCAAAACCCCATAGAAACTTACATTTTTGGGCAAAATAGTAAAGAGTCAACAGATAAGGAACAAGGAGGGCGAGAAACTCTCCGTATCCCTCACATTCAATGATGAAAACCTTATCCTGAAACAGCAGGGGACTAGGGAACCCCTCTAAAATTGTTGCCCTAAATGATCAGATAATTCATGAGAAACCAGAAATCCTATTGCTACAAGAAACAAAACAAGGACACCAAGAAATGAAAGGAATCATTGATTGGCTCAAGCAGTATGATGGTCGTATATGAGAGTCAGGGGGTGCTTCTGGGGGAATTGCAGCCCTTTGGAACCACGGCATTTGGAAACACACAATAGATACGATCAGCCAGTATGGGATCAAAGTCACTCTAGAGAACCTAACATATAGCAAAAGGATCGTTATCTACAATATCTGTGTGCCAAGCCAATATAGATACAAAGAATAATGTTGGACTTCCCTCAAAGCAGACATAAATGAAGAAGAAAACAACAATATTATCCTTGGTGGAGATTTCAATCTCATTCTCCACTCCAACGAGAAAAGAGGAGGCTGTTTTTTATATGACCCTTGCAGAACACGGTTGGAAACCATCATGCAGGACCACGATCTAGTTGATGTAGCACCAAAAAATCGCAGATTTACTTGGAATAATCACAGACTGGGCAAAGATAATATCATGGAGCGGCTAGATAGGATTTTGGTGAATGTTTCACTTCTCTCATCTTACTCCACCGCATATGCTATTGTACTCCCCTACTCAGTGTCTGATCATTATCCCACAACTCTTGTTCTCGAAGCCCACTGTCCCTTAGGGCCCATTCCATTTAAATATAGTCCACTGTGGAGCAACATTCCTATTGTCAATCAAATTGTCAAATCCACATGGAGTCAACACATAGAAGGGTCGCCCGGATATATATGGGAAAACAAGCTGAAAAGGACCAAAAGCGCCTTGAAGGATTGGGCAAAAAATTACTACAAGGAACCTGAGAAGGTCAAAACTGAAATAAAAAGCAAATTGGAGAAAGTTCACAGCATGATAGAGGAGCGGGGGCTCTCCCAGGAATACAAAGCTCTAGAAGGTGACCTCTACGTCCAGCTATATTGGGCCAATAGAATGGAGGAGCAAAAATGGAGAATAAAATCAAGACCGCTGTGGCTGCAAGGAGGTGACAAAAACTCTGCCTTCTTTCATAAGTAGGCCACTGCCAAGAAAATAAGAAACAATGTTGCCTCCATCATCGATGCTGAAGGCAATCTTCAAACCACTCAAGATGCTATCAAAAAGGTTGCCTCAAAACATTACAACATCCTCTTAATTGAGACAAAAGAAGCCGAAGATTATTCAGATCTTCTGCAACACCTCTCCACTGAGATCAGTGAGGAAATCAATGAAAATCTAACCAAGGAAATTGAAGAAGAAGAAATACAAAGAGCCATCTGGACGCTTCAGCCAGACAAGGCTCCTGGCCCAGATGGTTTCCCCATTTGCTTCTACAGAACTTATTGGGGAATAATAAAAAAACATCTTGTTAAGATGATAAAATGGGCTCAATGCAAGTGCAAAATCGGAGGTTTCACCAACGCCACTCATCTTGCCCTCCTCCCTAAAGATAATAGACCTACATTCTTCTCTCGATTTCGGCCCATTTCTCTCTGCAATTCCTCATACAAAATTCTGACCAAAATCCTCTCTTCTCGTCTTAAACCTCTTCTCCCCTCTCTCATCTCTGAGAATCAAGGAGGCTTCTTAGCCAATAGACAAATTTTTGACTCCATTCTTCTAGTCCAAGAGGCTATTCACTCCAGCTAAACTAGGAAAGAAAAAGGTTTCATTTTAAAACTAGACTTAGCCAATGCCTTCGACCGAGTTAGGCACGCTTTCCTCTTTGCTATTCTAAAGAAAATGGGATTTGCTGCACCCTTCCTCGACCTTGTCAAAGCATGCATTTCAGGCCCTTGGTTCTCTCCTCTCATCAATGGTAGACCAGGGCCTTCCTTTCAATCTTCTTGAGGATTAAGACAAGGTTGTCGCCTTTCTCCTTACCTGTTCATCTTGATGGTTGAGTCTTTCAGTAAGGCCCTGGACTATAATTGACGCATCGGTCTTATCATAGGTATTAAATTTGGGAATGGGGTCAAAAACATAAATCATTCTCAATTTGCTGACGACACACTGTTAATGGGAGGAGCCTCCAATATCATAGCTCATCGATTTAAAACCCTCTTAGACAAATATATGAGATACTCAAGAGGTATGGTCAACTATCTCAAGAGCTGCATATATGGCTGGAATACATTTGCTCAAACCCTTCATAGCATTGCCAGCACATTTGGACTCCTTTGCAAGTTAGACTGGGGGAATTTCTCTTACCTGGGCATGTCAGTGAGTGCTGGTCTTCTGAAAGCTGAAGTATGGGACACTACCATAGATAAAATGAAAAGGAAAGTGCAACAATGGGGCTCCTCTTGGCTTAATCTAGCAGGCTGCCTAATTCTCCTAAAAACAAGCCTTTCTTCTTTGCCCTTATATCAATTCATGCTTCTGCAAGCTCCTGCCAGTTTTCATCACAAAGTGGAAGCCATCCTCCGTCACTTTCTTTGAAAGGGGGGAAAAGTGAAAGAAAGAAATACAACCTTATAAATTGGAAACATGTTATTCAACCCCAAGAGCATGGAGGTTTAAGAATAAGATCACCAAAGCTCTTAAATCTGGATTTTGGTGGAAAGATTGTGTGGAGACTCATTAGTGGCCAATCAGCTTGGTGGAATAATTTGATGGAAGCCAAATACCTTAAATCTCCAAGATATCACCTCTTGGATCATGATATCCCTATCAGAGCTTGCTCTAAAATCTGGGGGTTGTGTAAGAAAGCTATTCCCTTCCTTGCTCAAAACATTTCCAAAGTTCCCAAGGGTGGAAATGATATCAGAATCGGGGCAGATAGAATAATGGGCCAACAACCATTAGCAACAGACCTGGAACTCATCAGATTCTATCCTTTCTAGACAATATGGGGCTACATTATCTGGGCCAGATATCTCAGTGGGAAATTCACTCACAACTTTGGACAGGATGGATCTTCCCAGAAATACCCACTGATATTGAAGTAAGTCTTGCTAATCTCCAAACCCATCTCCATGGCATTGCCCCTACAAAAAAAAACAATGATGATGGCTTCCGTTGGGATCCTTTAGGATCCAATTACACAGTCAAAGCTACCTACCAACATATCTGTAGCAATGAATATCCCATGCCCATTTGGGCGTAGTGGAAAATTGCTTGGAAATTAGAGACCCTTCCAAAAATAAAAATTCTTCATTTGGGTCCTCCTAAAAGGGAAAGTCCTCACCTTAGACAATCTGCAAAAACGTGGTATAATTGGTCCATCCCACTGCCCAAACTGCCAAGTAGCCGAAGAAACCATCCAACACCTATTCATTGTTTTCCCCTTTGCTACTGCCTGTTGGAAAGATCTTTTTCTAAACAACCAACTCCCCTGGGGCTCCCACAACTCTATTATTGAGGTCTTGCACCTTTGGAAGAGAAACTATCCTTGGCAATGAAAGAAGAACAATATTGCTAGAAGAGTCTGGAATGCTCTCCCCTATTCTCTTCTGTGGAACATATGGCTGGCACGAAACCGTATGGTCTTCAAGGACAAAAAAACCAACATCAGTAAATTATGTAGCAAGGCAAGGAGCCTTACATTGGAAGCAATATCTGTCAAAAGTCAAAGGAAAATTGACATCGCAGATCTTTGTGTCGAAGAAAGGAATTTCATAGGGTATTTGTTGGATAAAAGTAACAGGGGCCAAAGTGGGAGTGACATCAGCAGTCAACGCAACAACTCTAATTACAGTTGGAAAATAAGAATGAAAGACGAGGAGTTTTCTATCTGGCTCAGAAACTGTAACACACATTATCTTTTCTTTGACGGGGCCTCCAAATTTAACCCAGGAATGGCCAGGGCTGGCAGAATCATTTGCAATGCCAATGGAGATATTAAATCTACTTATGAATGGGGATTAGGCCCCCTCTCCAATAATAGGGCTGAAGCACTCGCACTATACCAAGGGCTCATTCAGCTTCAAAAACTCGGCATAACCACTGCCACGATCCTTGGAGACTCGGCCATCATCATTAGTCTGATGGTATATAATCAGAACGCCTCCAATGTACTCCTGCAACAAACAATAAGTCGTTGTCAAGCACTTACCCAACAAATGAAAGAAGTCTATTTTTTCCATGTACTTCGCTCCCTCAACAAGGAGGCCGATTCTTGTGCAAACAGAGCCTGTTCCAAATCCATAGGCAATCTCCGATGTAACGCTATTGAATCTCAATGTTACCTGCCATGACCAGAAGCGAATCAATTTTCAGATCACCCGCAGAGGTATCTAGCATCATCGGGTACCACCTCACTGTCACTCGCCATGTCCTTATGCTGAATTTGGTCCTTGTTTCAGCAGAAATCTCCTTTGATTCTTATAATGATGATAACACTGTCACAATATCTCTGAATCCAATCCGAAAATCTTACTTGGGTCCCTTCCCCCAAGAAATTCTGACTCTTTCATTTCTTACCCGTGATTTATCACTCAAATTCCCCGTGACTCCCTCTTTGCTCCACCTTATCCCCCTGCCTGAGCCTTCCTTTTTATTTGCGTCTTCCTACGTCCAGAATCTCATTTCTATCTCCCCTTTGCTGCATTCGATCTTCCCCCTATTTGCTCCTGATTGATACCTTGCTGCTTAGTGCTCTCGGCCATCTTTCTTCAGGTTAACCTTTGTTAATCTTGCTCTCTTTTCACCCTTCAGTCCAGACCCCCGCTCCTTTGAACAACACATTAGCAGCCCTTTGTTCTTGCTGCATTCTAATAAATTAGTCTGGTTATCCTCAATGGCGAGAAGCAAAGATTGCTTGCACTGTGCTGATCTCCAGGCAGAATTGGAGCAAATCCGAGCACACCAGAAGATCTTGGACACCAAACTCGATACCCATGCTCAGATCACCAAGGAGAAACATGAGGCCGACCTCTATCTCTTTCTTCACAGAGTTACATCCCTTCAGGAGCAGTTCAATGACCTCTCAAACAGATGCAATCATGTACAAGAGTCCATTGACATCCTGAAGTACATCATGGAAAAAAATAACACTCCTAGCACTAGCTCAACAAATTTAAGGAATGTAGGCACTGAAGGCAATCCTGAAGAATCCACGGCCCGCCAAATCAGTCATATAAACATTGATTAAGCATGACTTGCAAATTTTGCCTTCTACTGTTTCAGTTTGTTAGAATCTATACTAGTTCGGTATTTCAAAAGTTAGGAATGATAGAAGCAAAAGGGAATTTTGTCCCTCCTATTATATTTCCTTACTTTGCTTCTCATGCATATCACCTTGTAACAATGGAGCTTAGTCTCCCCAATCTTTTTTGAATACAAACAACAACCAATTATGTAAAAAAAAAAACATATCACATAGCTAAAATATATTATAGTTCTATATATATTGTTTATAACATAACTTGTTATTTAACATTTAAAACATAACATAAAATTAGTGAACATAACATAATTTTATAATTATTTAACATAGTATATATTAGATATAACATCGCAGGTATCATAACTATATCTATATATATATATAAGTTCATGTTTCAATAATGTGTCATTGAAAGATACATTAAATCCATCATGAAAAGTGTATTTGGTCTAGTAAATAAAAGCATTTAGACTCAAGTTTCTAATTTGTACCATATTGTTTCATTATGTAGTGTGTTGCATAAGCAATATCGTCTTCATGTGCTTGCACCTAGTAAATGTCATGTGTCAAAATTAAACGTTAAGAATGTAAAGTCTATTGTAGTATTTGATTGGCATGAAATTTTATCCATTTTGTAAATAGGTCTACTTCAAATTTTTACATATATATTTACATATTTATGCGCTATGAATAAAATGCATTACCTAGAAATGAGAAAAAGTGTGAGGGTAGATTTGATCACTTCTATCGATTGTTTTTTACATGGAACTCAATGTACTTTGGTTGATAAATTATCAAAAAAATGGACTCTTAATTTTAGGACTTTAGGGAAGATTATTTTGGTTGAGTTTAGAGGTTTTGTTATACGTGGCCGAGCTCGTGATAGATCACGTAGCCCATTGAG
Organism: Pinus tabuliformis; assembly: GCA_031772625.1. Taxonomy (NCBI): domain Eukaryota; kingdom Viridiplantae; phylum Streptophyta; class Pinopsida; order Pinales; family Pinaceae; genus Pinus; species Pinus tabuliformis. The sequence continues at coordinate 101,592,031 of CM062814.1, forward strand.
AGTTCATGTTCCCATCGTAGATCCTACCTCCAACACCAGTCAGGCTGTCAGAGGTAGCGTTTTTGTCTTTTTTGATGACCATGCTATATCCAATGGACCTTCTTCACCTATTTGAGGTACACCTCTTCCATTTTAAATCGTCTTTAACTCTCTGTGTTTATGTCTTGAAATTGTTTTTAATTTTTTAATTTTCTTCAACTGATGTGTTTGAATTTAATGTATATGTTATTATTCTTCTAGTTTTTCAATTATATATGTTAAATCATTCTTATGATTTACAGATCCTCAACAGGCTAAAGCTGAGATTGCAACATCAATCCCTCAGTGAGATGATGCTACATCTCAGATCACATTAGAAGATGTTACGACATGTCATACACCAATCAAAACAGAGATAAAGAATATCCCTGCCAATTCACTGACTTGTCTTGCATTGTCTTTGATGCTGGATAGCATGACTAGGTTTATCGAGACATACCAGAGGTCGGGCCCACATAGCCACATATTACAATTCATACATAGGGTTAGGAGGCATGACATTAGAGGTCTAGATTCTTGAGAGGTGGTGCAAGAGGCCACCAAGGACATTGACATTCGTGGGGAGTTGTTCAACATCCCTCTAAATCTCCCTGCTAGACGTAAAGGTCTGATCCCACTGAAATATTTTAGTAATTTTCATGCAACCCCTTTCATGTATGATAGATTCATTGGAGCTTGGGGAAAGTTCCCCAACCATGATTAGGTCGCCATCTATTTTTCTAAGCATTTATATGCAAATTTTGTGTTACATATGAGCTTGGATTACACTGATATTGAATCTCATTTTTATGGTACCGACATGGGATGTATCTATGAGCACTAGGGGGATCATAGGGACCCTAGGAATATACCACCACCTTCAAGATTCTTTCCACTACTAGGTTCCTTTGGCTGTTTGACAAACCTCCAAGTACTCTGTCTTAAGGAGTGCTGGAGTCATAAAAATGACTAATTGTATAATTTTTAATAAATGGTGCAAAAATGAGTATGATGTGTATGTCTAGTGTGGAGGGTAGTAAGATGAGGAAAAAAACATTCTTCCTTCTGCACCCAAAAGCAATAAAGGATGTAGAAAAAATTCTCAACGTGAAAGGGAATTGACATTTCAGCTCCAATCATGTGATATAGATGCACCCACAAGCAATAAAGGATGTAGAAAAAAGGCTCGGCGTGAAAGGGAATTGACATTTCAGCTCCAATCATGTGATAGAGATCCCTGTGAGTTGTTGAGAATCCAGAAGGCTCTTCCCTTTCGACACCTTTGGGCATGAAATGAAAGAAAAAGAAATAAGAAAAGACAAGGAAATTACTAATGATTAGGCCATTTAAATATGAAGTAGTATAAACAAAGATAGAGCAAAACAAACTACAATATATTGATCATATAGTTCCTAAAAATGTTCATGAAAATATTTTTTTTAAGTGCTACCCATTTAATCCATCTATACTTTTGAGCATATAAGAATTAAAACCACAAACTTTATGTATTTGGTAGGGGCCAATCCATGAAATATCAAACTTCGAATGAAAGGATGTTTTTTCTTCTTTGTTCCACAATAAAATGATTTGAACCTTATTAAATTCTTTCATCATAGAAGTTTGGTCAAAATATCTCTTCATTGCTTCATGTTTCTTTTGTATATTCATTACAACTTGCGCTCTTTGCTCTTCTAGCCACATCAACTAATAATAATGACTTTGCAAAGGTATGACCCCTTTCTTCTATTCCAATGGCTATGGAAGAATCATTCATCCTTGAGTGTATTGGTAATCTCACAACATTTCCATAGACAAGAGAATATAGGGAATGTTTCCTACATCTTTTTGGAGTGATTTTATTGGCCTAGAGCATTAGTTAGTTGCTTGTGCCAATTCCATTGGTTTGTGGACATCATCTTCTTCAGCATATGTATTAAATATTTATTAGTTAACTCTACTAACCCATTCCCCTTGGGTAATAATTTGAAGATTGACACATTGTTATGCAAAATTTTCAACAAAAATATGTGAATTCAGATCTAATGAAAATGAAATTACTACCAGTGATGAATTTCTCTAGAATGTTGAACCTAGATAGGATATTTCTTGTAAAAATAGTATGAGTCTCTCTAAATCAATGAATTTTAGTGCTACTACTTCCAACCATTTGATGAAGTAGTCAATTTTTGTCAATAAATAAGAGTGCTCCATGGTATATTTTGGATTTTTGGGGCCAATAAAATCCAATTCCCATTTTGTAAAAGGGCTTTTAATCAAAACGGTCCTCATGAGCATAACTACTCTTTTGTTTTTTTTTTCTAGAGGACTTATGACAAGGTAGACATTTCCTTGTAAATGTATGCACATATGTGAATAAAGAAGGAAAATAAAATATTTCTCTAATGTTTCTATGTATGGTTACCATTAGAGAAAGATTTCCACCACATACACCTTCATGCACTTCCCTTAATATCTCAACAGATTTTGAATGATTTAGAAATATTAACGGCATACCCTCAAAATTTCTTTGGAATAAGATTCTAGAAATCAATTCATAATGATTTGATTTCAACTTTAAAGATCTCCTTTCTTTTCCATTCATTCAAATAGGAAATTGCTTAATCTTTTAGTAGAAAATGATGTTTTTATGTTATTTAGTTCTTGAAACTATGACATCTTTTTTAGAAGAGTATTTATTCAAAATAAGTGAATCTATGTTTACTGGTTCACTTATGCTTCAATTACACCAGCTAACATATGTAAACCTTGTCCCTTCACAACTTTTGATGGTTTTATTTCTATATCATATTCTTGCAATTTCGCCAACCAATTAGTCCATCTATCTTCTTTTAGTTGTTGAGATAAGATCATTTTCATGGGTTGGTATGGTAGATAGACAATTGCATGCGATGATAATATGTGTGTTTTGAAATAAGTCACAACTTTCATAAGGGAACATGCTTGTTTTTCCATAGATGAATATTTTAATTCATGTTGCAAACCTTATAAAAGAAATGGGATGTTGTTCCTTCCTACCTCAACTTCAAGTTAATAAAACATCAATATTTTCATTTGAAGACAAGGAATATAAAATGAAATCTTTTTCAATATCAGGATTGACCAAAATTGAAGCAAATGAAATGGCTAATTTTATATTTGAGAAAAAAAATTGTGCATCAGGAGTCTATTTGGACACTCAATCTTTATTTAACAATTTATTCATTGACTTCACATTCGAGGAATAATTGGGAAAAATTATTTGAATAAAAGTTATCTTACCAAAAAGGATTATAAGGCTTTAAAACTTGTTAGTAGTTTTAATTCAATCAAAGTTTGGACATGCTCTAAATGTATGTAAATCCCTTCTTTGCTTATAATGTGGCCTAGTAATTTTTCTTTCAAATGTGAAAATTGGATTTTTTTTGCGGTTTAAAAAAAATCTATATAATCTACACCATTGAAAAACTCCTCTATGGTGTCTTAAAGGAGCTTCTCTTAATTTTCAAATAAATTTTGAAGTTATCAATGTAATCTTGTATTCTTTCATTTTCCTTTTTCTCCAAAGGAACAAATTTATGTTGTTCACAATGTACCTTGGTGAAACTTCCATTTTTTATTTGGTAGCATTGTACAACTTCCATTGTTCATTAAATATCCATCAAGCAGATAAATCCATTCTCATCCTAATGCAACACCATATGCTCTAGGTAAGTCCACCACAATGATGGTGAGTAGAGTTTTAATCTGTTATGCAGAGCTTGCCCATGCATAAAAATCTTTAGTTTCTCAAGGGTGAAAGAAAGGATTTGGGTTACATTTTTTGGTGAAAGAGGGCACGTTTGGGTGGAAAAATCAATGGCTAAATCAATCCTTTTTTAAGTACTCTATCGAGTGTTAAAAACTAACCCTTGATCGATCTATAATGCTCGATCGAGCTATAGTGTTCGATTAAGCTTTAGGGATATAGCTCGATCGAGCCCTTTTTTTTAATATATATTGGTCTTGCGCTCTGTGCACACCATTTTCACAGACCGCGGAAGCTCGACCAAGAGTTTAAGAGTAGCTCGAACGAGGTTATTGGAGATCGATCGAGCGATGGAGCATTCAAATCAATCTCAACAACCACCTCGCCAACATCGCAAAGACTCAAACAAAGGTAGGTACTCTATCCTTTGTCTTTGTTTTTTTATTTTTTTGCAAAATGTAACAAAATAATTTAAAGAAAAAAAACAACCATGTGCAAAAACCATGAAACCCAATTAATTAAAGAAATCAACCATACAAAAACTACGAAAACCACAAAAACACCCTTGAAAAAGCTTAGAAAATTAAAAACCAACCAAGAAAGAAAAAAAAAAGAACCCCTTCAAAACAACTTAGAAAGCCACAAAGCCAACTTAGAAAACCATAAAAAAAACACCCTTCAAAAAAACCTAGAAAGCACTTTGAAACCACAAAAAAACTAGAATTTAGTTTTAAAATTTGTTTTTTACTTGCAATGTGTTGTGTATTAAATGCATATTTTTCTTATTTTGAATGGTAATTTAAACATTTTTTCTAATTATTTTAGGTTTTAAAGATTTTCTTTAGGAATTTTGTGAATTTCTTTTTCTTTTTTTTTTTGTTAATTATTTGCTATTTAAAATGCATTTTAAATTTCTAGTAAATTTGACAAAAAATATAAACCCAAAAAATTCCAATATAGAAAACAATGAAACTATAACCAATAAATAAGTAAATTAAGAACTTAGGATTGACATGATGAATATGATTGCTCATAATAAACTTCTATTTATAAAATAAGATATTTTACTTTATTGTAAATTTAAATTAATTTATAATTTAAATAACTTTTAAATAATAAATATAGTACGATTCTAGTTGTAAATTTTTTTATTAATCTTTAAAGTTAAAAATCTAAAATATATATAGTTAAATAATAATTAAATATGTTATATATATATAAAATGTAAAATGTTATAATTATATATAGAGTGACATATTATATTATATTATATTATATATATATATATATATATATATATATATATAATATAATATAATATAATATAATATGTCACTCTATATATAATTATAACATCTTACATGTTTTATATATATAACATATTTAATTATTATTTAACTATAACATCACATAACTATATGGTTTTATATATATATAAAACATAACATAGTTTTACAACTATTTAATCTAACAAAATATATATATATATATATATATATATATATATATATAACATAATTACTATATAATTATATATATTTAATTACATTATAACTTATATAACATCTCTCACACATATATATAGTTTATAACATAACATAGTTCTATAAATATTTAATTCATAACATAAAGTTATAACATAGAACTCTATAATTATTTATGTATAACATAAAATTATTTAACACATACATATAACATAACAAGTAACATAACTATAACTACAACTCATATATCTATATATATATATATATATATATCAAAACAATAACGTAACATGTAACTGTAATTATAACTATAACTAGATAATTCATAACATAATTATATAACTAGATATATAATTTAACTAACATATATATATATATAGGATAATTCTATATATATATATATTCATGTTTCAACAATGCATCATTGAAAGATACATTAAATCCATCATGAAAAGTGTATTTTGTCTAGTAAATAGAAGCATTTAGACTCAAGTTTCTAATTTGTACCATATTGTTTCATTATGTAGTGTGTTGTACAAGAAATATTGTCTTCATGTTCTTGCACCTAGTACATGTCATGTGTCAAAGTCAAACACGAAGAACGTAAAGTCTATTTGTAGTATTTGATTGGCATGAAATTTTATCATTTTTGTAAATAGGTTTATTTCAATTTTTTACATATATATTTACATATTTATGAGCTATGAATAAAATGCATTATCTAGAAATGAGAAAAAACTATGAGCTTTGATTTGATCACTTCTGTCGATTATGTTTACATGGAACTCACTTGTAAGATCTTCCCTCACTTCTCCTTATTTCCCATATGCAATATCTAGAGAAGGTGGAAAATATCCAAAACAAGCTTCAAATAGGGACTTACCAATAGACATGTGGATTGCTCTGTTATAAGGGTGATGTATATATACTAGATTTTCATCCCAAGTCTTTTTTATGCTTCATATTGTAACTCCTCGCAAGCTACACCAAAGTCCTATAGATTACTTATGTTTTCTCATTTTCTTATGGATGGAATGTTTTAGACCTCTTCAACTTCATGTTTAGCTTCTCCCACAATGTAGTCCAAAATGCACTAAGAAATATTGTGTCCTTGTTTAAAAAAATGCTTCTTGGGATTCCAAAGTGCACTAAGACCCATCCAAAGAACAAGTTTGTTTCTTCTTGGCCTACTGATCTGGATTTAAATAGGAACACAACAAATTACAGAGATAACCACAAACACAGATATGCAGCGGAAATAATACTTCATTTAATTAATGTAAAATACTGAAATATGCTTACAAACAATAATGGAAATAAACCAGCTAGGGCAATGGTAGCTTATATCTGAGAAGAGATGTGGCGGCTACATGCCTCTGAACTGTCTTATAATGAGGCTCGAAGGCCTATTTATTGTTGAGAAACAATGGAAAACCCTAAACATCCAAAAACCTGACCTAGAAGATGAAACGCCAAACTGTGGGCCCCGTTTGGGTAAATTGGTACATCAACTTCCCCGGGTCGTAACTTTGGCATATGATCTCCGTTTGACGCGCACAATATCTCATTAGAAAGATCTATCCGAGAACTACAACTTTGGGAAGAGCAGCATAGGTTCATGGACCCATGTTGCTCCTAGTTTTCCCAAAAAACATTGTTTAAGGCCTCAAAACGGCTCCAAAAGTTCAGGATCCGAAAAACTGCTAAAAATAGTAAGTTGTGCTACAATTAAGGAAACTGATATCACAGGAAAAGTGATGGTGCCTGAAAATCATAATGATCAACAGCTAGAACAATAACCACAACAGCAACAAGCATCTCAAACACCTGAAAGTGGTGTTAGAAGATCTACTAGGTTAAGTAGACCCCCTGAATGATACTCTCCTTCATTATATTATGTATTGTTGACTGATTCTGGTGAACTAGAACGTTATGAAGAAGCAATGCAAGTAGAAACCAGGAAGAAGTGGGAGCAAACCATGAAAGAAGAGATGGACTCCTTAGCACATAACCAGACTTGGGACTTAGTCAGGTTGCCTGCAGGTAAAACAACATTATAGAATAAATGGGTTTACAAGCTAAAGGAAGAAGATGAAGGTAGAAAAAGGTATAAAGCTAGACTTGTGGTGAAAGGGTTTGCACAGAAAAAGGGTATAGACTTTGATGAGATATTTTCTCTTGTTGTGAAAACGACTTCAATCAGAACTATTCTAAGTCTAGTAGCAGCTGAAGATTTGCATCTTGAGCAGTTAGATGTAAATATAGCCTTTCTCCATGGGGATTTGGAGGAAGAGATATATATGTAGCAGCCACAAGGATATGAGGTAAAAGGGAAGGAGAAACTAGTGTGCAGGTTGAAGAAGAGCTTGTATGGCTTAAAACAGGCTCCAAGGCAGTGGTATCTAAAATTTGACAGGTTTATGTCTAAACAAGGTTATACTAGGTGCCACTCTGATCATTGTGTTTATCTCAAAAGGCAAAATGATGGCAGCTATATTATATTGTTATTGTATGTAGATGACATGCTTGTTGCAGGTTCTAACATACAGGAAATAAATGTGCTGAAAAGGAAATTGGCAAACTCATTTGCAATGAAGGATTTGGGTGCTACAAAACAAATCCTTGGTATGAGAATAACTAGAGACAGGAAGAATCACAAATTAACATTGTATTAAAGTGAGTACATAGAAAAGGTGTTGAAAAGGTTTAATATGCAGAATGAAAAACCAATTAGTATACCTTTGGCTAGCCATTTCAAATTAAGTAAGGAGGTGTGTCCCAAGACTCGGGAAGAAATGGCTCATATGTCTAAAGTTCCATATACATCAGCAGTTGGAAGCTTAATGTATGCAATGGTTTGCACAAGGCATGATATTGGACATGTAGTGGGAGTTGTAAGCAGGTACATGAACAATCCAGGAAAAGAACATTGGATGGTAGTGAAGTGGATTCTCAGGTATTTGAGAGGTACCATAAATCAAGCATTATGCTTTGGTCATTCAAACATTGCTCTACAGGGATATGTTGATGTAGATATGGCAGGTGACAGAGATAACAGGAGGAGCACTACAGCATATGTATTTACTGTAGGTGGAACAGCTGTCAGTTGGGTTTCAAAAATCCAAAGTGTTGTTGCACTTTCAACAACAAAAGCAGAGTATGTTGCTGCTATAAAGGCTAGTAAAGAAATGATTTGGTTACAAAGGTTTCTGGATGAATTAGGTAGGAAGCAGGAGTTGGGCAGGTTATACAGTAACAGCGAGAGTGCCATACATCTTGCAAAGAACTCTGCATTTCATTCCAAGACTAAAAATATACAGCTCAAGTACCATTTCATATGGTCAGCAATGGAAGATGGACAGTTGAAGCTGGAAAAGATACACACTAGCCAGAATTCTGCAGATATGCTAATAAAAGTTGTAACCAGGGAGAAACTGAGAATCTGCTCAGTTTCAATTGGTCTTCAAGTATGATGAAGAAGATGAGAAACAACCAGGTCCAAAGTGGAGTTATTGTCTAGCAAATGAAGCAGCAGTGGAGTTGCTATAATCAGTCTCCAAGTGGGAGATTGTTGGGTGTAGGCCATGATTATTTTCTGTATTCAAAGGTCTCAAATAGATGTATACCCTAGGAAGACTGTACACCCCACCACGTGGGGGGGACTTGTCTCCCCCGCGTGGGTTCAGGGGGTCCATCCTCAGCCCACACTTGCACAATCTCCTCAATTTGTTAGTTAAACATGACTTCCACAAGTTGTGGACGTAAAGCCTTATGATGCCTATATTTAAAAGTGGGGATAAAAAAAGTTCACTCTAACTATAGGACTATCATGATCAGCCACATTTTAGCCAAGTTGTATGGTCTCATTCTAGAAAAGAAGATTAGCACCTGGCTTGAAATCTATGGTAAAAGAGCCATTGGGCAAGCTGGTTTTGGAAGGCATCACTCTACGATCAACCACCTTGTCACTCTTAGGACCATTACCGAGGATTGTCGCAATAGTAAGAATAATCTCTTTTGTTGTATTGTTGACTTTAGAAAAGCTTTCGACATGGTTCCTCGAGAGAAGTTATGGCAAAGGCTCGATTAGATAATGGTTCATCCCGAGTTAAGGGTAGTTGTTATTAGATTATAAGAGAATGTTATTGCTAAGCTTAAGACCACCGAATGTTGGTCCATTGATATTAAATGCAACATTGTGTTAAGCAAGGGAGTCCCCTATCCCCTACCCTTTTTGGCATTTACATTGATAAGCTTGAGGAATGCTTAGAAGTTGTTAGTTGTGAAGAGCCAAGCTCGCTGGTATAATCATTACTCTTCGAGGTGATATAATGAACATGAAGAAAATATAGTCTTGCCAAACTTACAAACAAAAAAAATATGCAAAAAGAGCTTGGAGACATGTTGGATCTATCCCCAAACATACAAAAATTAACATAAAGATTGAAAAAATATACTTTGAAAAAAAAATATAATATCTTTAAAACTAATATAACTTAAAAATCATTGTAATATTATAACAATTAATATAAGCAAAACTCAACAATTATATAATCTAAAGTAATTATTCTTTTCTTCCCTACTTATTTTTCTTTCATAAATTTACTTTGCTATTCTGAAAATGAAGATTTATTTCTTGACCGTTGATTTTTAATTCATAAATTTATTAAATTTATTTACCTTTCCTCGTTAGAATACCTCCACTTTTGTGATTTGACATTTATTGAATTATTTAACAGCTCCACTTTTGTCATTTGACATTTATTAATTATTTAACAAAAATAAATAAAGAAAAAATAAAATTCCCTATCGATTTTTATTTTATAAATTTACTTTAAAACTCTAAAAGTTAAGATGCCTTATTAAAAAACTTCCACTTTTAATGATTTGACATTTATTGAATTATTTAACAAAAATAAATTAGACCTCCCATGCTCCCCCTCCAATACTTTCTCTCAATTTTCCTGGTGAGGGACCGCAACGGGTACAAAGTAGAGCATTCAAAGGAAGAGGAGCGACCGGTGGCAGACAAAATCTTATTTCTACGATGGGCATCCACTAATTACCATCGGGTGCCCGCCCATTGGGTTCCAGCTTGCACCCATTACCACTATGCCCACCGGCTGGCTCTCATTGCCATCTTGGGTTCCAGCTTGCACCCATTACCACTAGGCCCACCTGCTGGCCCTCATCGCCATCTTGGGTTCCAGCTTGCACCCATTACCATTATGCCCACCGGTTGGCCCTCATTGCCATCTTGGGTTCCAGCTTGCACCCATTACCACTATGCCCACCCGTGGCCCCCCATTGCGGGAGTGACGTAAGCAAGATTTAGATATCAATTTGGAAGGACCAAAATACCTCTGCTTTCTATCACTCTGTGTTTTCTTTCAATATCTATAACTCTGTGTTTTCGTTTGCAGTTCTTAATTTATCACTCTGTGTTTTCCTTCTTACTTGCATTTGTCTTCAATGGCGGACCTGCAAACGCCCACCGTTACTTCAGCAGTTGATACCCCCTCCACCTCCAATACTTACCCAAACTACAACTTCGATGTCTTTATCAGTCATCGGGGTCCCGATGTTAAAAACTCCTTTGCTGGCCATCTCTACCGTGACCTTCATGCACATGGATTGCAACCTTTCCTCGACAGGGAAGAATTGCAGGCGGGCAAGAGCATAAATCCTCAAATTGAAGACGCCATCAGAAGCGCCTATGTCCAAATAATCATTTTCTCGCCTGCATATGCCGACTCAACTTGGTGTTTGAATGAGTTGCTTCTTATATGGGAAAAGTCCGAGGATATCATAATCCCTGTATTTTATAAAGTGAAGCCTTCTGAGCCTCGATGGGCCAAAGATGGAACGTATGCTCAAGCCCTTGCTAAACATGAGCAGACAGGCAGATACGACCGCCAAACTCTTGCAAATTGGAGAAAGGCGCTCCACGACGTCTCAGAGAGAGTCGGTTTCGAACTCGACGCCTATAATGGGTTGGAACTCTTAACTCTCCCCTCCCTATTATTACTTAATCTAATTGGCATTGATATACACTTCACGTTTTGTATTAAATTTTACAATAAAGAGGAGGTTTTGTTTTGTTTGGTTGCCAATTTACAGTGACGAGGTGAAGCTGTTGGAGAAAGTCGTGGAATGCGTGCTCAAAAACAGCAGAAACCGCGGAAAGACGGCCTTGTATGTGACTGATCACCCAACTGGTCTACAATTAAAAGTAGAAGATTTTGAGAACAAGATGCTATTGCAGCAGCAGCATCAGAAGAATGACAAGGCTCGGGTTCTGGGGATTGTTGGGTTGGGTGGAGTTGGCAAGACAACGCTTGCCAAAGAACTCTTCAACAGGAAGAGTTGCGATTTCAAGCAATCCTGCGTCTTATATGATGTCAGAGAGGTTGCAGCTCGAGAATCTTTAATTTTCTTGCAGAGTCAACTTCTCAAGGGCTTGACTAACATCACTGAAAAAATAAATGGCATTGAAGAAGGTATACAAATACTCAAAAGGCACCTTTCATCTTTACATGCTCTATTATTTATAGACGATGTAGATGATGCACATCAGTTGAAAGCACTTTTGCCAGTAAAGGAATTTTTGCATTCAGATAGCTTGATTTTGATTACTTCTCGCTCCAAGGATGTTCTCACACATTCAAGAATAGAGGAGTCATCAATATATCACTTAACAGGTCTCGATGAACAACACTCCAGACAGCTCTTTTGTTCGCATGCCTTCTTTCAGCCTTATCCAGCACAAGGTTTTGAATGTCTAGTAGATGAGTTTTGCAAGGCCTGCAATGGATTGCCTTTGTCTTTGAGAGTGCTTGGGGCACTTGTTTGTGGAAAGAATGACATATGTTATTGGGAACGCCAATTGGATGCACTTCGTCAAGTCAAACTTCCCAGTGAGATTCGAAAGAGGCTTAAGATAAGTTACGATGCACTGGAGGCAGAAGAAAAACAAATATTCATAGACATTGCCTGTTATTTCATTGGAGAAGACAGGCATATGGCCGTCCGGATATGGGATGGATCAGGTTGGGATGGTTTGACGGGCTTTCTAAATCTGACGGGAAAGTGCCTTGTCGAAGTGGATGGAAATACCATAAAAATGCACGATCAGCTGCGAGATTTGGGAAGAGAAATTGCGGATGAGGAAAGGCAGTTGCGTCATCTTTGGCGACCAACCAACGACATTGATGATTTGTGGCAGCAATCTTCTGTAAGTGCTTGAATTTTTCATTAAACTTTAAGGTTTCTCTGTTCAACAGAAGCAGCAGAGAAAGATCCTGTTACTCTCTTTCATTTGTTTGTTTTTTGTTTGTAACAAGCAGGTAATAACGGAGGTGCGCGGTATTAGGACGGTTCCTGGCTTCGTTGAATACGATGGGATCCCAGAATCAGAAGAAGAATGGTCATGGTTCAAAAGTTGGTGCGATGAGTTGTTGGGAAACTGTCTGAGGAAGCTGATCGACCGTGCACCATATAGTTTCAGGAACTTGCAACTTGTTGCAACTGAAGACGGCAATCTAAAAAACATATTGAGGAGGGTTGAGTCGCCAAACTTGAAATGGTTACGTTGGAGCGACTGTCCCTACTCTTGCCTGCCTTCCTGGATTCCGATGAAGAATCTAAGAGTTTTGGAAGTGGGGGGAAAGAAATTGAAAACACTCTGGCAAGCAGAGTCTCAGGTGAAAGCTCGTTCTTTGTTTTTTCTCTGCTCTGATTTATGGTAGATTACTGTTGCTATTAGTATACCGAGCATTTTGTAGATGAAAAGTGATCATATCTTAAATTCAAATAAAACCGTCGGGTTTCAGGCACCTCTGGAGTTGCGGGAGTTACGGATTTCTGGTCCTCTTTCCAAGTTTCCAAAGTCCATTGGGCGGATGATGCACATCGAAAAGATTGTGGTTAAGAGTCGTAAACTCGAATCGCTGCCAGATGCTTTCGGGTCTTTGACAAACCTCCAAGAACTCGATCTCTCAGGGTGCACCAGTCTGCAAGCACTTCCAGATTCGTTTGGGTGTTTGACAAACCTCCAAAAACTCGATCTCGCAGAGTGCAGGAGTCTGCAAGCACTTCCAGATTCCTTTGGGTGTTTGACAAACCTCCAAACACTCGATCTCCCAGCGTGCCAGAGTCTGCAAGCACTTCCAGATTCCTTTGGGTGTTTGACAAACCTCCAAGAACTCGATCTCTCATGGTGCGAGATGCAAGTACTGTTAGATTTAACTTGAGAGTTTTCCTAATTACTTTAAACTCTTAACCAAGATCTACTCCTTTGTAAGAAATTAAAAAAAAAATAATGCACAGCGGAACTTACTTTCCATGCTCAAATGCTCCTGGTCTTTGCTTGAGTTGTTGGCTCTTGAATCCTTCCAAGAGCTTGCAATCCTTCCAGTCTTCAATGGAGCAGACAATCTTTATGAGTTGATTGCAAGCCTTGGAGACTCAGCCCTTTTATAGCACTGCAAAACCCCAATCCTAGGGCAGCCTAAAATTTAGCTGAAACAAGTCAGTCTGAAATTTCAGATTGATTGAAATCAATCAATCAATCAATCAGATTTTGATTTCCTTATTCAGCTCAAATTTAATATTGCTATTTATTTTAATCAACTATAATTGGTCCATTAACAATCATAATTGATTAACATTAATCTACATGTATTTGAATCCAAATCCTTATTTTTAAATACGTTTAATGCCACTACTTAATTAATCACATTATTTGGCATATGAATGTAATCTTATTGACAGTAATTGACATCATAATCATGATGCACGTATGTCCAATTTAATTATTGCAATTAGACGTCTCTAAATCCAACAATCTCCCACATGGACAAGTGCAACCTTTTGATTATATGTCCTTAACTTTATTGCATGCAACTTTTCTGTCTTTACTTATCGTATTTCTTAAACAATTCCGTCCATCAATTATGCTAACAAAGGACTTAAGCGGCATTTGTCACATTTATTCGCAACTAAACTGACATAAATCACGCTGCCAACATAACTGAATGACATGAATATGATTTGGACATATAGTTTAGAAATTACACGCAAGTGTGATTAGACGTGCCTATTTCTAATTGAGTCACCTTTACTTTACTGTATGAGGCCAAAAAATTTAAACTTTAAAGAAAGAAATAATGAAACTGAAACTGAATGCAACTTGTATATATCATCAAAATTGTTTACAATTGCATTACATAGAACATCAAAAAAAAGAACTTAAAACATATTCAGACTCCCACATTTTTCTAATTATCCTAAACAGATATTACACCCATACAAGCAACATGTTGGTGAAACTTCTTGGGTGGTAATCCTTTAGTAAGAGGATCCGCAATCATGGAGTCTGTACCTATGTGTTTTATACATAATTCATTATTCTGCACTCTCTCTTTTACAACCAAAAACTTAATGTCAATGTACTTCGACTTTGACGAACTTCGGTTGTTGGATGCGTATAACACTGCTGAATTGTTGTCACATAATAATTTGAGTGGTTTCTGAATAGAATCCACAATTTTCAGACTTGTGACGAAGTTCTTCAGCCATACGCCATGATTAGATGCTTCAAAACATGCAACAAATTCAGCTGCCATAGTGGAGGAGGCTACCAATGACTGTTTAGCGCTCTTCCATGACACAACACCACCTGCCATCATGAAGATGTATCCTGATGTTGATTTCATGCTGTCGACACATCCTCCAAAATCAGAATCGGTGTATCCAATGACCTCGAGCTGTTCCGATCTCCGATACGTGAGCATATAGTCCCTTGTTCTCTTTAGGTATCTCAACACTCGCTTGGCTGCCTTCCAGTGTTCCATACCTGGGTTACTCAAATATCTCCCTAGCATTCCGGTAATGAACGCAATATCCGGACGCGTGCATACTTGTGCATACATGATGCTACCCACGGCTGAGGCATAGGGAATATCTTTCATGAGATTTTTATCTAAGTCAGTTTGGGGACATTGTTTCAGACTAAACTTATCTCCTTTTGATATAGGGGTATCTCCTGGTTTGCTGTTTTGCATGCCAAATCTTGTTAGAATCTTATCGATATAGTTCCTCTGGGATAACCTCAGAATACCTTGAGATCTATCTCTAAGTATTTCAATCCCTAGAACAAATCATGCATCACCAAGATCTTTCATTTCAAAGTTCTTAAATAAAAAATTCTTAGTTTGATGCAACATGTCTTTATCGTTACTGGCAAGCAATATGTCATCTACATATAAAACCAAGAAAATAAATTTACTCCCACAGAACTTAAGGTATATACATTCATCTACTATGTTAGACTCAAAACCAAATGAGCTAATAACTTGGTGAAACTTATAATACCATTGTCGAGATGCTTGTTTTAGCCCATAGATAGATTTCTTAAGTCTGCAAACCATAGACCCTGCATCACCTGATACAAAGTTTTCTGGCTGCTTCATATAGATCGTTTCATCAATGTCACCATTGAGAAATGCCGTCTTTACATCCATCTGATGAAGTTCTAAATCATAATGAGCTACAAGCGCCAATATAATCCTTAAAGAGTCTTTCGATGAAACTGGAGAGAAAGTCTCTTTATAATCAATGCCTTCTTTCTGTGTGAAACCTTTCGCAACAAGACGTGCCTTGTATTTTTCAACATTGCCTTTAGAATCCCGCTTAGTCTTAAATATCCATTTGCAACCAACGGGTTTCTTGTCTTTAGGCAACGGAACGATATCCCAAACGTCATTGTCATACATAGATTTCATCTCTTCATTCATGGCATTAATCCACATTTGAGAGTTAGAGCTTTCCACAGCTTGTTTGATATTAACAGGATCATTTTCAAACATGCCAATGTCAAACTCATGTTCTTGAAGATATGCATAATCCTTTGATTTTGTAGATCTTTTCTCTCTAGTAGATCTCCTAATTGGCACAGGCTCTAGATTTTCTTGAGGTTCATTTACAACTTGATCTTCAACAGGAGGAAGAACATCATTACCAACTTCTGACTCTCCCACAGGCCCTAGGCCATCAACATTTGTCATGTCAATGTGAGGGTTTGGGTTGGGTTCAGGTCCATTTGTGTTCTCTATTCCATGTTGAGTTTCTAACTGAGTTGTTTGGGATGATGAAGTTTGCACATTGTCAAAAGATGTATTTCTAAACGCAATCGGAATTTGAACAAAACTAGGACTTTGGTCCATAGTCTCATTCGCATTCGTCTCTTCTTCTTCAAAAATACTATCTTTTGTCATATCTCCCCCCACTAACTCATTATCCTCAAAAAATTTTGCACTTCCTGACTCGAAAACTGTATGTTCTATTGGATTATAGAATTTGAACCCCCTAGATCGTTCAGAATAGCCTATAAAGTAACAACTAACGGTTCTTTCGTCCAGTTTCTTTTTGCTTGGCTTATAAGGCCTAGCTTCACATGGACACCCCCAAACTCTCAAATGATTCAAGCTAGGCTTGCACCCAACCCATAACTCGTAAGGGGTCTTGTTAGCTGCTTTAGTAGGCACTCTATTAAGTATGTATGCTGCAGTCTTTAAGGCTTCTCCCCACAAATTCTCAGGTAGAGTTGTACGAGCAATCATACTTCTCACCATGTCTTTAAGGGTGCGATTTCGTCGCTCAGCAACACCATTCATTGCAGGCGAACCTGGCAACGTATACTGAGGCACAATTCCGCATTCCTCTAAGTATTTTGCAAAGGGACCTTGACGTTGTTCTCCTGATCCATCATAACGACCGTAGTATTCACCACCACGATCAGAACGAATGGACTTTATACGTTTGTTAAGTTGTAACTCAACTTCAGTTTTGAACTTTATGAACACGTCTAATGCTTCCGCCTTTTCTTTTATTAAGTAAATATGACCATATCTTGAATAATCATCTATGAATGTGATAAAGTAACGGTCACCATTTCTTGTAGCCTTTGAAAAAGGACCACAGATATCCGTATGAATCAATTCTAAGACATCATTACACCTTTTTGCATCATACTTACGTTTATTAGTTTGTTTTCCCTTTATACAATTTACACAATCACTTAAGTTTGTAAAATCTAAAGGTTGGAGAATTTCATTAGACACAAGACGTTCTATCCTTTTCATAGAGATATGTCCTAATCGCTTGTGCCATAATGTTGCAGATTTCTCGCAAGTTAATTTACGTTTTCTATTATCTATATGCAGTGCCTCTGAATGTGAAGTGTCTATATCTAGAAAATAAAGATTATCATAAGAAGACAGGATACCAGAAGCAAGAAGCTTAGAATCTTGACACAAACTGAAATTTCCATTACCAAATGAACATACATAACCATTTTTGTCCAAATAAGATATAGAAATTAGGTTCCTTCTGAAAGATGGAACCACTAAAGCATCAAAACTTAAATAAAATCCTGTCTTACATAATAATCTAAATTTTCCTATGCTTTCCACTTCTACTTTATTGCCATTTCCTACGTAAACGTAGCGCTCTGCCTCACTTGGCTTGCGATGGCTTAGGCAACCCTGCATCGACATACTGATGTTAGTCGTTGCACCTGAATCTATCCACCAAGTATATCTAGATACAGAACTTAAATTAACTTCAGAACAAACCAAAGCAAGAGACATACCTTTCTTTGCCAACCATGCATGATAGTTGGTGCAGAATTTCTTTGTATGTCCTGGCGCTTTGCAGAAAAAACAGTTCCTTTCTCCTGCTTTCACAGAAGTATCTTCCTTCTTGCTTTTCTGCGCGACATTGTTTGCAGCTACCTTGGTAGGTCCCTTTTCCTTGGCAGTAAACTTGCGCTTCTTGCCTTTACCCTTAGGATTAGATGTTACTACATGAGCACTTTCTCCCTTAGTCATTTTCTGTCTCTCTTCCTCCTGCACCAACCGAGCCTCAAACTCAGGTAATGTCCACGTCTCTTTTTGACAATTATAAGTCATCTTGAATTGACTAAAGTTAGACGGGAGAGACAGAAAAATGAACTCAATGAGAACCTCATCAGAGATGTCATAATTATGCCCTTTCAAGGCACGTTGAAGTCTTGTCATCTCAATAACATGCTCTCTAACCCCTTCTTTTCCCTTGTATTTTATTGTTGCCAACTTCACAAAGAGTGTACTCACATCAGTCTTTTTACTCTTTGTGAATTTTTCTTCAAGGGCCTTAAGGTATTCAATAGCGCCTGTCTCTGTATCAGGTATGATGCCTCGAAAAGTCTCATGGATCGTTTGCTTCATCACCATTATGCACATGCGATCTGAATGCTCCCATCTAGCAATATCAGCCTTCTCTTGAGGAGTTACCTCACTCTCTTTATTAGGCTTGGGGCGATCAAATCTCAGTGCTGTGTCTAATTGCATGATCCCTAAGACTAATTTCAGCTTTTCCTCCCACTGTTTGAAATTGTTCCCCATGAGGGGCTTAATCTGACTTAGACTTAACATTATGTTTGGATCTGAAAAAATTCAAGAACAAGGAAATATTTTAGATACGATGCGTCACGATTTAATCATAATTCTAAAATCTATCTAAAGGCATGTGTAAAACTATTTGCTCAATTAAAACTTTAGCCAAAACACCATTCAGTAATGAAACACCTTTGGGTGCAATCATTACATTCAGGCAACCCTTATGCACCAAACAACTTAGCAGGCGCCAACCCTCCTTTGGGAAAGCTAACACCCACGTCCATTGCCAGCACGTTAGTTCATCTTGTCATGAGTCATCCTTGCAATCGTCTTACAGAGAGCGGTTCGTTTGCGAACATCAATGCTTGACTCATGCGAAAACAACACATGTATACCAAAAAACTGTCTTTAGTTAGATTCCAAAATTATGCTTATTTCTGGAGGCAAAGGTATGCTCATTTTACCTACTTTAGCCAAGCAATATCATTTTGTTCATAGCTAAGAAGTTCTAACAGAAAACGATCACATACTAGATCTTAACCAAATCTCTTTAACATGGATATTAATACTGCTAAATTTATAGTAAACTAGATCTTATGAGCAGTTCCTTCATAAGATATTAATACTGCTAAATTTATATTCCAAAACAATATATTCCAATAACAATATATTCCAAAACAATATATTCCAATAAAGCCAATTCTAAAGAAAAATATTCAAAAAACTGCTAAATTTAATACTGCTAAATATTGTTTTGAAATATTAATACTGCTAAATTTATATTAAACTAGATCTTATGAACGGTTCCCTCTTATATCAGTTGAGCTAGAGAAATTTTAGGCAACGGAATGTCCCATTGACTCCGTGTACGTTGAGATTCCATAAAAATTATACATTTGTTACAGCGTATAAATTGACGATGAAAATAGAAAGAAATGTTTTAGTCCTGTAATTTGAAAGTTTTATAGTCTGCATTAAACACATATTTCTTGATGCACGGAATGCATAAATGATGGGATACGTGCAGACACAAAATCACTTCAATTTGATCATCCATGTTGAAAGGACAATCACAGACTGGGAACCATTAGTATCCACCATAATAATCACGCATTCCTACATTTTCTTTACAAACCCAAACAAGAGGAATCATTTCTTCATTTTGGACTTTTAAGAAGTTCCAATGCATGGTTTAAACTTTAATCAAACAATGGTTGTAATTTGAATGCATTGGTTGTTTATGTCTTCATCTGTGATTCCTCAACACGAAATTAAAATTCGCCCCTTACCTTCAGGCTCCCATCTTATTTTGCATTAAAAGAGTAAAAGATGGAAATATACCTTTACAAGAGATCCACAGGAATCATGCATTACAATGTTTTGGGGTTGCTCCACCCGCTAATGATCAGCGTGACCGTGAAAAATGAATCTTAGTAAGTGATCCATAAAGGCAATGAGAAAATACTAATGCTCACTATGAAATACTAATCTGGCCTGCAATTACTTTCTTTCTGCATACAGATATGGTATAAATGTAGAACTTCATCCAGCAAACTAGAGAGATATATAGGCCTTTCAGAACATAAAATCACTCCTTACTAATATCGATTTGTATTGGTAAAATTATTAACAAAAATTATAGTTCGTAGAAACCAAAACAGTCAATCGCTTGGAAAAAGCAATCGAATCTACTAAGTAAATGGCGTTGAGTAGGACTCCAACACCATAATCCCGGGCATGATTAGTGCCGAGTGATTAAGAAATTAAAGAAACAATAATACGGCCTATTGACATTCACTCATTAAATAGAGACGGACTGATAGTGTACAGCAGGAAAAAAAAAAAAAAAATTATTGTCAATGAGGCTTCAACCATGGGTGAGTCTGCCACGTTCTAGAAGGTTTTGTTTGATGAGGCAATTAATTTAAAAATTCAGAAGATGGCAGCAAATTAAAGTTCAATTCAGTAGGTCTCAATTACATGCATTAGATGCTTCCAAAGTCACGGGTTCCAATTTAAAAGTGACTCAATATACATGCTGCTAAATTAATAAGTCACTCTCTCCTTATCATGTCAAATAGGAAACAAATGATACTCGCATAGTAACGATTTCTCTTTTTTTTACTATAAAAGCAAAAAAATCTTGTAATTTTTAAATATTCGCCCAGTGCCCTAGAAATTGTTCTTCAAGGAAAGCCAAAAGCGCAGTGTTAATGGATACGGAAAAAGGAAACCCACTGCAAATAAGAGTTCACAACTTCTCATACGAAACAAAATAAGCATGGATTCTTACATAAGGGAGCTCCGATACCAATTGTTAGATTTAACTTGAGAGTTTTCCTAATTACTTTAAACTCTTAACCAAGATCTACTCCTTTGTAAGAAATTAAAAAAAAAAATAATGCACAGCGGAACTTACTTTCCATGCTCAAATGCTCCTGGTCTTTGCTTGAGTTGTTGGCTCTTGAATCCTTCCAAGAGCTTGCAATCCTTCCAGTCTTCAATGGAGCAGACAATCTTTATGAGTTGATTGCAAGCCTTGGAGACTCAGCCCTTTTATAGCACTGCAAAACCCCAATCCTAGGGCAGCCTAAAATTTAGCTGAAACAAGTCAGTCTGAAATTTCAGATTGATTGAAATCAATCAATCAATCAGATTTTGATTTCCTTATTCAGCGCAAATTTAATATTGCTATTTATTTTAATCAACTATAATTGGTCCATTAACAATCATAATTGATTAACATTAATCTACATGTATTTGAATCCAAATCCTTATTTTTAAATACGTTTAATGCCACTACTTAATTAATCACATTATTTGGCATATGAATGTAATCTTATTGACAGTAATTGACATCATAATCATGATGCACGTATGTCCAATTTAATTATTGCAATTAGACGTCTCTAAATCCAACAAGTACTTCCAGATTCCTTTGGGTGTTTGACAAACCTCCAAAAACTCGATCTCTCATGGTGCGAGATGCAAGTACTTCCAGATTCCTTTGGGTGTTTGACAAACCTCCAAAAACTCGATCTCTACCGTTGCAAGAGTCTGCAAGCACTTCCAGATTCCTTTGGGTGTTTGACAAACCTCCAAAAACTCGATCTAAGATATTGCGAGAGTCTGCAAGCACTTCCAGATTCCTTTGGGTGTTTGACAAACCTCCAAGAATTCCATCTCAAACGGTGCCGGCGTCTGCAAGCACTTCCAGATTCCTTTGGGTGTTTGACAAACCTCCAAAACCTCGATCTCCGCTGTTGCACGAGTCTGCAAGCACTTCCAGATTCCTTTTGGTGTTTGACAAACCTCCAAACGCTCGATCTCGGCGATTGCACTACTCTGCAAGCACATCCAGATTCCTTTGGGTGTTTGACACTACTCTGCAAGCACGTCCAGATATATGGCCTGACGCAGCTAAGCACGATTTGAGTTCGTTCCAGAAGCTTATTACTAACTGTACCAAACTGCCCCATTTATTGAAATGAGCGTTGAAGCACAAGTGTATATGGCTCTGTGGTGATTTTTTGAAAAAGCATTTGAGTGGTTTGTTTTTCTTTCAAACAGTGAAAATTGAGAAAAGTTCTTATAATTTAGTTTATTCAAACCCGCAGTGAGCCCAGATTCCTCTGTTGAAAAAGATATTATACACGGTTAATACTGAAATATTTTACTTAATTTAATTGAATTATCTTTTTAATATTAATACATTTTTAAATATATATCTCTTAATATAATTGAATTATTTTTTAAAAATTAATACATTTTTAAATATATATCTCTTTCCTATTTATATATAGATTGGTTTGGTTTTTCTGGGCTATTAATATTATTTCATAATTATAAGTATTTCCTCTAGCTAAATTCTACAGAATAATTTCACTATTTGTGGATCATAATTTCACTATTTGTGGATCATTTTTACACTATTTGTGGATCATTTTTATATATTCTTTCCGACAGATATGTTCACTTATTAATATGTATTTTTTAATAATAAATTTAATTATTAATAAGTATTTCTTAATAGTAAATTTAATTATTAATAAATATTTTTTAATAGTGAATTTAATAGTTAAATACTCCTATAATTGTTGACTCGAAAATAGAATAGACAAACAAAATACAGTGTGCCTAACTTTTACCTAACAAAAATGGCGAGTTGAAGCCCAGCTAAGCAATAACAAGTATTTGTTGAACTTTTCAATATTTATTAAAATGATTTATAAACTAGTTTAAATTTATCTCATATAATTTTTTAAAATTTGTAAAATTATTTTTGAACTTTTCAATATTTACTAAAGTTTAAATTTATCTCGACTAATTTTCTAAAATTTGTAAAAATAATTATGTTCATAAGAAATTTTCACTTTTAAGTATTAAATATAAGATTAAAATAAAATTATATTAGTTATTTTTCAAACATAACGTTAAAATAAATTTGGTGAGTTATTTTACATATTTGAAAATGTATGACTCTAACATTTGTGTTAAATAAAAAGGATTTAGGATTTGTGATGTTTGATTTATAAATTATGGTGGATATTTTGTTGTTTGATATAAAATTTATTGAAAATTTGAAATTTTATTAAGAGGGTTAATTTTTGTTTAGATTTTTAGATTTGTTAAATTATTATTTTAATGATAAATGTAATATATGAAATAGGAAAAATAGAAAATAGTAAAAACCGAACACTCCCAAATCACAATGACACAATATATACTCTAAGAAACTTTTATAAGATAAAAGTTAGTTAGAAGGTAAGGTTGTTATGCTCTCTCTTTCTTAGAATGAAAATGGTGCAAATCTAAAAGAGTGAGACATGTGGCCACTATGTTTTCTCTCTCCCTATCCAATCTCAACAACTCTACTCATCTAAGGCACAAAATACACTCGAATAGAATGGAACCCTTTTTCCTCCTAATAGCCCAATTATAAAATAGCTCAATAACCTACTAGTTGTTAAGTTTGACTCTTTCAACCCTTAACTAGAGTTACAATATTGACTCTTCTAGAGTCTTCTTCATCATGTTCACATGGCTAGCCCATTTTCCATGTGTAATGGGGCTAACGTGGCATCTTTTTGCATCATGGTGATCAAAATAAGAAGGTTTACTTCTGGCTAGGACAATGTTTGCATATGGACTCCATTTTAGGTCTTTATTATGTCGTTGGGAAGGTATTTAAGCATAGGACAATGACAGGGGTCTATATAAGCGAGATTTTTTGGACCCAAAAAAGATTTAGGAATGCCTCAAACTACCTATGTAAATTTTAAAACCCTAATTTTCCAGATTGGGACTTGCTAGTAAAAATGGTCCTATGAGTTGATTCCTCCGATTTTTCCACTCTGAAAACATCAAGATGGATGGAAAATAATATGATGATCTAATCTAGATCATACTTTCCCATTTTGGGAGGCTTTTGGTCCCTAAAATCTTTTACTGAATGAGGTGAGGAAATTTATCCTCTACCTTCTCCTTGGAATACCATTTAACCTTGCATGGAAGTTGTCCTTTCAACCTAATCTACCAAAGGTTATATTTCCTGTGTCTTATAGTTCTAGATCACTTATGCAAAACCATATCCCCTGTCAACTTTTCCTGAGCATCTATTGTTAAAAGCTCTACAAAAGGTGAGACTTGTTTCTCTTACTAATCTCACATGGAAGGGTGATAGAGTTTCAGATTTTGCACATTAACCACAAAGTAAATGGACATGTATGGGGGTAGACTTAGAGTATAGGCATTATCTCCCACCTTTTTCATTATCTTAAACATACCATATTGCAAAGAATTGATTTTATTACTAAGAATCTTTAGCTTCACATTGTTCAACTATAACAGGAGTTAAACAGGAACGCAACAAATTACAGAGATAACCATAAACACAGATATGCAGTGGAAATAATACTTCATTTCATTAATGTAAAATATTGACATACGCTGATAAACAGTAATGGAAATAAACGAGCTAGGGTGATGGTAGTTTATCTCTGAGAAGAGATGCGGCAGCTACATGCCTCTGAACTATCTTACAATCAGGCTCGAAGGTCTATTTATTGTTGAGAAACAATGGAAAACCCTAAACATCCCAAAACCTAACCCTAGAAGATGAAATGCCAAACTTTGGGCCCCGTTTGGGTAAATTGGTACATCAACTTCCCGGGGTCGTAACTCTTGCATATGATCTCTGTTTGACGCTCACAATATCTCGTTAGAAATATCTATCTGAGAACTACAACTTTGGGAAGAGCAACATCGGTTCAACATCAGTTTATGGACCCATGTTGCTCCCAGTTTTCCCAAAAAAACGTCGTTTAGGGCCTCAAAACGGCTCTGGAAGTTCAGGACCCGAAAAACTGCTAAAAATAGTATGTTGTGCTACAATTAAGGAAACTTAAAATGCTGAGAGAAACAATGGTGGGGGTCCAAGTGGACTTGGCAGGTGGCCACCAATATCCACCTGGATCATTCCTCCCCCCTTAGGAAGCAATGGTCCCCATTGCGTTGAGTTCCTCCATGAGATGAGGAAACTTCTGTTGAACTTGGTCCCTGGTGAGCCACTTGCCCTAGTGAAGTGGCCTGCTTTGACAACTCGATACATTTGAATATTCTGTTGGCGAGTGTGCTTGATCTGTCTGTCCATGATCCGATCAGTTGCAGCTTGTTCCATGCAATCCGGATTTAATTTTGTGGGTGTGCGTTGTTCTGCAATGTCGGATGTGTCTAGGAATGGTGGAAATTATGGCCGAAGGCAGTCCACATTGAACACTGGGTGTAGGCCAAGGAATGGGGGAATGTTGAGTTCAAATACATTGTCTCCCACAGCCTTAGTAATGGTGTAAGGACCATATTGGAGTGGTATCAGTTTCCAATGGGCTCCAATAAGGTGTTCCTTTTGCAAATGCAACCAGACTTTATCACCCACTTGAAACTTGTGTGGCACCCGATGTTGATCATGTAGTTGCTTGTACCTGGCATTTGATTTTTCCAGAATGTCATGGACCTGCTGGCGAATATGTTGGATGTGCTCAATGAAGCTGGTTGCCTTATCTGTTTTGGATTGGACAGGAGTCGAATCTATGTGAGTAACTACAAATGGCATGGCCACATGAATGGGGCATAGTGGTTAGAATCCCAAGCCCACCTGAAAAGCGTTGTGGCCAGTCAAGCTGTGAAGAGCTCGGTTGCAGCTGTGCTGAACATAGGGGAGGCTCTCATCCCATGTGCGTGGATGCGTTGAGTTGTACATGCGCAGAATGTGTACAATCATCCTATTGACAACCTCTGTCTAGCCATCAGTTTGAGGATGGAAGGCTGTGGACTTAGTGAGTTTGGTGTCCAACATTGACCAGAGACTAGACCAAAATGTACTGAGGAACCGACTGTCCCGATATGAGATGATAGAATGTGGGATCCCAAAGTGCATCCACACTCGTTCAAAGAAGAGTTTAGCAGTGGCTTCTGCTGTGATATTCTTCTTGCAGGCCGCCATAATGGCCATCTTTGAGAACCTGTCGATGACCACAAAAACACAGTCGTTTCCATGCTTAGTGGAAGAAAGGCCTGGCATGGAATCCATGGAGATGAATTCCCAAGGTCGACTAGGGGTAGGCAGAAGGGTATAGATGCCTTCCTTCTTGATGGTCGGTTTGGCAATGACGTAGGCAGTTTATGATCTGATGTACTTCCTGACATCTTGTCGAAGATTCGGCCAATAGAAATACTTTTGCAGTACTGTCACCGTTTTCTCGACCCCAAAATGCCCAGCCGCCCGAGTGTAGTGTGCTTCCTAAATCATCTTGGCACACTCGCTTGAAGGGACACAAAGGTGACCCAGGTGACATAACAAGGCATCTTGGAGGTGAAAATTGGGAACATGCCGACCCTCCAAGAGTGTCTGGTATGTGTGGCCGAATTTCGGGTCGCTTTTGTAGAGAAGTGGCCAATCAGAAGTCTCATGCCCACAAGAGTTGAGCATGGTAGTTAACGCCATGATCGATGGTCGACTAAGGCAATCTGCAACATTATTGGTGCTGCCCTTCTTATACTTGATATTCAAATGGAATTGTTGCAGGTATGTAGACCACTTCTGATGGCGATCATTCTGAAATTTCCCTTGGGTTTGTATGAACTATAGGGGTTGGTGGTCTGTTTGGATGATCGTTTCCTTCCCCAAAATGTAATGCTTCCATTGTCGGCAGGCCTGCACAATGGAATACATCTTTTTGTCATAAGTGGGATACTTTCGGACTGTGTCTGAAAGTGTCTCACTGTGATCTGCCACTAGATGCCCGTGTTGAGTAAGGACTGCCCCAATAGCATAGTCAGAGGCATTTGTCTCAACCTCAAATGGTTGTTGCAAATCTAGTAACGTGAGCACTAGTGTCGTGCAGAGGCGATCTTTTACCTTTGTGAATGCCTTCTGTTGAGATTTAGACCAAAAGAATTTTTCTTTCGCTCCTCCGTTGGTGACTTGACTCAAGGGCCAAGTGATATGAGAAAACCCCAACACGAACCTGCGGTAGAAGTTGGCAAGACATAGAAAGCTGCGGAGCTCTGTCAAAGTGGTTGGAGATGGCCAATCCCGAATGACTTGGATCTTGGCTAGATCCACATGCACCCCCTATTCATCAATAATGTATCCTAGATACTAAACCTGGGTCATGCCAAAAATGCATTTCTCCAAATTGGCACATAGCATGTGTTGCCGCAGTGTTTGGAGAACCTGTCGGATGTGGTGGAGGTGCTCTTCCCAACTCTAGCTGAAGATCAGGATGTCATCCAAGTATACCACTACAAATGAGTTAGTGAATGGCCGCAAGATGGCATCCATTAGACTTATGAAGGTTGTTGGAGCATTCGTCAATCCAAAAGGCATAACCAACCATTTGAAAAGGCCCTCCTTGGCTTTGAAGGCAGTCTTCCACACATCAGAGGGTTCGATTGGTACCTGGTGGTATCCTGACTTTAGATCGATCTTGCTGAAATATTTTGCCCCCTTTAGTTGGTCCAGGAGGTCATCAATCCGTGGGATCGGGTACTTATTACGGACAATGATCTTGTTCAGCACCCGATAGTCAATACAGAGTCTCCAAGCCACATCCTTCTTCTGTACCAATAAGATCAGGATCCCACAAGGCGATGAACTTGGACGGATGTGACCTTTCTATAGCAACTCTTGAATTTGCCTCTTGATTTCATCGTTCTCCAGAACGTAGCACCAATAGATTGGTCCATTGGGTAGCGGCGCACTTGGGGTCAGATCGATGGAGTGCTTGACCTGACAGTGCAGAGGAACCCCTACATGGGAGGTGAAGATGTCCTCGTACTCCTCCACGACCTTGTCCATCTGGAATTTTTGTGCAGAGGGGCCCTGTTTAGAGGTCGTGGCCACCGTCTTCTTCTTTCCTTGAGGGCGTATCATCAGGAAAACAAATTTTCTGGTCTTGGAAATGAGCTTACTGCATTGTTTTGCAGTAACCCAAGAGATGGCGGTAGGCGGTGCTACCTCCGGTATCCTGTACAACTTATTTCCCAATGTAACAATAACAGCACAGGGCCTTGATTCATACACAGCATGACGCTTCCACAAGTAGGGTTGTCCTAATAATACATCACAAACTTCAAGGGGAGCAATGTCACACAATACCTCATCCGTGAAGGGCTTGATGTTGTATGGAGGGCGACACTATTGGATCACGCAAAGATCCCGTTCTTGGTGAAGCCACCTGATGGTGCACGGTTGTGGATGTGCTATGGTCGGTAAGCCTAACCGCTTCACGACCTCTACCGAAATGAGGTTCTTTTGGCTCCCGCTATTGACAATGAATTGTAGCGGGGAGCCCTTTACCCACATTTGGGAGTGGAAGAGACACTCCTCCTCCTCTAGATCTTCGGGTTCCTCCTTCTGTATCTTCGTGGTGGCAATGGTGGCGTTGGGCTTCGCATCGATAATCTGCTTCCCTTTGTCATTCCCCTTATCAGGTTCTGACTAAGAGTCAGAACATGCATCTGATTCTAAAAACTTTAGCTCAGCCACCAGTGACTGCTTGGCCTGACACTCACTTGTGTTGTGAGTGGAGCTCTTATGGAATTCACACCATTTTCCCGTGTCCTTTTTCGGCTTCGCGGTGTTGTTCTTTGCTTGCAGCTTTGGTCGGTTGTCTTGGGCTGCCCCGCCTTGGCTTTGTCCTTTGTTATGTGGTTTAGGGGCACCTTTCCCTTGGTTCGAATTCGCAAATCCAAAGTCTTGCTTCTTCTGCTTAAACTTCTGCTCGACCTTGATAGCATATCGGTATGTTGTGCCAAGCGAGGAGATGTTCAAGAATTCTATTTCTTCCTGGATGTATTTGTGCAGGTAGCCGCGGTATTTGAGTATCAAATGCTGCTTTGAATCCTTGATACCCAACTTTGTGGAAAGTGTATGGAAAAGATTGGTAAACTCCGGCACGTCTTGGTCGCTTCCCTGCCGTAGCGTGGTCCATTTTATGTATTGATCCTCATCGCTTCCGACAGGGTAGTACTGCTCCTTGATGGCATCCCGGAATGAATTCCGGGTGGGTGCAGCTGAAATTAGTGAGCCGGTATTTTCATCCTTCTGCTCGCAGTAAGTTTCCCACCAGTCCTTAACGTGGGGGGCTGCTTTGAGAAGAGCGAAAACAATCTTTTCCCGACTCGAAAATTCATGAACAGAAAAATAACCCTCTAGGAGATTTAGCCATTTATCTACGACATTTGTGTCTATCTGACCCTCGAATATGGGGATTTCAAAATTAAATTGTACCTTAAAGGGCGTGGCGTTTCCAAAGTAGCTGTTGGAAGCTGATGTGTCGCTTCTGGGTAGTCGCTGAAGGATCTGGGCAAAGTTGTCCATCATCGCATTCCTTTGTCACTTGAGGGCTTCTTCGAGCAAGATTTTGATAGGATCTCCTGCCCCCATGACCTGTTTGGCAAAGCCTTGATGACACCCATAAGAAGTTAGATTCATCAAATTTTTCTTAGCACACCACCTTGCCCAAGCATGAGTTTCCTCTCCATACCTCTCCGCATGTGTACAAGGGTAGGCCAAAGCCCGCATATACCAAAGGGGGGGGTCTCAGACTCTTACCCCAAGGCTTGTCATTATTCCCTACCCCCTTACTATGGGTTATATGCTGGTTGTCCCACTGCGTCTAAAGCCGAGCCCACATGTCCTTCCTGAATCTGGCAGGACGCCTGCAGTGATTCCATCTTCTTGCTCCCTCGGCCCACAGAGAAATGGCTTGGCCTCTCGTGTCCCTCCGGCAAGTTTTCCACACAGGGTTCCTGGCTTTGCCTTCAATGTCATACGGGTTCCAGCGATCCTAGTGGGTTCTCTGCAAGCTACTGCCATGGTTGCAGCCCCATCCCCCTGCCCTCAACTTTTCCCTGCCTCTCTCTACAACCCCCAACCCCTCTGGAATTTCAATGCCTCTATCCCGTGTCCCCTTGGCCTTAAATACAAAGCGCAGACCCTCCTAGCCCTGCAACCCACTTTTTCCCTCCCCCCGCAGCCATGGTTCTTACTCAATTGGGAGAAAATATATATGCAAAACCAGGCTATGGCATGCCATTTCCGTCCCCATTTCCACCAGCAACATTCTATTCCCCATTGCTTTGGAAGCTTACCCCTCCCTTCCCCCCAACAGAACCCCAACAGAACATTGATTCAATGCTGAGGCAAGGTCAAAATACATACTCGGTTCCTGGAGGCATCTGTCTACAACCAAGGTTCCTCTCTTGTCGTCGAACTTCTCCTGCTCTGTATTGCCACCCTTCTCCACAACGTTTCCCACCTGCATTGCACGTTGAATTGTCTCGTCTACTCCAACACCCTTATCTTATTCCCTTCTCTGCCACCTTGCCTACTTACCAAACAAGCATTCATGCCAAAGGACGCTGCACCCCCTACCTTGAGCATGTGGGAGGCGGCGTGATTATTGCCCGAGTACTACATATATCTGCACCCAGCCTAGCCCGACTAACAACAACTCGAGTACTACACATATCTGCACCCAGCCTATCGTGACTGTCAACAACCTGCATCTCAATTGGGAGAAGAAAATCATATTAATATAACAACTATTCTTATTCAAATAAATATACTTATTGAACTTCCTTGTAAAAAATCTTCCAAAATATATTTAAAGCATGTTCTCAACATGGTTCATACTAGAAAGAAAGAAGAAAAAAATTAAAAATAAATAAATAAATTATTGATAATTCGGGGATTTCACATTTAAATATATTAAGATTTCAACCTATACCTATATTAAGATTTGAAACTCTACCTAATTCACTTGAATAAATCTTCATTTGCATGAAGATACGAAGACCTCTTTCACTTGAAAAAGGTTTGATAAAGGTTGTTAAGATGTCACGTTTTCTTTATTAACTTTGTAATATTCAATATTTCAAATAATGAATTTAAATAAATATTTTATATTAAAGGGTAAATTTATTAACTTTATTTTCATTCATTTAGTTAAAAATAATTAAAATTATTTTTCATTATTTAAATTTAAAATTAATTTTCCTATTTAACTTTCATTTAATAATTTAAAAAAATTATACTTATAAAATCATTTTATTTATAAAATTTTAAATTATTTTCGAACTTCACATGAAAATGTTGGTTGAGTATTTTATATTAAAAAGTAAATTTATTAACCTTATTTTTGTAATATCCCCTGTGAAAAGTTAATGTTGGTAAATGATAAAAGTAATTATTGAACAGAGACTTTATTTGAAATTATATATATTCTTGTTATTAATTTTATGTTAATGAAAAACAATTGTGTTGGCACTATTGGAACTGAGTTTATGATTAATCTTGGTTAGTAACTGAGGAATCAGTTATGATGAAACCCTAACTACCTTGAGGTAGTTGAGACCCCAGAGGAAAAAGGGGAATTGCCAAGTCTGGTTAGGATCAGATGGCAGGAAAAAGAAGAAAACTTTCATGCTATGTCTGGTTAGGATCAGATGGCATAAGAGGAAAAGAATTTCCTGTGCACGCTATGTCTGGTTAGGATCAGATAGCGTTTACTGGCGAGACCAGTGTTATTGCGGTCGAGTAGGACCTGCAAGTGCTTGGGGGTGGAAGGTCAAAGAGAAGTCTTCCTACGGACGGGTGGTTTGGCAAGCATTTACAAGTAGGTTTGCAGAGAAGCAGGTATGGCTTACAATGCATACATCTACTGAAATACTTCTGTTATTATTCTGTGTTGAGGAAAAACCTCTGACTGTTCTTTTTAAATGAAAAGAAGAAAGAAAACTGGTAGCTGCGGTTTAAATAGAATTTAGAATAACTGTTCTTTTCTTGAGAGGAAATGATAGGGAAAAGTAACTTCTATAATTTAGACAGAGACTGATATAAACTGTTCTTTGTTAATGAAAAAGAGGAAAAACATTATCTTCTGTATTATAACAGAGAATGCACGAACAGGCCTACGATTAGGAAACGAATTCCATTCGAAATGACTTGCAACCATTATTGAAATAAGAAATTAAACCGAATTCAAAGGTTTCATCATTTAACGACAGCAGATATTCAACCATAAAGACTGCTGGATAAACCCTAAAGATGCATTCAAGAACCGAACCCAGAAATCTTTTATACAGCGAAATTAGAAATATAATGTACATATATGTTCCGCACTGAAGACTGTAGCCTATCTGTAACATTAAGGCATATATATATATATATATATATATATATATATATATATATTGCAATGTCGAACTGGAGTTCCCTCCATTCCGCCGAGCCGTAACAAAATACGATATATGCATAAAATAAACAGAGATGTTAAACATAGAAACCCTAGCCCAATGGCCGTGAGGAGAACCTCAAAGAGGGATATTTAAATCAGAACTCATTACAACAGTTTCATATTACCATATTCATACTACGCGAAAGCTGAACTAAAACATATACAATCGCTGTTATAACATAAACAATAATAATGGACGCCGAGGGCAGAGTAGGGTAACCAGGGTTACATGCTCCCTCAGGCGGTTATAGCCGGTGAAACCCTGACCTGGTAACCATTTCAGCGGGAGCTTACGCTCAGCCAATAGAGGTAACCAAGTCGGAGCCGAATGGCAATATGTCTGCTCATCTGAACTGTGGTAGAAACACAATCATTCAATAAAAGACATGGATATATATTAAAACATCTAAGAGTAAATTGCACAGTCCATTGAAGACAAATGACCAGACGGCCGTAATATCGTTCTACCTATTAACATCATCAAGTAAATCAACCATTCGAGCAGAGACCGAGCTCAAGAAATAACAATAGTCTGTGTTCCAAAAACGAATACCAGTACTTAGTCTGAGACGGTAACTGTGTATCATATATAAGCCACAGTAATACAATCCTCGGGTTTCTTAGCAAAGGGTTTCATTAAACAAAAACTAAAAAAAAACTAAATGCCTTCAGGAGACCCTGAGCTTGCGCAGGGGACAGACTCGAGATTCATTGCCAGAACCCCTGCCAAGTGAATGAACGAAACTCAGACCTTGACCATATAAAACCCTGTATGCATTGCTGTGGAAAGAGGGTTGGATGCTTACCTGTCGATGAGCAAGGCAGCTGAAAGAGGAACCCTTATTCCTTACGGTGAAAGGTTCCACACCTGCACGAAACTGCAATGGAGTTAGCACCATGCAACCCTGGCGTAAAACCTTAAAGAAATCCAGAGCAGAGAAATAAAACAAATAACCTTATCCCAGCTGCACCTGGGTTTTGTAAACCTGAGTACCATTACCTTCGAACAGCGATGAAGTCGAATAGAATGGCAGGAACTGCATGCCAGAGGCAAAAAGGTCGATGCAGCGGAGCACCATGAGGAACAAGCTACAGAGCTGGGACAAGGCGGAGAAAATGGAATGAGAGTTATGGCGACCCGGATGTGTAAACCAAGATATAAACCCCTCCAGATGATTACCGGTTCGTGGCATGATGTAAACCCTTGATCTGCAGGAAGAAATGACAACCGTTCGATTGCCGGTTTACCTTGGAAGTTTCAGGCGCGAAAAGTGACAAGGCCGAGGAGTCAGGGCCGTAAACTTTAATGTACAGGGCGCACATGGCAGTTTGCCATCTGCCCTTCATCTCCCCAAATGGACGATGGAGAATGCTTACACCTGGTTCGAGATTATGATCGCCGGACAGATGATCAACCCCGATCTCTCGGGATATGTAATAAACATACAATTATCAACAGTGACATTATAAAGATACATGTGCACAGTCAACGCATAACTTATCCCATAGCCCTCGTTGGTTATGACATTTTCATTTCCATAAGATTAATGTATAATTTAGATTGTATCATTAAAGTCATGATCACGAAGAAGGTAATGATGTATGTGTGCATGCGACTATAGGAATATATATGTTAAGCAATGATTATATCAAAGTAGTAATGCTTGTGTGATTATAAGAATTATATATTAAGCAATGTATATGTCATGGTAATAATGCTTAGGTGAACGTGAAAGTATTAACCATATGTAGAATAGTTAATATTGCTATGTTATAATAGATAAAAAAAAATTTTATTTGTGGAAGCGTGACAATTTTCATCCATTTAATTGAAAATAATTAAAATGATTTTTCATTATTTAAATTTAAAACTAATTTTCCTGTTTAAATTTCATTTAATAATTTAAAAAATATATATACTTATAAAATCATTTTATTTATAAAATTTTGAATTATTTGTGAACTTCACATGAAAAAGTTGGTTAACCGTTTATTATGAAATATAACCATAATTGAAACCTAATCCTACCTTTTATTTGATTTTTAGTTTGTAATATATCCATAATTAAAATATAACCCTACCTTTTTATAAAAATATATCCATAATTGAAATATAACCCCACTTTTCAAATCATAACCGTAATTGAGATATAACGCTACCCTCAAATTATAACCGTAAGTGAAATATAACACTCACCTTAAATTATAAGGGTAATTGAAATATAACACTACCATTCAAATTTGATCCGGTTTATAACTCATCCACAATTTCTGAACTTCTTTTTCACCTTTGCACTTCCAACTTTCTATTAATTTCGTTTTTACAACTCATCAACACTTCCAACTTTCTTTTTCACTTTCACTGGATACAGTTTTCTCTTCACAACTCTTCAGCACTCCCAGCTCTCTTTTTCACCGTCAACTTCAACCTTATTGACAAACTTCCTTTATTGCTGACACTACAACTATCTATTAATTTCATTTTTTCACTGTCAACATTCACTCCCACCCTCTCTGATTGCCACTAATGGCAGTGGCAATCCTCAACTTTCTACCAATTCCGCCTTCAACTCCTGGCTGTAGTCAGCTTCCTTTACTGCTGACAATACAACTTACTTTTTGACTGTTAGCTTCATTTACTACTACTGACAATACTCGATTTCCCTTACTGCTGAATCTCTGAGAAGTGTTGAACTTGGTGGTCTTCTTGTTATTTCTGTGAACGCTGCAACGGACAATTGCAGTAGACCAGAATGCAGATTCGTGCGTACACGCAATATCCAGCGAAAGACAGCGAGGCAACACTAACGTGTGTTGTTCCATATTCGCTTTCGCCAAAACTTGCACATTTATTTATAAATTTTGTCAGCCTGTAAACCTGTGTACCATCGATTTGTGGGCCTTGTCATACTTTCACCCAGAGGACCGTTTCTATTTCATAGACTATAGAGAAGTAAATGTGGGCTGACATGTCAGGCATTTACTTTTTCGCCTTTTTTTTCCAGGCTGCTATTTCGATTAGGTGCTGTGAGAGAGGGCGAAAGGTAAATGCCTGGTATGTCAGCCAGCATTTACTTTTCTATAGTCTACGAAATAAGAGTTGCCCATCATGTCTGGGTAAACTGGGTTCCTATTTCGTAAACTATAGAAAAGTAAATGCTGGCTGACATGCCAGACATTTACCTTTCCCCCTCTTTCTCCAAGCTGCTATCTAACTAAAGATAAATGCCTGACATATCAATCAGCGTTTACTTTCTATAATCTACAAAATGAAAATTTTCTTCGAACGAATCATGTTCTCTCATCTACTCGTTTCCAGTTTTCAAAACAAAGTTGCTGACCCCCTAGAATACCGTGCCAACAGATAATCTACTTTCCTCCCTCCTTACTATTTTTTTAAAACAAAGTTGCTGATACCAAAGCTTATCGGGCCAAGTCGAACGCGGACTTTCTGGCATCGGAAAGCGTTTGCTGGGCCTTGTCCATGTTAGAAACTTGATTTATTTGTTAGATGAGATTAGTCGGTGGTTGCAGTAATTTCAGGAAAAGTAATTAATTTTATTGATTTAAAAAATAAAAAATTATTGGTTAATATATGGAAATATAATGGGCCTCGAACATGTTCTAGGACTGTTTTTGTTTAGTTAAAAGTTTGTTTATGTAAAAAACAAGAGGGAGCAGTCAATCCATCCATTCATATGCGACCGAGAGGGAGCAGCCTTCAATACTGGTCATACGGGTTGCGACCGAAGGGAGCTGTGATGACATACGATCTAAAGTCAATTATCTCCCCTGTCCAAAGATAGCATAAAGAGAATAACACCTGGGTAATTCCTTACTGAGGTAACTAGAGAGAGCCTAGATCTTAAGTCAATTATCTCCCCCAAAATGATAGGGCGTTCAGATATAAGTGGTGCTTGTTCCATTACATACGTTGCACAATTGATGTGATGATGTGACATGAATCAATTATGTTACGTAAATAATCTAATTTTGAATAAGTGAGTCGAGATCATTTATGTTTTTTCTTATTAATGACCCAAGACCTATAGGTATGTGTCACCAGTGAAAGTCTATTCCTTTATGATCATCAATTGGTTATTCTAGGTGGCCTGGTTTTTTTTAATAAGGTTGATGAGTCAGTATGCATTCTCCGATAACAACGAGAGATAGTTATCCTCACTGTTGGTTTGATCACTGAGTTATGATAAGTTTTCCACTTACCAAAAAAACATATGGAGATATAAAACAGGGTAACTAACCAACGCTAAGAGGTATTGGGGAGGAGTGAAAATCTGCCCCCTAAGGACTACTAGCCAGTTCTTCCAGGTGGCCTACATTCACCGGTAACAACTAGAGATGAGGTATTTGGATGGAGTTATTCCAGGTGGCCTACATTCACTGGTAACAACTAAAGATGAGGTATTTGGGTGGAGTTATTCCAGGGGTCCTACATTCAACGGTAGCAACTAGAGATGAGGTATTTGGGTGGAGTGAAACTCTGCTCCTTAAGGACTACCAAGTGGGTTATTCTAGTGGCGTGCATTCACGGGTAACAACTACAGATGGTTGTCCTGGCGTGCATTCACCGCTAGAGATGGTTGTCCTAGTGTTGATGACTGAGTTATGATAGGTTTTCGAGTACGGATATCATATATTTTATTCAAATGGGTTAATAGTATTTACCCTAAAACTAGTTTGTTTCTTTTGGACATAAGGAAATATCTCATAATTAGAAGCATTTGGTAGAAGGGAAAGCTTGTCCCAGTGAAGACCAACCACTAACAAGATAATTCCACATAGTATATAATTCAATAATAACGATGAATCAACTTATATTGATAAATAACAAAAGAACAAGAGTTCCGAGTACATTGGTATGGGGGAGAAGGAATAAGCATGAAGGCAGAGGTTGTTGCTCTTTGGGGTTTATTAAGTTTTTGGATATCCTCGAGTACAAATTTTTGGGGATTCCAAATGGTTAATAGATCATATAAATGGAAAGAACAATATCCAACAGGTCTCCCTACGAGGCTGGATGAGACAGAGATTAAAAAACATATGGAACTCCTTTGAGAAACCATCCATTTAGCACATTAACAAGACACATAACAAAACAATCGATGATTTATTGAAGAAAGGATGAATAGCCACATAAGAAGAAATGTATATCATGATCAAAATGGGAGAAGACGAGACAGAAGTAGAAAGTCTAAAGCTGTGAGGATAGGACACCAAAGACTATGTAAGTCTAAAGCTGCTAGGATAGGACACCGAAGACTATATAAAAAAGGCAGAACTTCAGTACACATAAGTTCAAAAAAAACATGTTTCTTTTTGTTTTTGTTTAAAATTTTGTACAAATTTTGGTTCAACAACTATAAAGTAAACACATGAGGAATGCCAACTGTACATTACAGAATATGTAAATGTCCTATGACATATCTAGAGCCTAACATCCCTTTGATTATTCTATGATATATTTGTAATTATGGCAAAGAAATCTGTTCTTCATAATTATGTACTGTTTTAACATAATATAGAAAAAAAAAAATTCTTACTGCAAAAAAAAATTCCTCACTGGAAAAAAAAAATAACAATCAACAATGACTTTCTTCATTACTAATATAGCAATTAAATTATAATAAATTTTCCAGCCATATAAAACTAATATTATTTTATTCTAAAATCATTATGATTTGGTCCTAGCGTTTCTCCCGGTCATTTGTGATGGCGCTGACGCCCAAGCTATTCTAACGATGTTTTGAACACTTACGTAACATACAGATAATTGAATCTCCATAGAAGTCCAGGCTTGAAAGGTATGTGAAAGAAAATTCAAAAAAGAGATAGATCATTTGAATTCGTGTGGCGGGGGTACATGCAAATATGGATATTTTGTTTTGAGTCCGTGACTCTGAGAAATCTGCAACCACTTGAATTAAATTAAGATAAATGTATCCTTATAATCATGTGAATTAAGTTAATTGGGTCACTACAGCCTATTTTTTAATTTCTAAACATAGTATCTGGTATGTTTTATAAAATTATATGTTAGCATATGCTTATTGCTATTATCAAATGTTTTAAAATATATTATAATGAGCGGCTGCTGTCTGGTATGTTTTGTGTGTTATTATCTATTTATTGTTATTATTAAATATTTAAAAAATTAGTACGATGATCTAATAATGGTACATAGACGATAATATTGGTGTAGTTTATTTGTAAGATGTTGAATTTATATATATATTTAAAAATCTGATTTGAATAACAAAAAATTAAAATTTGATCAAAAAAATATACAAAATTCTAATCACAATCTCTAAAATATGTAATAGTTAAATACTCCTATAATATTTATGATTTACATATAAAATATTCATTTATGAAAATATATATATATATATATATATATATATAAATAAGTTTTACTTATAGTTATTAATTAGATTTATTTCATATAATTAAAAAACATGATAAATATTTTCTATTCAAATTTATTTTTTATAAATAATATGATGAATTTGATATTATAACTCTAATGAAAATTTTCACATATAAAAAACTTTATTTATAAAAATAATTATAAATTTAATATAAATTAAAATAAAACTTTACTCATATTCCTTTAAAAAAAAATCACATAGAAAACTTCACTCATAAAAACAATAAAAAATTTAATAATATAATTAATATAAATTAAAATAGAAGTATACACATATTCATTTAAAGTAGTAATTTATTAATCTCTTTTTCAACTTTATGGAGTCAAAGTTTATATTTGCTAATTATTTATACGATATCTGCATTTGAATTATTAGCCTTGAAACAACTGACTAGCCTCCAAACAAGTTGAGGTAATTCTTATTTATTTTTGGAGTCAAAGTTTAGACTTGCTAATTCCTAACAAACATGTTAGAGGTAATTCCTATTTATTTTCTTATATGAGTTTTCATTTCTTTTCATAAATATGTCCCTGTTGACTAGAAAAGTGAATAAGCAATTATTGGTATGTAACAAATAATATGTTTAGGTAATTATTTTCATACATGGTTTTGAATATGTAATTGTTGACTTGGAAAATAGAATAAACAAACAAAATACAGTGCGTCTAACTTTACCCAACAAAAATGGCGAGATGAAGCCCAGCTAAGCAATAACAAGTATTTGTTGAACCTTTCAATATTTATTAAAATGATTTATAAACTAGTTTAAATTTATCAATATTTTTGAACTTTTCAATATTTATTAAAGTTTAAATTTATCTCGACTAATTTTCTAAAATTTGTAAAAAATAATTATGTTGATAAGAAATTTTCATTTTTAAGTATTTTAAATATAAGATTAAAATAAAATTATATTAGTTATTTTTCAAACATAAGGTTAAAATAAAATTTGGTGAGTTATTTTATATATTTGAAAATGTATGACTCTAACATTTGTGTTAAATAAAATGGATTTAGGATTTCTGATGATTGATTTATAAATTATGGTGGATATTTTATTGTTTGATATAAAATTTATTGAAATTTTGAAATTTTATTACGACGGTTAATTTTTGTTTAGATTTCTAGATTTGTTAAATTATTATTTTAATGATAAATGTAATATATGAAATAGGAAAAATAGAGAATAGTAAAAAGTGAACACTCCCAAATCACAATGATACAATATATACTCTAAGAAACTTTTATAAGATAAAAATTAGTTAGGAGGTGAGGTTGTTATGCTCTCTCTTTCTTAGAATGGAAATGGTGCAAATCTAAAAGAGTGAGACATGTGGCCACTATGTTTTCTCTCTCCCTATCCAATCTCAACAACTCTACTCATCTAAGGCACAAAATACACTCGAATAGAATGGAACCCTTTTTCCTCCTAATAGCCCAATTATAACATAGCTCAATAACCTACTAGTTGTTAAGTTTGACTCTTTCAACCCTTAACTCGAGTTACAATATTGACTCTTCTAGAGTCTTCTTCATCATGTTCACATGGCTAGCCCATTTTCCATGTGTAATGGGGCTAACGTGGCATCCTTTTGCATCATGGTGATCAAAATAAGAAGGTTTACTTCTGGCTAGGAAAATGTTGGCATATGGACTCCATTTTAGGTCTTTATTATGTCGTTGGGAAGGTACTTAAGCATAGAACAATGACAGGGGGTCTACCTAAGCGAGATTTTTTGGACCCAAAAAAGATTTAGGAATGCCTCAAACTACCTATGTAAATTTTAAAACCCTAATTTGCCAGAGTGGGACTTGCTAGTAAAAATGGTCCTATGAGTTGATTCCTCCAATTTTTCCGCTCTGAAAACATCAAGATGGATGGAAAATAATATGATGATCTAATCTAGATCATACTTTCCCATTTTGGGAGGCTTTTGGTCCCCAAAATCTTTTATTGAATGAGGTGAGGAAATTTATCCTCTACCTTCTCCTTGGAATACCATTTAACCTTGCATGGAAGTTGTCCTTTCAACCTAATCTACCAAAGGTTATATTTCCTTTGTCTTATAGTTCTAGATCACTTATGCAAAACCATATCCTCTGTCAACTTTTCCTGAGCATCTATTGTTAAAAGCTCTACAAAAGGTAAGACTTGTTTCTCTTACTAATCTCACATGGAAGGGTCATAGAGTTTCAGATTTTGCACATTAACCACAAAGTAAATGCACATGTATGGGGGTAGACTTAGAGTATAGGCATTATCTCCCACCCTTTTCAGTATCTTAAACATACCATATTGCAAAGAATTGATTTTATTACTAAGAATATTTAGCTTCACATTGTTCAACTATAACCATACTTTGCCTCCCACTTTGAGTGACTTCTTTGTCTTGTGTTGATTATGCTTGTATTTTTCTTGTGACTTTTTTAGTGTCTCTTGCACTTGTAGATGGATATATCTAATCTTCTCAACATTTTTTCTACCTTTGAGACATCTCTTGTAAGATCCTCCCTCACTCCTCCTTATTTCCCATATGCAATATCTAGAGAAGGTGGAAAATATCCAAAACAAGCTTCAAATAGGGACTTACCAATAGACATGTGGATTGCTCTGTTATAAGAGTGATGTATATATACTAGATTTTCATTCTAAGTCTTTTTTATGCTTCATATTGTAACTCCTCGCAAGCTACACCAAAGTCCTATAGATTACTTATGTTTTCTCATTTTCTTATGGATGGAATGTTTTAGACCTCTTCAACTTCATGTTTAGCTTCTCCCACAATGTAGTTCAAAATGCACTA
This sequence comes from Pinus tabuliformis, assembly GCA_031772625.1. NCBI lineage: Eukaryota > Viridiplantae > Streptophyta > Pinopsida > Pinales > Pinaceae > Pinus > Pinus tabuliformis. Next base: position 101,633,772 of record CM062814.1, read on the forward strand.
AGAAATATTGTGTCCTTGTTTAAAAAAATGCTTCTTGGGATTCCAAAGTGCACTAAGACCCATCCAAAGAACAAGTTTGTTTCTTCTTGGCCTACTGATCCAGATTTAAATAGGAACACAACAAATTACAGAGATAACCATAAACACAGACATGCAACGGAAATAATACTTCATTTCATTAATGTAAAATACTTAAATATGCTTACAAACAGTAATGGAAATAAACCAGCTAGGGCAATGGTAGTTTATCTCTAAGAAGAGATGTGGCGACTACATGCCTCTGAACTGTCTTACAATGAGGCTCGAAGGCCTATTTATTGTTGAGAAACAATGGAAAACCCTAAACATCCAAAAACCTAACCTAGAAGATGAAACGCCAAACTGTGGGCCCCGTTTGGGTAAATTGGTACATCAACTTACCAGGGTCGTAACTTTGGCATATGATCTCCATTTGACGCGCACAATATCTCGTTAGAAAGATCTATCCTAGAACTACAACTTTGGGAAGAGCAACATGGGTTCATGGACCCATGTTGCTCCTATTTTTCCCAAAAAACGTCGTTTAGGGCCTCAAAACGGCTCCAAAAGTTCAGGATCCGAAAAACTGCTAAAAATAGTAAGTTGTGCTACAATTAAGGAAATTGATATCACAGGAAAAGTGATAGCGCCTGAAAATCATAATGATAAACAACTAGAACAACAACCACAATAGCAACAAGCACCTCAAACACCTGAAAGTGGTGTTAGAAGATCTACTAGGATAAGTAGACCCCCTGAACGATACTCTCCTTCATTATATTATGTATTGTTGACTGATTCTGGTGAACTAGAATGTTATGAAGAAGCAATGCAGGTAGAAACCAGGAAGAAGTGGGAGCAAGCCATGAAAGAAGAGAATGACTCCTTAGCACATAACCAGACTTGGGACTTAGTCAGGTTGCCTGCAGGTAAAACAACATTATAGAATAAATGGGTTTATAGGCTAAAGGAAGAAGATGAAGGTAGAAAAAGGTATAAAGCTAGATTTGTGGTGAAAGGGTTTGCACAGAAAAAGGGTATAGACTTTGATGAGATATTTTCTCTTGTTGTGAAAATGATTTCAATCAGAACTATTCTAAGTTTAGTAGCAGCTGAAGATTTGCATCTTGAGCAGTTAGATGTAAAGATAGCCTTTCTCCATGGGGATTTGGAGGAAGAGATATATATGTAGCAACCACAAGGATATGAGGTAAAAGGGAAGGAAAAACTAGTGTGCAGGTTGAAGAAGAGCTTGTATGGCTTAAAACAGGCTCCAAGGGAGTGGTATATAAAATTTGATAGGTTTATGTCTGAACAAGGTTATACTAGGTGTCACTCTGATCATTGTGTTTATCTCAAAAGGCAAAATGATGGTAGCTATATTATATTGTTATTATATGTAGATGACATGCTTGTTGCAGGTTCTAATATACATGAAATAAATGTGCTCAAAAGGAAATTGGCAAACTCATTTGCAATGAAGGATTTGGGTGCTGCAAAACAAATCCTTGGTATGAGAATAACTAGAGACGGGAAGAATCACAAATTAACATTGTCTCAAAGTGAGTACATAGAAAAGGTGTTGAAAAGGTTTAATATGTAGAATGAAAAACCAGTTAGTATACCTTTGGCTAGCCATTTCAAATTAAGAAAGGAGGTGTGTCCCAAGGCTCAGGAAGAAATGGCTCATATGTCTAAAGTTCCATATACATCAGCAGTTGGAAGCTTAATGTATGCAATGGTCTGCACAAGGCTTGATATTGCACATGCAGTGGGAGTTGTAAGCAGGTACATGAACAATCCAGGAAAAGAACATTGGATGGCAGTGAAGTGGATTCTCAGGTATTTTAGAGGTACCACAAATCAAACATTATGCTTTGGTGGTTCAAACATTGCTCTACAGGGATATGTTGATGTAGATATGACAGGTGACAGAGATAACAGGAGGAGCACTACAGGATATGTATTTATTGTAGGTGGAACAACTGTCAGTTAGGTTTCAAAAATCCAAAGTGTTGTTGCACTTTCAACAACAGAAGCAGAGTATGTTGCTGCTATAGAGGCTAGTAAAGAAATGATTTTGTTACAAAGGTTTCTGGATGAATTAGGTAAGAAGCAGGAGTTGGGCAGGTTATACAGTAACAGCCAGAGTGCCATACATCTTGCAAAGAACTTTGCATTTCATTCCAAGACTAAACATATACAGCTCAAGTACCATTTCATATGGTTAGCATTGGAAGATGGACATTTGAAGCTGGAAAAGATACACACTAGCCAGAATCTTGCAGATATGTTAACAAAAGTTGTAACCAGGGAGAAACTGAGAATCTGCTCAGTTTCAATTGGTCTTCAAGTATGATGGAGAAGATGAGAAATAACCAGGTCCAAAGTGGAGTTATTGTCTAGAAAATGAAGCAACGGTGGAGTTGCTATAATCAGTCTCCAAGTGGGAGATTGTTGGGTGTGGGGCCTAATTATTTTTTGTATTCAAAGGTCTCAACCGGATGTATACCCTAAGAAGACTGTACACCCCTCCACGTGGGGTGCGGGGGGGGGGGTGCAGGGGGACTTGTCTCCCCCGTGGGGGTTCGGGGGGGCTAATCCCAGCCGGGGGCCAGCAGGGGCAGCACCCCGAAAGCTAAAAACATATGTAAAATTGCCTTGTAAAGGTATATTAATTTCTAGTCAATCTGGGCCATTTATTAGGCAGATGATCTGACGGTAGAAGTTATGTTTAGTTTAGGGTTTTTTGCCCTAGAAGGCAACCCCTCACTATATATGAGGGAATTGTATTGCGTCTATGTATCTCTGTATTCTGAGTGAGGAAGAGAGAGGAGATTGAGAGCGAAGATGGTGTTACACCGGATCTGCTGTAGGTTGTATCTCTTCAGTTTGATGGATAATATAATAAAAGAAGGACTGACTGTTTCTCCGTGGACGTAGCCCAAATTGGGTGAATCACATATATCTGTGTCTCTCTTGTTTTATGCGTTTTTTGTGTTTATATTTCTGCAATATTTTATGTTATTCCATTGCTCTGTAATATATAATTTTCTAAAAAGAAAATAATTTGAGCCCCTTAAAGGAATGAGATGTCTATCTTAGGAATCTGTATGACTCCTTAGACACCATGGGCTACATCAGAAGCACTCCTATAGAGGGAGATACCTTTTCTTTGGATGACGTGGAACCTGGGATTAAGAAACTTTCTAACGGGAAAGCTAGGGATATTGAAGGGTACCAAGCTAAAATTATCAAAATTGGAAGGTCCATCCTCACCCCACACTTGGACAATCTTCTCAATTTGTTAGTTAAACATGACTTCCCCAAGTTGTGGACACAAAGCCTTATGATGCCTATATTTAAAAGTGGGGATAAAAAAAGTTCACTCTAACTATAGGACTATCATGATCAGCCACATTTTAGCCAAGTTGTATGGTCTCATTCTAGAAAAGAAGACTAACACCTGGCTTGAAATCTATGGTAAAAGAGCCATTGGGCAAGCTGGTTTTGGAAGGCATCACTCTACGATCAACCACCTTGTCACTCTTAGGACCATTGCCGAGGATTGTCGCAACAGTAAGACTAATCTCTTTTGTTGTATTGTTGACTTTAGAAAAGCTTTCGACATGGTTCCTCGAGAAAAGTTATGGCAAAAGCTCGATGACATAATGGTTCAACCCGAGTTAATTGTTGTTATTAGATTATAAGAGAATGTTATTGCCAAGCTTAAGACCACCGAATGTTGGTCTACTGATATTAAATGCAACATTGTGTTAAGCAAGGGAGTCCCCTATCCCCTACCCTTTTTGGCATTTACATTAATAAGCTTGAAGAATGCTTAGAAGTTATTGGTTGTGAAGAGCCAAGCTCGCTGGTATACTCATTACTCTTCGAGGTGATATAATGAACATGAAAAAAATATAGTCTTGCCAAACTTACAAACAAAAAAAATATGCAAAAAAAGCTTGAAGACATGTTGAATCTATCCCCAAAAATACAAAAATTAACATAAAAATTGAAAATCTTTATGTTTTTATGAATATACTTTGAAAAAATAAAAATATAATATCTTTAAAACACATATAACTTAAAAATCATTGTAATATTATAACCATTAATATAAACAAAACCCAACAATTATATAATCTAATCTAAAGTAAATATTCTTTTCTTGCTTATTTATTTTTCTTTCATAAATTTACTTTGCTATTCTGAAAATGAAAATTTATTTCTTCACCGTTAGATTTTTAATTCATAAATTTATTTACCTTTCCTCATTAGAATACCTCCACTTTTCTGATTTGACATTTATTAAATTATTTAACAACTCCACTTTTGTGATTTGATATTTATTAATTATTTAACAAAAATAAAGAAAGAAAAAATAAAATTTCCTATCGATTTTTATTTTATAAATTTACTTTAAAACTCTAAAAGTTAAGATGCCTTATTAAAAAACTTCCACTTTTAATGATTTGACATTTATTGAATTATTTAACAAAAATAAATAAGACCTCCCATGCTCCCCCTCTAATACTTTCTCTCAATTTTCCTGGTGAGGGACCGCAACAGGTACAAAGTACAGCATCCAAAGGAAGAGGAGCGACCGGTGGCAGACAAAATCTTATTTCTACGATGGGCATCCACTAATTACCATCGGGTGCCCGCCCATTGGGTTCCACCTTGCACCCATTACCACTATGCCCACCGGCTGGCTCTCATTGCCATCTTGGGTTCCAGCTTGCACCCATTACCACTAGCCCCACCTGCTGGCCCCCCATTGCGGGAGTGACATAAGCAAGATTTAGATATCAATTTGGAAGGACCAAAATACCTCTGCTTTCTATCACTCTGTGTTTTCTTTCAATATCTATAACTCTGTGTTTTCGTTTGCAGTTCTTAATTTATCACTCTGTGTTTTCCTTCTTACTTGCATTTGTCTTCAATGGCGGACCTGCAAACGCCCACCGTTACTTCAGCAGTTGATACCCCCTCCACCTCCAATACTTACCCAAACTACAACTTCGATGTCTTTATCAGTCATCGGGGTCCCGATGTTAAAAACTCCTTTGCTGGTCATCTCTACCGTGACCTTCTTAGACATGGATTGCAACCTTTTCTTGACAGGGAAGAATTGCGGGCGGGAGAGTGCATAGATCCTCAAATCGAAGGCGCCATCAGAAGCGCTTATGTCCAAATAGTCATTTTCTCGCCTGGATATGCCGACTCAACTTGGTGTTTGAATGAGTTGCTTCTTATATGGAAAAAGTCCGAGGATATCATAATCCCTGTATTTTATAAAGTGAAGCCTTCTGAGCCTCGATGGACCAAAGATGGAAGGTATGCTCAAGCCCTTGCTAAACATGAGCAGAAAGGCAGATGCGATGGCCAAACTCTTGAAAACTGGAGAAATGCGCTCCACGACGTCTCAAACAGAGTCGGTTTCGAACTCTTAACTCTCCCTTCAGTGTTATTAATCTAATTGGCATTGATATACACTTCACGTTTTGTATTAAATTTTACAATAAAGAGGCGGTTTTGTTTGGTTGCCAATTTCCAGTGACGAGGTGAAGCTGTTGGAGAAAGTCGTGGAATGCGTGCTCAAAAACAGCAGAAACCCCGGAAAGACGGCCTTGTATGTGACTGATCACCCAACTGGTCTACGATTAAAAGTAAAAGATTTTGAAAACAACATGCGATTGCAGCAGCAGCATCAGAAGAATGACAAGGCTCGGGTTCTGGGAATTGTTGGGTTGGGTGGAGTTGGCAAGACAACGCTTGCCAAAGAACTCTTCAACAGGAAGAGTCGCAATTTCAAACAATCCTGCGTCTTATATGATGTCAGAGAGGTTGCAGCTCGAGAATCTTTAGTTTTCTTGCAGAGCCAACTTCTCAAGGGCTTGACTAACATCACTGAAAAAATAAATGGCATTGAAGAAGGTATACAAATACTCAAAAGGCACCTTTCATCTTTACATGCTCTATTATTTATAGACGATGTAGATGATGCACATCAGTTGAAAGCACTTTTGCCAGTAAAGGAATTTTTGCATTCAGATAGCTTGATTTTGATTACTTCTCGCTCCAAGGATGTTCTCACACATTCAGGAATAGAGGAGTCATCAATATATCACTTAACAGGTCTCGATGAACAACACTCCAGACAGCTCTTTTGTTCGCATGCCTTCTTTCAGCCTTATCCGGCACAAGGTTTTGAATGTCTAGTAGATGACTTTTGCAAGGCCTGCGATGGATTGCCTTTGTCTTTGAGAGTGCTTGGGGCACTTGTTTGTGGAAGGAATGACATATCTTATTGGGAACGCCAATTGGATAAACTTCGTCAAGTCAAACTTCCCAGTGAGATTCGAGAGAGGCTTAAGATAAGTTACGATGCACTGGAAGCAGAAGAAAAACAAATATTCATAGACATTGCCTGTTATTTCATTGGAGAAGACAGACATATGGCCGTCCGAATATGGGATGGATCAGGTTGGGATGGTTTGACGGGCTTTCTAAATCTGCAGGGAAAGTGCCTTGTCGAAGTGGATGGAAATACCATAAAAATGCACGATCAGCTGCGAGATTTGGGAAGAGAAATTGCGGATGAGGAAAGGCAGTTGCGTCATCTTTGGCGACCAACCAACGACATTGATGATTTGTGGCAGCAATCTTCTGTAAGTGCTTGAATTTTTCATTAAACTTTAAGGTTTCTCTGTTCAACAGAAGCAGCAGAGAAAGATCCTGTTACTCTCTTTCATTTGTTTGTTGTTTGCTTGTAACAAGCAGGTAATAACGGAGGTGCGCGGTATTACGACGGTTCCTGGCTTCGTTGCATACGATTGGATCCCAGGATCAGAAGAAGAATGGTCATGGTTCAAAAGTTGGTGCGATGAGTTGTTGGGAAACTGTCTGAGGAAGCTGATTGACCGTGCACCATATAGTTTCAGGAACTTGCAACTTGTTGCAACTGAAGACGGCAATCTAAAAAACATATTGAGGAGGGTTGAGTCGCCAAACTTGAAATGGTTACGCTGGAACGACTGTCCCTACTCTTGCCTGCCTTCCTGGATTCCGATGAAGAATCTAAGAGTTTTAGAAGTGGGGGGAAACAAATTGAAAACACTCTGGCAAGCAGAGTCTCAGGTCAAAGCTCGTTCTTTGTTTTTTCTCTGCTCTGATTTATGGTAGATTACTGTTGCTATTAGTATACCCAGCATTTTGTAGATGAAAAGTGATCATATCTTAAATTCAAATAAAAACGCCGGGTTTCAGGCACCTCTGGAGTTGCGGGAGTTACAGATTTCTGCTCCTCTTTCCAAGTTTCCAAAGTCCATTGGGCGGTTGATGCACATCGAAAAGATTGTGGTTAGCAGTCATGAACTCGAATCGTTGCCAGATGCTTTCGGGTGTTTGACAAACCTCCAAGAACTCGATCTCCTGTGCATGAGTCTGCAAGCACTTCCAGATTCCTTTGGGTGTTTGACAAACCTCCAAAAAGTCGATCTAATAGGGTGCGAGAGTCTGCAAGCACTTCCAGATTCCTTTGGGTGTTTGACAAACCTCCAAACACTCGATCTCCGATGGTGCGAGAGTCTGCAAGCACTTCCAGATTCCTTTGGGTGTTTGACAAACCTCCAAGAACTCGATCTCCTGTGCATGAGTCTGCAAGCACTTCCAGATTCCTTTGGGTGTTTGACAAACCTCCAAAAACTCGATCTCGAACGGTGCTCGAGTCTGCAAGCACTTCCAGATTCCTTTGGGTGTTTGACAAACCTCCCAAACCTCGGTCTCAACCAGTGCTCGAGTCTGCAAGCACTTCCAGATTCCTTTGGGTGTTTGACAAACCTCCAAAACCTCGATCTAAATTATTGCAAGAGTCTGCAAGCACTTCCAGATTCCTTTGGGTGTTTGACAAACTTCCAAAACCTCGATCTAAAATATTGCGAGAGTCTGCAAGCACTTCCAGATTCCTTTGGGTGTTTGACAAACCTCCAAAACCTCGATCTGTTGGGTATTTTTAATGGAGAAATACCAAAACCAAATAAAATATTCACCACAGAGACAGTGCTCTGTTTCTTTTGTCCAGGATCTTTGCAGAAAATCTCTTAAAACCAAAATGACTCAGAACACAACATTACACAGTCACAAAACATTTCTATTAATTTAAAAACTGAAACTCTGTTACATATTTCTTCCTCTGTGCAAAGAGGGATCTCAAAAACAAAACTCTGCTGCTCTCACAGATTTTCCACTGCTGTGGATATTACATAAAACAATTTCAAAACATACCTCTGTTTTTCAATGCTAGACCAACATTACAGCACTGCTGTGCATATACAAAAATGAAAATCGCACTGCTGTGCACCAAAAAGACAACACAAAAAAAACTGCACAATCGCAGCCACAATACATACTTCATAAAAGACATACCACACCTTTTTAGACTTACGTAACAATATATAAAACTTATAAAAAATTATGTGCCCATATCTATATTAAAGGCATGCCCATAACGTATTAAAAGTCCTCCACCAAAAACTTACGAACAACACATTAAACTCTATTTAATTCCTCCCACGGCGGTCAACGGATAAACTTTCACTCCACGTAAAAATTGACTTGTCGTGGGCCCGTGCACCTTCCGGAGATCGACGGCGGAGATCGCGCGTCCAAAATACTTGGCTGATCCAACGAGGTTCGCACACCAACCTCCAGCAAAACAAACGGACTTTAGCGTCCGGGGAAAGCAGTTTTGGGGCGTTCGTACATGGGACGCGTGGCGGAGTGTGAAGGTGTTCGGAGCCTCCCCTTCGGATACCGCCTTCTGCGAATGGTGGTGCGGGGAGACCGGGCTGGTTTTCGAAAACCTCCACCGCACTGTTCAAATTAACATTTTAACACTCCCCTTTAATTTTAACAGCCGCACGTTCAGTCATTCCCAAGCATTTTCTCAAAAATTCGAAACTCTTCTGAACCAGTGGCTTTGTCAAGATGTCTGCAACCTGTTCCTGGGTCCTGCAATGTTCGAGGACAATTTCTCCATTGTTCACTAATTCTCTGATGTAGTGAAACCTTGTATCAATGTGTTTCGTTCTCTTATGAAACACAGAATTCTTTGACAAAGCAATAGCTGAGCTATTGTCACAAAAGACCACTGTTGCTTTTGCCTGCTCTTGGCCTAAGCTTCTCAACATCCTTCTCATCCATACTGCCTGACATGCTGCTGCTGTCGCTGCCACATATTCAGCCTCTGCTGTAGACAATGCTACAATGGACTGCTTCTTGGAAGCCCATGAAATGGCTCCTGAACCCATATTAAAAACATAACCGGAAGTGCTCTTCCGATCATCTACACTTCCAGCCCAATCACTATCTGTGTACCCGACCAAATCTGAATGTTCTGAGGCATGATATAAAATTCCAAACATTTTAGTTCCTTTCACATACCTCAAAATTCTCTTTGCTGCCTGCCAATGTGCCTCCTTTGGCCTCTCCATAAATCTGGAAATTAAGCTAACGGCATACATTAAATCAGGCCTAGTTGCTGTTAAATACATAAGGCTGCCCACAATGCTTTTGTACAAACTAGGATCAAAATCCTTGCTGCTGTCCTCTCTGCTGAGCTTTAATCCCATCACTGTGGGAGTGATTGCTGCCTTGCATTCTTCCATCTTAAATCTGCCCAAAACTTGATTTACATATCTTGCTTGACATATAAAAATTCCTTTTTCATTTTGATCTACTTCTATGCCTAAGAAGTATCTCAACAAACCCATGTCAGTCATTTCAAATTCATTCTTCATGACTGATTTAAAATTCTCAATAAGATAAATATCATTTCCAGTGAAAATAACATCATCTACATACAAGACAACAATTAAAATTTTACCATCCTTTTCCTTGATGTAGACTGTGGGTTCTCCTTCACATTTGTCAAATTCATTCTCCAATAGATATGAATCTATCCTGCTGTACCATGCTCTTGGTGCTTGCTTCAGCCCATAAAGAGCTTTTTTCAATTTGCACACTTTGTGCTCTTCTCCTTTCTTCTCATATCCGAGAGGCTGTTCCACATAAACCTCTTCCTTTAACACTCCATTTAGGAATGCTGATTTCACATCCATTTGGTAGACTTTCCATTTGTTTTGTGCTGCTATGGACAACACTGCTCTCACGGTTTCCATTCTTGCAACCGGGGCAAAAGTCTCCTCATAATCTCTCCCATACTGCTGCTTGTAGCCTTTGACAACCAGCCTTGCTTTATGCCTTTCAATCTTGCCTTCAGCATTGCTCTTGGTCTTGTAGACCCATTTCACACCAATGACTTCTTTGCCTTTTGGTAATTCAACCAAATCCCATGTTTTGTTTCTTTCTATGGCATTCATTTCCTCATCCATAGCTTCTATCCATTTCCTATCTTTAATAGCTTCTTCAAAATGGATAGGATCATCAACATGACAAAACAAGGCAAATAAGGAATTCATTCCTTCTTCATAAATTTCACTTAGATTTCTAAACTTCTTACCTCTTTCACTTGGTGTGCAAGTGCTTGAAGATGCACTTGAGTTTCCTCCTTGTGGTGTGCTTGGAGAAGCACTCTCATTGATCCTCAATGGTGTACCTTGCTGTTCTTGTGTTGGTGCTGCTGTTTGGGGATTCATTTCAGCCACCTCCTCATCATCTTCATCATGAGACAAACAGTTTTTAACATTCACTGTTTTCTCTATGCTTCCATCCCAAACTTCCTCTTCAATGAATTGAACATCCCTGCTAACAAAGAACTTCTTGGTAGATGGAATGTACAGCCTGTAGGCTTTGGATTCATCACTGTATCCAATGAAGATGCATTTCTCCCCTTTGCTATCCAACTTTCTCCTTAGCTGATCCGGAATGTGTGCATAGGCCACACACCCAAAAACTCTCATGTGGGTGACTCCTTGCTTTCTCCCACTCCATGCCTCTTCTGGCACTTTGTTCATGACTGCTTTTGTAGGACACCTGTTCAGTATATACACTGCACAATGTACAGCTTCAGCCCAATACTCATTTGGCAAATGCTTTGCCTTCAACATGCTCCTTGCCATCTCCATGATGGTTCTGTTCTTCCTTTCAGCAACTCCATTTTGCTGTGGGGTGTACCGAGTTGTAAACTGTTTATGAATTCCATTTTCTCTACAAAACTTTAGGAATTCGTTGGAGATATACTCACCTCCTCTATCAGTTCTCAATACTTTTATGTGCAGCCCGCTTTGGTTCTCCACTAGTGCTTTGAAGTTTTGGAATTTCTCAAAGACTTCACTTTTGTTCTTGAGGAAATATATCCAAGTCTTTCTTGTAAAATCATCAATGAATGTCAAGAAATATAGGCTGCCAGCTAAAGATGGAGCTTGCATTGGTCCACACAAATCTGAGTGGATAATCTCTAAGGGTGTCCTTGCCCTTATGCTTTTCCCTGATGGAAAACTTTCTCTATGTTGTTTGCCCAATATACAACCTTCACAAAGGCTGTCCGGCTTCTCTATCAATGGTAATCCCTTTACCATTCCTTTTCTGCTCAACAAATTTAGACCTCCAAAATTTAGATGCCCGAATCTTAAGTGCCATAACCAGTTCTCATCCTTTGGCATGCTTTGGAAGGCCTCTTGGGTGACTGCTGCCATTTCCTTCTTGTTCTTCAAGTCTGCTCTTATTCTAAGAGGGAACATTCTGTTCCTTGTCATCTTCACTTCAGCAATGCATCTTTTGCTGGGTGGTATGTCCATGATGGTGCACACATCATTTACAAAGTAAACATTGTAACCCTTTTGGATAAGCTGTCCAACACTCAATAGGTTACATCTCATTCCGGGGACATAGTAGACATCTGCTATGGTTTTCCTTTCTCCTTGTTTTGTAAATATTTTTACCTCCCCTTTTCCCATAACAGACACTTTACTATCAGTTCCTAGTGTGACCTCTGATTTCAAATTCTGATTTAAGGCTGAAAAGAGGGCTACATTCCCTGTCATATGGTTGCTGCAACCTGAGTCTAAAAACCATATGTCCTCACTATGTGTTTCAGCCATGTTACAAGCTAACAGGACATTTTCTTGACTGCTGTTTTCTCTTGTAACATTTGCATTTTGTCTGTTGTTCATATCATGCTGTTTCTTTCTACAATCACTAGCATAATGTCCATACTTTTTGCAATAATAGCATTGAACATTAGATTTATCATACCTTTGTCCTTGAGCCTGATACTGTTCTCTTTGTTGGTTGCTGCCTTGACCTTGGTTCTGATTTGGATTGCTGCCTCTTCCTTGTGCATTTGATGGGCTGTTCCTTCCTCCTCTGTTCTGGCTTCTGCCTCTTCCTCTTTTGCTTCCTTTGCCTTGACCTCTTCCTCTTCCAAAGGACATCTGGGTCTTGAAGGCTTGCTCAAGGGATGAGTTTTCATTCCTACTCAACCTCTGCTCATGAGTTATCAGTGATGCATGTAGCTCATCAACTGAATATCTTGAGAGATCCTTTGTCTCTTCAATGGTGGTGACTATGGCATCAAACCTTGAGGGTAAGACCCTCAATATTTTCTCCACTATTCTTCTATCTTCAATTGTTTCTCCATGAGTTCTCATTTGTGTGATTACACCAATCACATGAGTGAAGAATGAGTCAATGTTATCTGACTCCTTCATGTTCAAGTTTTCAAAATCCTTTCTCAGCATTTGCAATTTTGCTGTCTTCACTCTCTCCATGCCTTGATAGGCAGTTTTTAGGGTTTGCCATGCATTGTGTGATGTTGTAGCTGCTGCTATCCTTGGGAATATACTCTGGTCCACTGCTTGATACAACAAAACAATGGCCTTTGCATCCTTCTTCCTATTGAGCTTCAGCTGATCCTTCTCTCCCTGAGTTAGTGCATTGAACTCATTTTCATCTGCTGGTTCCTCAAACCCATATTCTACTAGTTCCCATATATCTTGAGCGATGAACAAAGCTCTCATGGTTATAGACCAGTAGTCATAGTTCTTCCCATTAAAGTGTGGGAGCTGGGTGTTGAACATACCCATGCTTGTGCTTGCCATTCCTTGCATCTTGAACTATGGTTTTAAATCCTTGACTGTGATTTTTTTTAAAAACTGACTGTCTTCAACAATAACAAGAGAAATGCTTTTGGGGAATACCTGAATCCTTCGCTGTCTGAGTCTTCTGTCTACCTGAGGGGTTTTGCTGCAGCAACAACCTTCTCCCTTCAGCTTCTTTGTCACCTACAAAGAGCCTAAGCCTTGCTCTGATACCACTGTTGGGTATTTTTAATGGAGAAATACCAAAACCAAATAAAATATTCACCACAGAGACAGTGCTCTGTTTCTTTTGTCCAGGATCTTTGCAGAAAATCTCTTAAAACCAAAATGACTCAGAACACAACATTACACAGTGACAAAACATTTCTATTAATTTAAAAACTGAAACTCTGTTACATATTTCTTCCTCTGTGCAAAGAGGGATCTCAAAAACAAAACTCTGCTGCTCTCACAGATTTTCCACTGCTGTGGATATTACATAAAACAATTTCAAAACATACCTCTGTTTTTCAATGCTAGACCAACATTACAGCACTGCTGTGCATATAAAAAAAATGAAAATCGCACTGCTGTGCACCAAAAAGACAACACAAAAAAAACTGCGCAATCACCGCCACAATACATACTTCATAAAAGACATACTACACCTTTTTAGACTTACGTAACAATATATAAAACTTATAAAAAATTATGTGCCCATATCTATATTAAAGGCATGCCCATAACGTATTAAAAGTCCTCCACCTAAAAACTACGGAACACATTAAACTCTATTTAATTCCTCCCACGGCGGTCAACGGATAAACTTTCACTCCACGTAAAAATTGACTTGTCGTGGGCCCGTGCACCTTCCGGAGATCGACGGCGGAGATCGCGCGTCCAAAATACTTGGCTGATCCAACGAGGTTCGCACACCAACCTCCAGCAAAACAAACGGACTTTAGCGTCCGCGGAAAGCAGTTTTGGGGCGTTCGTACATGGGACGCGTGGCGGAGTGTGAAGGTGTTCGGAGCCTCCCCTTCGGATACCGCCTTCTGCGAATGGTGGTGCGGGGAGACCGGGCTGGTTTTCGAAAACCTCCACCGCGCTGTTCAAATTAACATTTTAACACGATCTAAAATATTGCAAGAGTCTGCAAGCACTTCCAGATTCCTTTGGGTGTTTGACAAACCTGCAAGTACTCGATCTCAGAGGGTGTAGCAGTCTGCAAGCTCTTCCAGATTCCCTCCAGTTCTTAACAAATCTCCGAGATCTCTATCTGCCAGGGTCAGACTCAGAAAGCATTTGACAAACCATTCCATCTGGTGCTAGACAAACCTCCATATGTCAGAATGTATACGTCTGCAAGTGCGTACAAATCTCCAAAATGCCGATTTCTGAGAGTGTGGCACTCTTCAAGCGCTTCCTTCCACAGTCCTTTCGGTGCTCGACAAACCTCCAGGAGCTTCAGGAATTTAATTCGACTTGAATACATAAGGCTGTGTGGGAAACATAAATATTCGACTTAAATTATGGTCATTGTCCCGGCCAGCAACGTATCTCCATCATAAGTCGCAATGATCAGGTGAGAACTGCCAGCGAGATTTAGTATTTGTTTGTACTCTACTAAAAACTTGAGGATCTAAACATTTGCATGTGTATGGAAGTCGAGGAGATTCATTCTGACTTAGGATGGTTATGATGGTTGTTATGAGTTGAAAAAGAACACATGGCCTGACGCAGCTAACCACGATTTGAGTTCGTTCCAGAAGCTTATTGCTAACTGTACCAAACTGCCCCATTTATTGAAATGAGCGTTGAAGCACAAGTGTATATGGCTCTGTGGTGATTTTTTTGGAAAAGCATTTGAGTGGTTTGTTTTTCTTCAAACAGTGAAAATTGAGAAAAGTTCTTATAATTTAGTTTATTCAAACCCGCAGTGAGCCCAGATTCTTCTGTTGAAAAAGATATTATACACGGTTAATACTGCAATATTTTACTTAATTTAATTGAATTATCTTTTTAATATTAATACATTTTTAAATATATATCTCTTAATATAATTGAATTATTTTTTAAAAATTAATACATTTTTAAATATATATCTCTTTCCTATTTATATATAGATTGGTTTGGTTTTTTTGTGCTAATAATATTTTTTCACAATTATAAGTATCTCTTCTTGCTGAATTCTATGGAACATTTCACTATTTGTGGGTCATTTTTATATATTTTTTCCGACAAATATGTTAACTTATTAATATGTATTTCTTAATAGTAAATTTAATTATTAAGATTATTAATATGTATTTTTTAATAGTGAATTTAATTATTAATAAGTATTTCTTCATAGTGAATTTAATGTTTTATATGTTGGAATATATACCATTTTATTTAAAAGTGCTTTAGATGGACCAATATACATCTCATCATATAAATCATTAAACACACTAATGCTAGGTTCATTAGATTAGGTGTATTCTAACCATTCTATGTTTTGTCATTTTCATGAGAATTTGAAGATACAATTATTCATGAGAATGTAACTTTTCATAGTTTACTTATATTTTTTATTGTATAAATGGATTCAACACCCGGAAAAATCATTCCAACATTCATATCATACAAACTACATAACTTAAAATGCAATTCCAAAAAATCCCTTTTAGAATCTATGTGCAGAAGAGACTCTGTGAAGATAAGTTAATTTAGAGGAAAGGTAATGTGGTTCGTATGCATCATAAGTAAATGAGAATGAGAAAATAAACTAACTGTACCATTGCCTTGGGGTCCTCTATGTATGATATTGACAAGAATGTGTTATTCAGAGTGTGGAGTTTTCTGCATATTGTAAGAACGGAGTCATAAAAATGAATAACTGTATAATTTTTAACAAATAGTGCAAAAAGGAGTATGATGTGCATGTCTAGTGTGGAGGGTAGTAAGATGAGGATAAAAACATTCTTCCTTCTGCACCAACAAGCAATAAAGGATGTAGCAAAAAGGCTCAACGTGAAAGGGAATTGACATTTCAGCTCCAATCATGTGATAGAGATCCCTATGAGTTGTTGAGAATCCGGAAGGTTGTTCCCTTTGGGCATGAAATTAAAGAAAGAGAAATAAGAAAAGGCAAGGAAATTACTAATGATTAAGCCATTTAAATATGAAGTAGTATAAACAATGATAGAGAAACAAACTACAATATATTGATTATATAGTTCCTAAAAATGTTCATGAAAACAATTTTTTTAAGTGTTACCCATTTACTCCAACTATACTTTTGAGTGTATAAGAATTAAAACCACAAACTTTATGTATTTGGTAGGGGTCAATCCATAAAATATCAAACTTGGAATGAAAGGATGTCTTTTTTCTTTGTTCCACAATAAAATGATTTGAACCTTATTAAATTATTTCATCATAGAAGTTTGGTCAAAATATCTCTTCATTGCTTCATGTTTCTTTTGTATGTTTATTACAACTTGCGCTCTTTCCTCTTCTAGCTACATCAACTAATAATAATGAGTTTGCAAAGGTGTGACCCCTTTTGTCTTCTATTCCAATGGCTATGTCAGAATCATTCATCCTTGAGTGTATTGGTAATCTCACAACCTTTCCATAGACAAGAGAATATAGGGAATGTTTCCTACTTCTTTTTGGAGTGATTCTATTGGCCCAGAGCATTAGTTAGTTTCTTGTGCCAATTCCATTGGTTTGTGGACATCATCTGAATCTTAAGAATATGTATTAAATATTTATTAGTTGATTCTACTAGACCATTCTCCCTTGGGTAATAATTTGAAGATTGACACATTGTTATCCCAAAATTTCCACAAAAATATGTGAATTTAGATCTAATGAAAATGAAATTACTACCGTGATGAATTTCTTTAGAATGTTGAACCTAGATAGGATATTTCCTGTAAAAATAGTATGAGTTTCTCTAAATCAATGACCTTTAGTGCTACTACTTCCAACCATTTGATGAAGTAGTCAATTTTTGTCAATAAATAAGAGTGCTCCATGGTATATTTTGGATTTCTGTGACCAATAAAATCCAATTCCCATTTTGTGAAAGGGCTTTTAATCAAAATGGTCCTCACAAGCATAACTACTCTTTTGTTTTTTTTTCTAGAGGACTTATGACAAGGTATACATTTCCTTGTAAATGTATGCACATATGTGAATAAAGAAGGGCAATAAAATATTTCTCTAATGTTTCTATGTATGGTTACCATTAGAGAAAGATTTCCACCACATACACCTTCATGCACTTCCTTCAGTATCTCAACAAATTTTGAATGATTTAGAGATATTAACAACATACCCTCGAAATTTCTTTGGAGTAAGATTCTAGAAATCAATACGTAATGATTTGATTTCAACTTTAAATATCTCCTTTCTTTTCCTTTCATTCAACTAGGAAATTGCTTAAACTTCGAGTAGAAAATGATGTGCATATGTTATTTAGTTCTTGAAACTATGGAATCTTTGATAGAGGATTATTTATTCAAAATAAGTGAATCTATGTTACTGGTTCAATTGTGCTTCATTTCCACCAACCAACATATATAAACCTTGTCGCTTCACAACTTTTAATGGTTTTATTTCTATATCATATTCTTGCAATTTCGCTAACCAATTTGTCCATCTACCTTCTTTCAGTTGTTGAGATAAGATCATCTTCATGGGCTGATATGACAGATAGACAATTGCATGCAATGACAATGTGTGTGTTTTGAAATAAGTAACAACTTTCATAAGGGAACATGCTTGTTTTTCCATAGATGAATATTTTAATTCATGTTCTTGCAAGCCTTATTAAAGGAATGGGATGTTGTTCCTTCCTACCTCAAATTCAAGTTAATATAACACCAATAGTTTCATTTGAAGACAAGGCATATAAAATGAAATATTTTTCAATGTCAGGATTGACCAAAATTGAAGCAAATGAAATGGCTAATTTTATATTTGAGAAAAAAATTGTACATCAAGAGTCTAGTCAGACACTTGATCTTTATTCAACAATTTATTCATTGACATCACAATCGAGGAATAATTGGGAAAAATTATTTGAATAAAATTTATCTGAGCAAAAAGGATTATAAGGCTTTAAAACTTGTTAGTGATTTTAATTCAATTAAACCTTGGACATGCTCTAAATGTATGTAAATCCCTTCTTTTCTTACAATGCGGCGTAGTAATTTTTCTTCTAAACCTGAAAATTAGATTTATTTTATGATTTAAAAAAATTCTATATAATCTGCATCATTGAAAAACTCCTCTATGGTGTCTTAAAGGAGTTTCTCCAAAGGAAAAAATTTCTAATGTTCACAACGTACCTTAGTGTAACTTCCATTTTTATCTGGTAGCATCATACAACTAAGGTTCATTAAATGTCCATCAAGCACTCAAATCCATTCTCATCCTAATACAACACCATATGATATAGGTAACTCCACCACAATAATGGTGAGTAGAGTTTTGATATGTTATGCAAAGCTTACCCATGGACAAAAATATTTAGTTTCTCAAGGGTGAAAGCATGGAGTTGGGTTACACTTTTTGGTGAAAGAGGGCACGTTTAGGTGGAAAGATCAATGGCTCGATCAAGAGATAGTGCTCGATTGAGCTTTAGGATCGATCGAGCCCCCTTTTTTTTAATATATATTAG
Organism: Pinus tabuliformis; assembly: GCA_031772625.1. Classification (NCBI taxonomy): domain Eukaryota; kingdom Viridiplantae; phylum Streptophyta; class Pinopsida; order Pinales; family Pinaceae; genus Pinus; species Pinus tabuliformis. Next base: position 101,652,510 of record CM062814.1, read on the forward strand.
TCTTGCAGTCTGTGCGCGCCATTTGCACAAATCACGGGAGCTCCACCGAGAGTTTAAGAGTACCTCAACCGAGGTTATTGGAGCTCGATCGAGCAATGGGGCATTCAAAACAATCTCACCAACCACCCCGCCAACATCGCAAACGCTCAAACGAAGGTAGGTACTCTATCCTTTGTCTTTGTTTTTTTTATTTTTTTTGCAAAATGTAACAAATTAATTTAAAGAAAAAAAACAACCATGTACAAAAACCATAAAACCCAATTAATTAAGAAAAAAACAACCATACAAAAACTACGAAAACCTCAAAAACACATTTGAAAAAGCTTATAAAATCACAAAACCAAAAAAAAAAAATCCTTCAAAACAACTTAGAAAACTACAAAACCAACCTAGAAAATCATAAAAAAACTCTTCAAAAATATCTAGAAAACACTTTGAAACCACAAAAAAACTATAATTTAGGTTTTAAATTTGTTTTTTACTTGCAATGTTTTGTGTATTAAAAGCATAGTTTCTGATTTTGAATGGTAATTTAAACATGTTTTCTAATTATTTTAGGTTTTAAAGTTTTTCTTTAGGAATTTTGTGATGTTTTTTAATTATTTGTTATTTAAAATGCATTTTAAATTTCTAGCAAATTTGACAAAAAATATACCCCCAAAAATCCAAAACATAAAACAACGAAACTATAACCAATAAATAAGTAAATTAGGAACTGAAGATTGACATGATGAATGTGATTGCTCATAATGAACCTCTATTTATAAAATAAAAAATTTACTTTATTTTACATTTAAATTAATTTATATTTTAAATAACTTTTTAATAATAAATATAGTGCGATTCTAGTTGTAAAAAAAAATATCAATCTTTAAAGTTATATATATATATATATATATATATATATATATATATATATATATATATATATATATATATATAATTTCACTGTATATATAATTATACCATTTAACATAATATATATAACTATATAACATATTTAATTATTATTTAACTATAACATCACATAACTATATATTATAGTTATATACATAGAATATATAACATAACATAGTTTTACAACTATTTAAAAAACACACACACATATAACATTATTACTATATAATTATATATATTTAACGAAATTATAACTTATATAACATCTCACACACATATATAATTTATAACATAGCATAGTTCTATAACTATTTAATTCATAACATAAAGTTATAGCATATAACTCTATAATTATTTATGTATAACATAAAATTATTTAACACATACATATAACATAACAGGTAACATAATATAATTATCTCATAACTATATAATTATTTAAATATAACTATATATATTTAACTAGATTCTAAGGTTATAACATATCACATAATTAAATATATTATATATATATATATTTTGTTTATAACATAACTTATTAATTAACATTTAAAACATAACATAAAATTAGTGAACATAACATAATTTTATAATATTTAACACAGTATATATATATAGATATAACATAGCAAGTAGCATAACTATAACTACAACTCATATATATATATATATATATATATATATATATATATATATATATATATATATATTTCAACAATGCATCATTGATAGATACATTAAATCTATCATGAAAAGTGTATTTGGTCTACTAAATAGAAGCATTTACACTCAAGTTTCTAATTTGTACCATATTGTTTTATTATGTAGTGTGTGTACAAGAAATAGTGTCTTCATGTGCTTGTACCTAGTACATGTCATGTGTCAAAGTCAAACATGAAGAACATAAAGTCTATTGTAGCATTTGATTGGCATGACATTTTATCAGTTTTCTAAATAGGTCTATTTCAATTTTTTACATATATATTTACATATTTATGCACTATGAATAAACTGCATTATTTAGAAATGAGAAAAAGTGTGAGGGTAGATTTGATCACTTTTGTCGATTGTGTTTACATGGAACTCAATGTACTTTGGTTGAAAAATTATAAAAAAGTGGACTCTAAGTTTTAGGACTTCAGGCAAGATTATTCTTCTTGAGTTTAGAAATGGTTTTTTTGTCAACATTTTTTTCTTAGATTAGTTTATATGTATTATATGTAACATGCTAAGGCATATCAGATACATGCCCCAACTACAGGCCGTCGTAGTGTGAGAGGTTATGTTATACGTGGTTGGGCTCGTGATAGATCACGTAGCCCACTGAGAGTTCATGTTCCCATCGTAGATCCTGCCTCCAACGCTAGTCAGACTATTAGAGGTAGTATTTTTGTCTTTGTTGATGACCATGCTACATCCAGTGGACCTTCTTCACCTATTTGAGGTACACCTCTTCCATTTAAATCCTCTTTAAACTTTATGTGTTTATGTCTTGAAATTGTTTTTAATTTTTAAATTGTCTTCAACTGATGTGTTTGAATTTAATGTATATGTTATTGTTCTTCTAGTTTGTCAATTATATATATGTTAAATTATTTTTATGATTTACAGGTCCTCAGTAGGTTGAAGTTGAGGGTCAGAGTGAAACATTGATCCCTTAGTGGGATGACGCCACATCTTAGATCACATTAGAGGATGTTACGACACGTCATACACAAATCATAACAGAGATAAATATTATCCCTGCCAATTCACCAACTCTTCTTGCATTGTCTTTGATGCTAGATAACATGATTAGGCTAATCGAGACATACCAGAGGTCGGGTCCACATAGCCACATATTATAGTTCATACATAGGGTTAGGAGGCATGAGGTTAGAGGCCCAGATTCTTGGGATGTGGTGCAAGAGGCCACCAAGGACATTGATGTTCATGGGGAGTTGTTCAACATCCCTATGAATATCCTTACTAGATGTAAAGGATGATCCCACTGAAATATTTTTGTAATGTTCATGAAGCCCCTTTTATGTATGATAGATTCATAGGAGCTTGGGGCAAGTTCCCTAACCATGACCAGGTCACCATTTATTTTTCCAAGCATTTATATGCAAATTTTGTGCTACATATGAGCCTAGATTACACTAATATTTAATCTCATTTTTATGGTACCGACATGGGACATTTATATGAGCGCGAGGGGGATCATAGGGACCCTAGGCATATACCACCACGTTCGATATTCATGCCACTACCGTCTCGGAGCTTTGTACTACTTGGAGAGCTAGAGGAGTTGACACAGCTAGATGGTGAGATGCGGGAGACTATTGTAGACAACATGTAAGCTTCATTGTCTAGTGTGTGTGTTTCATTGCATGGAGAGATTAGGAGACCACCACCATTGCCTTTTGACCGACCAACACCCTTATATGATGATGCATGTTTCACGAGTTTACCATTCGATCAACTTTTGACACATACATGTATGTATTGTGATGCCATTCATGAGACTTGGCGGGTGTATGGCCTACGTCACATAGACCAGGTACATATATATAAGAAAAATTTGACTCTTATTGTCAAATTATGCATAATTATTTATATTGAAATTTCTAGTTTGTATTATATTGCATAATTTATATTAATAAGTTCATGATAACATGTAGACACATCCCAACTACATGTTGAGCTTACAAGGTCATCCAAAGGGGCGGTTGATTAGTCAGGGCATCCTCAACTAAACCACATTTCCATGTATTCTCCTCCACCTCCACCTCCACCTTATATGTTCACCAATGTGGAGGAGTGTCACTATGTACAACCACATGGACCAATAGTTGAGGTAAACTTATTTATTCCTATATTTCAACATTTTATTTTTTTCAAGCTACATAAATATGCTAATTAATTTGTAGACTAATTAAAATTTGTCCTTGCTATTGTCTACACAGGCCCATATGTAGAGTGTCGTTGATGCCATTGTTATGTGGAGACATGAGTGGGATGTTGGTTTTAGAGACATTGATGATGCAAGTCCAACGATGCAAAACCCATTCATTGAGCCACTAGTAGGGGAGAATTATACCTATATTCATGATCATACCCCCATCCTATCGGACTTGCATTCGGACTCGACTGAGGTTAGTAGATTCATGTATATGTGTAATTAAAAATGTGGTTCAATATAATTTATTTACATATTGTTTATTTTCTACAAATAATGATCTAATTAGTTTGAATTTATGGACACTTACCTTGCGCAACAGGACCCACATAGGAGTTTTGATGGTACTTAGAGTGTCATAGTTTGTATATTTTTAGGATAATTTCATAGGGAATATTCACATGTGTGATACAAAATTTGTATATTTCATACATGGAAATTTTATGGATGTACATAATGGACATTATTTTAGTTTATGGATACTTATTATTTCAGTTTATGGATGTTCATGTGATATTTGTAATTTTTATATATTTTCATATGGATAGTTTATTGATATGTATTCACTATTTCAATTTAGGGATTTGTATTAATCTTGTTTATGGATGCTCATTAGTTTTTGAAGTTTAAATGGATCTGTTAAAATTATTTTGCTAATTTAATAATTTTTGTATATACTATAACTTTTATTAGTAAAATATATGTTCAATTTTGATTTCTGGTTTCACAAACTAAGAAAACAAGTACAATCTTAAAATTTATGATGTTAGTCACTTTTATACTTAAAATAAACTAAAATATATCATATATCAATTTAATATTGAACATGGAAATAATTCCAATCATGCTTCATATTCTATAATTTTATATAATGTTATCAACTTTCTTAAATTTACAAGTAGTTATCCAAGTGTTTCAATCAATTCCTTATGATGGAAATTTAAGTTTTAATCAATTTTTAAATACTCAAATATGATGGAAATTTCTCTTCTTCCCTCTCTCCCCCTTCCATATACATCTCTATCTCCTTTTGTCTCTCCTTATTCATATCTCTATACCACCCCACAAACATACACATTGTTTCTCCATATCTATCTATATCTCCCTCCCTCTCCCTCTCTCCCTCCTCTCTTCCCCTTCTCTCCCTTGTCTCCCATTTTATCTCTCTTCCCCTTCTCTCCCTCTGCCTCCCCCTCTATCTCTCTTCCCTCCTACTCTCCTATCTCCCTCTCTCTCAACCCCCCTTGTCTTTCTCTCTCTCTCTCCATCTCCCTTGCCACTCCCTCTCTCTCTCTCTCCACCTTTCTCTCTCTATATGTATTTCTTATTACCTCCCTCTCTCTCCCCCTCCAATTCCATCAATCTCTCTCCCTCCCTCTCAAGTTTTATCTCTCTTCCTTTCTCTACCACCTCCCTATGTCTCTCGCCCATGTCACTCACTCACTCACTTTCTTTCTCTCTCTATATTTCTTGCAATTCTTCCTTCCATATCTTTTCCTCCAACTCCATCTCTCGAGATCCCTCTCTTTCTCGAAGACTCTCTACTCCTCTCTGTCTCTCCATCTTCGTGTCTCTCTTTCTATTTCTTACCTTTCCCTCCCACTCTCTCTCACTCTATACTTCACAAATTTAAAAATACTTTGACAATTGAAATATATATATATATATATATATATATATATATATATATATATATATATATATCTATATATATATATATATATATATATATATATATATATATATATATATATATATATATATATATATATATATATATATATATATATATATATATATATATATATATATATATATATCATTTTGATGTTTTGCGGAAATTTTTTATTTTATTTTATATAATACATATTTAAAATGCAAGGTTTCAAATGTGTGTTGTACATTCACCTAGTGGGAAAATGATTATTTTCCATGGAAATATTATCTAAAATTTTCCAAAATATTAATGTTCCAAATACCTCCATCAAAGATACATAAAGCACTTCATGTCTTCCAATTGAAATTGTTTAGGTTTTATTAAGTTAATCTGCTTTTCAACTTATTAATTGTTTTTGGATTTTTATGCTGAAGCTAAACAAAGCTAATTACGAAAGCATGAAATGATATAAAGCAGATCCTATTTTATCAACTTGAAAGGTGAAATGTGCTTGGGTTCAGATGTCGAGAAACACTGTCACTCTTATTTATTGCAACTTCATTCAATGCAAAAGTAAAGCAGAAACAAGATCACTAAGCTATGCAATAACTAAACTATGAATGAAACGAAATGACTGAGTTATACTGGGTATAAAGAAAATGAGATAATTGAGTTATGGTAGATGTAAATAAAAAGAGATTATTGAGTTGTGCTAGGTATAAAGCAAACGAGATTACTAATATAGAGATCAATCAAGTGAACCTAATTGCGAACTCTGTTGAACTGCATCCTAAGAATATAAAAACAAAGAATCCATAAATTAAATCTATGAAATAAAAGAAAATATAATTGCAGCGAATCAAATACCTGATCTGCACTCAGGGGCCCTCCATGAGGCAATTAGTAGCTTTAATCAACAACACATAAAATGTATGAATGAAGATCTTTGCATTCATTGGAAAAGAGTTTCTACAGGATGCTTCAAAATTACATATGGTGGAGCACCCTTAACAGAGTTGTCATTGTTCTTATAGAGTTTTTAATTAACAACATGAGAAATTCAAGCCAGCAGGTCTTCAATACAATCCTTATCAAAACCAAATCATATCGCTTATTCGTCGATTTTCTATTGAAAAAGCAAATTGATAATGTCTCTTGAAACTTAGACTCTATTCGAACACTTTATCTTTCGGTTGACTATCATGGTTGACCATGTTGTAGTGAGAATATATTGATGGATTCGCTCGAGTAAATAGGAAGAAATCCATGAGAGGATCATTCCCTATCTACCCATATTCTCCTTTTTTGAGTTGGCACACTCGAACCCTATCAACAATGGAAGTAGTTGCGGATCTGTGGATTAGCTGCATAATCAAGTCAATTATATAGTTGCATGTAAACTTTAATAAAACAATAAGGCATACTAACAAAATATGAAAAAGAGGACATATGAATGATTACCTTAACAAAACCTTATATTTATTGTATTTATTTGGATGATAGCGATAGGAAAATGGAAGTAACATGGACGAAAATGTTGTCAAGTAAAGCAGTTATTGGACTCTACAGTGTTCCAATGCATGCTAAGGAGTGTTAGGGAGTGCCAGAGAAACATAAGAGAGCACTAGGCACTACAAGAAAAAAGGACATTGGTGAGGGGCAAAAAATGTGACCATAAGCTCATTGGTGATGATCAAAAGAGCCTTCATCACAAAAAACTGAACATCACCAAAGGTGGCATTGCCAAAAGGATAAGTGTTTTAGTGAAATTCAAAGTCCATCACCAACAATGATTTATAATGATGGATAGAGACCATCACCATTTCATATGAGCAATGGTGACTGACCATAGCCTCCGTCACCAAAAACTAAACGTCACCAAAGGTGGCGTCGCCAAAAGTATAGGTGTTGTAGTGACATTCAAATCTGTCACCAATAATGATTTATAATGACGAATAGCAACCATCACCATTTCATATGAGCAATGTTGACAAACCATAACCTAGGTCACCAAAAACTGAATGTCACCAAAGGTGGCATCGCCAAAAGGATAGGTGTTATGGTGACATTCAAGGTCCATCACGAATATTGATTATAATGAGGGAAAATGACCGTCACTATTTCATATGAACAACAACGATTTATTGTGATGGATCTTTCATGGTCGTCACTATTGGTACATATATATGGTGACGTTCATTGACCATAACCAAAAGCCGCATTTCTAGAAGTATAGGTGTTGTGGTGACAGTCAAGGTCCGTCACGAATAATGACTATAATAATAGACAATGAACGTCACCATTTCATATAAAAAATAATGATTTATGGTTATGGACCTTTGAGGGTCGTAACTATTGATGTGTATATATGGTGGCATTTGTTTACTGTCACCATTTCATATTTTTGGTGTGGGTCGAAAAATGTCACCAAAGCTCATTGGTGATGGTCAAAAGAAACACCGTCACCAAAAATTGATCGCGGCCATTCCATATGGATGTCAGGGCACGATGGAATCGAACCACCAACCAACTACTTTTAAAGCAGGTGCTCTTCCATTGAGCTAGCACCCTTTAAATAATTAGACTTTTAAAAATTATACCTTGAAATTTCATAAATTGTAAATTCTACAACTTTCAATAAATTAAAGTCTCGGCAATATTTTACTAAACAAGCAAAGCAGCATCGAAGCTGCAGGTCCCTACCTAATGGTTATGGAAGTTATGAAAAGTGGGTGGAAGGAAAAATAGTTATGTATAAGAGAATACATATGTTTAGTTGAATACTCAATGAGAAGTGAAACACTAAAGACATTTATAACCTATAAATGACCTATAACTAGCAAATGCACCGAATATTGCAAAGGAAATGTCCTAAGTGGATAGCATATGGAAGAAGAGCATTGATGAAAGAAGATGCAATATGTTATAGGTTGAGTAAAAAAAAAATCTCAATGTTGTTGTTTTTTGGTGTTTAGATATCTGAATGATATCTAAACTTTTGTGAAAATGTAACACGGATCTCCAGAAAACATGAATGATATATGATATATATATATATATATATAGATATATATATATATATATATATATATATATATATATATATATCCCCTTTACATAAACCAACATGAAATTTGTAATTTCACAAGTCTGCACTCAAAACATGACAACAACCAACAAATAAAAAATTGACTTGGACAGAAAGCAATAGCTTCACCTTCATTCTTGAGCTGCTTCTGTTTATTTGAATTTGACTTGTGACATTATTTATCTGACAAGGAATCAAAATCATCACTAGTATTAAATTCATCCAACACGAATTTTGGATATCCCACTAACATTTGTGTTTTTTTGCTATGCCTGAAAACCATGGAGTTTCATGTTGATAGAAGAATAAGATGTGTGCGTACTACTCAAGAACACATTCCTTATTAACCATTGTTACCTGAAAAAAACCAAAGAGACAACACAATATCAACGTACACAAAATCCCCTACTGAAATGTAATCATAACTTAGCTAAGTCCAAAAGATGTTCTTAATTAATAAATTTTTTTATTTGGAAATATTGTTTCTTTATATTTAAAAAGGATTATGTTGTACAACGCTTCTATCTATTTATCCAGGCAATTATATCATAGCATATGTCACACAGTAGAAATCTACAGTACCTAAAGTAAAAAGACAAATTTTCTCAAGAAAATAGATTTAGAAAAGAGCTTTGAAAACTATAAGTTTGTCATCAAAGCTTTAATTAGTTTAACAACAAACTAGTTGGAGTTTGAAAATAAAAATCATTCATAGGAAACAACAAGACACTGGACAAAGTCGCTATTCATACAAATAAAGCTAGAGTCACTATTGCCATTGCAGATAACTGAAATTTGGGCAGTGGTCTAACAATTAGAGCTTATTTTTCAGGAAGGCTCGTCAATACCATCATTTTTTTTCCACAGTCTGTTGTGTCTCTAGATCCAGATCAGATAACTTGCCATTCTCAAGTTCTACCTTTCAAGTATTGATTTCTGGCTCACCCTTTAAAACACAATTCTACCACTCCATTTTATTTTGTTTTGTTAAGAGAATTGGCAGGAACTTCCCATCCTCTGTTTTACATCATCAATAACCATCCATAAATGATACAAAGAATAACATATACACAACAAAGGCCAAATATGTGCTTGTTGTATACCTATTCTCTAGGACTCATATGACCTTACTGGTGCAAAAAACTCACCTTGAAAAAATAACATCCACGTGCAATTTACAAAGCTTTTTAAAATCAAGCTCTAAGTAAACCAATCAAAATATGAACATCTTTTTAATCAATAAAATCTATGACTTAGAATAAAAGTGGCCTAGAATTGAATGTTATATCAACCATGTCAAGTAAGTAACGTCGAGTGAGAAATACAAGCCATGCATATTGGATTAGTGAAATAATTGATTTGATAAAGCTCAAAATCAAACAGATAACTTATAGCTAAGAAACACAAATAAATGACTTAGAACTAAGACATGAGGTTTCCCTTTCAACCCAGCCGTTAAATAACTCTTCTTTATGTCACAGACCATTAAAATTTTTATGATACCAGGTGGAACTGGTATTGTAACATTAGCCTCTGATAGTTTGTGTCCATGAGTACTTCTCAAGCTCCACTCCATTACCAACATTTGGGGCTAGATAAGATACATGCAAAAACCATCAACATAAAAATGAAATCTACATCCTTCTTAAAAAATGTGACAAAAAAAATATCCACAAATTGAAATAGACTGTAGGATACCTCATTCCTACAACATGATTATCTTGTCATGAACAATTAAAAATAAATCAGGAGAAATGTAAATTTTGCCACATTTTGACAATGAAATCTTTTGTATATTCTATGAATAATTGATGAAAAAAGTCAGCTAAATCTTGTCAACATCAAGATTATAGTAAAACATAAAGGAAACACACCAACACGTATATAATCCTAAACATAAGTATCTATACATATAAGTATTTATTGAGGACATTGTATTTTGTGAAAACATGGAAGTCAAATCTTTGAAATAACACAATTTATGGTACCACTGTCTTACAGAGTCCATTCATTCGAGTATTTACGAAGTCCATTCAGGAATCTCTTCAAAGTTCAAAGTTAAAACAATTAACATGTAACCTAAAAAAGCTCAGATTTGAAAAGGAGATAACCCAAAGATTTAGAGTATATATCTCACATTTATATATCCTAATTTCTAGACATTGAAATGACACCTTTTAGCATCTATTGTGAATTCAGCCCAAAATGCTAGAAAAAAATATTGATGGTTATTTTTCTAATATAAAAGTTTTATACATGCATTTATTTAAACAGTTAGCTTGCAATCTCAAACATATATAAGGATGCACATAATATGTTGCATATTTAGTGTCAGTGTGTGGACTTGAGACAACGAAGTCCAACATTTAACAGTTTGCCTACAATATGCACTAGTAGAATAGGTGAACAATAGTATTGTAGGTATGTGTTATGAATATATGTATTGCGGCCCAATAAGAGTATTGTTGGAACAGCCACGTCCAACTCTTCCAAGTTTTCCTATAATTTTCACTGGTATAATAGGTGAACAATAGAACTGTAGGTGTGCATTCTGCATCACTTACCTAAATCCAACACCTTTAGCATCGAAATTTCAAAGAATATGTCCAAAACTGGTAGGTAATTTGCAAAATGAAAGATTTGGCTTGATTGTTTTTGGAAAAGACTAGATTCTTACATTGTTCAATGTAAATTCATGACACTTTTCCAAGCTTAGATGGAACAAAAAGGAACCAAGCTAGAAGGTTATTTAAAGAATCCTTACTTAGCTAGGGTTTGTGGCCAATCTAAATACGTTAGGTATACTTCCAAAAATAGTCACTTCCAGATCAAGCAACAATTTCCCACAACTACCCATATCAACAGAGCAATTGTTGAACACAAGTTAGGGAAAATTTGGCCAGGAAAAAAAAAGTTAGGAACGTGATTGACATCCTTAAATGTTTAAAAATTTGCAACTTGAAAAAAAATTATTCCAGAGTAAATTTGAGAACACGATATAAATGGAACATGATTGGAATACAAATATGCCTTGAGAATACGATATAATTGGATACAGATCCAAACACATAAACATGATTGAAATACAAAGTTTCCTAAAGGTTTGATGTAATCCTGCACTCTGATACAATTTTTGATATGGACCTCTAGAAGGCACTAGCTTTATATGCTATGTAGACCCTTGAAGTCGTCATAGCCTTATCTTTGTCATACCATATTATTATGGCCTTACTGGTGTCTTCTCTTGTGATCAAAGACTCAATATCTGAGCATATCTTTCTCCTTACTTATTTAAGTAATTAAAAATAATAATGATAATTATAGAACTATTACCTGCACTAATAAAAGAATAACAATTGAAACACTAGTTCTAGGCTTCTAGCTCAGTGGGTAGTGGCTAGCCACAATTGGTTCACCATGAAGCCTCTACACCCACTGAATTACTATTAGATCTCTTACAACAAACAAAACAAGGAAATTATTACAATCTAATCTCTTACCGTTGAAGAATTGTTTCACAGAGGTTGCCTCCAAAACACCAACACCACAATGCCAACAACATTGACCTCCACTCTATGTCGTTCTAGTTGTTTCTATAACTATGATGTGTGCCCAAACTTCCTTACTTTTCGGCCAACCCAATTGGACAGGGTGGCCATACCCAATGTTGGTCTTCTTGTATTATAAAAAGTATATACAATCCTTGGGGGAATTTGCATAATTCAATCATCCAAAAAAACTCGTATTTATTAGTTCCATTGTGCATATCTTATGGAAGTCAAATTATAAATAATTTGTTAAACTTGCAAAGACATATCAAGTGAATTTATGAAGTTATATTGTGTAATGTTTCACTTGTTTGGATGAGTAGAAAGAAGAGTTCTCTAGGGAAAAAGACGATGCAAGGGAGATATTTTAAGCTTACACAACAAAAAAATTTATTGTATATTTTACTCTTGGAGAAAAACCACCAATCTCAAAGGAATGTTCAATTCAGGTAAAAAGTATATATTTCTATTAACAGTTCAAGACATTAAAGCAAACAGGTAATATTTGTATTAATAGGTAAAACCGGTACATACTTTTATTAATAGGTAAAACAAACATAATTATAATGATGTCAAGATTGAAAATCAATCTTTGTTTTTTGTTTGTAGCTTCATTAATCTTCGACAAAGAAGTGATTTCTCTGTTTTTTTTCCAAGTTGCCAAGAAAGAAAATAAGCATTTCTAATATAGACTTCACTTCTAGACTGTCATAGCCAAACTCCTTTTCTTGGATCTATAAGACCCTCCACATGAGGGGATCGACTTCATCATCCTTACCCAGAGCATGTTGTATCAAATCTAAACAATCACAAGCCTCTCCTGTAAAGAAAATAAGTTTCAAGAAATAAGCTCAGAATCAAACAAAAAATGGACTTTGTAACCCAGAGTGTGGATCTCATGACATAGAATTGAAAAGACATATGTCAATTACCAAGAAGAAAACGCAACTCACCAACTGCAGGACTTTTTTTATCAAAGGATTCTTCACGTATCCTCAAGGCTTCCTGAGCTAAATCCTCTACTTCCCTATGCCTCCCTAGATGATATACAGTTGTTGCAAGACTCAGCATAGGAAATGAAATCTCTGGAGCATTAGGAATCAAGCTAGTTGAAAGTATTCTTAGACTCCTCCTAAGAATATATTCAAATTTCTCAATTTTTCTCGATAAAGCATAAGATGTTGCTGGGTTCTAAAGGTGCACTACCAAAGAAGGATGATCCCTTCCAAGGGCTTCCTCCTTTATGAGTAAGTTATGTTCCCACAATAGTTGGGATTCCTCTTCTCTGTAAACGAGTAGAAGATAATGAGCACATCATAAAATAACAATAACATAAAATTGACTCATGCAATCTACCATTCCTCAATAGCTTTTCTTTACCAACAATATCAAAGATCACCCCAAATATGATCAATTTGAAGGGTTGTGGAGAAAATTTGAGAGCAAGTTGTCAATTCGCTTCCTCCTTCAGATGCAAAATACCAAGGTGTTGATAGCGCTACCACTAAGTCTATTTGGTTTGAACATATTTTGACCAAGTCTAGTTTTCAATGTTGCGAACATCGGCATTGGGATAAAATCGGCAAGGGTCTAGGAGAAAAAAAAATCAATGTGAAAATCGAGAAAATATCAGTAAAAATCGGCAAAATTAAGATACCATAGAAATACACATGAAAATGAGCACACGATCAATCATTGCCAGAGCCTAAGTCCCCACTGTTTACAATAAATTTATATAAGATATAAATTAAATTATCGAGACTTTACAATCTTACTGGTACCACGTGATTATCAACGGTATAATATGTCGAGGAGCAAATGATTGTAATTGGCCATTGTATAGCAAGTATATTGCTAACATCAGTAAATGCAAGGGTATAATATGTCTCAATTGAATATTTCTTAACTGCAGCACCCCTCCATCTTCATTCATATCAATGCCAAACTTTTTCACAGCGGAAGTATGGACCAGAAGGAATTGTATTTCAAATTTGCATTAAAACACATGAAAACAACCAGAAAACACAATTAGCGCACCCAATCAGAGTTCCCATTGCTGCAAACTGCCATAAACTGAGCTCATGATCTCTGAAGAAACATCTACTTCACATGACTGTTGAAATATTATTTTCAACTGCAGGGCCAGTCCTTTGCCATACTCCTGTACTGATGAATCAACAGCCATACCTCTGCATTGATGAATCTGCCATTAAACAGCCGCAGCTCCAGTCTTTTCCTGAATCAGATCACACAGTAATTTATTACGGAATGGTGGTCGCTCGCGGAATGATGGTAATTTATTGCTGTAGTTGGTAAATGTAGGTAGGATTTTTAATTTTATTTTATTTTAATTCACAGGTACAGTTTTGTTTTTATGGCAAAAGGAAAAACGTGAAGTTCAGTTTTTGTTGAATCTGAAAAATGTAATGAAAACACAGCAGTGTGGGTAATTTTTTTTTGAACAGAGACAGAGCTCTCTTTGTAATGCACAGCAGTGCAAAAGTTTTTTTATGTATGCAGCAACGTGAATGTATGAATGAAATTTACAGCAGCAGTGTAAAATGTTTTCAAAGAAGAAACATAGTGTTACAGCAGCGTTCTGAACAGAAATAGAGTGTTTTGTAGATGCACAGGAGTGCAGACACAACAATGCAAAGTGTAGACACAGCAGTGAAAAACAGCCTGTTGATTTTTCAGAGGAGACAAAGTATTTTGTTTTCTGTAATGTACAACAGTGCAGACACAGTAATGTAATTTCTGTTTACAGCATGAAGTTTTTTTTAAGTTTTGAACTGTCTTTAAAGTAGTCTTGTAGAAATCCCTCTATTAGAGGAAGTATTATACATGAATACAACTTCCCTTTTGTTGTGCACTGTTGAAATTCAGTTTTCAGAAGAAAAAAATTGTGTGTTGCTGAAACACCAGTTTCAGCGTTGCTGCAACACCGTTTCCAGCGAACGATTTTTCTGAGTTTTCTGTGTTAAAACAGAGTATAAAAACAGAGCATTTTTTTGTCTGTCTGTTATGGAATTTTCATAAATTCCCAACATGGTATCAGAGCTAGTCCAGGCTCTTTGAAGTGTCAAAGAAGCTGAAGGAAGGGTTTATTGCTGTAGCAACTTCACCAGCAGAGTGAAGACAGTCAGTGAATTTTTTTTACACAGTCAAGTATTGAAAGAATGGCTAGCACCAGCACTAGTATGGGTATGTTTAACACCCAGCTCCCACAGTTTAATGGGAAAAACTATGACTATTGGGCCATAACCATGAGAGCCGTGTTTATCTCTCAAGATTTATGGGAATTAGTTGAAAATGGGTTTGAAGAACCAGCAGATGAAAATCAATTTAACAGCCTAACTCAGGCAGAGAGAGATCTGCTGAAGAGCAATAGGAAGAAGGATGCAAAATCCATTGTATTGTTGTATCAAGAAGTGGACCAGAGTGTGTTTCCAAGGATAGCAACAGCTAAGACATCCAATGAAGCATGGCAAACCCTCAAAAAAGCCTATCAAGGCATGGAGAAAGTGAAGACAACAAAACTACAATTGCTGAGGAGAGATTTTGAGAATCTGAGAATGAAGGAGTCAAACAATATTGACTCATTCTTCACACATGTGATTGGTCTGGTCACACAGATGAGAACTCATGGAGAAACCCTTGAAGAAATGAGGATTGTGGAGAAACTGTTGAGGGTCCTACCCTCAAAGTTTGATGTGATTGTCACCACCATAGAAGAGACAAAGGATCTCTCAAACTTTTCAGTTAATGAGCTACATGCATCACTGATAACACATGAGCAGAGGTTGAGTAGAAATGAAAACTCATCTCTAGAGCAAGCCTTTAAGACCCAGATGTCTTTTGGAAGAGGAAGAGGTCAAGGCAGAGGAAATAAGAGAGGAAGAGGCAGAAGTCAAAACAGAGGTGGAAGGAACAGCCCAGCAAATGCTCAAGGAAGAGGCAGCAATCCAAATCAGAACCAAGGCCATGGCAGTAGCCAACAAAGTGGACAACATCATGCTCAAGGACAAAGGTATGAAAAATCCAATGTCCAATGTTATTATTGTAAAAAATATGGGCACTATGCCAGTGAATGTAAGAAGAAACAACATGATATGAACAATAGATCTAATGCAAATATTACTAGAGAAAATATCAGCCAAGATAATGTATTGTTAGCTTGTAACATGGCTGAAACAAACAGTGAAGATATATGGTTTCTAGATTCCGGTTGTAGTAACCATATGACAGGAAACTTAGCCATGTTTTCTGCTTTAGATCAAAGTGTGAAATCACAAGTCACACTTGGGACTGATAGCAAAATCTCTGTTATGGGAAAAGGAGAAGTTAAAATATTTACAAAGAAAGGAGAAAGGAAAACCATAGCAGATGTCTATTATGTTCCTGGAATGAGGTGTAACCTCTTGAGTATTGGACAGCTTGTCCATAAGGGGTACAATGTTTTCTTTAAGAATGATGTATGCACCATCATGGACAGAGCACCCATCAAGCGATGCATTGCTGAAGTAAAGATGACAAGGAACAGAATGTTCCCTTTTAGAATAAGAGCAGATTTGAAAAATAAAGAAGAAATTGTAGCAGTGACACAAGAGGCTTTCCAAAGCGTGCCAAAGGATGAAAATTGGTTGTGGCACTTGAGATTTGGACATCTCAATTTTGGAGGTCTAAACTTGTTAAGCAGAAAAGGAATGGTAAGAGGATTACCATTGATAGAGAAACCGGACAGCCTTTGTGAAGGTTGCATTTTGGGGAAACAACATAGAGAAAGTTTTCCATCAGGTAAAAGCATAAGGGCAAAGGCACCCTTAGAGATCATCCACTCAGATTTATGTGGACCGATGCAAGCTCCATCATTAGCAGGCAGCCAATATTTCCTAACATTTATTGATGACTTTACAAGAAAAACTTGGGTATATTTCCTTAAGAACAAAAGTGAAGTGTTTGAGAAATTTCGAAATTTCAAAGCACTTGTGGAGAACCAAAGCGGGCTGCATATAAAAGTTTTGAGAACTGACAGAGGAGGTGAGTATATCTCCAAGGAATTCCTACGATTTTGTAGAGAAAATGGAATTCACAAACAGTTTACAGCTAGGTACACCCCACAACAAAATGGAGTTGCTGAAAGGAAGAATCGGACCATCATGGATATGGCGAGGAGCATGCTGAAGGCAAAGCATTTGCCAAATGATTATTGGGCTGAAGCTGTAAATTGTGCAGTGTATATTTTGAATAGGTGTCCTACAAAAGCAGTGTTGAACAAAGTGCCGGAAGAAGCATGGAGTGGGAGAAAGCAAGGTGTCACCCACTTGAAAGTTTTTGGATGTGTGGCCTATGCACACATACCAGATCAGCTAAGGAGGAAGTTGGACAACAAAGGGGAGAAATGTATCTTCATTGGATACAGTGAGGAATCCAAAGCTTACAGGTTGTACATCCCATCTACCAAGAAATTTTTGTAGAAATTTTGAATAATTTAACACATATTCAATGGAGATTATCCTGATCATGTACTATTGTGGAAAACATACACAATACATAAGCTCCTTTACGTTGATCAACAATATAGCAGCATCAATAACAATAACACATCAAGAGCATTCACACATTAACACAGTATGTATCCCGGGGAAAGCATCTTGCTAAAAACCCCAACTATCTGTATATTAATGATTGAGTCATGTAACATTACACAGCATAATACTTCTCACAAGTATCTCCACCTCTGTTACACACAATACAGCTCAGATCTGATCTCCAAATCTCTTCCACTGCCTGCCTGCCTCCACTGCTCAATACCTGCTCAAGAACTGATGAGAATGGCTCACCAAACTCATTTTTCACCTGCAAAATAGTCACTCACACTTTGTTGGACGTGAGCACAAGCTATAATGTGGGAAAATACGTGAGCAAACTCATTGGTATACTCAATCCCTTGATTGTGCAAGATCTGGTGAACAACTATAGTCACAACTGATAGCAATCTGATTCTCTACCACCTGTCCCTGTTGAACTGAACATGCACTGACATGCAACTGAGTTAACTGATGTATTCATTAGTTGTATTATGAGTTAATAACTTGTGAATTAATTAATAACTAATTCACCCAACTCATCTCTAGTCTATTTGCCAGTTAGACTAAATACAACCAGTTTAACAAAGCTAAACTGAACACAACTCCATCAACTCCACCAAACTCAACTGATTGAGTTCTAACTGAAGTCATGCATGCAACAACTCAACTAACTCATAAGAAAAGCGTATTTCCTTCTGACAGCTGCATGTGCCACCTCTGTAGCTCAAACTGAAGTGCTCAAAGAGAATAAGATTAAGTTTATAGTCCAAATATTATTGTGAGATAATAATATTTGACTTTTCTATTTTTGACAGCCAGTCTAAAAATAGACTTTGATCACTCACACTGTGATCACTCACACTTTCATCAAAAATAGAAGTCCATCTATTTTTTCCCAACTTGATCAATCATCCATAAACAACAACCTGCAATCCATAGACATGATCCATATGTCTAAAAATAGACATAGTCCAAAAATAGACTTGCGCCAAAAATAGCCTGCGGGCCCACTTAGTGAAGGCGACTCTTTTCACTAAGCTCCATCATCTTGTTGCAATCTCAACACTCCCTCTCGACAAGATATGGATTATCAACAACCCCTATCCCGCCTCGGTGGTACTTGAATTTTCTCCTGGTGAGAGCCTTCGTCAGAATATCAGCATCCTGATCCTCAGTTGGAATGTACGAAAGTAACATGATCCTCCGCTGCACACAATCTCTGATATGATGGTACCTGATGTCAATATGTTTAGATCTATCATGAAATACAGGATTAGCCGAGAGTTTAATGCAACTCTGGTTATCACAGTAAATCACAGTAGGATCCAAATGAGAACCGAACAAACCAACTAGGATCTTCCTCATCCATATAGCCTCGCATGCAGCCAAACTTGCTGCCATATACTCGGCCTCCGCTGAAATGAGTGCCACGGATCTCTGTTTCCTGCTGTACCAAGAAACTGCTGTCGATCCAATACTGAAGACCCCTCCTAATGTGCTCTTTCTGTCTGTTGGGCTCCCTGCCCAATCTGCATCCGTGAAGCCACATAGCTTCACCTCATCCTCTTGTCTGTACCACAAACCATATCCCGATGTGCCTCTCAAGTAGCGCAATACATGCTTGCCCGCCTTCTAGAAGAGCTTGGTAGGCTTAACCATAGCTTGTGAAAGCTGGTTAACTGCATAGCATATATTAGGTCGTGTATTGACCAAATACATCAGCGACCCCACCAACTGTCAATAAACAGTGGCATCCACTTCTTCTCCCGAAGTGGAATCCTCCTTCCTCCAACCTCCAGGAAGAGGAGTATCAACAGGCTTGTAGCCATGCATGTTGAACTTCTCCAGTATCTCCCGAGCATACTTGCCCTAAGAAACAAACAGTCCACCACTGCGCTGCCATATTTCCAATCCTAGGAAATAGTGAAGGAGGCCCAAATCCTTCATCTCAAACTCTGTAGCAAGATCCTTCTTGCATGACAGTATCAATAGCTCATCACCCGTTAGAATCAAATCATCAACATACAGTACAATGATAAGCAACTTACCCTCCACCACAATCTGGTATAGGTTCAGATCCGCCTTGCTCTTGGAGAATCCAAGTCCTGTGAAATAGCTGTCTATCCATGTGTACCAAGCATGTGGTGCTTGCTTCAACCCATACAACGCTCTCTTGAGCCTGCACACATGCGACTCGCTGCTGAAGACTTCAAAGCCTTCGGGTTGCTCAATGTACACCTCCTCCTAACGCAGTCTTCACATCCATCTGATGAATGTGCCATCCCATCTGCGCTGAGAGAGAAAGAATCGTCTGTATGGAAGAATACCTTGCGACAGGTGCAAAGGTCTCCTCATAATCAATCCCCTCAATCTGTGAAAAGCCTCGGGCAACAAATCTTGCCTTGTACTTATCCACACTCCCGTCAGCTGCCTGCTTAACTTTGTAGATCCATCTCGAACCCACCACTGATTTCCCTTCCGGTCTAGGAACAATCTCCCATGCACTGTTTCTGACAATAGAATCATACTCTTCCACCATGGCGTCTACCCATGCGGGATCCTCCACATCTTCCTCGAAAGAGGATGGCTCAGTCACAACACACTTGCTCATAAGAGCCATGTATCCAGTGTACCGATCAGGTGACTGTCTCTGCCTGCGTTGGGCTGTAGGTGGTCCTACAACTTTCTCTGCATCTTGAGACAGTCGCTCAGCTTCTGTCAAGCGCTTTCTCCCTTTGATGGTTGGCGCTGCATGAGTGGACTCGTCCACTCCATGAACCTCATCCTATGGCTGATCCACATCCTGAAGCTCATCCTTAGGAACTAATAGCTCCTCATCTGCATGCAAGTGTAGCTCCCTCTCAAGCGAACACTTCATGGCTTTCTCCTCCTGAAATTTTATATCCCGTCGCACAACAGTTTTACCACTGTCTGGCAAATACACACGATAGTTGTGGGGCGTATCAGTGTACCCCACAAATATCCCAACCTCTGCGGTCGGCTCCAACTTCTTCCTGGCATCCTTCGTCACATGCATGTAAACATTAGCACCAAAAATCCTCAAATGAGAAAGATCAGGCTTCTTACCAGAATAAGTCTCCTCAGGTGTACTCATGCCAAGTATCCTATGAGGACAACGGTTCTGCACATAAACTGTTGTATTGCATGCTTCCGCCCACAAGTGAAGGGGTAGTCCCTGATCATGCAACATTGCCTGTGCAGCACCCACAATCGTTCTGTTCTTCTGCTCAGCTACCCCGTTCTGCTATGGGTTACGGGGAGCTATGAGCTCTCTACGAATCCCTTCCGCCTTGCATAAATCCTTGAACTCGTCCGAGATGTATTCACCACCATTATCGCTCCTAAGAGCCTTCACCTTCTTCCCCGACTCCTTCTCGACCAGTGCTTTGAATTCACAGAACTTTGAATATGTCTCGCTCTTCTTCTGCATGAAGAAGATCCAACACTTACCAGAGAAATCATCAACAAAAATCACATAATACCTGTGTTTTGCTGTTGAAGCAACTGAGAAAGGTCCACACACGTCTGTGTGAATTCTCTCAAGGATCGTCGTGGCGCGACTATCCTTCTCGTGAAAGGTGGCTTTCACAAACTTCCCCAAAGTACACCGCTTGCACTGATCTGACTGCGCAAGTGTTCCTTTAGGAAGCCCTGTAGTGATCTGCTGCAGTATCTTCAAGGCTCCATGGTGAAGGTGACCCAATCTCCTGTGCCACAACTCGCCATCATCCCGGCTCACCAATCCTTCTGCCTTGCCTGCCATTGCTACGCATCCATCTACATGCAACTGATAAAGGTTCCTCACTCGAACCCCTATCTTCTGGGTCTCACCAGTTGTCTTGCTACGCAGGAAGGCCTTTCCCTCGTTGAAAACAACATCATACCCCTTGTATTCTAACATCGCCACTGAGATGAGATTCTTCTTCAATCCTGGAACATGCATGACTTCCTTCAATAAAAAGGGTTTACCAGACTCCCTCTCAAAGGAAATGGTACCGATACCGGTCGCATTGTATCTACCATCATCGCCCATCTCGATGTGCACTCCAAGATCCTTGTCCTCCAGATCAGAGAACAAATCTCTATCTCCCGTCATGTGAAAAGACGCACCACTGTCCAAGAACCACACTGATCCCATCACACTTGAAACCAAGCATGCGATCAATGAAAAATCAAGCTCAAACTGAGAAGCTAAGGCCTCTCCCCCTGCAGATCCAACAACTTGCTTGTTCTTCTTCTTCTGCGGACAATTTGTGGCATAGTGTTCGTGCTGGTGACAGTGAAAACACTTCACCTTGGACATATCATGCTTCTTGCCTTTCGCACCAGACAGAGAAGCTTTCTTGCTCTTCCCTTTCTTTGCTTTGGCAGCCAAAGCACAATTCTCTTCATCAACTCCCTTTGACGAAGATCCATTCTCACCTTTATTGTTACTGAGTTTATCCTTAAGTGCCAGGTCACTCTTGCTTTGGAATAACATTTGCAATCCGTTGAAAGACATTTCAACAACACTGCTGCAAATTCGATTTCCACCAGCTCAAACTCAACTGCTTCCGATCTAAAATTCGTGAGAACACAATATTTCTCGTACAGAGATTGACTGTATGGGCATTCACTGGATATCTCACCTTCCAAAGGAAGGATGAATCCAAAAGCTACCTGGCCCGATTACAGACTCTGCCTGAATAAATAGAATGTAAACACTTCCTAAATAGTAGATGTGATGATCAATCCTCGCTTGATATCCTGTAAAAATCTCTTCTACAAATCAAGCAGCTTTGATACCATGTAGAAATTTTGAATAATTTAACACATATTCAATGGAGATTATCCTGATCATGTACTATTCGGAAAACATACACAATACATAAGCTCCTCTACGTTGATCAACAATATAACAACATCAATAACAATAAAACATCAAGAGCATTCACACATTAACACAGTATGTATCTCGGGGAAAGCATCTCGCTAAAAACCCCAACTATCTGTATATTAATGATTGAGTCATGTAACATTACACAACATAGTACTTCTCACAAGTATCTCCACCTCTGTTACACACAATACAACTCAGATCTGATCTCCAAATCTCTTCCACTGCTTGCCTGCCTCCACTGCTCAATACCTGCTCAAGAACTGATTAGAATGGCTCAGCAAACTCGTTTTTCACCTGCAAAATAGTCACTCACACTTTGTTGGACGTGAGCACAAGCTATAATGTGGGAAAATACATGAGCAAACTCATTGGTATACTCAATCCCTTGATTGTGCAAGATTTGGTGCACAACTATAGTCACAACTGATAGCAATCTGATTCTCTACCACCTGTCCCTGTTGAACTGAACATGCACTGACATGCAACTGAGTTAACTGATGTATTCATTAGTTGTATTATGAGTTAATAACTTGTGAATTAATTAATAACTAATTCACCCAACTCATCTCTAGTCTATTTGCCAGTTAGACTAAATACAACCAGTTTAACAAAGCTAAACTGAACACAACTCCATCAACTCCACCAAACTCAATTGATTGAGTTCTAATTGAAGTCATGCATGCAACAACTCAACTGACTCATAAGAAAAGCGTATTTCCTTCTGACAGCTGCATGTGCCACCTCTGTAGCTCAAACTGAAGTGCTCCAAGAGAATAAGATTAAGTTTATAGTCCAAATATTATTGTGAGATAATAATATTTGACTTTTCTATTTTTGACAGCCAGTCTAAAAATAGACTTTGATCACTCACACTGTGATCACTCACACTTTCATCAAAAATATAAGTCCATCTATTTTTTCCCAACTTGATCAATCATCCATAAACAACAACCTACAATCCATAGACATGATCCATATGTCTAAAAATAGAATTGCGCCAAAAATAGCTTGCGGACCCACTTAGTGAAGGCGACTCTTTTCACTAAGCTCCATCATCTTGTTGCAATCTCAAAAAAAATTTGTCAGCAGAGATGTTCAATTTATTGAGGAGGAAGCTTGGGATGGAAGCATAGAGAAAACAGTGAATGTTAAAAACTGTTTGTCTCATGATGAAGATGTTGAGGAGGTGGCTGAAATGCATCCCCAAACAGCAGCGCCAACACAAGGACAGCAAGAGACACCCTTGAGAAGAAATGAAAGTGCTTCTTCAAGCACACCACAAGGAGGAAATTCAAGTGCTTCTTCAAGCACTTATACACCAAATGAAAGAGGTAAGAAGTTTAGAAATTTAAATGAAATTTATGAACAAGAAATAGCAAATGAAGGTATGAATTCTTTATTTGCTTTATATTGTCATGTTGAAGACCCTATTCATTTCGAAGATGCAATTAAAGATAAGAAATGGATAGAAGCTATGGATGAGGAGATGAATGCTATAGAGAGAAACAAAACATGGGATTTGGTTGAGCTACCAAAAGGCAAAGAAGTCATTGGAGTGAAATGGGTTTACAAGGCAAGAGCAATGCTGAAGGTAAAATAGAAAGACACAAGGCAAGGCTGGTTGTCAAAGGGTACAAGTAGCAATATGGGAGAGATTATGAGGAGACTTTCACACCGGTTGCAAGAATGGAAACCGTGAGAGCAGTGCTGTCCATAGCAGCTCAAAACAAGTGGAAAGTTTACCAAATGGACGTGAAGTCAACATTCCTAAATGGAGTGTTAATGGAAGAGGTTTACATTGAACAACCTCTAGGCTATGAGAAGAAAGGTGAAGAGCACAAAGTGTGCAAATTGAAGAAAGCTCTTTATGGGCTGAAGCAAGCGCCAAGAGCATGGTATAGCAGGATAGATTCCTATCTATTGGATAATGAATATGACAAGTTTGAAGGAGAACCCACCGTCTACATCAAAGAAAAAGATGGTAAAGTTTTAATTGTTGTCTTATATGTTGATGATGTTATTTTCACAGGTAATGATTATCAGCTCATTGAGAATTTTAAATCAGTCACGAAAGAGGAATTTGAAATGACTGACATGGGTTTCTTGAGATACTTCTTAGGCATAGAAGTAGATCAAAATGAAAAAGGAATTTTTATCTCACAAGCTAGATATGTAAATCAAGTGTTGGGCAGATTTAACATGCAAGAATGCAAAGCAGCGATCACTCCCACAGTAATGGGATTAAAACTCAGCAGAGAGGACAGCAGCAAGGATTTTGATCCTAGTTTGTACAAGAGTATTGTTGGCAGCCTTATGTATTTAACAGCTACTAGGCCTGACATTATGTTTGTTGTTAGTTTAATTTCCAGATTCATGGAGAGGCCAAAGGAGGCACATTGGCAGGCAGCAAAAATAATTTTAAGGTATGTCAAAGGTACCAAAAGGTTTGGAATTTTATATACTACTTCAGAATGTTCAAATTTAGTTGGATACACTGATAGTGATTGGGCTGGAAGTGTAGATGATTGGAAAATCACTTCCGGTTATGTTTTTCACATGAGTTCAGGAGCCATTTCATGGGCTTCCAAGACACAGCCAATTGTGGCATTGTCTACAGCAGAAGCAGAGTACGTGGCAGCTACAGTAGTAGCATGTCACGCAGTTTGGATGAGAAGGATGTTAAGGATCTTAGGCCAAGAGCAGGTAAAAGGAACTGTGATTTTTTGTGACAACAGTTTTGCTATTGCATTATCCAAAAATTCTATGTTTCATAAGAGAACGAAACACATTGACACAAGGTTTCATTATATCAGAGAGTTGGTAAATAATGGAGAAATTTTCTTAGTACATTGCAAAACTCAGGAGCAGGTTTCAGACATTCTAACCAAGCCTTTGAGACAGAAAAGTTTTGAATTTTTAAGGAAATGTCTGGGTATGACTGATAACCCAACAGTTGAAACTAAAGGGGAGTGTTGAAATATTATTTTCAACTGCAGGGCCAGTCCTTTGCCATACTCTTGTACTGATGAATCAACAGCCATACCTGTGCATTGATGAATCTGCCATTAAACAGCCGCAGCTCCAGTCTTTTCCTGAATCAGCCATTACACAGTAATTTATTACGGAATGGTGGTCACTCGCAGAATGATGGTAATTTATTGCTATAGTTGGTAAATGTAGGTAGGATTTTTAATTTTATTTTATTTTAATTCACAGGTACAGTTTTGTTTTTACGGCAAAAGGAAAAACGTGAAGTTCAGTTTTTGTTGAATCTGAAAAATGTAATGAAAACACAGCAGTGTGTGTAATTTTTTTTTGAACAGAGACAGAGCTCTCTTTGTAATGCACAACAGTGCAGAAGTTTTTTTATGTACGCAGCAGCGTGAATGTATGAATGAAATTTACAGCAGCAGTGTAAAATGTTTTCAAGGAAGAAACAGAGTGTTACAGCAGCGTTCTGAACAGAAACAGAGTGTTTTGTAGATGCACAGGAGTGCAGACACAACAGTGAAAAACAGCCTGTTGATTTTTCAGAGGAGACAGAGTATTTTGTTTTCTGTAATGTACAGCAGTGCAGACACAGTAATGTAATTTCTGTTTACAGCATGAAGTTTTTTTTAAGTTTTGAACTGTCTTTAAAGTAGTCTTGTAGAAATCCCTCTGTTAGAGGAAGTATTATACATGAATACAACTTCTCTTTTGTTGTGCACTGTTGAAATTCAGTTTTCAGAAGAAAAAAAAATTGTGTGTTGCTGAAACACCAGTTTCAACATTGTTGCAACACCAAAATGCGTTGCTGCAACACCGTTTCCAGTGAACGATTTTTCTAAGTTTTCTGTGTTAAAACAGAGTATAAAAACAGAGCATTTTTTTGTCTGTCTGTTATGGAATTTTCATAAATTCCCAATTGACAACCATGTGCAGATAACATGCCAAACTTATTCGCATCCATTTTACCTGTGATCATTGTGCACCTTCCACACAGCAAGAAAATACGAAACAATATTACGAACAATGATCTAATAAATTTGCTGGTTTGAGTGCGAGGCGTCACATGGTTTCGCTGTCTGGCCTCGACTTGTCATAGTATTTGAATCGAACTAGCCACTTCTTTATACCACATTCAACTAGCTCCGATCTCTAAACTAAATATGTATTCCACTAGCTCCGATCTCGGCCTTGTATGTGACTGATCACCCAACTGGTCTACAATTAAAAGTAGAAGATTTTGAAAACAAGATGCTATTGCAGCAGCAACATCAGAAGAATGACAAGGTTCGGGTTCTGGGATTGCTGGGTTGGGTGGAGTTGGCAAGACAACGCTTGCCAAAGAACTCTTCAACAGGAAGAGTTGCGATTTCAAGAAATCCTGCGTCTTATATGATGTCAGAGAGGTTGCAGGTCGAGAATCTTTAATTTTCTTGCAGAGCCAACTTCTCAAGGGCTTGACTAACATCATTGAAAAAATATATGGCGTTGAAGAAGGTATACAAATACTCAAAAGGCACCTTTCATCTTTACATGCTCTAATATTTATAGATGATGTAGATGATGCACATCAGTTGAAAGCACTTTTGCCAGTAAAGAAATTTTTGCATTCCGATAGCTTGATTTTGATTACGTCTCGCTCCAAGGATGTTCTCACACATTCAGGAATAGAGGAGTCATCAATATATCACTTAACAGGTCTCGATGAACAACACTTCAGACAACTCTTTTGTTTGCATGCCTTCTTTCAGCCTTATCCGGCACAAGGTTTTGAATGTCTAGTAGATGAGTTTTGCAAGGCCTGCGATGGATTGCCTTTGTCTTTGAGAGTGCTTGGGGCACTTGTTTGTGGAAGGAATGACATATCTTATTGGGAACGCCAATTGGATAAACTTTGTCAAGTCAAACTTCCCAGTGAGATTCGAGAGAGGCTTCAGATAAGTTACGATGCACTGGAGGCAGAAGAAAAACAAATATTCATAGACATTGCCTGTTATTTCATTGGAGAAGACAGACATATGGCCGTTCGAATATGGGATGGATCAGGTTGGGATGGTTTGACGGGCTTTCTAAATCTAAAGGGAAAGTGCCTTGTCGAAGTGGATGGAAATACCATAAAAATGCACGATCAACTACGAGATTTAGGAAGAGAAATTGCGAATGAGGAAAGGCAGTTGCGTCATCTTTGGCGACCATCCAACAACATTGATGATTTGTGGCAACAATCTTCTATAAGTGCTTGAATTTTTCATTAAACTTTAAGGTTTCTCTGTTCAACAGAAGCAGAAAGACATCTTGTTACTCTCTTTCATTTCTTTGTTGTTTGTCTGGAACGAGTAGGTAATAATAGAGGTGCGCGGTATTAGGACGGTTCCTCGCTTCATTGGGTGGCCAGAAGACTTCTTAGAATTAGAAGAAGAAGAAAGGTCATGGTTCAAAAGTTGCTGCAAAAGAAACTGTCCGAGGAAGCTGATGGACACTACACCATATTATTTCAGGAACTGTCTGAGGAAGCTGTTCGACAGTGCACCATATTGTTTCAGGAACTTACAACTTGTTGCAACTGAAGACGGTAATCTAAAAAACATATTGAGGAGGGTTGAGTCGCAAAACTTGAAATGGTTACGCTGGAACGATTGTCCCTACTCTTGCCTGCCTTCCTGGATTCCGATGAAGAATCTAAGAGTTTTAGAAGTGGGGGGAAACAAATTGAAAACACTCTGGCAAGCAGAGTCTCAGGTCAAAGCTCGTTCTTTGTTTTTTCTCTGCTCTGATTTATGGTAGATTACTGTTGCTATTAGTATACCGAGCATTTTGTAGATGAAAAGTGATCATATCTTAAATTCAAATAAAAACGTCGGGTTTCAGGCACCTCTCGAGTTGCGGGAGTTACAGATTTATGCTCCTGATCTTTCCAAGTTTCCAAAGTCCATTGGGCGGATGATGCACATCGAAAAGATTGTGGTTAAGAGTCGTAAACTCGAATCGCTGCCAGATGCTTTCGGGTCTTTGACAAACCTCCAAGAACTCGATCTCTGGTGCAACAGTCTGCAAGCACTTCCAGATTCCTTTAGGTGTTTGACAAGCCTCCAAGTACTATGTCTCTCATACTGCAGCGGTCTGCAAGCACTTCTAGGTTCCTCTGGGTGTTTGACAAACCTCCAAAAACTCAATCTCGGCGATTGCTGGAGACTGCAAGCACTTCCAGATTCCTTTGGGTGCTTGACAAACCTCCAAGAACTCCGTCTGTCATGGTGCTCGGATCTGCAATCACTTCCAGATTCCTTTGGGTGTTTGACAAACCTCCAAGAACTCTATCTCACAAAGTGCGACAGTCTGCAAGCACTTCCAGATTCCTTTGGGTGTTTGACAAACCTCCAAGAACTCTATCTCACAGAGTGCGATAGTCTGCAAGCACTTCGAGATTCCTTTGGGTGTTTGACAAACCTCCAAGAACTCTATCTCACAGAGTGCCACAGTCTGCAAGCACTTCCAGATTCCTTTGGGTGTTTGACAAACCTCCAAGAACTCTATCTCGCAGAGTGCCACAGTCTGCAAGCACTTCCCGATTCCTTTGGGTGTTTGAAAAACCTCCAAGAACTCTATCTCACAAAGTGCGACAGTCTGCAAGCACTTCCAGATTCCTTTGGGTGTTTGACAAACCTCCAAGAACTCTATCTCACAAAGTGCGACAGTCTGCAAGCACTTCCAGATTCCTTTGGGTGTTTGACAAACCTCCAAGAACTCTATCTCACAGAGTGCGACAGTCTGCAAGCACTTCCAGATTCCTTTGGGTGTTTGACAAACTTCCAAAAACTCAATCGCTCATGGTGCGAGAGTCTGCAAGCACTTCCAGATTCATTTGGGTGTTTGAAAAACCTCCAAACACTCGATCTCTCATTTTGCAACAGTCTCCAAGCACTTCCAGATTCGTTTGGGTGTTTGACAAACCTCCAAAAACTCAATCTCTTAGACTGCGAGAGTCTGCAAGCACTTCCAGATTCCTTTGGGTGTTTGACAAACCTCCAAAACCTCGATCTAACACGTTGCGAGAGTCTGCAAGCACTTCCAGATTCCTTTGGGTGTTTGACAAACCTCCAAAACCTCGATCTCTCAGGCTGCGCGTGTCTGCAAGCACTTCCAGATTCCTTTGGCTGTTTGACAAACCTCCAAAAACTCAGTTTCTCATCGTGCAGCAGTTTGCAAGCACTTCCAGATTACTTTGGGTGTTTGACAAACCTCTAAGACCTCTATCTCGGCTATTGCACGAGTCTACAAGCACTTCCAGATTCCCTTGGGTGTTTGACAAACCTCAAATACATGAATCTCATACGGTGTGACAGTCTGCAAGCTCTTCCAGATTCCCTTGGGTGTTTGACAAACCTCAAATACATGGATCTCAGATATTGTGGCAATCTGCAAGCTCTCCCAATTCCCTCCAGTTCTTAAAAAATCTCCGAGATCTCTATCTACTAGGGTGAGGCAGTCAGAAAGCATTTAACAAACCATTCTTTCTGGTGCTCGACAAACCTCCATATATCAGAGTGTATACGTCTGCAAGTGCGTACAAATCTCCAAAATGCCGATTTCTGAGAGTGTGGCACTCTTCAAGCGCTTACACAGTCCTTTCGGTGCTCGACAAACCTCCAGGAGCTTCAGGAATTTAATTCGACTTGAATACACAAGGCTGTGTGGGGAAAATAAATATTCGACTTAAATTATGGTTATTGTCCCGGCCAACAATGTAACTTCATCATAAGTTGCAATGATCAGGTGAGAACTGCCAGTGAGATTTAGTGTTTGTTTGTACTCTACTAAGAGGGGCATTGTAATCTTAAAAAACATATTCCAACAAATATGTTGAACCTGGATAGGATATTTCTTGTAAAAATAGTATGAGTTTCTCTAAATCAATGACCTTTAGTGCTACTACTTCCAACCATTTGATGAAGTAGTCAATTTTTGTCAATAAATAAGAGTTCTCCATGGTATGTTTTGGATTTCTGGGACCAATAAAATCCAATTCCCATTTGGTAAAAGGGCTTCTAATCAAAATGGTCCTCGCGAGCATAACTACTCTTTTGTTTTTTTTCTAGAGGACTTACGACAAGGTAGACATTTCCTTGTAAATGTATGCACATATGTGAATAAAGAAGGGCAATAAAATATTTCTCTAATGTTTCTATGTATGGTTACCATTAGAGAAAGAGTGCCACCACATACACCTTCATGCACTTCAATATCTCAACAAATTTTGAATGATTTAGAGATATTAACAACATACCCTCAAAATTTCTTTGGGGTAAGATTCTAGAAATCAATACATAATGATTTGATTTCAACTTTAAATATCTCCTTTCTTTCCTTTCATTCAAATAGGAAATTGGTTAAACTTTAAGTAGAAAATGATGTTTTTAAGTTATTTAGTTCTTGAAACTATGGAATATTTGTTAGAGGATTCTTTATTCAAAATAAGTGAATCTATGTTTACTGGTTGAATTGTGCTTCATTTCCACCAACCAACATATGTTGAATTGTGCTTCATTTCCACCAACCAACATATATAAACCTTGTCGCTTCACAAATTTTAATGGTTTTATTTCTATATCATATTCTTGCAATTTTTCCAACTAATTAGTCCATCTACCTTCTTTCAGTTGTTGAGATAAGATCATTTTCATGGGCTGATATGACAGATAGACAATTGCATGCAATGACAATGTGTGTGTTCTGAAATAAGTAACAACTTTCATGAGGGAACGTGCTTGTTTTTCCATAGATGAATATTTTAATTCATGTTCTTGCAAACCTTATAAAAGAAATGGGATGTTGTTCCTTCCTACCTCAACTTCAAGTTAATATAACATCAATAGTTTCATTTGAAGACAAGGAATATAAAATGAAATCTTTTTCAATGTCAAGTTTGACCACAGTTGAAGCAATGAAATGGCTAATTTTATATTTGAGAAAAAAATTGTGAATCAAGAGTCTATTTAGACACTCGATCTTTATTCAACAATTTATTCATTGACATCACAATCGAGGAATAATTGGAAAAATTATTTGAATAAAATTTATCTTACCAAAAAGATTATAAGGCTTTAAAACTTGTTAGTGGTTTTAATTCAATCAAACCTTGGACATGCTCTAAATGTATGTAAAACCCTTCTTTTCTTACAATGTGGCGTAGTAATTTTTCTTCCAAACCTAAAAATTAGATTTATTTTGTGATTAATTTTTTTTTATATAATCTGCATCATTGAAAAACTCCTCTATGGTGTCTTAAAGGAGCTTCTCTTAATTTTCAAATAAATTTTTATGTTATCAATGTAATCTTGTATTCTTTCATTTTCCTTTTTCTCAAAAGGAAAAAATTTCTATTGTTCACAACGTACCTTAGTGAAACTTCCATTTTTATCTGGTAGCATCATACAACTTCCATTGTTCATTAAATATCCATAAAGGAGACAAATCCATTCTCATCCTAATACACACCATATGCTATAGGTAAGTCCACCACAATGATGGTGAGTAGAGTTTTGATATGTTATGCAGAGCTTACCCATGCACAAAAATCTTTAGTTTCTTAAGGGTGAAAGCATGGAGTTGGGTTACACTTTTTGGTGAAAGAGGGCATGTTTAGGTGGAAAAATCAATGGCTCAATCAAGATGTAATGCTCGATTGAGCTTTAGGGATCGATTGAGCCCTTTTTTTAATATATACCGGTCTCGCAGTCTGTGCACGCTATTTGCACAAATCGCGGGAGCTCCACTGAGAGTTTAAGAGTATCTCGACCGAGGTTATAGGAGCTCGATCGAGCAACGGGGCAATCAAAACAATCTCACCAACCACCCCACCAACATTGCAAAGGCTCAAACGAAGGTAGGTACTCTATCATTTGTCTTTGTTTTTTTATTTTTTCGCAAAATGTAACAAATTAATTTAAAGAAAAAACAACCATGTACAAAAACCATAAAACCAAATTAATTAAGAAAAAAACAACCATACAAAAACTACTAAAACCACAAAAACACCTTTGAAAAAGCTTATAAAATCACAAAACCAAAAAAAAAATCCTTCAAAACAACTTAGAAAAGCACAAAACCAACCTAGAAAATCATAAAAAAAAACTCTTCAAAAATATCTAGAAATCACTTTGAAACCACAAAAAAACTATAATTTAGGTTTTAAATTTGTTTTTTTTTTGAATGGTAATTTAAACATGTTTTCTAATTATTTTAGGTTTTAAAGTTTTTCTTTAGGAATTTTGTGATTTTTTTTTTAATTATTTGTTATTTAAAATGCATTTTAAATTTCTAACAAATTTGACAAAAAATATACCCCAAAAAATCCAAAACATAAGACAATGAAACTATAACCAATAAATAAGTAAATTAGGAACTGAAGATTGACATGATGAATGTGATTGCTCATAATGAACCTTTATTTATAAAATAAAATAAAAAAATTACTTTATTTTAAATTTAAATTAATTTATATTTTAAACAACTTTTTAATAATAAATATAGTGTGATTCTAGTTGTAAATTTTTTTTTTCTCTCTCTCTCTCTCTCTCTCTATATATATATATATATATATATATATATAATATGTCACTGTATATATAATTATACCATTTTACATAATATATATAACTATATAACATATTTAATTATTATTTAACTATAACATCACATAATTATATATTATAATTTTATATATAAAATATATAACATAACATAATTTTACAACTATTTAACACACACACACACATATAATTCATAACATAATTACTATATAATTATATATATTTAACGAAATTATAACTTATATAACATCTCTCACACATATATAATTTATAACATAACATAGTTCTATAACTATTTAATTCATAACGTAAAGTTATAACATAGAACTTTATAATTATTTATGTATAACATAAAATTATTTAACACATACATATAACATAACAGGTAACATAATATAATTATCTCATAACTATATAATTATTTAAATATAACTATATATATTTAACTAGATTATAAGTTTATAACATATCACATAGTTAAATATATTATAGTTCTATATATATTGTTTATAACATAACTTATTAATTAACATTTAAAACATAACATAAAATTAGTGAACATAACATAATTTTATAATTATTTAACATAGTATATATATAGATATAACATAGCAAGTAGCATAACTATAACTACAACTCTTATATATATATATATATATATATATATATATATATATATATATATATATTTCAACAATGCATCATTGAAAGATACATTAAATCCATCATAAAAAGTGTATTTGGTCTAGTAAATAGAAGCATTTACACTCAAGTTTCTAATTTGTACCATATTGTTTCATTATGTAGTGTGTTGTACAAGAAATATTGTTTTCATGTGCTTGCACCTAGTACATGTCATGTGTCAAAGTCAAACATGAAGAACATAAAGTCTATTGTAGTATTTGATTGACATGACATTTTATCAGTTTTGTAAATAGGTTTATTTCAATTTTTTACATATATATTTACATATTTATGGACTATGAGTAAAATGCATTATTTAGAAATGAGAAAAAGTGTGAGGGTAGATTTTATCACTTCTGTCGATTGTGTTTACATGGAACTCAATGTACTTTGGTTGTAAAATTATCTGAAAAATGGACTCTAAGTTTTAGGACTTCAGGCAAGATTATTATGCTTGAGTTTAGAAATGGTTTTTTTATCGACATTTTTTTCTTAGATTAGTTTATATGTATTATATGTAACATGCTAAGGCATCCCATATACATGCCCCAACTACAGGCCGTCATAGTGTGAGAGGTTATGTTATAGTGGTCGGGCTCGTGATAGATCAGGTAGCCCACTAAGAGTTCATGTTCCCATCGTAGATCTTGCCTCCAACCCCAGTCAGATTGTTAGAGGTAGCGTTTCTGTCTTTGTTTATGACCATGCTACATCCAATGGACCTTCTTCACCTATTTGAGGTACACCTCTTCCATTTTAAATCCTCTTTAAACTTTATGTGTTTATGTCTTGAAATTGTTTTTAATTTTTTAAATTGTCTTCAACTGATGTGTTTGAATTTAATGTATATGTTATTATTATTCTAGTTTGTCAATTATATAAATGTTAAATTATTTTTATGATTTACAGGTCCTCAACAGGTTGAAGCTGAGGATCAGAGTGCAAGATCGATCCCTTAGTGGGATGATGCCACATCTTAGATCACATTAGAGGATGTTACGACACGTCATACACAGATCACAATAGAGATAAATAATATCCCTGCCAATTCACTGACTCTTCTTGCATTGTATTTGATGCTAGATAACATGACTAGGTGAATCGAGACATACCAGAGGTCGGGCCCACATAGCCACATATTACAGTTCATACATAGGGTTAGGAGGCATGAGGTTAGAGGCCCAGATTCTTGGGAGGTGGTGCAAGAGGCCACCAAAGACATTGATGTTCATGGGGAGTTGTTCAACATCCCTTCGAATATCCTTGCTAGATGTAAAGGTCTGATCCCACTGAAATATTTTTGTGATGTTCATGAAGCCCCTTTTATGTATGATAGATTCATAGGAGCTTGGGGCAAGTTCCCCAACCATGACCAGGTCACCATTTATTTTTCTAAGCATTTATATGCAAAGTTTGTGATACATATGAGCCTGGATTACACTAATATTGAATCTCATTTTTATGGTATCGACATGGGACGTATCTATGAGCGCGAGGGGGATCGTAGGGGCCCTAGGCATGTACCACCACGTTTGATATTCTTGCCACTACTGTCTCGGATCTCGGTACTACTTGGAGAGCTAGAGTTGTCACAGCTAGATGGTGAGACGTGGGAGACTATTGCAGATGACACGTAAGCTTCATTGTCTAGTGTGCGTGTTTCATTGCATGGAGAGATTAGGAGACCACCACCACTGCCTTGTGACCGACCAACGCCCTTATATGATGATGCATGTTCCATGAGTTTACCATTCGATCAAGTTTTGACACTTACATGTATGTATCATGATGTCATTCATGAGACTTGAAGGGTGTATGGCCTGTGTGACATAGACCAAGTACATATATATACGAAAAATTTGACTCTTATTGTCAAATTATGCATAATTATTTATATTAAAATTTCTAGTTTGTATTAGATTGCATAATTTATATTAATAAGTTCATGATAATATGTAGATACATCCCAACTACATGGTTGAGCTTACAAGGTCATCCAAAGGGGTGGTTGATCAGCCAGGGCATCCTCGACTAGAGCACATTTCCATGGATTCTCCTCCACCTCCACCTCCACCTTATATGTTCACTAATGTAGAGGAGAGTCACTATGTACAACCACATGGACCAATAGTTGAGGTAAACTTATTTATTCCTATATTTCAACATTTTCTTTTTTCAAGTTACATAAATATGCTAATTAATTTGTAGACTAATTATAATTTGTCATTGTCATTATCTACACAAGCCCATATGTAGAGTGTCATTGATGCCACTGTTATGTGGAAACATGAGTGGGATGTTGGGTTTAGAGGCATTGATGATGCAAGTCCATCAATGCAGGCCCCATTCATTGAGCCACTGGTAGGGGAGAATTAGACCTATATTCATGATCATACCCCCATCCTATCGGACTTGCATTTGGACTCGACTGAGGTTAGTAGATTCATGTATATATGTAATTAAAAATGTGGCCCAATATAATTTATTTACATATTGTTTATTTTATACAAATAACTATCTAATTAGTTTAAATTTGAATGTGTTATATTCCAGTACCATCTTATGGACACTTACCTTGTGCGACAGGACCCACATAGGAGTTTTGATGGTACTTAGAGTGTCATAGTTTGTATATTTTCAGGATAATTTCATAGGGCATATTCACATGTGTGATACAAAATTTGTATATTTTCATACATGGAAAGTTTATGGATGTACATCATCAACATTATTTTAGTTTATGGATACTCATTATTTCAGTTTATGGATGTTCATGTGATATTTGTAATTTTTATATATTTTCATATGGATAGTTTATTGATATGTATTCACTATTTCAATTTATGGATTTGTACTAATATTGTTTATGGATGCTCATTAGTTTTTGAAGTTTAAATGGATCTGTTAAAATTATTTTGCTAGTCTAATCATTTTTGTATATACTATAACTTTTATTAGTAAAATATATGTTCAATTTTGATTTCTAGTTTCACAAACTAAGAAAACAAGTACAATCTTAAAATTTATGATGTTAGTCACCTTTATACTTAAAATAAACTAAAATATATCATGTATCAATTTAATGTTGAACATGGAAATAATTCTAATCATGCTTCATATTCTATAATCTTATATAATGTTATCAACTTTCCTAAATTTACAAGTAGTTATCCAAGTGTTTCAATCAATTCCTTATGATGGAAATTCAAGTTTTATTCAATTTTTAAATACTCAAATATGACGGAAATTTCTCTTCTTCCCTCTCTCCCCCTTCCATATATATCTTTATCTCCTTTTGTCTCTCCTTCTTCATATATCTATATCACCCCACAAACATACACATTGTTTCTCCATATCTATCTATATCTCCCTCCCTCTCCCGCTGTCCCTCCTCTCTTCCCCTTCTCTCCCTTGTCTCTCCTTTTATCTCTATTACCCTTCTCTCCCTCTACCTCACCTTCTATCTCTCTTCCCTCCTACTCTCCTCTCTCCCTCTCTCTCAACCCCCCTTGTCATTCTCTCTCTCTCTCCATCTCCCTTGCCACTCCCTCTCTCTCTCCACCTTTCTCTCTCTATATGTCTTTCTTCTTACCTCCCTCTCTCTCCCCCTCCAATTCCATCAATCTCTCTCCCTCCCTCTCAAGTCATCTCTCTCTTCCTTTCTCTCCCACCTCCCTATGTCTCTCCCCTAGGTCACTCACTCACTCACTCTCTTTCTCTCTCTATATTTCTTGAAATTCTTCCTTCACTATATTTTCCTCCAACTCCATCTCTCGAGCTCCCTCTCTTTCTCAAAGACTCTCTACTCCTCTCCGTCTCTCCATCTTCGTGTCCCTCTTTCTCTCTCTTACCTTTCCCTCCCACTCTCTCTCACTCTATACTTCACAAATTTAAAAATACTTTGACAATTGATATCTATATATATCATTTTGATGTTTTGTGGCAATTTTTATTTTATTTTATATAATACATATTTAAAATGCAAGGTTTCAAATGTGTGTTGTACATTCACCTGGTGCGAAAATGATAATTTTCCATGGAAATATTATCTAAATTTTCCAAACTATTAATGTTCCAAATACCTCCATCAAAGATACATAAAGCACTTCATGTCTTCCAATTGAAATTGTTTAGGTTTTATTAAGTTAATCTACTTTTCAACTTATTAATTGTTTTTGGATTTTTATGCTGAAGCTAAACAAAGCTAATTACGAAAGCATGAAATGATATAAAGGAGATCCTATTTTATCAACTTAAAAGGTGAAATGTGCTTGAGTTCAGATGTTGAGAAAGACTGTCACTCTTATCTATTGCAACTTCATTCAATGCAAAATTAAAGAAGAAACAAGATTGCTAAGCTATGAAATAACTAAACTATGAATGAAATGACATGACTGAGTTATACTGGGTATAAAGCAAACGAGATAATTGAGTTATGCTAGATGTAAAGCAAAAGAGATTATTGAGTTATGATAGGTATAAAGCAAATGAGATTACTGATACAGAGATCAATCAAGTGAACCTAGTCGCGAACTCTGTTGAATTGCATCCTAAAAATATAAAAACAAAGCATCCATAAATTAAATCTATGAAATAAAAGAAAATCTAATTGCAGTAAATCAAATACCTGATCTACACTCAGGGGCCCTCCACGAGGTAGTTAGTAGCTTTAATCAACAACACATAAAATGTATGAACCAAGATCTTTGCATTAATTGGAAAAGAGTTTCAATAGGATGCTTCAAAATTACATAGAGTGGAGCACCCTTAACACAGAGTTGTCATTGTTTTTATAGAGTCTTTAATTAAAAACATGAGAAATTCAAGCCTACAAGTCTTCTCTACAATCCTTATCAAAACCAAATCATATCGCTTATTTGTCAATTTTCTATTGAAAAAGCAAATTGATAATGTCTCTTGAAACTCAGACTTTATTCCCACACGTTATCTTGCGGTTGACTATCATGGTTGACCCTGTCGTAGTGAGAATATATTAATGGATTCACTCGAGTAAATAGGAAGAAATCCATGAGAGGATCATTCCCTATCTACCCATATTCTCCGTTTCTGAGCTGGCACACTAGAACCTTGTCAACAATGGAAGTAGCTGCGGATTTGTGGATTACCTGCATAATCAGGTCAATTATGTAGTTGCATGTAAACTTTAATGAAACAATAAGTCATATTGACAAAATATGAAAAAGAGGACATATGAATGCTTACCTTAATAAAAACTTATATTTATTGCATTTATCTGGATGATAACGATAGGAAAAAGGAAGTAACATGGACAAAAATGGTGTCAAGTAAAGCAGTTATTGGACTCTACAGTGTGCCAATGCGTGCTAAGGAGTGTTATGGAGTGCCAGAAAAACATAAGGGAGCACTAGGCACTACAAGAAGAAAGGACATTGGTGAGGGGAAAAAAATGTCACCATAAGCTCCTTGGTGACGGTCAAAGGAGCCTTCGTCACAAAAAACTGAATGTCACCAAAGGTGGTGTTGCCAAAAGTATAGGTGTTGTAGTGACATTCAAAGTCCATCACTAACAATGATTTATAATGATGGATAGCGACCATCACCATTTCATATGAGCAATGGTGACAGACCATAGCCTTTGTCACCAAAAACAGAACATCACCAAAGGTGGCGTTACCAAAAGTATAGGTGTTGTAGTGACATTCAAATCTGTCACCAATAATGATTTATAATGAAGAATAATCACCATCATCATTTCATATGAGCAATGTTGATGGACCATAGCCTCGGTCACCAAAGGTGGCTTTGCCAAAAGTATAGGTGTTATGGTGACATTCAAGGTCCATCATGAATATTGATTATAATGACAGATAGTGACCGTCACTATTTCATATGAACAACAATGATTTATTGTGATGGATATTTCATGGTCGTCACTATTGGTGCATATATATGGTGACGTTCATTGACCGTCACCAAAAGCCGCATTGCCAGAAGTATAGGTGTTGTGGTGACATTCAAGGTACGTCACGAATAATGACTATAATGACAGACAATGATTGTTACCATTTAATATCAACAACAATGATTTATCGTTATGGACCTTTGAGGGTTGTAACTATTGATGTGTATATATGATGGCATTCATTGACAATCACTATTTCATATTTTTGGTGAGGGTTGAAAAATGTCACCAAAGCTCATTGGTGATGGTCAAAAGAAACTCTGTCACCAAAAATTGATCATGGCCATTCCATAAGGTTGTTAGGGCACGATGGAATCGAACCACCAACTAGCTACTTGTAAAGCAGGTGCTCTTCCATTGAGCTAGCACCCTTTAAATAATTATACTTTTAAAAATTAGACCCTGAAATTTCATAAATTGTAAATTCTACAACTTTCAATAAATTAAAGTCTTGGAAATATTTTACTAAACAAGAAAAGCAGCATCGAAGTTGCAGGTCCCTATTTGATGATTATGGAAGTTATGAAAAGTGGGTGGAGGGAAAAATAGTTATGTATAAGAGAATACATATGTTTAGTTGAATACTCAATTAGAAGTGAAACACTGAAGACATATATAACCTATAAATGACCTATAACTAGCAAATGCACCAAATATTGCAAAGGAAATGTCCTAAGTGGATAGCATATGGAAGAAGAGAATTGATGAAAGCAAATGCAATATGTTATAGGTTAAGTGAAAAAAAATCTCAATGTTGTTGTTGTTTGGTGTTTAGATATTTGAATAATATCTCAACTTTTGTGAAAATGTAACATGGATCTCCGGAAAACATGAATGACATATGATTAAAAAAAAATTATATATATATATATATATATATATATCCCCTTTACATAAACCAACATGCAATTTGGAATTTCACAAGTCTGCACCCAAAACATGACAAGAACCAACAAACAAAAAAATTTGACTTGGACAAAAAGCAATAGCTTCACCTTCATTCTTGAGCTGCTTTTGTTTATTTGAATTTGTGACATTATTTATCTGACAAGGAATCAAAATCATCACTAGTATTAAATTCATCCAACACGGATTTTGGATATCCCACTAAGATTTGCATTTTTGTTGCCATGCCTGAAAACCATGGAGTTTCATGTCAATAGAAGAATAAGATGTGTGCATGTTGCTCAAGAACACATTCCTTATTAACCTTTGTTACCTGAAAAAAACCAAAGAGACAACACAATATCAACGTACACAAATCCCCTACTGAAATGTAATCATAACTTATCTAAGAAGTCCAAAAGATGTTCTTAATTAATAAGCTTTTGTATTTGGAAATACTGTTTCTTTATATTTAAAAAATATTATATTGTACAATGCTTCTATCTATTTATCCAGGCAATTATATCATAGCATATGTCACACAGTAAAAATATACTATACCTAAAGTAAAAAAGACAAATTTTCTCAAGAAAATAGATTTAGAAAAGAGCTTTGAAAACTATAAGTTTGTCATCAAAGCTTTAATTAGTTTAACAACAAACTAGTTGGAGTTTGAAAATAAAAATCATTCATAGGAAACAAACAGGACACTAGCCAAAGTCGCTATTCATACAAATAAAGCTAGAGTCACTATTGCCATTGTAGATAATTGAAATTTGGGCAGTGGTCTAACAATTAGAGCTTATTTTTCAAGAAGACTCGTCAATACCATCATTTTTTTCCACGGTCTGTTGTGTCTCTAGATCTAGATTAGATAGCTTGGCATTCTCAAGTTCTACCTTTCAAGTATTGATTTCTGGCTCACCCTTTAAAACACAATTCTACCACTCCATTCTATTTTGGTTTGTCAAGAGAATTGGCAGGACCTTCCCATCCTCTATTTTACATCATCAATAACCATCCATCAATGATATAAAGAATAACAGAAATGCAACAAAGGCCAAATATGTTCTTGTTGTATACCTATGTTCTAGGACTCATATGACCTTACTGGTGCAAAAAACTCACCCTGAAAAAATAAAATTCGCGTGGAATTTACAAAACTTTTTAAAATCAAGCTCTAAGTAAACCAATCAAAATATGAACATCTTTTTAATCAAGAAAATCTATGACTTAAAATAAAAGTGGCCTAGAATTGAATGATATATCAACCATGTCAAGTAACTAATATGGAGTGAGAAATACAAGCCATGCATATTGGATTAGTGAAATAATTGATCTGATAAAGCTCAAAATCAAACTGATGAATTACAACTGAGAAACACAAATAAATGACTTAGAACTAAGACATGAGGTTTCCCTTTCAACTCTGTCATTAAACAACTCTTCTTTATGTCGCAAACCGTTAAAAAATTCCTGATACCAGGTGGAATTGGTATTGTAACATTAACCTCTGATAGTTTGTGTCCATGACTACTTCTCAAGCTCCGCTCCATTACCAGCATTTGGGGCTAGATAAGATACATGCAAAAACCATCAACATAAAAATGAAATCTGCATCCTTCTAAAAAAATGGGACCAAAAAAAATATCCACAAATTGAAATAGACTGTAGGATACCTCATTCCTGCAACATGATTATCTTGTCATGAACAATTAAAAAATAAGTCAGGAGAAAAGTAAATTTTGCCACATTTTGACAATGAAATCTTTTGCATATTCTATGAATAATTGATGAAAAAAGTTAGCTAAAGCTTGTAAACATCAAGATTATAGTAAAACATAAAGGAACCACTCCAACACATATATAATCCTAAACATAAGTATCTATACATATAACTGTTTATTGAGGATATTGTATTTTGTGAAAATATGGAAGTCAAATCTTTGGAATAACACAATTTATGGTACCACTGTCTTACATAGTCCATTCATTCGAGTATTTACGAAGTCCATTAAAGAATTTCTTCAAAGTTCAAAGTTCAAACAATTAACATGTAACCTAAAAAAGCTTAGGTTTGAAAAGGAGATAACCCAAAGATGTAGAGTATATATCTCACATTTATATATCCTAATTTCTAGACATTGAAATGACACTTTTTAGCATACTATTGTGAATTCAGCCCAAAATGCTAGAAAACAATATTGATGGTTATTTTTCTAATATAGAAGTTTTATACATGCCTTTATTTAAACAGTTAGCTTGCAATCTCAAACATTTCTAAGGATGCACATAATACATTGCATCTTTAGTGCCGGTGTGTGAACTTGAGCCAACGAAGTCCAACATTTAACAGTTTGCCTACAATATGCACTAGTCGAATAAGTGAGCAATAATGTTGTAGGTATGTGTTATGAATATATGTATTGCAGGCCAATAAGAGTATTGTTGGAACAGTCACATCCAACCCTTCCAAGTTTGCTTATAATTTGCACTGGTATAATAGGTGAACAATAGAACTGTAGGTGTGCATTTTGCATCACTTACCTAAACCCAACACCTTTAGCATAGAAATTTCAAAGAATATGTCCAAAACTGGTAGGAAATTTGCAAAATGAAAGAGTTTTCTTGATTGTTTCTGGAAAAGACTAGACTCTTACATTGTTTAATGTAAATTCATGACACTTTTCCAAGCTTAGATGGAACAAAAAGGAACCAAACTAGAAGGTTATTTAAAGAATCCTTACTTAGCTAGGGTTTGTGGCCAATCTAAATATGTTAGATATACTTCCCAAAACAGTCACTTCCAGATCAAGAAACAATTTCCCACAACCACCCATATCAACAGAGAAATTGTTGAACACAAGTTAGGGAAAATTTGGCCAAAAAAAAAAAGGTCAGAAACGTGATTGACATCCTTAAATGTTTAAAAATGTGCAACTTGAAAAACAATTATTCCAGAGTAAGTTTGAGAACACGATATAAATGGAACATGATTGGA
This sequence comes from Pinus tabuliformis, assembly GCA_031772625.1. Classification (NCBI taxonomy): domain Eukaryota; kingdom Viridiplantae; phylum Streptophyta; class Pinopsida; order Pinales; family Pinaceae; genus Pinus; species Pinus tabuliformis. The sequence continues at coordinate 101,696,223 of CM062814.1, forward strand.
ATACAAATATGCCTTGAGAATACGATATAAATGGATACAGATCCAAACACATAAACATGATTGAAATACAATTTTTCCTAAAGGTTTGATGTAATTCTGCGCTCTGATACAATTTTTGATATGGACCTCTAGAAGGCACTAGCTTTATATGCTATGTAGACCCTTGAAGTTATCATAACCTTATCCTTGTCATACCATATTATTATGGCCTTACTGGTGTCTTCTCCCATGATCAAAGACTCAATATCTAAGCATATCTTTCTCCTTATTTATTTATGTAATTAAAAATAATAATGATAACTATAGAACTATTACCTGCACTAATAAAAGAATAACAATTGAAACACTGGTTCTAGGCTTCTAACTCAGTGGGTAGCGGCTAGCCACAATTGGTTCACCATGAAGCCTCTACACCCACTGCATTACTATTAGATCTCTTACAACAAACAAAACAAGGAAATTATTACAATCTGATCTCTTACCATGGAATAATTGTTTCACAGAGGTTGCCTCCACAACACCAACACCACAATGCCAACAACATTGACCTCCACTCTATGTCGTTCTAGTTGTTGCTATAACTATGATATGTGCCCAAACTTCCTTACTTTTCATCCAACCCAATTGGATAGGGTGGCCATGCCCAATGTTGGTCTTCTTGTATTATAAAAGGTATATAATATCCTTGGGAATTTGCATAATTAAATTATCCAAAAAACTCATATTTGTTAGTTCCATTGTGCATATATTATGGAATTCAAATTCTAAAGAATTTGTTAAACTTGAAAAGTCATATCAAGTGAATTTACGAAGTTATATTGTGTAATGTTTCACTTGTTTGGATGAGTAAACAGAAGAGTTCTCCAGGGAAAACGATGATGCGAGTGAGATATTTTAAGCTTACACAACAAACAAATTTATTGTAGATTTTACTCATGGAGAAAAACCACCAATCTCAGAGGAATGTTCAATTCATGTAAAAATTACATATTTCTATTAATAGTTCAAGACATCAAAGCAAACAGGTAATATTTCTATTAACAGGTAAAACAAGTACATACTTTTATGAATAGGTAAAACAAACATGATTATAATGGTGCCGAGATTGAAAATCAATCTTTGTATTTTGTTTGCAGCTTCATTAATCTTTGACAAAGAAGTGATTTCTCTGTTTTTTTCCCAAGTTTCCAAGAAAGAAAATAAGCATTTCTAATGTAGACTTCACTTCTAGACTGTCATAGCCAAACTCCTTTTCTTGGATCTGTAAGCCCCTCTGCATGAGGGGGTCGACTTTATCATCCTTACCCAAAGCATGTTGTATCAAATCTAAACAATCACAAGCCTCTCTTGTAAAGAAAAGAAGTTTCAAGAAATAAGCTCATAATCAAACAAAAATATGGACTTTGTAACCTAGAGTGTGGATCTCATGACATAGAATTGAAAAGACATATGTAAATTACCAAGAAGAAAACACAACTCACCAACTGCAGGACTTTTTTTATCAAAGGATGCTTCATGTATCCTCAAGGCTTCCTGAGATAAATCCTCTACTTCCCTATGCCTCCCTAGATGATATAAAGTTGTTGCAAGACTCAGCATAGGAAATGAAATCTCTGGAGCATTAGGAACCAAGCTAGCTGAAATTATTCTTAGACTCTTCCTAAGAATATATTTGGACTCTCAAATTTTCTCAATAAAGCATAAGATGTTGTTGGGTTCTGAAGGGGCACTTCCAAAGAAGGATGATCCCTTCCAAGGGCTTCCTCCTTTACAAGTAAGTTCTACTCCCACAGTAGTTGGGATTCCTCTTCTCTGTAAATGGGTAGAAGATAATGAGCACATCATAAAGGAACAATAACATAAAATTGACTCATGCAATCTAACATTCCTCGATAGATTTTCTTTACCAACAATATCAAAGATCACCCCAAATATGATCAATTTGAAGGGTCATGGAGAAAATTTCAGAGCAAGTTGTCAATGCCCTTCCTCGTGTGGATGCAAAACACCAAGGTGTTGATAGCGCTACCACTAAGTCTATTTAGTTTGAACATATTTTGACCAAGTCTAGTTTTCAGTGTTGCGAACATTGACATCAAGATAAAATCGGCAAGGGTCTGAAAAAATAAATAAATAAATTAATTAATTAATTAAAAAATAAAATAAAAATAAAAATAAATCGTAAAAATCAACAAAATTAAGATACCATAAAAATATCTTTAAAAATCAGCAAACATCGGCTAGGCCAAAAAATCATGATTTCGAGATAAAATCTGGATGTTGTCGAGATGTTCGCAACACTGGTTTTCAGCAAGAGAAACCTACTCTAATATGGGGAAATAATCAGAGTACTATCCATGTTATCAGGCAGCCAGTAGAGCATCAACTTCCCAAACCTGTAGAATTCCATATGCATTACATCGAACAGTTGATTAATGATAGAATTATTGATTTGCAGTATTGTCACATATTGAGATGCAGGTTGCTAACATCTTCACTAACCCTTGACAAAGTCTCATTATGTTCAATTTCATACCTTGCTTGGGGTGAAGGAAATTGTCCCTAAGGTGGGGGTAATCTCACTCCTCTCTGATTTTTTTGTTCTGAACACTTTGCTTATGGTACCTATCATGACCTTGTAGCCAGGAGCCATTTTGAGATTTAATGTATTTTCCCTATGTCCCTAAGTTGCACTTATGATGGCGCATTGGTGTACATACATCATGTAGTTAAGTTTATTTAGATTACAATGTCTAATCTTGTGCATATTTGACTTATCACTGATTGGTAGATGAACAAGCCAACCACTTATATTTAATTCCACGCCCCTCTCACTATATTATAAATATAGATGATATCTTGTAATTAAACACAAGACATATATTCTTTCTGTTAGTTCTGCATTTTCTGTTATTATTCTATTTCATAGGAATTGAAACATTATGACTGCCATTGTATCACAATAGTGGAGATGTTTCAGATTCATTTTATCATGATCTAGAGAGGTATGCTCCAAGAAATTAATTAATTTTTTCAAGTATCTTTCCATTTTCAATCCTTTTGAAACCTTGTGCTAAGACCAGAGACAACCAAAAATATAATTGTTTGCAAATATTAAAAAATTGGTAGTGCCAAGTTCTAACCTGTACCATTTAAGAGTTCATTTACTACCATTTTGATTTCCCACATAAAGCAGTCAATAAACATTGCAGTGAAAGTGAACTTGAGAAGTAGCTTTCTACTAGTATTCGCGCATGATTTCTAAGGAACACTAGAAGGGAGCTTCTTCTTAATGATGTTGCTTGGTTAAACCTTTGTGTCATTCCTTCTATTGTTCAAGGGATCCCTTTATCCTCTGCTTCCTATATCAACCATCAATCATATACTTCCATCATGCCCTTCGTCGATTTGACCCAGTGCTCAAAATTTATCTTCAAAAACAATCATTCTTTTCTCATTTCATGTCAACTGATGTAGGACACGTCATTGCCTACCTTTTGACAAGTCTCTTCCTATCGACTTCAACACTCTATCTAGGAGTCAGATCTAGAGACATATCAGTGCCTTGGAACTTGTAGAAATTGGTGGCAGGTTACTTTATGTTTGATCAGGGGTTTTCATTATTGGCTCACGGTTGAATGATTCTACAAGTGTTCAATGACAACATCATTATTCACACTCACTAGATTGTAATACGCATCTTGAATACCATCATCATTATCGGTGGAAATCCTCGTGTCTGTTAATAGTTTTCATTATTGACTGGTAATAAGATGATTTCGTACATGTTTTACCTCAACGCCTTTATTCACATGTGCCGAAATATGCTGTTAAGATGAAACGACGATCAAGACCTTAGGTAGAGGCTTACATCACTCAGCCTTGTTTCCTCTCCCAAGCCACGTATATTGTTTTTCAGAGACTGCCCGTCAAGATGATCCTATTATTACACAAGTTCCAAATTTTGCTTATCGGTGGACACGATTGTCATACCTCTTTGTTGAGAAATCAATCTGACATAGATACTAAGCATGGGAATGCCTGACTCGGGACATGATTTTAGATTTTAACATGTGTGGTAGTATCAGGTTTCTCATAGTCCCAAAGCTTCGATCCCCTCTTTCTATTTTCAGACACGATAATTCTAAAGTATTTCAGCCATCATATTTGTATTTGATCTCACACTTTAGGGAGCATCTCTTATATAGGAAAATGACCTCCTCATCATCTAAAAGGAGAAATACAGTATGACTGAAATATTGACCAAGTTCACAGTCCTATTTGCTAGGGTAGCGCTCCCCAGGAACTAGAAAGAAGAGTTATAACGCTCCTCAGGTATGAATCGTAAGCATTAGTCCCTAGGATAATTCTTTGTGTTGCCTTAGGGGTAGAATTAGTCAACTTTGGTGAGTTTTCGGAGGTCAAAAGAGTGGATTGACTAAATAATATCCCATGTTTTAATCATATGTCAGCCTGAAAAGCAGGAAACATCCATCTTTGACCTGTTTGAGGATATTTGTATTCCTACTAGAGTCTAATAGAAAGGGAAAGAGAAATAAAGCAAGGAAACATCCTAGCTTTTGCCAATGAGAACTCATGAGAGAGTTGGAAAGGATTAGCCCCTCATTCTATATATTGGAGGCTTGGGGCATTGTGAAAGAGGTCGAAAGCTTGAAGGATTGCCTACTTATTGTCAAAACTTTGCATGAGACATATTGGTTTACCAAGAAGTTAAGAAAGGAGAGTGAGAGAGGAGTTGGAGGAGTAAAGGAAGCTTGATTCATCAAATAGTTGTAATCATCCTTTCCTATTATTAATATAAAATTGCATTGTATTGTCTACTCTATGGTGTTTATGTTGTGATTCAGTTACATGTTGATAATGTCATAGTTTATGAGTAGCTTAGATGCATGTCGTTCGATATCCTTATGTATTATTGTTTTGATTATCAAGGTTATATGTTGTAGTATTACTTCTTATGTTTTGTATATGTAGATGTTGATATAGGAGCTAGTAGAGAGGTCTTTTGCTCTTCTATATTGGGTTTTCCAGCAAGACTGTAGCAAGATCTGAGGTAATCTCTTCCCTCATGCTTTGATTATCATATCATTGTTATGGATACGTACATGTCCCTTTGTGCCAACTGCAGCTAATATGATCTATTTTCAAAATATCTCGAAAAGATCCTTGAGGGTATTCCAACCACAACCACCCTTGCATTAATCCCTACAGCACCTTCCATAACTGCTTCGGGTGAGACTGCGACCTTCTTGTAGGTCGTTGCCAAAAGGGCCAATGGTTGTGTTTTGTTGGTGTGCAATACACTTTGAACCTAAGTACAAGCCCCTTGAGCCAACAAATGGTTCTGTTGCTGAGACCGGATCTGTTTGAGGGATACATTTTTGCATCCATCGAAGAAGGAAATCCATGAGTGGGTTGAGCAGAAAGAGCGAGAATTCGTAGTACAGGAAAACAGGAATCTACGTTTGTCTACTAAGGCCTGGTTGCAGAAGTATCTCTTTACATAACAACACAAGATCATCTTCGCGACGTTTCCTAATGAACTATATGAATGGGTATCAAGGTTGACCGAGCATAAGACTTGTTTCAAGAATGAAGAGGCTACCACTTGGAGCCCTGAGTTGATACATCTCAAGAATACTAACAATAGTATCTCAAGAGCGGTTGATTTTTGGATTGACAGTATCTTGGGAGGATTTATCACTGAATTTGCAATAAACATGATTGTATCTTACAATGAAGTTGAGCGAATATCAATGGTCTACGAGGTAAGTACCTGATTTTTTCAAAGCTATGGATTAAAATTCTTTTGTGTGAAAAGGGCATACTACATATGCAGTTAGATTAATGTTCGGATGAAGAGGGAATAAGTATGAACAAAGACCTAGGTCTACACGAAGTGGAAAGAGATACATATTAGATCATTAGAACTTTATTGAGACTTACTATGGTCCCTTGTTAGGTGGATCTGAAAGTGAAGAAGAAGGATGTAACCCCACAACCCCGTAGAACTCCCCCTCCCAACTTAAAGGTACATTTAATCTAGGAGTTGAGAAGAGTCATGGCATCATTGGGTTTCCCCATCCCTCTACTCCCCTCACCCCTCATCCCCCTCCCCATAATTCCCCTCCACGCCCTACCCCTCCCCCTAACCCCCCAAGAAGAAAAACGGGCAATGACATTAACCTACCTATCTTTAGAGGACTAGGATGAGAGGATCCTGACTAGTTTTGGTTTGTAGCTGATGCACTATGGAAGGCAAGAAAAATCATTGCCGAAGATGTAAAAAAGGTGCATCTCATCACTACGCTACGAGAACAAGTGCTCACATGGTACATGAATTATTCTATGACTAATTAGGTTGCTTCGCTGGACATTAAGAAATAAATGGTATCATAATACAAGAAGCCGAAATCAAAATCAAAATGCATTACGGAGCTGAAGGAAGTCAAGCAGATAGCTATTGAAACTATTTGGGAGTTGGATCAATGATTCAAGACATTAATGGGAAAATTAAGCTTCAATATACTCCAATAACATCATAAAGAATTGTTTATAACTACGTTGCTGCCACATATCAAGTTACCCTTAATGTAGCAGAAGATTGTGACTCGCGCTGAAGCATTGGAAATTTTAATGAATCTAGAAGCTTTTCCGAACAAAGATACTCATGCAGGAGTACAACATATTCATAATCAGTTAGCGAATCTAACCTTGGAATTGCAAGATCTAAAGAAGGGTAAAGAAACTAGATCAGAAGTGTGGTGTACAAAATTCAAAGCAGAGGGCCATTATAAGGATCAATGCCCTGTATCTAGAGATTAATTGGCAAGTGGAGTACCTAATCCAGTAAACCCAGGATCAGGTTTGTGGTGCAATATTTGTAGATTGAGAGGCTAACATCGATATGAATATTTCTATTTATTACAGAAGTATGTGCAGACACCGAATGAGTTGTTGTGAAATTTTTGTAAGTCAGTAGGCCATGATGAAAGGAATTGTTGAAGTTATGACTTGATGATGGAGAGCACTACTGATGCTTATAAATTACAAGTTCAAGGACATGGACACGAGGAGCTAGGCTAGCATGCTGGTCGAGGAGGATTCGAAGGACAAGGACGAGGAAGAGGAGGAGGAGTTGGTTGAGGACGAGGCCAGATTATTAGTTATAACTGTGGACAAGCAGGCCACTTTACAAGAGATTGTCAGAACCCTACTATGAATTGTAGTTACTATAAATATTTTGACCACGTGATAGAATAATGTCCCATCCTTATCATGACGATGCAATAGAAAAGGAATAAAAAACCTACAACAAATATTCAAATGATGACCACTGAGCCAAGGGAAGATGAATTGCGCATCATAATAAAGGTAAGAAGAAAGTAGAAGAGATGTGGTTAAGAAAGACCGTAGAAAAGGCCCCTAGGTTCAATATTCGATAGGAAAATGAAACGTTTATGGGAGTGAAGCGAAGCTTCATGGATGATGTAGATTCAACATCTAGTGAGAAACAAAAGTTAATGCGGAAGGAGGACTACAACAAAGTGGCTACTTCGACGCAATATCTAGATCCAAGTATTTTGAAGTCATTTTTACAAAGTTGCATGAATTTGTTGAGAAATTAGAAGGATGTTGAAGGACTCCAGGAGTTGATAGACTCTTGCATTGGTAAAGAAGTACTGCAAAGTGATTTGCATGTAGTAAACAAGTTGCATTGACATACGAAGAGAATGGGGAAGGAAATGAGATTAACCTCGCAGATCGGGGAATATGATATGGAGAAGGAAATCCTAGATTTAGGATCCGATGCCAATATGTTACCTAAATTTGGGAGCTAATGGGAAGACTAAATTTGCAGTGGTCACCAATCCAGCTAAGGATGGCCAATCAATAGAAGATCCTCCTTATGGGAAGGCTACCAAACGTTGTTGTAGATATTTAAGGAGTTCTTACCGTTACAAACTTTGTAGTGATTGAGATTATAGATGATAGAAACCCCTATCTGGCACTACTTGAATTGGATTGGGCTTTTGATAAGTTGGTGATTGTTAACACCCAGGTTGTTCCCTATGACTCCCAAGGGAATACGGCCGGGGTAACCACTAACCAATCTTTGGATCACGGTTTCTAGCCAGACTGTGATCAGAGAGGGCTCTCTCTTTATGATTTGTAACTGTTTATGATAGGGTTTTAGGCTAGCTATTATGCACAGGTTTTGTTTATATTTTGGTTGAAGATTTCCTTTCAGGTCTCTGTGATGTAGTCCTCAAAGAGTTAAATATCATTGGGCAATGGAGTCTATGGCTGTAGGTGTCCAGAAACTTTGAGATGAACCGGTGAAACTTACAGGGCCATTTGGATGTTTCATAGAACAAATTTTGATTAATAACAGGAAACAGGTAAGAGAAACAAAAACAATGAAAGCATTCAAGAATTTTCACTCATTTTTTAAATGTTTCCACTGACTGGTTATGAGAAAAGACAGATGTCACAGGGGCAAACTTGAATCCCTGGGAATGTCTATCACAGCGAAAGATATAGTTTCAAAGTGCAGCAACTAAGAATTACACTTCCGTTACTGTATCTGAGGAAAACATGGATAATAGCTCAGTTTGAGTTCAGGGTAATCATGGATTAAGTCCTGGAACCATTCTTCTACTTGGCTATTAAGTGTAAAACTTCTGAACAATAAAAGAGAACAAAAGACTCGAAAACATGTAATACAGAGATTTGAGAAAACTTATTGTTTTATGAAACACTCTGGAATCCTGCAACATTCACCATTCACCACAACGCATCAAAGTACACCAAGCTTTGGAAATTCCATTCTCCTTTTGTATTATTTCTCTGAGAATCTTACAGCAAGCGAGAACTCTTCAAGGAAAATTACAACAACCCCTTAAGCTTCTGTGAGGGGCGAATATATACTTGCGATTGTTTACAAAAATATCTGAGTCCTGAGTTATCTCAGACTTAATATTCTCACCAACTTTTGAGATATTATGATCAGAAATTTATTACAGCATTGAATACAAAATAAAGGCGTTTTAATGCTCTGTCAGAAGATATTTTGGCCTTTGGGATCTGCTGAGTCGGTTGAGATACTTTGATTAAATGCTGAAGAGCCCGACTTTATGGCTTGTGCGCTGTATGGTGTGTTTGCCACCTGTGATTGTGACTGCTGCTGTGGTGAGTAAATAGCTCTGCTGAGTTGGCTCAGCATCTGTCTCTTCCTTGTAGATTTATCCATCAAAATTCTGCCTGTGCATGACTGTTCATAAACTGGAGAAAACTATCGCTACAGGTTCGGGCCTGATAAGATTACCTGTGTCAAATTCCTCCATACTTCCTGTGTGGGCAATTGATGATTTATGATTGCCCCCATAGTCTCATCTGCTTCTGTATACTTAAAGAAATTAGGTGGTGCATCAAACAGGTGATCAATTTCATTCATGATAAAAAACAGGTTATCCACCCTATCATACAAATTCTGCCCTGTTGCTGGCCCTGTTTCAGCTGAGGTACTGGGCTGTTTTGCTATTTGTGCTGCAGCATGTGCATCAACCCTTTTGATGTAATTTTCCAGGGTAAGCAGCCTTCCTACACTGCTTAATATGCTGGGGAGGCCTCTGTTTTGTAATGCCACAAATCTGTCCAGGAATTTGTTGATCTCGGTCTGCATATCCTGTGTTCTTCTCTCCAGCGTTCCAACTAGGTTTCTTAGTGTCAAGACTCTTTTAGCTACTGAAATTGTTTCAGTCCTGTTAGTAATTCCCATGGTGGCTAGTTGAGAGCTAGTTTTGTTGTTCAAAATATTGATCATTCTGCTGGCAGCATCTGGCATGTGGCCAAGGCTTGCTCTTGCTCTCTGTACCTCCCTGTTTGCCTTGGTAATGAGTGCTATTTGCTCATCCATAGTCTCAATATACTGCCACTGATTGGTGATGGATCGACCAATGTTGCCCCAGAGGACTGCTTTTAATTCTGCTGTTACTTTTTCTAGTGCAAGCTCTTTTTCTAGTTCAGCTATTCTCTTTTTTAGAGCTTTTACCTCTCTTTCCTTTGCTGCCTCATTCTGCTTGCTTTTGTCAAATCTTTCATTCACCCTAGTCAAAGACCTTTTGACTTCATCAAGCTCTTTCATTTGGGATTCAAGAACTTGGATCTCAGCTTGCAGCCTCTGCATGTCCAGACTAGGAGTCTGCTCTGTTGTTGGCGTAGTTGTTGCTGTAGATGGAGCTGTAGTTCCTGTCTGCTGAGGAGGAAGAGTAGTTGTTGGAGGAGTTTCTTCAAGATTGATTATTTCCGGAGGGGGCTGGGAAGTTTGGCCCTCTTCTCTCTGCTTTAATGCTGTCTGTAATGCTGCCTTTGCAGCTTCTGATTGTCCTAGCTGCTCCTGAGTCCGAACCAGCTCCTTGTACAGGGATATCAGTAGGTCTGTAGCATCCTTTTCCTGCCTTTGCTGGGCAACTTCGTCTGTTTGAGGATGGATGGTAGCTGGGAGCTTGATTTTCTTTCTTAAGGCCGCCATGTCTGCATCCCTTAGCTTCAAGAGTTCTTGGATACCTTTAACATCTTTAGGATCATGTCCTATTTCTATAATTACCTCTTCCAAGGACTTGATCCTGTTGTCCTTGGCTTGTGATGATGCTCTCTCCAATTCCAGCTGAGAGGCTGTATTATCAAGGCTGCTCTTCAATTTATAATTTTCCAATGTTTCATCTGCCAAGGAGGCATACACCATTTCACCAGTTTGTTTATGCAGTTCGATTTTATCCATAGGGTGTATATCTTTGGCCATAACCTCCATGTTGGTTCTTAGATAATCCGAGGTAGATTGAGGATGCAGCGTTGTGGGCATGAAGTGACTCATGATCATCTTGCCTTCACTTACATCAAAGGCAGACATGAGTCTTTGCTGATTGGTAGGAGCCAGGTTCAGCAAATGATTGTACAGCTGTACTTTAATAGGATCACTTCTTTTCTTAATGTCAATAAATTGCTGTTTGATGCTTGACTGTCCTTCTCTGTGCTGGCTGGAGGAACTGACCTCTCCTCCCATAGCTCTATCATGTTCATGTTGGAATGAACTGGTTGAAACCTCTCGGCTGGGTGGGTCCATGCCCATTGCTTGCCTCACTGCTATGTCATCCTCTGGAAAATCATTTAGTCTTTGTCTTTTCTCTCCTTGATTGATGGATGAAGTCAGGGGAGTCTCTCTATCTCTTTTCCTGGTTAAGTCCTCCTTTTGTGGGGTTTGGAGGAGCGAGGTATCAACAGTAGTCTCTGCCCTAGGAGGCACTATTGTCTGAGCCTGTTGCTCAGTGGAACTAGGAGTGTCAATCACTTTTTCTTGCTGCAAGGGCTGCTGTTCACTATATTGTACCTCTTCTTGTTGCTGCCCTTGTTCCTGCTGCTCCATTTCTTCTTGCTGCTGCACCAATGTCTCCACTTGCTCTTCTGTTAATGGAGGTGGCTGCTCCACCTGCTTCCCTTTATCTTTGCTTGCTGTTTGTGGTGTTTTCCCGGCAGCTTGCTGCTGTGTTGTTGATGTTGTAGTAGTTGCTCCAGGCCGCTTTTTGTATGAGAGGGGAACCTGTCCACAAGTTTCTAAGTCAGCTTCCTTTTGAATGTTTCTAGCTTCTCTTTCTAGAAGCTCTTCAACAGTTATTTCTTCTTCTAAGGTACCCTCTTCCCAGCTTAATGCATTGGCATACTGTTCAATCTCAGGTTGTCTCTTGTGTGCATAACTACCCAATTTGTATTTTATCCTCCTGAGGGAGACAAAATGATTGGGATCATAGGGTATCCATTCAAAACTAGTTTGCAGTCTGAGGCCTTCCAGGATAGTGTTTGCCTCTTTCCATCCCTCCTCTTTTCTATTGTATAGGAAAGGACCCAGCTGGCTCCTCACCTTTAGCTGTGACTTCTTGTTCTTGCTCTGAAAATGCAGGTAGTCTGAGTTGCCAAACTGTCTGAAATATTCCAAGGCAAAAAGCCTCATGGGGACATACCTTGGTAATCTAAAAGGTGTCAACTCACAGCCATATATTCTGATGACTGTATGGTTCTGGTAGAGGTACCAGTTACCAATGCTGTAGGATTTATTCAAATGGAGAATTCTTTTCATATCATCAGTTAGTCTAGGAGGAGGAGTACCATGTAATACTGTCATGACTGGATAAATGAATAAGTCAATAAACTCAATGTATGTGTAAGGTGATACAGAGGTACGATGGAAAACAGAAGTCCAGAACACAACTGATCTTGGATTTCCCTGGGCATTGAGTTGCTTCAAAGGAAAAGAGAATGTGGCTGGCTGATAAAACAAGAAGAGGTGGTATATGTATGAGGTGTACCTGAATAGTCTTTCCCTCTTCAAGTTCATAAACTGCTCATGGATTTTATCTGCAATGTATGTAGCATAATCATAATGCACAGCTGGGGGCTTACCAGGAGAGAATAGAGACAGCATTGCTACTATGGTTTCATCCACATCCTCCATCCCCCTGAATCCTAGGACATAACTGATTAAATCCACTAACATCCTGCCCAATTCATTTAAATATTGATACCCAATAGGAAGAGTTCTGACAGATTCAGAGCCTGGTCTTACAAACAATTGATTGATTTTGATGATCTGGTCGCTTAACAGCTTGCTCCCTTTCTTTATCAAATTCTGAATATGGAGTGGGGTCAATTGCTTAGCAGTATGGAAGTGCAGCATTTCATTTATACTCTCTGGGGTGATGTAGAACAAAATTGAGCCTGAGGGGCTAATGACAGCTCTTTGGTTTGGATCATAGCATTCCTGGCAGCTGTGTATCAATTCTGGCATAGAATTTACTTGGGGAAGGTTATAGATGGGCAAATTTGAATCCCATATTCCCAAGATGTCTGCCCCACTCAGGTGCTGGGCTTTTAACTCATTCATCATCTGGATATTGTATTTGGAGTTCATAGGGAACCAGTCCAGCATTTGATAATCCATATCTCCCAGGGCTTTCCACTCCAATTCCTGGTGAGGGGCATTGAGGGGCTTGATATTTAGAGCAATAGGAGTCTCCATGATTCTTTGAAGTTCAACAATTGTAATAAAGTGGCTTATAAAAGCACCCGCACCGAACAGAAGTGCTTTTTGTAAGAATAGTCTTGAAATTTAAGTATCAGAGGAGGAGTTTATACAGCAGCAATTGAAATACTGCTTATACTAGGAGCCAAGGCTATTGTGGGTGTCACTAGGCCCTCTTTCAGCGGGTGAATTGAGGTCAACAAGGAATTTGCCGGGAATACACAGTGAGTGATGCTTTTGAGCGAAATTGCAGGTATTAAGGCTCGGCCGATGTTTTTGGAGTTCACAGTTGCAAATATGGATGTGCAGAGGGAAATGGCCGGTGAAAATATAATTTTTATGGTCTCCTTAGCCCTCTGGGTGACTTTAATTTCAATAACAGGCATATGGAGGGCAGCAAGCGGTAAATAACTGTTAATCGACGAACAGAAGTCGCATGGGCGCGCAGGGTTGGAGCTGTGGAGGTCGCCTCGGTCAATCGAGCAGGTTGGCGAAAATTTGGACGTAAACAGGCATGCAGAGCCGAAATAGCGACAGGAGTAAAAAGTGAGAAAAAACACGGTTTTTTGGGTTAATATGGACCTTTTTACCATTTTGGCGCTTTTTAGTGATGACGTCAGCATGACGTCATTGGTGGGTCACGGTGAGGTGACGTCAGCTGACGTCGTCGGGTGACGTGGCAGTAGATTATTGGTCCAAGGGGCGATGAGGTGGCACCCACGTCAGCGGACAGGTGGACGAATGGCAGAGGTGAGTACGAGCGGACGCGACGTGGCGATGAGTTAGCGGAAAATAGGTGGCAGTTAGGACCGTAGCGGTTACGGTTAAAGCTAACTGCTACGGTTTCTCGGGGCGGTTTGGGTACGGCGCCGAAGTTGTCAGGCCCGGCTCCGAGATACCTCAGTGCTCGACACGTGGAGAGGCCCTGACGTGACGCAACGTCAGCATCTCGGGCGGTAAAGGACAGCAATGGGAGCCGCTCCGATATTGACGTGGATCGTCAGATCTTCAGGCCTTGATCCGACGGTGGGCGGAGTATGGAGGTGCTCGGGTTATATGCGGGCGGGGAACTTTAGGTTTTGTGGGTTTTTTATTGGTTTTTCGAATGATTTTTCATTTAACCAATTATGCGCTAACCCTTTGGAAATGCGCCAGAGGCGGGTTTTGACTTTGATAATTTTTTGCAAAGGATTTTTAAAGGCAAAAGAGGTTTTATAAGGATTTTCCAATGCAAATGGTGGTTTGAGGAGCAGTTTTGACTTGCAGCAAGGGGGGAATGGGATGGGACAGGTTCACCAAAGTGACCAGATGTCATTTTGGTCCCTTTTGAAGAACATATGGCTATAATGCCAAGGGGAGGGAGTATATATAAGATTTGGGGCTTTATACACCTTAGTGTTAGTATTATTAGGGGAAGGGGTAAAATAGGGGAGCTATATAGTAAAATTAGAGGTTAATATGAATGAAGGGAGCAAATGAAAGGGATTTTGCTGAGTTCATCTGAAATTGACTTGGTTTTGAGAGTAGATCAAAATGAAAAGATTTTAGACAAGAAATGTGGATTCTGAATGGACTAGAACCACCATAAAACCATGACCTCTCTTCATAAATCTCAGCTGAAAGAAAGGGAGTGTTAGTAATGGAATAAAGGGGAAGAGGGAAGTTAGTCATGCTCCTTGCTGTGATATGATGGAATTAACCACTTTTTCTATTGATAGATTTTGCCTTGGCAAAACACCTGTTGACATATGTGTAATGGTGAAAATACCCTTTCTGCAACCACAACTGCCTACCCAGTTATTTCACTAACATTTTTTATTTCTCCATAGAGGGTGCATTTGGACTTGCAAACCCTTACTTGCCTTTTCTTTTCTTTGGCTTTTTCTTTTTTCTTTTCTATCTACTTCTACCCTTATCTCTTCCAAGGTCCCAGATTAAGCTGTTGGGAACCTTTGCTTCTCTACCTAAACTACTTGTCTGCCAAGATTAAACAGTTTGGACAGACTTCTTTCTCTATTCTATAACTCAAAATTGAACACATGGCATGATCCAGATTAGACTGTTGAATCATCCACAAAATTGAAATAAGGTCCTCAATACTTGAAACACTTTACCCACCTCTTGCTTTCTAGGAAATATGGGATCTTTGTGAACTCAAAGCAGAGCATATTTGGCCTTTCTCTTTGCCAATCATGAAATATGAAACCTATTGGTATAGGTATCCAACAGTGGCTCCACATGGGGATGGTTTTTCTTTTGAAAGACCAAGAACAACAGGTCAGATTGCCTTGTTCTTTAGCTGTTCATACCAATCTTTGAAACTTGCTGCCTCAATGTGTCAAAATGGTGTGTTTCTCTTTTGAAAGACTTCTGATTCTATTTGCCTCTAGCTGGTTGATAAATCACTCAGAAAACTGTATTTTATAATCTAAAACAGAAAACAATATGTACATCTGTCTATATACAATGAATCCCTTGGATTCTGCTTATGGTGAATAGTTAAAGTAGTGCTTCAGCATCCTGCCATTGACAGGACCCTCATCCAAGTCAGTTTCAGTCAAACTTTTGAGGAAGTAGGTGTTATTACCTTGCACTGCTTGGACAGCAAATGGTCCTTTCCATAAAGAGTCAAACTTTCCATGTTTCCTTTTCTCTTCTCTTCTTGCATCCCACTTTAAAACTTTGTCGCCTACATTGAAATCTTCTGCTTTGGTTCTTCTATCAAAGGCCTTTTTCAGTTTCTCTTGTAGTATCTGCACTCTGCTGAAAACTTGTTCTCTGGTCTGTTGTAAACAAATTATCTGGTTAATCCTTCTTTGCATGTCATTTGGCTCTGCTTGGCTCTCTTGCAGAAGTTTCATAACCGGCACTCCTAGTGATGAAGGAAATCTGGCTTCTAATCCATAGACTAATTCATATGGGCTGGTCCCAATTGATCTTTTTGTTGTTAGTCTATCTGCCCATAAAGCATTTACTAGTTTCTTATGCCAGTTCTTTTTGTTTTCCTCCAGCACTTTCTTTATGATATTTATTAAACTTTTGTTTGATGATTCAGCAAGGCCATTTCCTTGGGGGTAGTAAGCAGTAGAATGGCCCAAAGTAATGTGAAATTTATGGCAGAAGTTCACCATCTTCTTGGATCTGAAAGCAGCAGCATTGTCTGTTATTATCTTGTCTGGGCAGCCAAATCTAGCCAGTATATTGTTTTCCAAAAATTGAATGATTACTGAATCATTTGCTTGTCTGCATGGGGCAGCTTCAATCCACTTGGTGAAGTAGTCTGTCGCTGTTAGAATCCATCTGTGTTGCCCTGAAGATGAGGGATGAATTTCCCCAATGAAATCCAAGCCCCATTGTTGGAAAGGTCTCTCTGTTGCAATAGGCCTCAAAGGAAGTGGCAGCAACTGTCTTTTGCCTTCAAACACTTGGCATTTGTGGCATGAGGCTGTAAATTTCTTAACATCAGAGAACATAGTAGGCCAGTAATAGCCCGCCCTCAATATCTTGTCCACAGTGGACTTCCAGTACAAATGTCCACCACAGTCTCCAGCATGGAAATCTTGCATGATATTGTTAGTTTCATTCTCTATTAGACAGTGCAGTAAAATACCTTCATGGTTTTTCCAAAGTAGATTTCCATCCATCACACAAAATTTAGATGTTTTCATTTTTAGGAACCTACACTTAGTTCTGGACAGTCCTGAGGGAGCACACAGGTTTTGTAACACATAACAGATGTCGGAGTACCAAGGAGATTGTTCAAAGGCTACATTGATCTTTGGAGTCGCCAGCTCTGTTTCACTGTCCAGTTGGTTGATATCTAAGGCTTGGAAATTTGCTTCTGTCATTAATTTGGCCAAACCTTGCCCTTTTATTAGCTTTGTGGGTTTTATTTCAATGTCAAATTCTAGAATATTGGCAATCCATTTTCCTCTTCTGCCCTCTAAGTTTTCTTGGGTGAGAATGTCTTTGACAATAGGACTTGGTACATAAGCCACAACATGGGAGTAAAGGATGTAAATCCTAAAGTCTTTAATAGCTTTGATCAAAGCATAAGCTTGCTTCTCCATTATTTGGTACTTTAGAGGGGCATCTCTGAGAGCTCTGCTGAAGAAGGCAATAGGCTTCTCATTCCCTTGGTCATCTTTCTGTAACAATACAGCAGCAATAGTATGCTGGGAGGCAAATGAGAAGATAATGAATTCTCGGTCAAACTGAGGATTGGTCAGCACCGGAGTTTGGGTAAGGGCCAGTTTTATACTTTCGAAGGCTTGTTTTGCTTCAACAGTCCATTTGACCTTTGAATCTTTCTTTAACATGTTGTTAAGCAACCTGATCAACTCGGCCAGATTTGGAATAAATCTCCTTAGGAAGTTGATTTTTCCCAAGAATCCTTGCAATTCTTTTATATTTCTTGGGTGGGGCATTTGTAGGATAGCTTGTATCCTATCTGGATCAATTCTTATCCCATCTTTTGAAATAATATGTCCTAAGAGTTTCCCTTCTTCCAAGCCAAATAATGATTTCTTGGGGTTTAAGGAAATACCATATTTCCTGCATGTTATGAAAATCTGTCTCAAATGTTTCAAGTGTTCCTGGTCAGATTTTGAAAAGGGTGTGAGATCATCTAAGTAAATGACTAAGAAGTCATGAATTTCTTTTGCAAAAGCAATGTCCATTGCTCTTTGAAAAGTTGCCCCTGCATTTTTCAATCCAAAGGGCATTTTCACATACTTGAAAGTTCCCCATGGGGTAGTAAATGCAGTTTTGTCTTGATCATCAGGGTGTACCAGAATTTGATTGAAACCTGAGAAACCATCCAGCAATGATATCCTTGAAGCCCCTACTACTCTTTGAAGAATGTGATCCATTTTAGGTAAGGGGTAGTTATCTTTGAGTGATACTTGGTTCAAATTCCTTAAGTCTACACAAAGTCTAATCTCACCAGTTTTCTTTCTTGTAGGGACCAAATTTGAAATCCACTCAGAGAACCTGATTGGTGCTATGATACCAGCTTTGAACATTTTCTGTAATTCTTTTTCAATGGAAGGAAGGAGCACAGGATTGATTCTTCTCAATTTCTGTTTGAATGGTTTTTGATTAGGCTTGAGGGGAATGGTATGCTGGATAACAGACGTATCATAAGACTTTAAATCCTCATAACCCCAAGCAAAAACATCTTGAAACTCTTTAAAGAGATCAATGTATTTGGGCTTTTGATCAGGGGGCAAAGAGGCAGATAGCTTTATTATTTTAGGCTTGTCAATAGTACCAATGTTGCATTCTTCAACTCTTGCATCCAATGGCTGCATCTTTGGCTTTCTAGGGATGTCATTTGAGTCAAAAATATCCTCTAGTGGGGTAAGGCCTGCTGGAAGGAAATTGTCTTTGAGTTGTATGATTTCATCTTCAGCGTTGCTCACCTCTTCACAGTCAATTTGGTGAATTTGCTGAATGTTTTCATTGTCGAAAATGGTTGGAGTCAGTAATTGTTTTGCTGTTCTAGGTGACACTGGGTGAGCAGACTGTTGAAACAGTATTTGTGATTGACTTGCTGACTCAGGTATTTGTGATTGACTTGCTCCATCAATATCAATATTTAATCCTGTGAACTCTTGTTGCAAGGTCAAAAAATTGTTTACTTGCATGTCATCCTCAAATACTTGCCATTCTTTGACATTGTTTGGAATAGAGGGTCTGTATTTGACCTCTGCTGTGAAACAATTGTTGGGTTCCAATGGGAATTTGAAGGTGCTGGAAAATGTTGCCAGGCTGTGTGCATGGAGATTGTGGCCCCTTGAAATTTTTGTGATAACAAACTCAGAGAAGGTCTCTAATATTTCAATTACAGCAGACCTGTAGGACCTCAATCTCTTGTCATTGGTGACAAAATTTCCTTTTACTTGTTGAATTACTAGATCAGAGTCTCCCATGATGGAGAGGCTAGGTGCTTGTAATGATTTTGCAATCTTGAGGCCTAGTAACAGAGCTTCATATTCTGCCATGTTGTTAGTGCATCTAAAATTCAATCTGTAAGCCCTACCTTCTGCATAACCTTTCTCTTTGTTATGTATCCATACTCCAGCTCCTGCCCCTAACTTGTTAACTGAGCCATCAAATTCTAGGGCCCACAGAATGTCTTGCTGAACAAGAGATTTAAAATTCTGTTCATGGGATGGCAACGTGAGCATGAGTTGAGGTTTCTTTTCCCATTTGTTTCCTGGGATAATTTCATCTTTTGTTTGACAATCTTTGACAACTAGAGGAGGGTTAATGTGTATTGTTGGGCTGATTGAAGTTTGGCAGGTGCTACTTGTTTGATCAATGTTTTGTTCTTGTATGAGTGTTTCGGTCTTAATGTCATTGTTTGAGAGGCTTACGCTGTCATTGAAGAGGATGAAGGAGTCTATGTCCGAATGGACAGCATATATTGGAAAATTTTGAGGCTTTTCTTCACTGCTGACCATATACTTCATGAGTGTTTCCCTGTATAGTCTTTTTGGTTGCCCAAAGACAGAGATAGTGGCATATGACATGTCTAGTTGCAGGGAGCCTTGGAGCTTGGCTCCCCATGATCTTGATAACAGCATCCCATATTTGGGTGGGATATCAGCAACTACAACATCCATTAGTATGGTTTTGTTGGGAAATTGAACCAGGGACACACATAAATCTTTTATTAGACCCAAACATTTGACTTGACTAGAATCAAAAGAAAACAGGTCTTTGTATGGTCTTGTTATATCCAAATTTAATCTTTCCATGACAGCTTTTGGCATAAGGTTGTGAGAGGCACCTGAGTCAAACATTGCATTATGCAGTATTTTATCATGAACATGCAGGCTGACATAAAAAGGTAAAACCCCTGTGACTACTGTTTTTCCATCTACCTCTGGGCCAAACAGTAATTCTGGAGTGTCATCTAGCACATTTACATCATCTTTGCTGTTGGTGAGCTGAAGGGATTTTTTGATCTGTTGCTTATATATGTCATGCTTGGCTAGCTCTGAAAGGGGGATTGCTATCTTTAACTTGCCAATCTCTGCTCCTAGGTCAAAGGGTTTGTCAACTTGGATTTTAGAGTCACGGATAGCAGTCCTTTCTCTGTTGATTAAATCTTCTTGTTGGATTTCATCTTGATTTTGGAATCTGCCCCTCATACCCATGTCTTGAGGGGTAATGTTTGGATTTGGGTGGGAGGATGAGGTTGCCGTGGGCTGTTGTAGTGGGGACAGTAATTCAGTGACTTCCTCAACCACTACTTCTTTTGTAGGCAAGTTTGTTTTGTCATTAGGTCCAGTGACTAAGGTTTCTTTAGATTGCTGTTTCTCCTTTATCTTTTCGGGCTGATTTACATTTACAGTCCTACTCCTTAGTTTGTATTGTTTATGGACTTCATAGACAGCAGTGTCATATCCTTGTTTAAAGTCAAAGGATTCTCCTGATTTTGTTTGGAATGTTTTGCTTTCATCCTCCTCATGGTCTTCTTGTGTTAAGAAAACATGGCTTTTACCATCCAGACCCATTAAGTTGATTTCAGGATCTTCATTGATCTGATTGGCTGAGGAAGTTTCTGCATAGTTTTCTTGGAAAGGGGGTCTAATGTCTTGGTCAACACTTGTTTTTCCTATGTTTGGGTTCTGCGTTCTCCTAAAATTCGGGTTTCTAGGAGGGTTACTTTGTGATGCTTCCCATGATGATTTTCTTTCAACTGATTCCACTCTTTCACCCAGTCTCTTCATGCTGTTTAGTATTGCATCCAACTTTTGATCGAGGCCCGAGGGCTCTTCTCTGAAGCCAGCCTTCTTTTCCAGCTTTGCCCTGTTTCTTTTGGCAATTAGGTTGGCCTCTACAGTGACTGCAACTGTTTGAGCTTCTGCAAGGGTTGGGGGATCCCTTTCTTTCAGCTGATAGGCCATATCAGAATCAAAACCATCAGGGAAGTTATACAGGGCCAAATCAGGAGGGGGTCTTAAGTTCTGGGGGATAGCATTATATACATTGTTAAACCTAGCACAGTATTCCAAAACTGTTTCTTGAGGACCTCTTTTGATAGTGTTATATTCACCAAGTATGTGGAGTGGATCTTTCTTTTTCTCCCATCTGTTGGTAAACTCTTGGTACAGGAACTCAGGGGTTGCAATGGAATTTGCATTCAGGGATCTAAACCAAGTTCTAACATCCCCGGTTAAGCTTTGGACAAAAATTCTCATCCTAACACTGTCATCATCTATTTCATAGGTTTCAAAGTGGTCTTGCATCTTCTTAGCATGCTGGACAGCTGTCAAAGGGCCATGGGAGTCAAAAAATGAGATTTTGGTTTGGTAGTCTTGGGGTAGAGCTGGAGCATTGGCTGGTATCTGCAGAGGTGCATATCTGTTAGCCATGTTTATGGGGTTTATAGGGTTAATAGGGACACATGGGACAGCTGGGATTACAGGTGTAACAGGGTTAATAGGATGGGTAACAAGCGGGAAACTGGTTGAAAGAGTATGTGCAGATGGTGAGAATGGGGGAGGAGGACTTTGAGGTGTTGATGATGAACTAGGGGAACTAGGGGTGGACCGAAAAAGGACTTTGCAAGGAGTAGGAATGAGGATAGGTTGGTCTGAACTTATATCTGAGTCAGCAGGCTTCTCCTGCTTTTGCTGTCTCCTAATGTTTTTTGGAATGGTATTTGGATTATCAACAATGATGGGTGGTTTAGGGTCAGGATTAGCCCTAGTATGTCGAGGATTTTTCTTAGGAGCCAGCTTCTAATTTCTTTTGAATTTGTACAGGAAGCTGCTATATATGCAAGGATTGGATGAAAATTTTGGAATGGCTATATATGTTTCAAAGCTAGGATGAAGATTCCCTAATCAGCTCTTCCCTAAAGCTGTTCCTGTGCTACAGAAACAGTCCTAAGGCCTCTTGGCTAATTTCAGGCTTGATGGTAGCTTTGGAAGATAGATAGTAATTGAAAAATCTTTAAGAAGTCCCCAGTTGAGTCGCCAATTATGTTAACACCCAGGTTGTTCCCTATGACTCCCAAGGGAATACGGCCGGGGTAACCACTAACCAATCTTTGGATCACGGTTTCTAGCCAGACTGTGATCAGAGAGGGCTCTCTCTTTATGATTTGTAACTGTTTATGATAGGGTTTTAGGCTAGCTATTATGCACAGGTTTTGTTTATGTTTTGGTTGAAGAATTCCTTTCAGGTCTCTGTGATGTAGTCCTCAAAGAGCTAAGTGTCATTGGGCAATGGAGTCTGTGGCTGTAGGTGTCCAGAAAACTTTGAGATGAACCGGTGAAACTTACAGGGCCATTTAGATGTTTCATAGAACAAATTTTGATTAATAACAGGAAACAAGTAAGACAAACAAAAACAATGAAAGCATTCAAGAATTTTCACTCACTTTTTTAAATGTTTTCACTGACTGGTTATGAGAAAAGACAGATGTCACAGGGGCAAACTTGAATCCCTGGGAATGTCTATCACAACGAAAGATACAGTTTCAAAGTGCAGCAACTAAGAATTACACTTCTATTACTGTATCTGAGGAAAACATGGATAATAGCTCAGTTTGAGTTCAGGGTAATCATGGATTAAGTCCTGGAACCATTCTTCTACTTGGCTATTAAGTGTAAAACTTCTGAACAATAAAAGAGAACAAAAGACTCGAAAACATGTAATACAGAGATTTGAGAAAACTTATTGTTTTATGAAAACAGTCTGGAATCCTGCAACATTCACCATTCACCACAACGCATCAAAGTACACCAAGCTTTGGAAATTCCATTCTCCTTTTGTATTATTTCTCTGAGAATCTTACAGCAAGCGAGAACTCTTCAAGGAAAATTACAACAACCCCTTAAGCTTCTGTGAGGGGCGAATATATACTTGCGATTGTTTACAAAAATATCTGAGTCCTGAGTTATCTCAGACTTAATATTCTCACCAACTTTTGAGATATTATGTTCAGAAATTTATTACAGCATTGAATACAAAATAAAGGCGTTTTAATGCTCTGTCAGAAGATATTTTGGCCTTTGGGATCTACTGAGTCGGTTGAGATACTTTGATTAAATGCTGAAGAGCCCGACTTTATGGCTTGTGCGCTGTATGGTGTGTTTGCCACCTGTGATTGTGACTGCTGCTGTGGTGAGTAAATAGCTCTGCTGAGTTGGCTCAGCATCTGTGTCTTCCTTGTAGATTTATCCATCAAAATTCTGCCTGTGCATGTCTGTTCATAAACTGGAGAAGACTATCGCTACAGGTTCGGGCCTGATAAGATTACCTGTGTCAAATTCCTCCATACTTCCTGTGTGGGCAATTGATGATTTATGATTGCCCCCATAGTCTCATCTGCTTCTGTATACTTAAAGAAGTTAGGTGGTGCATCAAACAGGTGATCAATTTCATTCATGATAAAAAACAGGTTATCCACCCTATCATACAAATTCTGCCCTGTTGCTGGCCCTGTTTCAGCTGAGGTACTGGGCTGTTTTGCTATTTGTGCTGCAGCATGTGCATCAACCCTGTTGTTGTAATTTTCCTTGAAGAGTTCTCGCTTGCTGTAAGATTCTCAGAGAAATAATACAAAAGGAGAATGGAATTTCCAAAGCTTGGTGTACTTTGATGCGTTGTGGTGAATGGTGAATGTTGCAGGATTCCAGACTGTTTTCATAAAACAATAAGTTTTCTCAAATCTCTGTATTACATGTTTTCGAGTCTTTTGTTCTCTTTTATTGTTCAGAAGTTTTACACTTAATAGCCAAGTAGAAGAATGGTTCCAGGACTTAATCCATGATTACCCTGAACTCAAACTGAGCTATTATCCATGTTTTCCTCAGATACAGTAATAGAAGTGTAATTCTTAGTTGCTGCACTTTGAAACTGTATCTTTCGCTGTGATAGACATTCCCAGGGATTCAAGTTTGCCCCTGTGACATCTGTCTTTTCTCATAACCAGTCAGTGAAAACATTTAAAAAAGTGAGTGAAAATTCTTGAATGCTTTCATTGTTTTTGTTTGTCTTACCTGTTTCCTGTTATTAATCAAAATTTGTTCTATGAAACATCTAAATGGCCCTGTAAGTTTCACCGGTTCATCTCAAAGTTTTCTGGACACCTACAGCCACAGACTCCATTGCCCAATGACACTTAGCTCTTTGAGGACTACATCACAGAGACCTGAAAGGAATTCTTCAACCAAAACATAAACAAAACCTGTGCATAATAGCTAGCCTAAAACCCTATCATAAACAGTTACAAATCATAAAGAGAGAGCCATCTCTGATCACAGTCTGGCTAGAAACCGTGATCCAAAGATTGGTTAGTGGTTACCCCGGCCGTATTCCCTTGGGAGTCATAGGGAACAACCTGGGTGTTAACAGTGATAATCAATTTGAAGAACAGAAAAATGATGTTCGATAAAGACGATATGAGGGTCATTGTTCTTCTAGACCCCTCAGAAGGAGTGCACTATACAGATCCTGTCCATAATGAGTACTATGATGAAAATGTTGAAAATATATATCAATTAACAACTAAGGAAGAAGATTGGATTAATCCCATTGCAGATGGAAAATTAGGTTGGGAGCAAGATAATTCTTGTACTTCAGATTCCAAGGAAGAACTAGAAAATTGGTAGAATGAGTTATATGAAGTCTCTACCACAAAATCACTTTGCTTCATAACTTCTAAAGTATGTGATATGCCTTAGTATGATTTGATGGAAGATGTTTTGAATGAATATGAAGGAAAAATACCAGAATAACATAGGCTGCAAGCTTTGGATGTAGCCCTAAAGGCCACACTTGCTAGATGGTGGGGTACTCATAAAAGAAATATAGCAGATTGGCAACAATGTCAAAGATTAATGTGGATCAGGTTTGGCTCAATAAACATAGAAATAGAAGTAAAGTATAATGGTCAAGATGATCCTTGGGAGCATATTGACCATTGCACTTTAGTTTGGAAAGAAATTTGAGAACAAGAGAGGGTACATGGGTTCATCCACACACTAGAAACAATTCCTATGAATTGGTACCTTGAAACAGAACTGCGACATGGAACTATGAACTAGACAGATTTGGTTGAAGGATTCATACTAAGATTCAAATTTGAAGATGATTGTTCGTGCATAGACTCGACTCATCAAGTAATTAGAGAAAATATTTTTTAGAATGAAGCTCCACTAACTTGGCAACATGATTGGGCTGCTCAGTTACAAAGTGCATTGAATGTTATGATATCACTGCTGAAAAAGATGAGGATCCGCCAAACTTGAAATGGTTACGCTGGAACTATTGTCCCTACTCTTCCCTGCCTTGTTTGATTGCTATGAAGAATATAAGAGTTTTAGAAGTGATGGGAAACAAATTGGAAACACTCTCGCGAGCATAGTCTTAGGTCAAAGCTCGTTCTTTATTTGTTCTCTGCTCTGATTTATGGTAGATCATTATTTCTATTAGTATACCGAGCATTTTGTAGATGAAAAATGATCATATCTTAAATTCAAATATAACGCCGTGTTTTAGGCACCTCTGGAGTTACGGGAGTTAAAGATTTATGCTCCTCTTTCCAAGTTTCCAAAGTCCATTAGACGATTGATGCACATCGAGAAGATTGTGGTTCACAGTAGTAATCTCAAATCATTACCAGAAGAATTTTGTAATCTTCGGTCGTTAAAACACCTAATCTTGAATGACCCAGGAAACTTGACGTCACTGCCAGATTCTTTCGGGTCTTTGACAAACCTCCAAGAACTCGATCTCTCATGGAGCATGTGTGTGCGAGCACTTCCACTTATAGATTCCTTTTGTTGTTTGACAAACACCCAAGTACTCCGTCTCTCAGATTGTCTTGATCTCTCATATCACAGGAGTCTGCAAGCACTTCCAAATTCCTTTGGGTGTTTGACAAACCTCCAAGTACTCCATCTCTCAGGGTACTGGAGTCTGCATGCACTTCTAGATTCCTTTGGGTGTTTGACAAACCTCCAAGAACTCCGTCTCTACGACTGCAGGAGTCTGCAAGCACTTCCAGATTCCTTTGGGTGTTTGGCAAACCACCAAGTACTTCGTCTCTCAACATGCAAGAGTCTTCATGCACTTCCAAATTCCTTTGGGTGTTTGACAAACCTCCAAATACTTTGTTTCTCAGGGTGTTGGAGTCTGCATACACTTCTAGATTCCTTTGGGTGTTTGAAAAACCTCCAAAAAATCGATATCTCATTGTGCACAAGTCTGCTAGCACTTCCAGATACCTTTGGGTGTTTTAAAAACCTCCAAGTACTTAGTCTCAAAGAGTGCGGGAGGCTGCAAGAACTTCCAGGTTCCTTTGGTTGTTTGACAAACCTCGAAGTACTCCGTCTTAAGGAGTGCTAGAGTCATAAAAATGACTAATTTTATAATTGTTAATAAATGGTGCAAAAATGAGAATGATGTGCATGTCTAGTTTGGAGGGTAGTAAGATGAGGAAAAAAACATTCTTCCTTCTGCACCAACAAGCAATAAAAGATGTAGCAAAAATGCTCAACGTGAAAGGGAATTGACATTTCAGCTCCAATCATGTGATAGAGATGCACCCACAAACAATAAAGGATGTAGCAAAAAGGCTCAACGTGAAAGGGAATTGACATTTCAGCTCCAATAATGTGATAGAGATCCCTATGAGTTGTTGAGAATCCAAAAGGCTCTTCCCTTTGGGCATGAAATCAATGAAAGAGAAATAAGAAAATACAAGGAAATTATTAATGATTAGGCCATTTAAATATGAAGTAGTATAAACAATGATAGAGCAAAACACACTACGATATATTGATTATATAGTTCCTAAAAATGTTCATGAAAATAATTTTTTTAAGTGCTACCTGTTTAGTCAATTTAGTGTTCCTAAATTGATGTCATTAATTGTCAACCCGGGGCTCGTAAGCTGATGAAGTGAAGGTGTACTATATGTACTTAAGCAACCTCTTAGAGCTTTTTGTCGTTTGGGGTGTTGTTTGTGGTTAATTTATCTTCCTAAGATGGAGTGATGTTTTTATAAACAGATGAGTGATAGTGTGTGTAAGGTGAATTCTAGATGAGTGAGGGTGTGTGATTAGTGGTTTCTAACTACTTGCTGAAAAGGAAAAGCTTGAAAGAAATAAATAACTTGAAATGAACTGAAAGCAAAGAACCACTTTCTAATGGCACTAGACACCATTCATGTTGCTGCAAATAAAAGGTAAGAAAATCACTTTAAAAACCAATGATAATGTTTATCTCTTCCTAACTCTCTGTTTCTAACACATAGTACTGTGTAAAACACGATTAGGAAGTAGCTAGAGATGAGTTTAAAAAGTGATAAAAAAATGAGAAAAATCTACTTTAAAGACTAGTTATAATGTTCAGCTCTTTCTAACTCTCTGCTTCTATCATATGGTACTATGTAAAGCACGATTAGAAAGTAGTTAAAGATTAGTCTAAAAAGTACTCAAAGCCAGCTGTAATTTATCAGTATTCTGATCTCTAAAAGATAAACAATTTGTGATAAAGAGACCATTCATATGTTAGCAGACAACTTTGAGAAATTAAACTAAAAATCAGCTATGAAAATAAAGTAAAGGCAGCAACTTTGAATCTGTCAACTGAAAATACCATCAATTATAAAGCAAATACATAAACACAAAAACAATCCTGGGTTAAAAACCTGCAAAAGAACAATACTGATCAGCTTAAAATAAAGGCTGGAAATAAAATAACATGAAAGTGAATTAAGTTGTACATGTTTCAAAGAAAAGGAAATGCTGAATGGAAAATAAGGAAATGCTGAACATAAAATACTATACAAGGGCTAACATGAACAGGGGCCCTCCATTCATATAACCCAAAGAAGACTCAAGGATTTGAAAACTTCAGAACAGCACTGCTTCTATTACTCCATGTGCAGAACATTACAGTCAAGAGTGCTAGAACAACACTATCAAAACAGAGTCATGAAATGCACTAAAATTATAACAAGTTCATAAAACACAGCAACTAAAAAAGTAACATTAAGCGTATGCAAACGCTAGTTTTTATAGGCATCTAAATGATTGCCTAATGCGTAAAGCTAGAAACTGAAAATTAACTAATCTGTCATGCGTAATAAAGGTTTAGCAACACGTCATAAGCCTCGTGGATGAGCTGGAGGTTCTGGTCGTTATGGGAATTGAATCCAGGGTTAGATTATGTCTTCCACAACCTGCGTAACACGGACAAATCACTAGTTGCATTGACGTGACCCAACAGCTTACGCAACACCGTTAAGCTGCCTTTATTGACTGTGGCTTGACCCTCGTTGACCGGAGGTGGAGATGATGTGGCTGACCGAACTAACAGCACAGGAACCTCGAGCACCTTTATCCCTACATGCCCATGTGGCTCGTTTTGCAAAATGAAACGTGGAACCTTGAGATTAACAAAAAGGCTGCGGAATCATCAGATGGCTGCGGAATCGCTGAATGGCTGCGGAATTTCCAGACAGCTGCGGAAACTCTGTAAATATGTCAAAATCTAAACAAAACAGTCACACATTAGCAAAGTTCACTTAATCATGCTCAAAGACATTAAATGTAATGATCTGGGTTGGTTTGCAAGGAAAATGAGGCAAAAGAGAGAGATGAGTGAGGGAAAACTGTAGGTAATGATGGATAATCAAGTGCAAAGTAGAGGCTCTACACTACCCATTTACTCCATCTATACTTTTGAACATATAAGAATTAAAACCACAAACTTTATGTATTTGGTAGGGGCCAATCCATGAAATATCAAACTTTGAATGAAAGGATGTTTTTTTTCTTTGTTCCACAATAAAATGGTTTGAACCTTATTAAATTCTTTCATCATAGGATTTTGGTCAAAATATCTCTTCATTGCTTCATGTTTCTTTTGTATGTTTATTACAACTTGCACTCTTTGCTCTTCTAGCTACATCAACTAATAATATTGATTTTGCAAAGTTGTGACCCCTTTTGTCTTCTATTCCAATGGCTATGGCATAATCATTCATCCTTAAATGTATTGGTAATCTCACAACCTTTCTATAGACAAGAGAATATAGGGAATGTTTACTACTTCTTTTTGACGTGATTTTATTGGCCCAGAGCATTAGTTAGTTTCTTGTGCCAATTCCATTGGTTTGTGGACATCATCTTCTTAAGAATGTGTATTAAATATTTATTATTTGATTCTACTAGCCCATTCCCCTTGGGTAATAATTTGAAGGCTGACACATTGTTATCCCAAATGTTCCACAAATACATGTGAATTTAGATCTAATGAAAATGGAATTACTGCCAGTGATGAATTTCACTAAAATATTGAAACTAAATAGGATATTTCTTGTAAAAATAGTATGAGTTGCTCTAAATCAATCACCTTTAGTGCTACTACTTCCAACCATTTGATGAAGTAGTCAATTTTTGTCAATAAATAAGAGTGCTCCATAGTATATTTTGGATTTCTGGGGCCAATAAAATTGAATTCCGATTTTGTAAAAGGGATTTTAATCAAAATGGTCCTCATGAGCATACCTACTCTTTTGTTTTTTTTTCTAGAGGACTTATGACAAGGTAGACATTTCCTTGTAAATCCATGCTCATATGTGAATAAATAAGGAGAATAAAAGATTTCTCTAATGTTTCTATGTATGGTTACCATTAGACAAATATTTCCACCACATACACCTTCATGCACTTCCTTTAATATCTCAACATATTTTGAATGATTTAGAAATATTAACAACACAACCTCAAAATTTATTTGGAATAAGATTCTAGAAATCAATACATAATGATTTGATTTCAACGTTAAAGATCTCCTTTCTTTTCCATTCATTCAAATAGGAAATTTCTTAATTTCTTAAACTTCGAGTATGAAATTATGTTTTTTATGTTATTTAGTTCTTGAAACTATGGAATCTTTGTTAGAGGAGTCTTTATTCAAAATAAGTGAATCTATGTAAACTGGTTCAATTGTGCTTCAATTCCACCAACCAATATAAATAACCTTGTCTCTTCACAACTTTTAATGGTTTTATTTCTATATCATATTCTTGCAATTTCGCCAACCAATTAGTCCATATAGCTTCCTTCAGTGGTTGAGATAAGATCATATTCATGGGTTGATATGGATGATAGACAATTACATGCGATGACAATGTGTGTTCTAAAATAAGTCACAACTTTCATAAGGGAACATGCTTGTTTTTCCATAGATGAATATTATAAGTCATGTTCTTGCAAACCTTATAAAAGAAATGGGATGTTTTTCCTTCCTACCTCAACTTCAAGTTAATATAACATCAATAGTTTCGTTTGAAGACAAGGAATATAAAATGAAATCTTTTTCAATGTCAAGATTGACCAAAATTGAAGCAAATAAAATGGCTAATTTTATATTTGGGAAAAAAATTTGGGCATCAAGAGTCTATTCAGGCACTCGATCTTTATTTAACAATTTATTCATTGACTTCACAATCGAGGAATAATTGGGAAAAAGTATTTGAATAAAATTTATCATACCAAAAAGGATTATAAGGCTTTAAAACTTGTTAATGGTTTTAATTCAATGGAAGCTTGGACATGCTCTAAATGTATGTAAATCCCTTCTTTGCTTACCATGTGGCCTAGTAATTTTTCTTCCAAACCTAAAAATTAGATTTATTTTGTGATTTTAAAAAATTATATATAATCTGCATCGTTTAGAAACTCCTCTATGGTGTCTTAAAGGAGCTTCTTTTAATTTTCAAATAAATTTTTAAGTTGTCAATGTAATCTTGTATTCTTTCATTTTCCTTTTTCTCTAAAGGAACAAATTTCTATTATTCACAACGTACCTTGGTGAAACTTTCATTTTTATCTCGTAGCATGATACAACTTCCATTGTTCATTAAATATCCATCAAGCAGACAAATCCATTCTCATCCTAATACAACACTGTATGCTACAGGTAAGTCCACCACAATGATTGTGAGTAGAGTTTCGACATGTTATGCAAAGATTACACATGCACAAAAATCTTTAGTTTCTCAAGGGTGAAAGCATGGAGTTGGGTTACACTTTGTGGCAAAAGAGGGCACGTTTGGGTGGAAAAATCAATGGCTCGATCGAGGGTTAAAAACTAACCCTTGATCGAGCTATAATGCTTGATTGATCTATTGTGCTCGATTGAGCTTTAGTGCTTGATCAAGCCATCTTTTAATATATAATGGTCTCATAGTTTGTGCGTACCATTTGCATAGATCACAGGAGCTCGACCGAGAGTTTAAGAGTAGCTCGATAGAGGTTATTGGAGCTTGATCAAGTAATGGAGCATTGAAATCAATGTCACCAACCACCCTGCCAACATCGCAAAGGCTCAAACGAAGTTAGGTACTCTATCCTTTGTCTTTGTTTTTTATTTTTTTGCAGAATGTAACAAATTAATTTAAAGAAAAAAACAACCATGTACAAAATATCATGAAACCCAATTAATTAAAAAAACAACAACCATACAAAAACCACAAAAGCACCCTTTGAAAAATCTTAGAAAATCACAAAACCAACCAAGAAAAAAAGAAAAAAAACCTTCAAAACAACTTAGAAAACCACAAAACAAACCTAGAAAACCATTAAAAAAAAACCCTTCAAACAACCTATAAAACACTTTGAAACCACAAAAAAAACTACAATTCAGGTTTTAAATTTGTTTTTTACAATGTTTAGTATATTAAATGCATATTTTCTGATTTTGAATGGTAATTTTAATATTTTTTCTAATTATTTAGGTTTTAAAGTTTTTCTTTAGAAGTTTTATGATATATATATATATATATATATATATATATATATATATATATATATATATATATATATTATTTGTTATCTTAAATTTCTAGCAAATTTGACAAAAAATATACCCAAAAAAATCCAAAACAGAAAACAATAAAACTATAACAAATAAATAAGTAAATTAGGAACTTAAGATTGACATGATGAATATAATTGCTCATAATGAATCTTTATTTATAAAATAAGAAATTTTACTTTATTTTTAATTTATATTTTAAATAACTTTTTAATAATAAATATAGTAGGATTCTAGTTGTAAATAAAACTATTAATCTTTAAAGTTATATATATATATATATATATATATATATATATATAAAACATCATGTCACTCTATATATAATTATAACATTTTACATAATATATATAACTATGTAACATATTTAATTATTATTTAACTATAACATCACATAACTATATATATTATAGTTTTATATATAAAATATATATTTTACAACTATTTAATCTAACAAAAAATTATATATATATAACTATAACTATAATTCATAATATAATTATATATATATTGAACAAAAATATAACTTATATAACATCTCTCACACATATATATATAGTTTATAACATAACATAATTCTATAACTATTTAATTCATAACATAAAGTTATAACATAGAACTCTATATTTATTTATATATAACATAAAATTATTTAACACACATATAACCTAACATGTAACATAATTATAACTATCTCATAACTATGTAACTATATAATTATTTAAATATAACTATATATATTTAACTAGATTATAAGGTTATAACATATCACATAGCTAAAATATATTATAGTTCTATATATATTGTGTATAACATAACTTGTTATTTAACATTTAAAACATAACATAAAATTAGTGAACATAACATAATTCTATAATTATTTAACATAATATATATAGATATAACATCGTAGGTAGCATAACTATAACTATAACCATAACTCATATATATATATATATATATATATAATTGTAAATATAACTATAACTAGATAGTTCATAACATAATATATATATATATATATATATATATATATATATATATATATAGTTATATTTACAATTTTATATATATATCTTCATGTTTCAATAATGAAACATTGAAAGATACATTAAATCCATCATGAAAAGTGCATTTGGTCTAGTAAATAGAAGCACTTAGACTCAAGTTTCTAATTTGTACCATATTGTTTCATTATGTAGTGTGTTGCATGAGCAATATCGTCTTCATGTACTTGCACCTAGTACATGTCATGTGTCAAAGTCAAACGTGAAGAACGTAAAGTCTATTGTAGTATTTGATTGGCATGAAATTTTATCCGTTTTGTAAATAGGTTTATTTCAAATTTTTACATATATATTTACATATTTACGCACTATGAATAAAATGCATTAATTAGAAATGAGAAAAAGTGTGAGGATAGATTTGATCACTTCTATCAATTGTGTTTACATGGAACTCAATGTACTTTGGTTAATAAATTATCAAAAAAACGGACTCTAAATTTTAGGACTTCAGGGAAGATTATTCTGCTTGAGTTTAGAAAAGGTTCTTTTGTCAACATTTTTTCTTGGATTAGTTTATATGCATTATATGTAACATGCTAAGGCATCCCATATACATGCCCCAATTGCAGGCCATTGTAGTGCAAGAGGTTTTTTTATACGTGGCCGAGCTCGTGATAGATCACGTAGCCCATTGAGAGTTCATGTTCCCATCGTAGATCCTACCTCCAACACCAGTCAGGCTGTCAGAGGTAAAGTTTTTGTCTTTTCTGATGACCATGCTATATCCAATGGACCTTCTTCACCTATTTGAGGTACACCTCTTCCATTTTAAATCCTCTTTAACTTTCTGTGTTTATGTCTTGAAGTTGTTTTTAAATTTTAAATTTTCTTCAGCTGATGTGTTTGAATTTAGTGTATATGATATTATTCTTCTAGTTTGTCAATTATATATATGTTAAATCATTTTTATGATTTACAAGTCCTCAACAGGCTGAAGCTGAGAGTGCAACATCAATCCCTCAGTGGGATGATGCTACATCTCATATCACATTAGAGGATGTTACAACATGTCATACACCGATCACAACAGAGATAAATAATATCCCTACCAATTCACCGACTCGTCTTGCATTGTCTTTGATGCTGGATAGCATGACTAGGTTGATCGAGACATACTAGAGGTCGGACCCACATAGCCACATATTACAGTTCATACATAGGGTTAGGAGGCATGACGTTAGAGGTCCAGATTCTTAGGAGGTGGTGAAAGAGGCCACCAAGGACATTGATGTTCATGGGGAGTTGTTCAACATCCCTCTAAATCTCCCTGCTAGACATAAAGGTCTGATCCCATTGAAATATTTTAGTAATGTTCATGCAACCCCTTTCATGTATGATAGATTCATTGGAGCTTGGGGCAAGTTCCCCAACCATGACCAGGTCACCATTTATTTTTCTAAGAATTTATATGCAAATTTTGTGTTAAATGTGAGCTTGGATTACACTGATATTGAATCTCATTTTTATGGTATCGACATGGAATGTATCTATGAGCGCTAGGGGGATCAAAGGGAGCCTGGGAATATACCACCACCTTCGAGATTCTTGCCACTACCAGGTTCCTTTGGCTATTTGAAAAACCTCCAAGTACTCCATCTCAAGGAGTGTTGGAGTCATAAAAATGACTAATTGTATAATTGTTAATAAATGGCGCAAAAATGAGTATGATGTGCATGTCTAGTGTGGAGGGTAGTAAGATGAGGAAAAAAACATTCTCCCTTCTACACCCACAAGCAATAAAGGATGTAGCAAAAATTTTCAATGTGAAAGGGAATTGACATTTGAGCTCCAATCATGTGATAGAGATGCACCCACAAGCAATAAAGGATGTAGCAAAAAGGCTCAGCATGAAAGGGAATTGACATTTCAGCTCCAATCATGTGATAGAGATCCTTGTGAGTTATTGAGAATCCAGAAGGTTCTTCCCTTTCGACACATTTGGGCATGAATCAAAAAAAGAGAAATAAGAAAAGACAAGGAAATTACTAATGATTAGGCCATTTAAATATGAAGTACTGTAAACAATGATAGAGCAAAACAAACTACAATATATCGATCATATAGTTCCTAAAAATGTTCATGAAAATAATTTTTTTAAGTGTTACCCATTTACTCCATCTATACTTTTGAGCATATAAGAATTAAAACCACAAACTTTATGTATTTGGTAGGGACAAATCCATGAAATATCAAACTTCGAATGAAAGGATGTTTTTTCTTCTTTGTTCCACAATAAAATGATTTGAACCTTATTAAATTCTTTCATCATAGAATTTTGGTAAAAATATCTCTTCATTGCTTCATGTTTCTTTTGTATATTCATTACAACTTGCGCTCTTTGCTCTTCTAGCCACATCAACTAATAATAATGCGTTTGCAAAGGTGTGACCCCTTTTGTCTTCTATTCCAATGGCTATGGAAGAATCATTCATCCTTGAGTGTATTGATAATCTCACAACATTTCCATAGACAAGAGAATATAGGGAATGTTTCCTACATCTTTTTGGAGTGGTTTTATTGGCCTAGAGCATTAGCTAGTTTCTTGTGCCAATTCCATTGGTTTGTGGACATCATATTCTTAATAATATGTATTAAATATTTATTAGTTAACTCTACTAGCCCATTTCCCTTGGGTAATAATTTGAAGATTGACACATTGTTATCCCAAATTTTCCACAAAAATATGTGAATTTAGATCTAATGAAAATGAAATTACTACCAGTGATGAATTTCTCTAGAATGTTGAACCTAGATAGGATATTTCTAGTAAAAATAGTATGAGTTTCTCTAATTCAATGACTTTTAGTGCTACTACTTTCAACCATTTGTCATTTGTGTCAATAAATAAGCGTGCTCCAGGGTATATTTTGGATTTTTTGGGCCAGTAAAATCCAATTCCCATTTTGTAAAAGGGCTTTTAATCAAAATGGTACTCATGAGCATAACTACTCTTTTGTTTTTTTTCTAGAGGACTTATGACAAGGTAGACATTTCCTTATAAATGTATGCACATATGTGAATAAAGAAGGACAATAAAATATTTCTCTAATGTTTCTATGTATGGTTACCATTAGAGAAATATTTCCAGCACATACACCTTCATGCACTTCCTTTAATATCTCAACAAATTTTGTAGAAATTTTGAATAATATGACACATATTCAACAGAGATTATCCTGATCATACAATTTAAGCGGAACATGTATAATACATAATCTCCTCTACGTTGATCATCAAATTACAGAATCAGAAACATCCACAGGCACACATAGAAGCATCAATCAAACTCATAAACACAGTATGTATCCCGGGGAAAGCATCTCGCTAAAAACCCCACACTATCTGTATATTATATTGATTGAATCATGTAACAATACAAAGCATAATACTTCTCACAAGTATCTCCACCTGTTACACACAATACAGCTCAGATTTGATCTCCAAATCTCTCCCGCTGCTTGCCTGCCTCCACTGCTCAAACCTGCTCGAGAACTGATGAGAATAGCTTCCCAAACTCGATTTTACACTGCAAAATAGTCACCCACACTATGTTGGACGTGAGCAACAGCTATAATATCATGAAGATACGTGAGCAAACTCATTGGCATACTCAATCCTTTGATTGTGCAAATCATCATGCACAGCTATAGTCACAACTGATAGCAATCTGATCCTCTAACACCTGTCCCTGCTGAACTGAACATGCACTGACATGCAACTGAGTTAACTGATGTATTCTATAGTTGCATTATGAGTTAATAACTTGTGAATTAATTAATAACTAATTCACCCAACTCATCTTTAGTCTATTGATCAGTTAGACTAAATACAACCAGTTTAACAAAGCTAAACTGAACACAACTCCATCAACTGTACCTCCAGTCCACTAAACTCAACTCACTTGAGTTCTAACTGAAGTCATGCATGCAACAATTCAACTGACTCATGAGAAAAACGAATTTCCTTCTGACAGCTGCATGTGCCACTTCCGTAGCTCAAACTGAAGTGCTCCAAGAGAATAAGATTAAGTCTATAGTCCAAATATTATTGTGAGATAATAATATTTGACTTTTCTATTTTTGACTTTGATCACTCACACTGTGATCACTCACACTGTAATCACTCACACTGTGATCACTCACACTTTCATCAAAAATAGAAGTCCATCTATTTTTCCCAACTTGATCAATCATCCATAGACATGATCCATATGTCTAAAAATAGACATAGTCTAAAAATAGACTTGCGCCAAAAATAGCCTGCGGGCCCACTTAGTGAAGGCGACTCTTTTCACTAAGCTCCATCATCTTGTTGCAATCTCAACAAGAATTTCTTGTTGCACACTTTTCAACACTCCCTCTCAACAAGAAAGGCTTCCTCTCAAACCCGATCCTGTAACTCTGGAATGTTCTCCATGCAACACATTTGGCCGGTCCACTTGCTCTGTCATCAAAGTCTCTGACTAATATTGCCTCTGTCGACTAAAACTCTGCATCTCTGTGCTCTTCAGTATCTGACTGCTCTAGCCTCTGTCACTTTGATCTATGACTGCATCTGTGCTGCTGCTGGTTCTATCTCCAAGCATTGCATCCGCAATGCACCTCCCAA
This sequence comes from Pinus tabuliformis, assembly GCA_031772625.1. Lineage (NCBI taxonomy): Eukaryota > Viridiplantae > Streptophyta > Pinopsida > Pinales > Pinaceae > Pinus > Pinus tabuliformis. Next base: position 101,733,852 of record CM062814.1, read on the forward strand.
CTGACCTCCCTGTTGGGATAGAAACATCCTCTGATGCTGAAGCTCTACCTGCTGCTGACAAGTGCTCCCTCTCTGACATCTGCGCTACTGCAACATCTCCATGCATCTCGCACCATTGCACACCTCTCTGTGCCACCTAGCACTGTGTAAAACACTTGTGCCTCTCGCATTGCTACAGCCTGCTAGCTATGCGCTGTCCTGGGATTCCCTGCACTGTCGCTCTCTTTGCCGCTCCATCCGCATCTGTCTCTACCCAATCAGTCAGTTCCTGCTACTACACATCGGGCTCCCGTAGCAAGGTCTCATCCAAGAGGTTGGGTACCTCAAGGATCCTGCCCCTCCTCCTTGGGACAATCAATCCACATCACCCCACCTCCTACCTGGAGGTATGGCTGCATGCGATCCCTCAGCCCACCTGGCTTGAAGTTTCCCCCTACTGGAGGTCTCTGGATGAGTAGATGTCTCTACTCGATCTCCTCTCAGCTTCCCCTGTTGTTGCTCCTCCACAACCTCCTGAAGCTGCTGCACCAATCGTGGCTCCTCCACAATCGTCTGAGACTTCTTCTGGCTCTGCATGTTGAGAGGTAATATACGCTCCCTCTCAACCACCCAGTCTCCATCAGTTGCCTTGCTGCTCAAGGCTTTGCATGCATCTTGAACCTCAAGAGCATACAGGTTCTTGACCCGTGAACCAATCTGCTTCACCTGTCTAGTGATGATGTGTCTAAGGAAAACCTTTCCCTTAGTAAAGACCACATCATATCCTCTGTCTTCCAACATCGCGATCGACACCAAGTTTCTCTTCAGTCCTGGTACATACTTAACATCGGTCAAGGTAAGGCGAGCTCCATGCTCCCTCTGAAAAATAACCGTGCCTACACCTGAGACACTATACTTCTCATCATTACCCATCCCTATGAGTATCTGGAGATCTTTCTCCTCCAAAGTACTGAACAAACTTTTGTCACCGGTCATGTGGAAAGAAGCTCCACTGTCAAGAAACCAACCACTTCCCATCATGGATGAAACCATGCATGCGAAGAGTGTGAAGTCCAACTCAAACTGTGAAGCAAGTGAGGCTGCCTCACCTTCAGATCCTTCCCCGGATCCCTTCTTGGACTTCTTCTTTGGGCAATTAGTAGCATAATGACCCAACTCATGACAACGAAAGCATCTCACCTTCACCTTGTCAACCTTCTTCCCATCATTGGAAGAACTGGATTCGGAAAGAGAAACCTTCCCCTTCCCCTTCTTCGCCTTACTCGCTAAGGCACAGTTCTCCACATCCTGCATGGATGAAGAACCGTCTCTGGTGCTCCGTCTAATCTCCTCCTGCATCAAATCCGACCATGGTCGTTCCCAATTTGGCAGTTTCTCCCTTCCATTCACCGAGTCCTGGTAGCTATGCCAACTCTTAGGAAGGTCAAGGAGTCCTAGACTCACCATCCTCATCCGACAGTCACCCCCACACTTCCCAGCTCATCCCGGCATTGGATGAACTTCGTGAGTTACTGGGGCATACTGTCTCCATTCTTACTCTGAATGTTTCTGAGTTTCGCTCTTGCTTTGGAATTAAATTCGAATTCCACCAGCACAAAAACTCAGCCGCTTCCGATCTAGAATTCGTGAGAACAAATTATTTCTTGTACAGAGATCGACTGTATGGGCATTCACCGGATATCTCACCTTCCAAAAGAAGGATGAATCCAGAGGCTACCTGGCCCGATTACAGACTCTGCCTGAAGAAATAAAATGTAAACACTTCCTGAATAATAGACCCGATGATCAATCCTCGCTTGATGTCCTGTAAAAATCTCTTCTACAAATCAAGCAGCTCCGATACCATGTAGAAACTTTTTCTACAATTATCTAGCTCTGATACCATGTAGAAACTTTTTCTACAAATCATCTAGCTCTGATACCATGTAGAAATTTTGAATAATATGACACATATTCAACAGAGATTATCCTGATCATACAATTTAAGCGGAACATGTATAATACATAATCTCCTCTACGTTGATCATCAAATTACAGAAGCAGAAACATCCACAGGCACACATAGAAGCATCAATCAAACTCATAAACACAGTATGTATCCCGGGGAAAGCATCTCGCTAAAAACCCCACACTATCTGTATATTATATTGATTGAATCATGTAACAATACAAAGCATAATACTTCTCACAAGTATCTCCACCTATTACACACAATACAGCTCAGATTTGATCTCCAAATCTCTCCCGCTGCTTGCCTGCCTCCACTGCTCAAACCTGCTCGAGAACTGATGAGAATAGCTTCCCAAACTCGATTTTACACTGCAAAATAGTCACCCACACTATGTTGGACGTGAGCAACAGCTATAATATTATGAAGATACGTGAGCAAACTCATTGGCATACTCAATCCTTTGATTGTGCAAATCATCATGCACAGCTATAGTCACAACTGATAGCAATCTGATCCTCTAACACCTGTCCCTGCTGAACTGAACATGCACTGACATGCAACTGAGTTAACTAATGTATTCTATAGTTGCATTATGAGTTAATAACTTGTGAATTAATTAATAACTAATTCACCCAACTCATCTTTAGTCTATTGATCAGTTAGGCTAAATACAACCAGTTTAACAAAGCTAAACTGAACACAACTCCATCAACTGTACCTCCAGTCCACTAAACTCAACTCACTTGAGTTCTAACTGAAGTCATGCATGCAACAACTCAACTGACTCATGAGAAAAACGAATTTCCTTCTGACAACTGCATGTGCCACTTCCGTAGCTCAAACTGAAGTGCTCCAAGAGAATAAGATTAAGTTTATAGTCCAAATATTATTGTGAGATAATAATATTTGACTTTTCTATTTTTGACTTTGATCACTCACACTGTGATCACTCACACTGTAATCAGTCACACTGTGATCACTCACACTTTCATCAAAAATAGAAGTCCATCTATTTTTCCCAACTTGATCAATCATCCATAGACATGATCCATATGTCTAAAAATAGACATAGTCTAAAAATAGACTTGCGCCAAAAATAGCCTGCGGGCCCACTTAGTGAAGGCGACTCTTTTCACTAAGCTCCATCATCTTGTTGCAATCTCAACAAGAATTTCTTGTTGCACACTTTTCAACAAATTTTGAATGGTTTAGAAATATTAACAGCATACCCTCAAAATTTCTTTGGAATAAGATTCTAGAAATCAATACATAATGATTTGATTTCAACTTTGAAGATCTCCTTTTGTTTCCATTCATTCAAATAGGAAATTGCTTAATCTTTGAGTAAAAAATGATGTTTTTATGTTATTTAGTTCTTGAAACTATGACATCTTTGTTAGAAGAGTCTTTATTCAAAATAGGTGAATCTATGTTTACTGGTTCAATTGTGCTTCAATTACACCAGCCAACATATGTAAACCTTGTCCCTTCACAACTTTTGATGGTTTTATTCCTATATCATATTGTTTCAATTTCGCCAACCAATTAGTCCATCTACCTTCTTTCAGTTGTTGGGATAAGATCATTTTCATGGGTTGATATGGTAGATAGAAAATTGCATGCGATGATAATATGTGCATTCTGAAATAAGTCACAACTTTAATAAGGGAACATGCTTGTTTTTCCATAGATGAATATTTTAATTCATGTTGCAAACCTTATAAAAGAAATGGGATGTTGTTCCTTCCTACCTCAACTTCAAGTTAATATAACATCAATATTTTCATCTGAAGACAAGGAATATAAAATGAAATCTTTTTCAATATCAAGATTGACCAAAATTGAAGCAAATGAAATGGCTAATTTTATATTTGAGAAAACAAAATTGTGCATCAGGAGTCTATTTAGACACTCGATCTTTTATTTAACAATTTATTCATTGACCTCACATTCGAGGAATAATTGGGAAAAATTATTTGAATAAAAGTTACCAAAAAGGATTATAAGGCTTTAAAACTTGTTAGTGGCTTTAATTAATCAAAGCTTGGACATGCTCTAAATGTATGTAAATCTCTTCTTTGCTTACAATGTGGCCTAGTAATTTTTCCTCCAAACCTGAAAATTGGATTTATTTTGCGGTTTAAAAAAATTCTATATAATCTACACCATTGAAAAACTCCTCTATGGTGTCTTAAAGGAGCTTCTCTTAATTTTCAAATAAATTTTGAAGTTATCAATGTAATCTTGCATTCTTTCATTTTCCTTTTTCTCCAAAGGAACAAATTTATGTTGTTCACAACGTACCTTGGTGAAACTTCCATTTTTATTTGGTAGCATTGTACAACTTCCATTGTTCATTAAATATCCATCAAGCAGACAAATCCATCCTCATCGTAATACAACACCATATGCTATAGGTAAGTCCACCACAATGATAGTGAGTAGAGTTTTGATATGTTATGCAGAGCTTACCTATGCACAAAAATATTTAGTTTCTCAAGGGTGAAAGAAAGGAGTTAGGTTACATTTCTTGGCGAAAGAGGGCACGTTTGGGTGGAAAAATCAATGGCTCAATCAAGCCTTTTTTAAGTACTCTATCGAGTGTTAAAAGCTAACCCTTGATCGAGCTATAATGCTCAATCGAGCTATAGTGCTCGATTGAGCTTTAAGGTACCAGTCTTGCGCTTTGTGTACACCATTTTCAAAAACCACGGGAGCTCGACTGAGAGTTTAAGAGTAGCTTGACCGAGGTTATTGGAGATCAATCGAGCGATGGAGCATTCAAATCAATCTCAACAACCACCCCACCAACATCGCAAAGGCTCAAACAAAGGTAGGTACTCTATCCTTTGTCTTTGTTTTTTGATTTCTTTGCAAAATGTAACAAATTAATTTAAAGAAAAAAAACAACCTTACAAAAACTATGAAAACCACAAAAACACCCTTGAAAAAGCTTAGAAAAACACAAAACCAACCAAGAAAGAAAGAAAGAAAAATAACCCCTTCAAAACAACTTAGAAAGTCACAAAGCCAACTTAGAAAACCAATAAAAAAAATAAAATCCTTCAAAACAACCTAGAAAACACTTTGAAACCACAAAAAAGCTATAATTCAAGTTTTAAATTTGTTTTTTACTTGCAACGTGTTGTGTATTAAATGCATATTTTCTTATTTTGAATGGTAATTTAAACATTTTTTCTAATTATTTTAGGTTTTAAAGTTTTTCTTTAGGAATTTTATGAATTTCTTTTTCTTTTTTGTTAATTATTTATTATTTAAAATGCATTTTAAATTTCTAGCAAATTTGACAAAAAGTATACCCCAAAAAATTCCAAAACAGAAAACAATGAAACTATAACCAATAAATACTTAAATTAAGAACTTAAGATTGACATGATGAATATGATTGCTCATAATGAACCTCTATATATAAAATAAGATATTTTACTTTATTGTAAATTTAAATTATTTTATAATTTAAATAACTTTTTAATAATAAATATAGTATGATTCTAGTTGTAAAAAAATTTATTAATCTTTAAAGTTAAAAATCTAAAAAGATTTTTTTCCAATATATATATATATATATAACATCATGTCACTATATATATATATATATATATATATATATATATATATATATATATATAATTTAACTCTAACATCACATAACCATATAGTTCTATATATAAAATATATAACATAACATAGTTTTACAACTATTTAACCTAACATATATATATATATATAACGTAATTACTATATAATTATATATATTTAACGGCATCATAACTTATATAACGTCTCACACGCGCGCACACACACACACACACACACACACACACACATATATATATAACATAGTTCTATAACTATTTAATTCATAACATAAAGTTATAACATATAACTCTATAATTCTTTATGTATAACATAAAATTATTTAACACATACATATAACATAACATGTAACATAATTATAACTATCTCATAACTATGTAATGATATAATTATTTAAATATAATATATATTTAACTAGATTATAAAGTTATAACATATCACATGTAGCTAAATATATTATAATTCTATATATATTGTTTATAGCATAACTTATTATTTAGCATTTAAAACATAACATAAAATTAGTGACCATAACATAATTTTATTATTATTTAACATAGTATATATATAGATATAACATAATAGGTAACATAACTATAACTAGATAATTCATAACATAATTATATATATATGTTTCAGCAATGCTTCACTGAAATATATATTAAATCCATCATGAAAAGTGTATTTGGTCTAGTAAATAGAAGCATTTAGACTCAAGTTTCTAATTTGTATCATATTGTTTCATTATGTAGTGTGTTGTACAAGAAATATTGTTTTCATGTGCTTGCACCTAGTACATATCATGTGTCAAACTCAAACATGAAGAACGTAAAGTCTATTGTAGTATTTGATTGGAATGAAATTTTATCAGTTTTGTAAATAGGTTTATTTCAATTTTTTACATATTTTACATATTTATGTGCTATGAATAAAATGCATTATTTAGAAATGAGAAAAAATTGAGTTTTGATTTGATCACTTCTGTCGATTATGTTTACATAAAACGCAATGTACTTTGATTGATAAATTATCAAAAAAATGGACTCTAAATTTTAGCACTTCAGGCAAGATTATTCTACATGAGTTTAGAAATGGTTTTTTTGTCAACCTTTTTTCTTGGATTAGTTTATATGTATTATATGTAACATGCTAAGGCATCCCATATACATGCCCCAACCTCAGGTCATCGTAGTGCAAGAGGTTTTGTTATACGTGGTCAAGCTCGTGATAGATCACGTAGCCGATTAAGAGTTCATGTTCCCATCATAGATCCTGCCTCCAACGTCAGTCAGACTGTCCGAGGTAGTGTTTTTGTCTTTGTTGATGACCATGCTACATCCAATGGACCTTATTTACCTATTTGAGGTACAACTCTTCCATTTTAAATCCTCTTTAAACTTTACGTGTTTATGTCTTGAAATTGTTTTTAATTTTTAAATTGTCTTCAATTGATGTGTTTGAATTTAATATATATGTTATTATTCTTATAGTTTGTCAATTATATATATGTTAAATTATTTTTATCATTTACAGGTCTTCAACAGGTTGAAGCTAAGGATCAGAGTGCAACATTGATCCCTTAGTGGGATGATGCTACATATCATATCACATTAGAGGATGTTACGACACATCATACACTAATCACAATAGAGATAAAGAATATCGTTGCCAATTCACCGACTCATCTTGCCTTGTCTTTGATGCTGGATAAAATTGCTAGGTTGATCGAGACATACTAGATGTTGGCTTGTTGGGCCCTGACCCAGGTTTGGAGTTAATTAGCAAAAAAAATCTCTGTACTACTGGCCCTTTCAACAATAGTCCGCGGAGTGCGGACTGATGTCTCACCCGACGTAGTATGGGGGAGTGTTGGAACTAGGTTTCCGTACCCTTGAGATGTCTGAGGGTCTGGTTCGATCCAACTGTTTGTCCCTACGCGCAAGCTGCTTCACGCTCTTCCCTAATACTCGCACCCTGATAAACTACCTTTGCGTAGCCCTAACCAGGGGTTCTAGAGCTTCTGTGCTGCTGGAGAAGCGCTCTGCACTATTCCCCTAAGACACACCCAAGGTCTTACTTATCTTCCTATACCAGTTAATTATCTTCGCGTAAATGGATGTCTTACGTTATATTTAGTTATACAATACAATCATATGAGTTCGTGTAGCAAATAAATAGTACACTTGCAATTTATACCCAATCATACATCAAAATAGGAAAAGATACACAAAAATATAATAAACTTCTCTTTATTAATTCTTTCCACAGTTAGAAACCTGAACTTCCCTGCGCACTCATTTGCCGATGACTAGGCCTCTGCGCACTCAGCTACAGAGCCTTCTCCTACTCTACGAACCAAAGACACCCTTTACACTTCGACTCAATCACTTAGACTCATTATGCTTCGATTCTTAGTCATCCTATCTTCGCTACTTAGAGCCTCGCTCTATTTATACAATCCCATGGTTCACGGGTCATGGGTACATATATCAAGCTGACATTACATTACAAAAACTAGGGCGGACAACCCTGTGACTCTATTATGACTTCGCGTCCCGCACCCACAATTCATGGAGCTTTTACAAAGGATTTGGCAAAAACTTGGGTTTAAGCCCCAAAACACGCCTTGGGGGGATTCCATGCCCAACAGGCCCCCAAGGGGCTTTGATTCTTTCACTAGAATTGATGCCTGGGTGGTAGATTCAGGGGCCTCATTCCATGCCACAGCTAATAAGAAACATTTTCATGATTATGTTCAAGGAGATTTTGGATCGGTTCGATTGGGTGATGATAAACCCTGTAAAATCGTTGGAATGGGTACAGTTTTCATAAAATAGCGGAATGGAAATGAATGGCTATTGAATGAGGTAAGGCATGTTCCAGATCTGAAGAAAAATCTGATTTCAACATGGCAATTAGGAGGTGAAGGTTGCGTAACTACTTTCACAGATAAAACCTGGAAGGTCACTAAAGGATCTCTGGTAATAGCGAAAGGAGAAAAGGTTGTTACATTGTACTTATGCAATGGTATTTCTAATTCTGTTATTACTTTAACCTCTATAAGAGAAGATACGGCATTGTGGCATCATAGGCTCGGGCACATGAGTGAAAAGGGGATGCAGATTCTTCACTCAAGAAATTTTTTGTGAGGTTTGAAGCATGCTGATTTAAAATTCTTTGAAAATTGTGTTTATGGAAAACAGAAGAGAGTCAGATTCCTTAGAGTTGGTAAAGAAAAGAAGAGCGTAAAATTAGAGCTTGTGCATACAGATGTATGAGGACCTGCTCAGGTATCATCTCTTGGTAGCTCTCATTATTATGTTACTTTTATTGATGATGCAACCAGAAAAACTTGGATTTATTGTATTCGAAATAAATTTAATGTCTTTGATACTTTCAAGAAATGGAAAGCTTTGGTTGAAAATGAGACAAGGAAAAGGTTGAAGTGTCTCATACCAGATAATGGAGGTGAATATTGAAATAAAGAGTTTCATAGGTACTATTCAGAGAATGGAATTCGTAGAGAGAAGACAATTCCAGGAACACCACAAGAAAATGGTGTGTCAGAAAGGATGAACAGGACAATCATGGAGCGTGCAAGGTGAATGAGATTGCATGCAGGATTGGCTTTACAATTTTGGGCAGATGCCATAGATACTGTTGTTTATCTAATAAAAAGAGGGCCTTCAAGTTTCTTGGATGGTGATATTCCAGAGGAGGCATGGACAGGTATAAAGGTAAACTGCTCTTTTTTAAAGACTTTTGGTTGTGAAGCCTTTGTCCACATTAACAAAGAAAATAGAACAAAGCTTGAGGCAAAATCAAAGAAATGTACTTTTATTGTTTATGATGTTAATGATTTTGGTTATCGCTTATATGATTATGAAAATCACAAAATCATTGGGAGCAGAGATGTAATATTTAATGAAAAGGTCTTGTATAAGAATCAGTTGCAGGAAAAGAAACAGGAAAAAGAAAACAGAGAATACACAGTGCTTGACGATATCACAGGAAAAGTGATGGTGCCTGAAAATCATAATGATCAACAACTAGAACAACAACCACAACAACAACAAGCACCTCAAACACCTGAAAGTGGTGTTAGAAGATCTACCAGGATAAGTAGACCCCTTGAACGATACTATCCTTCATTATATTACGTATTGTTCACTGATTCTGGTGAACCATAATGTTATGAAGAAGCAATGCAGGTAGAAACCAGGAAGAAGTGGGAGCAAGCCATGAAAGAAGAGATGGACTCCTTAGCACATAACCAAACTTGGGACTTAGTCAGGTTGCCTGCAAGTAAAAGAACATTACACAATAAATGGGTTTACAGGCTAAAGGAAGAAGATGAAGGTAGAAAAAGGTATAAAGCTAGACTTGTAGTGAAAGGGTTTGCACATAAAAAGGGTGTAGACTTTGATGAGATATTTTCTCCTATTGTGAAAATGACTTCAATCATAACTATTCTAAGTCCAGTAGCAGCTGAAGATTTGCATCTTGAGCAGTTAGATGTAAAGACAGCCTTTCTCCATGGGGATTTGGAGGAAGAGATATATATATGCAGCAACCACAAGGATATGAGGTAAAAGGGAAGGAGAAACTAGTGTGCAGGTTGAAGAAGAGCTTGTATGGCTTAAAACAGGCTCCAAGGCAATGGTATCTAAAATTTGACAAGTTTATGTCTGAACAAGGTTATACTAGGTGTCACTCCGATCATTGTGTTTATCTCAAAAGGAAAAATGATGGCAGCTATATTATATTGTTATTGTATGTAGATGACATGCTTATTGCAGGTTCTAAGATGCAGGAAATAAATGTGCTCAAAAGGAAATTGGCAAACTCATTTTCAATGAAGGATTTAGGTGTTGCAAAACAAATCCTTGTTATGAGAATAACTAGAGACAGGAAGAATCGCAAATTAACATTGTCTCAAAGTGAGTACATAAAAAAGGTATTGAAAAGGTTTAATATGCAGAATGCGAAACCAGTTAGTATACCTTTGGCTAGCAAATTAACATTGTCTCAAAGTGAGTACATAAAAAAGGTGTTGAAAAGGTTTAATATGCAGAATGCGAAACCAGTTAGTATACCTTTGGCTAGCCATTTAAAATTAAGTAAGGAGGCGTGTCCCAAGAGTTAGGAAGAAATGGCTCATATGTCTAAAGTTCCATATGCATCAGCAGTTGGAAGCTTAATGTATGCAATGGTCTGCACAAGGCCTGATATTGCACATGCAGTGGGAGTTGTAAGCAGGTACATGAACAATCCAGGAAAAGAACATTGGATGGCAGTGAAGTGGATTCTCAGGTATTTGAGAGGTACCACAAATCAAGCATTATGCTTTGGTGGTTCAAACATTGCTCTACAGGGATATGTTGATGTAGATATGGTAGGTGACAGAGATAACAGGAGGAGCACTACAGGATATGTATTTACTGTAGGTGGAACAACTGTCAGTTGGGTTTCAAAAATCTAAAGTGTTGTTGCACTTTCAACAACAGAAGCAGAGTATGTTGCTGCTATAGAGGCTACTAAAGAAATGATTTGGTTACAAAGGTTTCTGGATGAATTGGGTAAGAAGCAGGAGTTGGGCAGGTTATACAGTAACAACTAGAGTGCCATACATCTTGCAAAGAACTCTGCATTTCGTTCCAAGAATAAACATATACAACTCAAGTACCATTTCATACGGTCGACATTGGAAGATGAACAATTGAAGCTGGGAAAGATACACACTAGCCAGAATCCTGCAGATATGCTAACAAAAGTTGTAACCAGGGAGAAACTAAGAATTTTCTCAGTTTCAATTGGTCTTCAAGTATGATGAAGAAGATGAGAAACAACCAAGTCCAAAGTGGAGTTATTGTCTAGCAAATGAAGCAGCGGTGGAGTTGCTATAATCAGTCTCCAAGTGGGAGATTGTTGGGTGTGGAGCCTGATTATCTTCTGTATTCAAAGGTCTCAACCAAATGTATGCCCCAGGAAGACTGTACACCCCTCCACGCGGGGGGGACTTGTTCAGGGGGGCTAATCCCCCCCAGCTGGGGGGTCTGGGGGCTCGGGGGAAGCGCCCCGGAAGCTAAAAATAGATGTAAAATTGCCTTGTAAAAGTATAGTAATTTCTAGTCAATCTGGGACGTTCATTAGGCGGATGATTTGACAGTAGAATTTATGTTTAGTTTAGGGTTTTTTGCCCTAGAAGGCAACCCCTCACTATATATGAGGGAATTGTATTGCGTCTATGTATCTCTGTATTTTGAGTGAGGAAGAAAGAGGAGATTGAGAGTGAAAAAGGTGTTACAGCGGATGTGTTGTAGGTTGTATCTCTTCAGTGTGCTGGATAATATAATAAAAGAAGGACTGGCTATTTCTCCGTGGATGTAGCCCAAACTGGGTGAACCACATATATCTGTGTCTCTCTTGTTTTATGCGTTTTCTGTGTTTATATTTCTGTAATATTTTATGTGTTCCATTGCTCTGTAATATATAATTTTTTAACAAGAAAATAATCTGAGCCCCTTAAAGGAATGGGATGTTTATCCTAGGAATATGTATGACTCCTTAGACACCATGGGCTACATCAGAAGCACTCCTATAGAAGGAGATACGTTCTCTTTGGATGACATGGAACCTAGGATTAAGAAACTTTCTAACGGGAAAGCTAGGGATATTGAAGGGCACCAAGCTGAAATTATCAAAATTGGAAGGTCCATCCTCGCCCCACACTTGCATAATCTCCCCAACTTGTTAGTTAAACATGACTTCCCCAAATTGTGGATGCAAAGCCTTATGATGCCTATATTTAAAAGTGGGGATAAAAAAAGTTCACTCTAACTGTAGGACTATCATGATCAGCCACATTTTAGCCAAGTTGTATGGGCTCATTCTAGAAAAGAAGATTAGCACCTGGCTTGAAATCTATGGTAAAAGAGCCATTGGGCAAGCTGGTTTTGGAAGGCATCACTCTACGATCAACCACCTTGTCACTCTTAGGACCATTACTGAGGATTGTCGCAACAGTAAGATTAATCTCTTTTGTTGTTTTGTTGACTTTAGAAAAGCTTTCGACATGGTTCCTCGAGAGAAGTTATGGCAAAGGCTCGATTAGATAATGGTTCATCCCGAGTTAAGGGTCGTTGTTATTAGATTATAAGAGAATGTTATTGCTAAGCTTAAGACCACCGAATGTTGGTCCATTGATATTAAATGCAACATTGTGTTAAGCAAGGGAGTTCCCTATCCCCTACCCTTTTTGGCATTTACATTAATAAGCTTGAAGAATGCTTAGAAGTTGTTGGTTGTGAAGAACCAAGCTCGCTGATATACTCATTACTCTTCGAGGTGATATAATGAACATGAAGAAAATATAGTCTTGCCAAACTTATAAACAAAAAAAAATATATAAAAAAGGCTTGAAAACATGTTGAATCTATCCCCAAACATACAAAAATTAACATAAAGATTGAAAAATCTTTATCTTTTCATGAATATACTTTGAAAAAAAAAATATAATATCTTTAAAACCAATATAACTTAAAAATCATTGTAATATTATAACAATTAATATAAGCAAAACTCAACAATTATATAATCTAAAGTAAATATTCTTTTCTTTCCTATTTATTTTTCTTTCATAAATTTACTTTGCTATTCTGAAAATGAAGATTCATTTCTTCACCGTTGATTTTTAATTCATAAATTTATTTACCTTTCCTCATTAGAATACCTCCACTTTTGTGATTTGACATTTATTGAATTATTTAACAGCTCCACTTTTGTGATTTGACATTTATTTATTTTTGTTCTTATTTCTTCACCGTTGATTTTTAATTCATAAATTTATTTACCTTTCCTCATTAGAATACCTCCACTTTTGTGATTTGACATTTATTGAATTATTTAACAGCTCCACTTTTGTGATTTGACATTTATTAATTATTTAACAAAAATAAATAAAGGAAAAATAAAATTTCCGATCGATTTTTATTTTATAAATTTACTTTAAAACTCTAAAAATTAAGATGCCTTATTAAAAAACTTCCACTTTATTGAATCATTTAACAAAAATAAATAAGACCTCCCATGCTCCACCTCTAATACTTTCTCTCAATTTTCCTGGTGAGGGACCGCAACGGGTACAAAGTACAGCATCCAAAGGAAGAGGAGCGACCGGTGGCAGACAAAATCTTATTTCTACGATGGGCATCCACTAATTACCATCGGGTGCCCGCCCATTGGGTTCCAGCTTGCACCCATTACCACTATGCCCACCGGCTGGCTCTCATTGCCATCTTGGGTTCCAGCTTGCACCCATTACCACTATGCCCACCGGTGGCCCCCCATTGCGGGAGTGACATAAGCAAGATTTAGATATCAATTTGGAAGGACCAAAATACCTCTGTTTTCTATCACTCTGTGTTTTCTTTCAATATCTGTAACTCTGTGTTTTCGTTTGCAGTTCTTAATCTATCACTCTGTGTTTTCCTTCTTACTTGCACTTGTCTTCAATGGCGGACCTGCAAACGCCCACCGTTACTTCAGCAGTTGATACCCCCTCCACCTCCAATACTTACCCAAACTACAACTTCGATGTCTTTATCAGTCATCGGGGTCCCGATGTTAAAAACTCCTTTGCTGGCCATCTCTACCGTGACCTTCATGCACATGGATTGCAACCTTTCCTCGACAGGGAAGAATTGCAGGCGGGCAAGAGCATAAATCCTCAAATTGAAGACGCCATCAGAAGCGCCTATGTCCAAATAATCATTTTCTCGCCTGGATATGCCGACTCAACTTGGTGTTTGAATGAGTTGCTTCTTATATGGAAAAAGTCCGAGGATATCATAATCCCTGTATTTTATAAAGTGAAGCCTTCTGAGCCTCGATGGGCCAAAGATGGAAGGTATGCTCAAGCCCTCGCTAAACATGAGCAGACAGGCAGATACGACCGCCAAACTCTTGCAAATTGGAGAAAGGCGCTCCACGACGTCTCAGAGAGAGTCGGTTTCGAACTCGACGCCTATAATGGGTTGGAACTCTTAACTCTCCCCTCCCTATTATTACTTAATCTAATTGGCATTGATATACACTTCACGTTTTGTATTAAATTTTACAATAAAGAGGAGGTTTTGTTTGTTTTGTTTTGTTTGGTTGCCAATTTACAGTGACGAGGTGAAGCTGTTGGAGAAAGTCGTGGAATGCGTGCTCAAAAACAGCAGAAACCGCGGAAAGACGGCCTTGTATGTGACTGATCACCCAACTGGTCTACAATTAAAAGTAGAAGATTTTGAAAACAAGATGCTATTGCAGCAGCAGCAGAAGAATGACAAGACTCGGGTTCTGGGGATTGTTGGGTTGGGTGGAGTTGGCAAGACAACGCTTGCCAAAGAACTCTTCAACAGGAAGAGTTGCGATTTCAAGCAATCCTGCGTCTTATATGATGTCAGAGAGGTTGCAGGTCGAGAATCTTTAATTTTCTTGCAGAGCCAACTTCTCAAGGGCTTGACTAACATCACTGAAAAAATATATGGCATTGAAGAAGGTATACAAATACTCAAAAGGCACCTTTCATCTTTACATGCTATAATATTTATAGACGATGTAGATGATGCACATCAGTTGAAAGCACTTTTGCCAGTAAAGGAATTTTTGCATTCCGATAGCTTGATTTTGATTACATCTCGCTCCAAGGATGTTCTCACACATTCAGGAATAGAGGAGTCATCAATATATCACTTAACAGGTCTCGATGAACAACACTCCAGACAGCTCTTTTGTTCGCATGCCTTCTTTCAGCCTTATCCGGCACAAGGTTTTGAATGTCTAGTAGATGAGTTTTGCAAGGCCTGCGATGGATTGCCTTTGTCTTTGAGAGTGCTTGGGGCACTTGTTTGTGGAAGGAATGACATATCTTATTGGGAACGCCAATTGGATAAACTTCGTCAAGTCAAACTTCCCAGTGAGATTCGGGAGAGGCTTAAGATAAGTTACGATGCACTGGAGGCAGAAGAAAAACAAATATTCATAGACATTGCCTGTTATTTCATTGGAGAAGACAGGCATATGGCCGTCCGAATATGGGATGGATCAGGTTGGGATGGTTTGACGGTCTTTCTAAATCTGCAGGGAAAGTGCCTTGTCGAAGTGGATCGAAATACCATAAAAATGCACGATCAGCTGCGAGATTTGGGAAGAGAAATTGCGGATGAGGAAAGGCAGTTGCGTCATCTTTGGCGACCAACCAACGACATTGATGATTTGTGGCAGCAATCTTCTGTAAGTGCTTGAATTTTTCATTAAACTTTAAGGTTTCTCTGTTCAACAGAAGCAGCAGAGAAAGATCCTGTTACTCTCTTTCATTTGTTTGTTGTTTGCTTGTAACAAGCAGGTAATAACGGAGGTGCGCGGTATTACGACGGTTCCTCGGTTCATTGTGCGCGGTTTTACGACGGTTCCTCGGTTCATTGTGCGCGGTTTTACGACGGTTCCTCGGTTCAGTTCTTCCTTATCTGAGATCCCGGAATCAGAAGAAGAATGGTCATGGTTCAAAAGTTGGTGTGATGAGTTGTTGGGAAACTGCCTGAGGAAGCTGATCGACCGTGCACCATATAGTTTCAGGAACTTGCAACTTGTTGCAACTGAAGACGGTAATCTAAAAAACATATTGAGGAGGGTTGAGTCGCCAAACTTGAAATGGTTACGCTGGAACGACTGTCCCTACTCTTGCCTGCCTTCCTGGATTCCGATGAAGAATCTAAGAGTTTTAGAAGTGGGGGGAAACAAATTGAAAACACTCTGGCAAGCAGAGTCTCAGGTCAAAGCTCGTTCTTTTCTTTTTCTCTGCTCTGATTTATGGTAGATTACTGTTGCTATTAGTATACAGAGCATTTTGTAGATGAAAAGTGATCATATCTTAAATTCAAATAAAACCGTCGGGTTTCAGGCACCTCTGGAGTTGCGGGAGTTACGGATTTCTGCTCCTCTTTCCAAGTTTCCAAAGTCCATTGGGCGGATGATGCACATCGAAAAGATTGTGGTTAAGAGTCGTAAACTCGAATCGCTGCCAGATGCTTTCGGGTCTTTGACAAACCTCCAAAAACTCGATCTCTCAGGGTGCAGCCGTCTGCAAGCACTTCCAGATTCCTTTGGGTGTTTGACAAACCTCCAAACACTCGATCTAATGGGGTGCGAGAGTCTGCAAGCACTTCCAGATTCCTTTGGGTGTTTGACAAACCTCCAAAAACTCAATCTCGTCTTTTGCTGGAGCCTGCAAGCACTTCCAGATTCCTTTGGGTGTTTGACAAACCTCCAAGAACTCAATCTCAACGATTGCTGGATACTGCAAGCACTTCCAGATTCCTTTGGGTGTTTGACAAACCTCCAAAAACTCAATCTCGACGATTGCTGGATACTGCAAGCACTTCCAGATTCCTTTGGGTGTTTGACAAACCTCCAAAAACTCAATCTCGTTCATTGCGGGAGACTGCAAGCACTTCCAGATTCCTTTGGGTGTTTGACAAACCTCCAAGAACTCAATCTCTACATGTGCGAGAGTCTGCAAGCACTTCCAGGTTCCTTTGGGTGTTTGACAAACCTCCAAAAACTCAGTGTCTTTGACTGCAAGAGACTGCAAGCACTTCCAGATTCCTTTGGGTGTTTGACAAACCTGCAAGTACTCAATCTCAGAGGGTGTAGCAGTCTGCAAGCTCTTCCAGATTCCCTCCAGTTCTTAACAAATCTCCGAGATCTCTATCTGCCAGGGTCAGACTCAGAAAGCATTTGACAAACCATTCCATCTGGTGCTCGACAAACCTCCATGTGTCAGAATGTATACGTCTGCAAGTGCGTACAAATCTCCAAAATGTCGATTTCTGAGACCGTGGCACTCTTCAAGCGCTTCCTTCCACAGTCCTTTCGGTGCTCGACAAACCTCCAGGAGCATCAGGAATTTAATTCGACTTGAATTATGGTCATTGTCCCGGCCAGCAACGTATCTCCATCATAAGTCGCAATGATCAGGTGAGAACTGCCAGCGAGATTTAGTATTTGTTTGTACTCTACTAAGAGGGGCATTGTAATCTTAAAAAACTTGAGGATCTAAACATTTGCATGTGTCTGGAAGTCGAGGAGATTCATTCTGACTTAGGATGCTTATGATGGTTGTTATGAGTTGAAAAAGAACACATGGCCTGACGCAGCTAACCACGATTTGAGTTCGTTCCAGAAGCTTATTGCTAACTGTACCAAACTGCCCCATTTATCGAAATGAGCGTTGAAGCACAAGTGTATATGGCTCTGTGGTGATTTTTTGAAAAAGCATTTGAGTGGTTTGTTTTTCTTCAAACAGTGAAAATTGAGAAAAGTTCTTATAATTTAGTTTATTCAAACCCGCAGTGAGCCCAGATTCTTCTTCTGTTGAAAAAGATATTATACAAGTTTAATACTGAAATATTTTACTTAATTTAATTGAATTATTTTTTTAATATTAATACACTTTTAAATATATATCTCTTAATATAATTGAATTATTTTTTAAAAATTAATACATTTTTAAATATATATCTCTTTCCTATTTATATATAGATTGGTTTGGTTTTTTTCTTGCTATTAATATTTTTTCACAATTATAAGTATCTCTTCTTGATAAATTCTATGGAACATTTCACTTTTTGTGAGTCATTTTTATATATTTTTTCCGACAAATATGTTCACTTATTAATATGTATTTTTTAATAGTAAATTTAATTATTAAGATTATTAATATGTATTTCTTAATAGTGAATTTAATTATTAATAAGTATTTTTTCATAGTGAATTTAATGTTTTATATGTTGGAATATATACCACCTTATTTAAAAGTGCTTTAGATGGACCAATATACATCTCATCATATAAATCATTAAACACACTAATGCTAGGTTCATTAGATTAGGTGTAGTCTAACCATTCTATGTTTTGTCATTTTCATGAGAATTTGAAGATACAATTATTGAGAATGTAATTTTTCATAGTTTACTTATATTTTTTATTGTATAAATGGATTCAACACCCTGAAAAATCATTCCAACATTCATATTATACAAACTACATAACTTAAAATGCAATTCCAAAAAATCCCCTTTAGAATCTATGTGCAGAAGAGACTCTGTGAAGATAAGTTAATTTAGAGGAAAGGTAATGTGGTTCGTATGCATCATAAGTAAATGAGAACGAGAAAATAAGTTTATTGTACCATTACCTTGGGGTCCTCTATGTATGATATTGACAAGAATGTCACATGTTATGCAGAGTGTGGAGTTTTCTGCATATTGTAAGAACAGAGTCATAAAAATGAATAACTGTATAATTGTTAACAAATGGTACAAAAAGGAGTATGATGTGCATGTCTAGTGTGGAGGGTAGTAAGATGAGGAAAAAAACATTCTTCCTTCTGCACCAACAAGCAATAAAGGATGTAGCAAAAAGGCTCAACGTGAAAGGGAATTGACATTTCAGCTCCAATCATGTGATAGAGATCCCTATGAGTTGTTGAGAATCCGGAAGGTTGTTTCCTTTGGGCATGAAATTAAAGAAAGAGAAATAAGAAAAGGCAAGGAAATTACTAATGATTAAGCCATTTAAATATGAAGTAATATAAACAATGATAGAGAAAAACAAACTACAATATATTGATTATATAGTTCCTAAAAATGGTCATGAAAATAATTTTTTTAAGTGTTACCCATTTACTCCAACTATACTTTTGAGTGTATAAGAATTAAAACCACAAACTTTATGTATTTGGTAGGGGTCAATCCATAAAATATCAAACTTGGAATGAAAGGATGTTTTTTTTCTTTGGTCCACACTAAAGTGATTTGAACCTTATTAAATTATTTCATCATAGAAGTTTGGTCAAAATATCTCTTCATTGCTTCATGTTTTTTTTGTATGTTTATTACAACTTGCGCTCTTTCCTCCTCTAGCTACATCAACTAATAATAATGAGTTTGCAAAGGTGTGACCCCTTTTGTCTTCTATTCCAATGGCTATGTCAGAATCATTCATCCTTGAGTGTATTGGTAATCTCACAACCTTTCCATAGACAAGAGAATATAGGGAATGTTTCCTACTTCTTTTTGGAGTGATTCTATTGGCCTAGAGCATTAGTTAGTTTCTTGTGCCAATTCCATTGGTTTGTGGACATCATCTGAATCTTAAGAATATGTATTAAATATTTATTAGTTGATTCTACTAGCCCATTCTCCCTTGGGTAATAATTTGAAGATTGACACATTGTTATCCCAAAATTTCCACAAAAATATGTGAATTTAGATCTAATGAAAGTGAAATTACTACCTTGATGAATTTCTTTAGAATGTTGAACCTAGATAGGATATTTCCTGTAAAAATAGTATGAGTTTCTCTAAATCAATGACCTTTAGTGCTACTACTTCCAACCATTTGATGAAGTAGTCAATTTTTGTCAATAAATAAGAGTGCTCCATGGTATATTTTGGATTTCTGTGACCAATAAAATCCAATTCCCATTTTGTGAAAGGGCTTTTAATCAAAATGGTCCTCACAAGCATAACTACTCTTTTGTTTTTTTTTCTAGAGGACTTATGACAAGGTAGACATTTCCTTGTAAATGTATGCACATATGTAAATAAAGAAGGGCAATAAAATATTTCTCTAATGTTTCTATGTATGGTTACCATTAGAGAAAGATTTCCACCACATACACCTTCATGCACTTCCTTCAGTATCTCAACAAATTTTGAATGATTTAGAGATATTAACAACATACCCTCGAAATTTCTTTGGAGTAAGATTCTAGAAATCAATACATAATGATTTGATTTCAACTTTAAATATCTCCTTTCTTTTCCTTTCATTCAACTAGGAAATTGCTTAAACTTAGAGTAGAAAATGATGTGCATATGTTATTTAGTTCTTGAAACCATGGAATCTTTGATAGAGGATTATTTATTCAAAATAAGTGAATCTATGTTACTGGTTCAATTGTGCTTCATTTCCACCAACCAACATACATAAACCTTGTCGCTTCACAACTTTTAATGGTTTTATTTCTATATCATATTCTTGCAATTTCGCTAACCAATTAGTCCATCTACCTTCTTTCAGTTGTTGAGATAAGATCATTTTCATGGGCTGATATGACAGATAGACAATTGCATGCAATGACAATGTGTGTGTTTTGAAATAAGTAACAACTTTCATAAGGGAACATGCTTGTTTTTCCATAGATGCATATTTTAATTCATGTTCTTGCAAGCCTTATTAAAGGAATGGGATGTTGTTCCTTCCTACCTCAACTTCAAGTTAATATAACACCAATAGTTTCATTTGAAGACAAGGAATATAAAATGAAATATTTTTCAATGTCAGGATTGACCACAATTGAAGCAAATGAAATGGCTAATTTTATATTTGAGAAAAAAATTGTACATCAAGAGTCTAGTCAGACACTTGATCTTTATTCAACAATTTATTCATTGACATCACAATCGAGGAATAATTGGGAAAAATTATTTGAATAAAATTTATCTGAGCAAAAAGGATTATAAGGCTTTAAAACTGGTTAGTGGTTTTAATTCAATTAAAGCTTGGACATGCTCTAAATGTACGTAAATCCCTTCTTTTCTTACAATGCGGCGTAGCAATTTTTCTTTTAAACCTGAAAATTAGATTTATTTTATGATTTAAAAAAATTCTATATAATCTGCATCATTGAAAAACTCCTCTATGGTGTCTTAAAGGAGTTTCTCCAAAGGAAAAAATTTCTAATGTTCACAACGTACCTTAGTGAAACTTCCATTTTTATCTGGTAGCATCATACAACTAAGGTTCATTAAATGTCCATCAAACACTCAAATCCATTCTCATCCTAATACAACACCATATGATATAGGTAACTCCACCACAATAATGGTGAGTAGAGTTTTGATATGTTATGCAAAGCTTACCCATGCACAAAAATATTTAGTTTCTCAAGGGTGAAAGCATGGAGTTGGGTTACACTTTTTGGTGAAAGAGGGCACGTTTAGGTGGAAAGATCAATGGCTCGATCAAGATATAGTGCTCGATTGAGCTTTAGGATCGATCGAGCCCCTTTTTTTTAATATATATCAGTCCTGCAGTCTATGCGCGCCATTTGCACAAATCACGGGAGCTCCACCGAGAGTTTAAGAGTACCTCAACCGAGGTTATTGGAGCTCGATCGAGCAATGGGGCATTCAAAACAATCTCACCAACCACCCCGCCAACATCGCAAAGGCTCAAACGAAGGTAGGTACTCTATCCTTTGTCTTTGTTTTTTTTATTTTTTTGCAAAATGTAACAAATTAATTTAAAGAAAAAAAACAACCATGTACAAAAACCATAAAACCCAATTAATTAAGAAAAAAATAACCATACAAAAACTACGAAAACCTCAAAAACACATTTGAAAAAGCTTATAAAATCACAAAACCAAAAAAAAAAAATCCTTCAAAACAACTTAGAAAACTACAAAACCAACCTAGAAAATCATAAAAAAAACCCTTCAAAAAAATCTAGAAAACACTTTGAAACCACAAAAAAACTATAATTTAGGTTTTAAATTTGTTTTTTACTTGCAATATTTTGTGTATTGAATGCAGAGTCTCTGATTTGGAATGGTAATTTAAACATGTTTTCTAATTATTTTAGGTTTTAAAGTTTTTCTTTAGGAATTTTGTGATTTTTTTTTAATTATTTGTTATTTAAAATGCATTTTAAATTTCTAGCAAATTTGACAAAAAATATACCCCCAAAAATCCAAAACATAAAACAACGAAACTATAACCAATAAATAAGTAAATTAGGAACTGAAGATTGACATGATGAATGTGATTGCTCATAATGAACCTCTATTTATAAAATAAAAAATTTACTTTATTTTACATTTAAATTAATTTATATTTTAAATAACTTTTTAATAATAAATATAGTGCGATTCTAGTTGTAAAAAAAATATCAATCTTTAAAGTTATATATATATATATATATATATATATATATATAATTTCACTGTATATATAATTATACCATTTTACATAATATATATAACTATATAACATATTTAATTATTATTTAACTATAACATCACATAACTATATATTATAGTTATATACATATAATATATAACATAACATAGTTTTACAACTATTTAAAAAACACACACACATATAACATTATTACTATATAATTATATATATTTAACAAAATTATAACTCATATAACATCTTACACACATATATAATTTATAACATAACATAGTTCTATAACTATTTAATTCATAACATAAAGTTATAACATAGAACTCTATAATTATTTATGTATAACATAAAATTATTTAACACATACATATAACATAAGAGGTAACATAATATAATTATCTCATAACTATATAATTATTTAAATATAACTATATATATTTAACTAGATTCTAAGGTTATAATATATCACATAATTATATATATATATATATATATATATATATATATATATATATATATATATATATTTTGTTTATAACATAACTTATTAATTAACATTTAAAACATAACATAAAATTAGTGAACATAACATAATTTTATAATTATTTAACATAGTATATATATAGATATAATATATGAGGTAGCATAACTATAACTACAACTCATATATATATATATATATATATATATATATATATATATATATATTTCAACAATGCATCATAGATAGATACACTAAATCTATCATGAAAAGTGTATTTGGTCTACTAAATAGAAGCATTTACACTCAAGTTTCTAATTTGTACCATATTGTTTTATTATGTAGTGTGTGTACAAGAAATAGTGTCTTCATGTGCTTGCACCTAGTACATGTCATGTGTCAAAGTCAAACATGAAGAGCATAAAGTCTATTGTAGCATTTGATTGGCATGACATTTTATCAGTTTTCTAAATAGGTCTATTTCAATTTTTTACATATATATTTACATATTTATGCACTATGAATAAAATGCATTATTTAGAAATGAGAAAAAGTGTGAGGGTAGATTTGATCACTTTTGTCGATTGTGTTTACATGGAACTCAATGTACTTTGGTTGAAAAATTATAAAAAAGTGGACTCTAAGTTTTAGGACTTCAGGCAAGATTATTCTCCTTGAGTTTAGAAATGGTTTTTTTGTCAACATTTTTTTCTTAGATTAGTTTATATGTATTATATGTAACATGCTAAGGCATCTCAGATACATGCCCCAACTGCAGGTCGTCGTAGTGTGAGAGGTTATGTTATACGTGGTTGGGCTCGTGATAGATCACGTAGCCCACTGAGAGTTCATGTTCCCATCGTAGATCCTGCCTCCAAAGCTAGTCAGACTATTAGAGGTAGTATTTTTGTCTTTGTTGATGACCATGCTACATCCAGCGGACCTTCTTCACCTATTTGAGGTACACCTCTTCCATTTTAAATCCTCTTTAAACTTTATGTGTTTATGTCTTGAAATTGTTTTTAATTTTTAAATTGTCTTCAACTGATGTGTTTGAATTTAATGTATATGTTATTGTTCTTCTAGTTTGTCAATTATATATATGTTAAATTATTTTTATGATTTACAGGTCCTCAGTAGGTTGAAGTTGAGGGCCAGAGTGAAACATCGATCCCTTAGTGGGATGATGCCACATCTTAGATCACATTAGAGGATGTTACGACACGTCATACACAAATCATAACAGAGATAAATATTATCCCTTCCAATTCACCAACTCTTCTTGCATTGTCTTTGATGCTAGATAACATGACTAGGCTAATTGAGACAAACCAGAGGCCGGGTCCACATAGCCACATATTATAGTTCATACATAGAGTAAGGAGGCATGAGGTTAGAGGCCCAGATTCTTGGGAGGTCGTGCAAGAGGCCACCAAGGACATTGATGTTCATGGGGAGTTGTTCAACATCCCTCCGAATATCCTTACTAGATGTAAAGGCTGATCCCACTGAAATATTTTTGTAATGTTCATGAAGCCCCTTTTATGTATGATAGATTCATAGGAGCTTGGGGCAAGTTCCCTAACCATGACCAGGTCACCATTTATTTTTCCAAGCATTTATATGCAAATTTTGTGTTACATATGAGCCTAGATTACACTAATATTGAATCTTATTTTTATGGTACCAACATGGGACATTTATATGAGCGTGAGGGGGATCGTAGGGACCCTAGGCACATACCACCACGCTCGATATTCATGCCACTACCGTCTCGGAGCTTTGTACTACTTGGAGAGCTAGAGGAGTTGACACAACTAGATGGTGAGATGCGGGAGACTATTGTAGACAACATGTAAGCTTCATTGTCTAGTGTGTGTGTTTCATTGCATGGAGAGATTAGGAGACCACCACCATTGCCTTTTGACCGACCAACACCCTTATATGATGATGCATGTTTCACGAGTTTACCATTCGATCAACTTTTGACACATACATGTATGTATCGTGATGCCATTCATGAGACTTGGAGGGTGTATGGCCTACGTCACATAGACTAGGTACATATATATACGAAAAATTTGACTCTTATTGTCAAATTATGCATAATTATTTATATTGAAATTTCTAGTTTGTATTATATTGCATAATTTATATTAATAAGTTCATGATAACATGTAGACACATCCCAACTACATGTTGAGCTTACAAGGTCATCCAAAGGGGTGGTTGATCAGTCAGGGCATCCTCAACTAAAGCACATTTCCATGGATTCTCCTGCACCTCCACCTCCACCTTATATGTTCACTAATGTGGAGGAGTGTCACTATCTACAACCACGTGGACCAATAGTTGAGGTAAACTTATTTATTCCTATATTTCAACATTTTATTTTTTTTCAAGCTACATAAATATGCTAATTAATTTGTAGACTAATTATAATTTGTCCTTGCTATTGTCTACACAGGCCCATATGTAGAGTGTCGTTGATGCCATTGTTATGTGGAGACATGAGTGGGATGTTGGTTTTAGAGACATTGATGATGCAAGTCCAACGATGCAGAACCCATTCATTGAGCCACTAGTAGGGGAGAATTATACCTATATTCATGATCATACCCCCATCCTATCGGACTTGCATTTGGACTCGACTGAGGTTAGTAGATTCATGTATATATGTAATTAAAAATGTGGTTCAATATAATTTATTTACATATTGTTTATTTTCTACAAATAATGATCTAATTAGTTTGAATTTATGGACACTTACCTTGTGCAACAGGACCCACATAGGAGTTTTGATGGTACTTAGAGTGTCATAGTTTGTATATTTTTAGGATAATTTCATAGGGAATATTCACATGTGTGATACAAAATTTGTATATTTCATACATGGGAAATTTTATGGATGTACATAATGGACATTATTTTAGTTTATGGATACTTATTATTTCAGTTTATGGATGTTCATGTGATATTTGTAATTTTTATATATTTTCATATGGATAGTTTACTGATATGTATTCACTATTTCAATTTATGGATCTGTATTAATCTTGTTTATGGATGCTCATTAGTTTTTGAAGTTTAAATGGATCTGTTAAAATTATTTTGCTAATTTAATAATTTTTGTATATACTATAACTTTTATTAGTAAAATATATGTTCAATTTTGATTTCTGGTTTCACAAACTAAGAAAACAAGTACAATCTTAAAATTTATGATGTTAGTCACTTTTATACTTAAAATAAACTAAAATATATCATATATCAATTTAATATTGAACATGGAAATAATTCCAATCATGCTTCATATTCTATAATTTTATATAATGTTATCAACTTTCTTAAATTTACAAGTAGTTATCCAAGTGTTTCAATCAATTCCTTATGATGGAAATTTAAGTTTTATTCAATTTTTAAATACTCAAATATGATGGAAATTTCTCTTCTTCCCTCTCTCCCCCTTCCATATATATCTCTATCTCCTTTTGTCTCTCCTTCTTCATATCTCTATACCACCCCACAAACATACACATTGTTTCTCCATATCTATCTATATCTCCCTCCCTCTCCCTCTCTCCCTCCTCTCTTCCCCTTCTCTCCCTTGTCTCCCATTTTATCTCTCTTCCCCTTCTCTCCCTCTGCCTCCCCCTCTATCTCTCTTCCCTCCTACTCTCCTATCTCCCTCTCTCTCAATCCCCCTTGTCTTTCTCTCTCTCTCTCCATCTCCCTTGCCACTCCCTCTCTCTCTCTCTCTCCACCTTTCTCTCTCTATATGTATTTATTCTTACCTCCCTCTCTCTCCCCCTCCAATTCCATCAATCTCTCTCCCTCCCTCTCAAGTTTTATCTCTCTTCCTTTCTCGACCACCTCCCTATGTCTCTCGCCCATGTCACTCACTCACTCACTTTCTTTCTCTCTCTATATTTCTTGCAATTCTTCCTTCCATATGTTTTCCTCCAACTCCATCTCTCGAGCTCCCTCTCTTTCTCGAAGACTCTCTACTCCTTTCTGTCTCTCCATCTTTGTGTCTCTCTTTCTATTTCTTACCTTTCCCTCCCACTCTCTCTCACTCTATACTTCACAAATTTAAAAATAATTTGACAATTGAAATATATATATCACATCAAAATGATATATATATATATATATATATATATATATATATATATATATATATATATATATATCATTTTGATGTTTTGTGGAAATTTTTTATTTTATTTTATATAATACATATTTAAAATGCAAGGTTTCAAATGTGTGTTGTACATTCACCTAGTGGGAAAATGATTATTTTCCATGGAAATATTATCTAAAATTTTCCAAAATATTAATGTTCCAAATACCTCCATCAAAGATACATAAAGCACTTCATGTCTTCCAATTGAAATTGTTTAGGTTTTATTAAGTTAATCTACTTTTCAACTTATTAATTGTTTTTGGATTTTTATGCTGAAGCTAAACAAAGCTAATTACGAAAGCATGAAATGATATAAAGCAGATCCTATTTTATCAACTTGAAAGGTGAAATGTGCTTGGGTTCAGATGCCGAGAAACACTGCCACTCTTATCTATTGCAACTTCATTCAATGCAAAAGTAAAGCAGAAACAAGATCACTAAGCTATGCAATAACTAAACTATGAATAAAACGAAATGACTGAGTTATACTGGGTATAAAGAAAATGAGATAATTGAGTTATGGTAGATGTAAAGAAAAAGAGATTATTGAGTTGTGCTAGGTATAAAGCAAACGAGATTACTGATACAGAGATCAATCAAGTGAACCTAATTGCGAACTCTGTTGAACTGCATCCTAAGAATATAAAAACAAAGAATCCATAAATTAAATCTATGAAATAAAAGAAAATCTAATTGCAGTGAATCAAATACCTGATCTGCACTCAGGGGCCCTCCATGAGGCAATTAGTAGCTTTAATCAACAACACATAAAATGTATGAACGAAGATCTTTGCATTCATTGGAAAAGAGTTTCTACAGGATGCTTCAAAATTACATATGGTGGAGCACCCTTAACACAGAGTTGTCATTGTTCTTATAGAGTTTTTAATTAACAACATGAGAAATTCAAGCCACCAGGTCTTCAATACAATCCTTATCAAAACCAAATCATATTGCTTATTCGTCGATTTTCTATTGAAAAAGCAAATTGATAATGTCTCTTGAAACTTAGACTCTATTCGAACACTTTATCTTGCGGTTGACTATCATGGTTGACCATGTTGTAGTGAGAATATATTGGTGGATTCGCTCGGGTAAATAGGAAGAAATCCATGAGAGGATCATTCCCTATCTACCCATATTCTCCTTTTTGAGCTGACACACTCGAACCCTACCAACAATGGAAGTAGTTGCGGATCTGTGGATTAGTTGCATAATCAAGTCAATTATATAGTTGCATGTAAACTTTAATAAAACAATAAGGGATACTAACAAAATATGAAAAATAGGACATATGAATGATTACCTTAACAAAACCTTATATTTATTGTATTTATTTGGATGATAGCGATAGGAAAATGGAAGTAACATGGACGAAAATGTTGTCAAGTAAAGCAGTTATTGGACTCTACAGTGTTCCAATGCATGCTAAGGAGTGTTAGGGAGTGCCAGAGAAACATAAGAGAGCACTAGGCACTACAAGAAAAAAGGACATTGGTGAGGGGCGAAAAATGTCACCATAAGCTCATTGGTGATGATCAAAAGAGCCTTCGTCACAAAAAACTGAACATCACCAAAGGTGGCATTGCCAAAAGGATAAGTGTTTTAGTGAAATTCGAAGTCCATCACCAACAATGATTTATAATGATGGATAGCGACCATCACCATTTCATATGAGCAATGGTGACTGACCATAGCCTCCGTCACCAAAAACTAAACGTCACCAAAGGTGGCGTCGCCAAAAGTATAGGTGTTGTAGTGACATTCAAATCTGTCACCAATAATGATTTATAATGACGAATAGCAACCATCACCATTTCATATGAGCAATGTTGACAAACCATAGCCTAGGTCACCAAAAACTGAATGTCACCAAAGGTGGCATCGCCAAAAGGATAGGTGTTATGGTGACATTCAAGGTCCATCACGAATATTGATTATAATGATGGAAAATTACCGTCACTATTTCATATGAACAACAACGATTTATTGTGATGGATCTTTCATGGTCGTCACTATTGGTACATATATATGGTGACGTTCATTGACCATCACCAAAAGCCGCATTTCTAGAAGTATAGGTGTTGTGGTGAAAATCAAGGTCCGTCACGAATAATGACTATAATAATAGACAATGAACGTCACCATTTCATATCAACAATAATGATTTATGGTTATGGACCTTTGAGGGTCGTAACTATTGATGTGTATATATGGTGGAATTTGTTTACTGTCACCATTTCATATTTTTGGTGAGGGTCGAAAAATGTCACCAAAGCTCATTGGTGATGGTCAAAAGAAACACCGTCACCAAAAATTGATCGCGGCCATTCCATATGGATGTCAGGGCACGATGGAATCGAACCACCAACCAACTACTTGTAAAGCAGGTGCTCTTCCATTGAGCTAGCACCCTTTAAATAATTAGACTTTTAAAAATTAGACCTTGAAATTTCATAAATTGTAAATTCTATAACTTTCAATAAATTAAAGTCTCGGCAATATTTTACTAAACAAGCAAAGCAACATCGAAGCTGCAGGTCCCTACCTAATGGTTATGGAAAAATAGTTATGTATAAGAGAATACATATGTTTAGTTGAATACTCAATGAGAAGTGAAACACTGAAGACATTTATAACCTATAAATGACCTATAACTACCAAATGCACCGAATATTGCAAAGGAAATGTCCTAAGTGGATAGCATATGGAAGAAGAGCATTGATGAAAGAAGATGCAATATGTTATAGGTTGAGTGAAAAAAAAATCTCAATGTTGTTGTTTTTTGGTGTTTAGATATCTGAATGATATCTAAACTTTTGTGAAAATGTAACACGGATCTCCGGAAAACATGAATGATATATGATAATATACATACATACATACATACATACATACATACATACATACATACATACATATATATATATATATATATCCCCTTTACATAAACCAACATGAAATTTGTAATTTCACAAGTCTGCACTCAAAACATGACAACAACCAACAAATAAAAAAATTGACTTGGACAGAAAGCAATAGCTTCACCTTCATTCTTGAGCTGCTTCTGTTTATTTGAATTTGACTTGTGACATTATTTATCTGACAAGGAATCAAAATCATCACTGGTATTAAATTCATCCAACACGAATTTTGGATATCCCACTAACATTTGTGTTTTTTTTGCTATGCCTGAAAACCATGGAGTTTCATGTCGATAGAAGAATAAGATGTGTGCGTACTACTCAAGAACACATTCCTTATTAACCATTGTTACCTGAAAAAAACCAAAGAGACAACACAATATCAACGTACACAAAATCCCCTACTGAAATGTAATCATAACTTAGCTAAGTCCAAAAGATGTTCTTAATTAATAAATTTTTTTATTTGGAAATATTGTTTCTTTATATTTAAAAAGGATTATGCTGTACAACGCTTCTATCTATTTATCCAGGCAATTATATCATAGCATATGTCACATAGTAGAAATATACAGTACCTAAATTAAAAAGACAAATTTTCTCAAGAAAATAGATTTAGAAAAAAGCTTTGAAAACTATAAGTTTGTCATCAAAGCTTTAATTAGTTTAACAACAAACTAGTTGGAGTTTGAAAATAAAAATCATTCATAGGAAACAACAAGACACTGGACAAAGTCGCTATTCATACAAATAAATCTAGAGTCACTATTGCCATTGCAGATAACTGAAATTTGGGCAGTGGTCTAACAATTAGAGCTTATTTTTCAGGAAGACTCGTCAATACCATCAATTTTTTTCCACAGTCTGTTGTGTCTCTAGATCCAGATCAAATAGCTTGCCATTCTCAAGTTCTACCTTTCAAGTATTGATTTCTGGCTCACCCTTTAAAACACAATTCTACCACTCCATTTTATTTTGTTTTGTTAAGAGAATTGGCAGGAACTTCCCATCCTCTGTTTTACATCATCAATAACCATCCATAAATGATACAAAGAATAACATATACACAACAAAGGCCAAATATGTGCTTGTTGTATACCTATGTTCTAGGACTCATATGACCTTACTGGTGCAAAAAACTCACCCTGAAAAAATAACATCCACGTGCAATTTACAAAGCTTTTTTAAATCAAGCTCTAAGTAAACCAATCAAAATATGAACATATTTTTAATCAATAAAATCTATGACTTAGAATAAAAGTGGCCTAGAATTGAATGTTATATCAACCATGTCAAGTAAGTAACGTCGAGTGAGAAATACAAGCCATGCATATTGGATTAGTGAAATAATTGATCTGATAAAGCTCAAAATCAAACAGATAACTTATAGCTAAGAAACACAAATAAATGACTTAGAACTAAAACATGAGGTTTCCCTTTCAACCGAGCCGTTAAATAACTCTTCTCTATGTCACAGACCATTAAAATTTTTCTGATACCAGGTGGAATTGGTATTGTAACATTAACCTCTGATAGTTTGTGTCCATGAGTACTTCTCAAGCTCCACTCCATTACCAACATTTGGGGCTAGATAAGATACATGCAAAAACCATCAACATAAAAATGAAATCTACATCCTTCTTAAAAAATGGGACAAAAAAAAATATCCACAAATTGAAATAGACTGTAGGATACCTCATTCCTACAACATGATTATCTTGTCATGAACAATTAAAAATAAATCAGGAGAAATGTAAATTTTGCCTCATTTTGACAATGAAATCTTTTGCATATTCTATGAATAATTGATGAAAAAAGTCAGCATCTTGTCAACATCAAGATTATAGTAAAACATAAAGGAAACACACCAACACATATATAATCCTAAACATAAGTATCTATACATATAAGTATTTATTGAGGACATTGTATTTTGTGAAAACATGGAAGTCAAATATTTGAAATAACACAATTTATGGTACCACTGTCTTACAGAGTCCATTCATTCGAGTATTTACGAAGTCCATTTAGGAATTTCTTCAAAGTTCAAAGTTAAAACAATTAACATGTAACCTAAAAAAGCTCAGATTTGAAAAGGAGATAACCCAAAGATGTAGAGTATATATCTCACATTTATATATCCTAATTTCCAGACATTGAAATGACACCTTTTAGCATCTATTGTGAATTCAGCCCAAAATGCTAGAAAAAAATATTGATGGTTATTTTTCTAATATAAAAGTCTTATACATGCATTTATTTAAACAGTTAGCTTGCAATCTCAAACATATATAAGGATGCACATAATACGTTGCATCTTTAGTGTCGGTGTGTGGACTTGAGACAACGAAGTCCAACATTTAACAGTTTGTCTACAATATGCACTAGTAGAATAGGTGAACAATAGTATTGTAGGTATGTGTTATGAATATATGTATTGCGGCCAATAAGAGTATTGTTGGAACAGCCACGTCCAACCCTTCCAAGTTTTCCTATAATTTTCACTGGTATAATAGGTGAACAATAGAACTGTAGGTGTGCATTCTGCATCACTTACCTAAATCCAACACCTTTAGCATCGAAATTTCAAAGAATATGTCCAAAACTGGTAGGTAATTTGCAAAATGAAAGAGTTGGCTTGATTGTTTTTGGAAAAGACTAGATTCTTACATTGTTCAATGTAAATTCATGACACTTTTCCAAGCTTAGATGGAACAAAAAGGAACCAAGCTAGAAGGTTATTTAAAGAATCCTTACTTAGCTAGGGTTTGTGGCCAATCTAAATACATTAGATATACTTCCCAAAATAATCACTTCCAGATCAAGCAACAATTTCCCACAACTACCCATATCAACAGAGCAATTGTTGAACACAAGTTAGGGAAAATTTGGCCAGGAAAAAAAAATTTAGGAACGTGATTGACATCCTTAAATGTTTAAAAATTTGCAACTTGAAAAAAAATTATTCCAGAGTAAATTTGAGAACACGATATAAACGGAACATGATTGGAATACAAATATGCCTTGAGAATACGATATAAATGGATACAGATCCAAACACATAAACATGATTGAAATACAAAGTTTCCTAAAGGTTTGATGTATTCCTGCACTCTGATACAATTTTTGATATGGACCTCTAGAAGGCACTAGCTTTATATGCTATGTAGACCCTGAAAGTTGTCATAGCCTTATCCTTGTCATACCATATTATTATGGCCTTACTGGTGTCTTCTCCTGTGATCAAAGACTCAATATCTGAGCATATCTTTCTCCTTACTTATTTAAGTAATTAAAAATAATAATGATAATTATAGAACTATTACCTACATTGATAAAAGAATAACAATTGAAACACTAGATATAGGCTTCTAGCTCAGTGGGTAGTGGCTAGCCACAATTGGTTCACCATAAAGCCTCTACACCCACTGAATTACTATTAGATCTCTTACAACAAACAAAACAAGGAAATTATTACAATCTAATCTCTTACCGTTGAAGAATTGTTTCACAGAGGTTGCCTCCACAACACCAACACCACAATGCCAACAACATTGACCTCCACTCTATGTCGTTCCAGATGTTGCTATAACTATGATGTGTGCCCAAACTTCCTTTTCAGCCAACCCAATTGGACAGGGTGGCCATACCCAATGTTGGTCTTCTTGTATTATAAAAAGTATATACAATCCTTGGGAATTTGCATAATTCAATCATCCAAAAAAACTCGTATTTATTAGTTCCATTGTGCATATCTTATAGAAGTCAAATTATAAAGAATTTGTTAAACTTGCAAAGACATATCAAGTGAATTTATGAAGTTATATTGTGTAATGTTTCACTTGTTTGGATGAGTAGAAAGAAGAGTTCTCTAGGGAAAAAGAGGATGCAAGGGAGATATTTTAAGCTTACACAACAAAAAGATTTATTGTATATTTTACTCTTGGAGAAAAACCACCAATCTCAAAGGAATGTTCAATTCAGGTAAAAAGTATATATTTCTATTAACAGTTCAAGACATTAAAGCAAACAGGTAATATTTGTATTAACAGGTAAAACCGGTACATACTTTTATTAATAGGTAAAACAAACATGATTATAATGATGTCAAGATTGAAAATCAATCTTTGTTTTTTGTTTGTAGCTTCATTAATCTTCGACAAAGAAGTGATTTCTCTGTTTTTTTTCCAAGTTGCCAAGAAAGAAAATAAGCATTTCTAATATAGACTTCACTTCTAGACAGTCATAGCCAAACTCCTTTTCTTGGATCTGTAAGACCCTCCACATGAGGGGATCGACTTCATCATCCTTACCCAGAGCATGTTGTATCAAATCTAAACAATCACAAGCCTCTCCTGTAAAGAAAAGAAGTTTCAAGAAATAAGCTCAGAATCAAACAAAAAATGGACTTTGTAACCCAGAGTGTGGATCTCATGACATAGAATTGAAAAGACATATGTCAATTACCAAGAAGAAAACACAACTCACCAACTGCAGGACTTTTTTTATCAAAGGATTCTTCATGTATCCTCAAGGCTTCCTGAGCTAAATCCTCTACTTCCCTATGCCTCCCTAGATGATATAAATTTGTTGCAAGAGTCAACATAGGAAATGAAATCTCTGGAGCATTAGGAACCAGCTAGCTGAAAGTATTCTTAGACTCCTCCTAAGAATATATTCAAATTTCTCAAATTTTCTCGATAAAGCATAAGATGTTGCTGGGTTCTAAAGGTGCACTACCAAAGAAGGATGATCCCTTCCAAGGGCTTCCTCCTTTATGAGTAAGTTCTGTTCCCACAATAGTTGGGATTCCTCTTCTTTGTAAACGAGTAGAAGATAATGAGCACATCATAAAATAACAATAACATAAAATTGAATCATGCAATCTACCATTCCTCAATAGCTTTTCTTTACCAACAATATCAAAGATCACCCCAAATATGATCAATTTGAAGGGTTGTGGAGAAAATTTGAGAGCAAGTTGTCAATTTGCTTCCTCCTTCAGATGCACAATAGCAAGGTGTTGATAGCACTACCACTAAGTCTATTTGGTTTGAACATATTTTGACCAAGTCTAGTTTTCGATGTTGCAAACATCGGCATCGGGATAAAATCGGAAAGGGTCTGGGAGAAAAAAAAATCAATGTAAAAATCGAGAAAATATCAGTAAAAATCGGCAAAATTAAGATACCATAAAAATACACATGAAAATGAGCACACGATCAATCATTGCCAGAGCCTAAGTCCCCACTATTTACAGTAAATTTATATAA
Organism: Pinus tabuliformis; assembly: GCA_031772625.1. Classification (NCBI taxonomy): domain Eukaryota; kingdom Viridiplantae; phylum Streptophyta; class Pinopsida; order Pinales; family Pinaceae; genus Pinus; species Pinus tabuliformis. The sequence goes on from CM062814.1 coordinate 101,769,312, forward strand.
GATATAAATTAAATTATCGAGACTTTACAATCTTACCGGTACCACGTGATTATCAACGGTATAATATGTCGAGGAGCAAATGATTGTAATTGGCCATTGTATAGCAAGTATATTGCTAACATCAGTAAATGCAAGGGTATAATATGTCTCAATTGAATATTTCTCAACTGCAGCACCCCTCCATCTTCATTCATATCAATGCCAAACTTTTTCGCAGTGGAAGTATGGACCGGAAGGAATTGTATTTCAAATTTGCATTAAAACACATGAAAACAACCAGAAAACACAATTAGCGCACCCAATCAGAGTTCCCATTGCTGCAGACTGCCATAAACTGAGTTCATGATCTCTGAAGAAACTGTTGAAAATGTAATTTCAACCGCACATCAGTGGACCCATGCAGCAGCATTAAGGAAATAAACGTGCAACATTTAATTTGTCAAAACCGCTTCAGCAAAACCACCAGAGCATATCGGACCGCCTTCGATCAGCAAACAGTTTCCGTATAATCGAGCCCGATCCAATTATCCTCAGGCACGTGGTCCTCTATATACGTCAGCAGAACTGACATTTCGGAGCCTAAAGTTCAGCATAAAAATGCCTCCCGAAATCCTCCACCGCCGTCCGATCCACTTCATCGTTCTCCGTCGTTGATTGTTTCAACCTGCATACGAGCCAACATTAAATACTTGCGTGGAGTAAAATCAAATTTGTTTGACCGCTGATAATAATTCAATGCATTAATTATGCCCGTAGAAAGTAGATAAGAGTTTTAATTTTAATGTTTCTTTTATGCTGGAGGTATGGGCAAGTCAACGTATGTTTAAAAAAAATCCTTTTGTATATGTTTTTTGTGTGTTCATTTTTGATATAACGAGCCAAATGAAAAATGTGCTCTGTGTGGTAATACATTTGCACATGGGATGAACCGGAAGCTCGCGGCAACGAAAGAACAAGGGAGCAGCAGATAAATTTTTTATGTGTTGATTTCCTGTGGTAAGAAAAGATATGAATGCACAGCAGTGCCAATAGAGAAAACGAGGAGGAAGCATGAAAAATTGTATGGTGTGAGTAAATTTTTTGTGAATGTATTGTAAGATTTACTGCACATGTAAAATTTTATTTACAGTAGTAAATGTAAAAGGGGTTTTACAACAGTAAAAGAAAATGAGAAATTTTCCAGCAGTGTAAATTCTCAGGAGGAGACAGAGTAAATATGTTGTTTGTTGAATGTATTTTTGGTGAATCCCTCTCAGCAAAGAGGATGAATATGTATCAGGCATTTTGTTTTAATGAATAGAAATCTTTTTCTGGGTATGTAATACTCTGTTCTTACGAAATTTTTTTAAAGCTTCCCTGTGCAAAGGTTCCTGTGGAGAGAGAAGGAAACAGAGCATTGCCTCTGTGTGTTCAGTTTGTTTGTTTTTGGGATTTTACCAGAAAAATCCCCAACAATGGTATCAAAGCAGGCTCAGGCTCTTTGAAGGTGTTCAAGAAGCTAAAGGGAGGAGTCTTTTGTTGCAGCAGTAAATCTTCTCCAGCAAAGCGAAGTCTCAGGCAAAAGATTCAGGTATTCCTCAAAGTTTTCTTTTTGTTACTGCTGAAACAGTGAGTGTTTTAAAATACACAGTCAAGAAATTGAAGCATAGTTGAGGATGCAAGGAATGGCTAGCACCAACACTAGCATGGGTATGTTTAACACCCAGTTCCCACAGTTTAATGGGAAGAACTATGACTACTGGTCAATAACCATGAGAGCTTTATTTATCTCTCAAGATTTATGGGAATTAGTTGAATATGGGTTTGAATAACCAGCAGATGAAAATCAATTTAACAACTTAACTCAGGCAGAGAGAGATCTGCTAAAGAGAAATAGGAAGAAGGATGCAAAAGCCATTGTATTGTTGTATCAAGCAGTGGACCAGAGTGTGTTTCCAAGGATAGCAGCAGCTAAGACATCCAACGAAGCATGGCAAACCCTCAAAACAACCTATCAAGGCATGGAGAAAGTGAAGACAGCAAAACTACAATTACTGAGGAGAGATTTTGAGAATCTGAGCATGAAGGAGTCAGACAATATTGACTCATTCTTCACACATGTGATTGGTCTGGTCACACAGATGAGAACTCACGGAGAAACCCTTGAAGAAAGGAGGATTGTGGAGAAACTGTTGAGGGTCCTACCCTCAAAGTTTGATGTGATTGTCACCACCATAGAAGAGACAAAGGATCTCTCAAACTTTTCAGTTGATGAGCTTCATGCATCACTGATAACACATGAGCAGAGGTTGAGTAGAAATGAAAATTCATCTCTAGAGCAAGCCTTTAAGACCCATATGTCTTTTGGAAGAGGAAGAGGTCAAGGCAGAGGAAACAAGAGAGGAAGAGGCAGAACCCAAAATAGAGGTGGAAGGAACAGTCCAGCAAATGCTCAAGGAAGAGGCAGAAATCCAAATCAGAACCAAGGCCAAGGCAGCAGCCAACAAAGAGGACAACGTCATGCTCAAGGACAAAGGTATGAAAAATCCAATGTCCAATGCTATTATTGTAAAAAATATGGGCATTATGCCAGTGAATGTAGGAAGAAGCAACATGATATGAGTAATAGACAAATTGCAAATGTCACTAGAGAAAACATCAGCCAAGATAATGTGTTGTTAGCTTGTAACATGGCTGAAACAAACAATGAGGACATATGGTTTTTAGACTCAGGTTGCAGCAACCATATGACAAGAAACATAGCCCTCTTTTCTGCCCTAGATAAAAATATGAAATCAGAAGTCACACTAGGAACTGATAGCAAAATTTCTGTTATGGGAAAAGGAGAGGTAAAAATATTTACAAAGCAAGGAGAAAGGAAAACCATAGCAGATGTCTACTATGTCCCTGGAATGAGATGTAACCTCTTGAGTATTGGACAACTTGTTCAAAAGGGTCACAATGTTTTCTTTGTGAATAATGTGTGCACCATCATGGATATAGCACCCAACAAAAGATGCATTGCTGAAGTAAAGATGACGAGGAACAGGATGTTCCCTCTTAGAATAAGGGCAGATTTGAAAAATAAAGGAGAAATTGCAGCAGTCACCCAAGAGGCTTTCCAAAGCGTGCCAAAGGATGAAAATTGGTTTTGGCACTTGAGATTTGGACATCTCAATTTTGGAGGTCTAAACTTGTTAAGCAAAAAAGGAATGGTAAGAAGATTACCACTGATAGAGAAACGGGACAACCTTTGTGAAGGTTGCATTTTGGGGAAACAACATAGAGAAAGTTTTCCATCAGGTAAAAGCATAAGGGCAAAGGCACCCTTAGAGATCATCCACTCAGATTTATGTCGACCGATGCAAGCTCCATCATTAGTAGGCAACCAATATTTCCTAACATTTATTGATGACTTTACAAGAAAAACTTGGGTATATTTCCTTAAAAACAAAAGTGAAGTGTTTGAAAAATTCCAAAATTTCAAAGCACTTGTGGAGAACCAAAGCGGGCTGCATATAAAAGTTTTGAGAACTGATAGAGGAGGTGAGTATATCTCCAAGAAATTCCTACGATTTTGTAGAGAAAATGGAATTCACAAACAGTTTACAGCTAGGTACACCCCACAACAAAATGGATTTGCTGAAAGGAAGAATAGGACCATCATGGATATGGCGAGGAGCATGCTGAAGGCAAAACATTTGCCAAATGATTATTGGGCTGAAGCTGTAAATTGTGCAGTGTATATTTTGAACAGTTGTCCTACAAAAGCAGTGTTGAACAAAGTGCCGGAAGAAGCATGGAGTGGGAGAAAGCAAGGAGTCACCCACATGAGAGTTTTTGGATGTGTGGCTTATGCACACATTCCAGATCAGCTAAGGAGGAAGTTGGACAGCAAAGGGGAGAAATGTCTCTTCATTGGATACAGTGAGGAATCCAAAGCTTACAGGTTGTATATCCCATCTACCAAGAAGTTTTTTGTCAGCAGAGATGTTCAATTCATTGAAGAAGAAGCTTGGGATGGAAGCATAGAGAAAACAGTGAATGTTAAAAGTTGTTTGTCTCATGATGAAGATGATGAGGAGATGGCTGAAATACATCCCTAAACAGCAGCACCAACACAAGGACAGCAAGGGACACCATTGAGGATAAATGAAAGTGCTTCTTCAAGCACACCACAAGGAGGAAATTCAAGTGCGTCCTCAAGCACTTGCACACCAAATGAAAGAGGTAAGAAATTTAGAAATCTAAGTGACATTTATGATGAAGGAATGAATGCCTTATTTGCCTTGTATTGTCATGTTGATGATCCTATTCATTTCGAAGATGAAATTAAAGATAAGAAATGGATAGAAGCTATGGATGAGGAGATTAATGCCATAGAGAGAAACAAAACATGGGATTTGGTTGAGCTACCAAAAGGCAAAGAAGTCATTGGAGTTAAATGGGTCTACAAGACCAAAAGCAATGCTGAAGGCAAGATAGAAAGGCACAAGGCAAGGCTGGTTGTCAAAGGATACAAGCAGCAGTATGGGAGAGATTATGAGGAGACTTTCGCACCGGTTGCAAGAATGGAAACCGTGAGAGCAGTGCTGTCTATAGCAGCTCAAAACAAGTGGAAAGTTTACCAAATGGACGTGAAGTCAGCATTCCTAAATGGAGTGTTAATGGAAGAGGTTTACATTGAACAACCTCTAGGCTATGAGAAGAAAGGTGAAGAGCACAAAGTGTGTAAATTGAAGAAAGCTCTTTATGGGCTGAAGCAAGCGCCAAGAGCATGGTACAGCAGGATAGATTCCTATCTATTGGATAATGAATTTGACAAGTGTGAAGGAGAACCCACCGTCTACATCAAAGAAAAGGATGGTAAAATTTTAATTGTTGTCTTATATGTTGATGATGTTATTTTCACACGTAATGATGATCAACTCATTGAGAATTTTAAATCAGTCATGAAAGAGGAATTTGAAATGACTGACATGGGCTTCTTGAGATACTTCTTAGGCATAGAAGTAGATCAAAATGAAAAAGGAATTTTTATCTCACAAGCTAGATATGTAAATCAAGTGTTGTGTAGATTTAACATGCAAGAATGCAAAGCAGCGATCACTCCCACAGTAATGGGATTAAAACTCAGCAGAGAGGACAGCAGCAAGGATTTTGATCCTAGTTTGTACAAGAGTATTGTTGGCAGCCTTATGTATTTAACAACTACTAGGCCTGACATAATGTTTGCTGTTAGTTTAATTTCCAGATTCATGGAGAGGCCAAAGGAAGCACATTGGCAAGCAGCAAAAAGAATTTTAAGGTATGTCAAAGGTACCAAAATGTTTGGAATTTTATATAATGTCTCAGAACATTCAGATTTAGTTGGATACATTGATAGTGATTGGGCTGGAAGTGTAGATGATCGGAAAAGCACTTCCGGTTATGTTTTTCATATGGGTTCAGGAGCCATTTCATGGGCCTCCAAGAAGCAGTCCATTGTAGCATTGTCTACAGCAGAGGCTGAATATGTGGCAGCTACAGCAGCAGCATGTCAAGCAGTTTGGATGAGAAGAATGTTGAGGAGCTTAGGCCAAGAGCAGGAAAAAGCGACGGTGATTTTTTGTGACAATAGCTCAGCTATTGCATTGTCAAAGAATTCAGTGTTTCATAAGAGAACGAAACACATTGATACAAGGTTTCACTACATCAGAGAATTGGTGAACAATGGAGAAATTGTCTTAGAACATTGCAGGACTCAAGAACAGGTAGCAGACAACTTGACAAAGCCATTGGATCAGAAAGCTTTGAATTTTTGAGAAAGTGTTTGGGTATGACTGAATGCCCAGCATTTGAAATTAAAGGGGAGCGTTGAAAATGTAATTTCAACCGCACATCAGTGGACCCATGCAGCAGCATTAAGGAAATAAACGTGCAGCATTTAATTTGCCAAAACCGCTTCAGCAAAACCACCAGAGCATATCGGACCGCCTTCGATCAGCAAGCAGTTTCCGTATAATCGAGCCCGATCCAATTATCCTCAGACACGTGGTCCTCTATATACATCAACAGAACTGAAATTTTGGAGCCTAAAGTTCAGCATAAAAATGCCTCCCGAAATCCTCCACCGCCGTCCGATGCACTTCATCGTTCTCCATCGTTGATTGTTTCAACCTGCATACGAGCCAACATTAAATACTTGCGTGGAGTAAAAACAAGTTTGGTTGACCGCCGATAATAATTCAATGCATTAATTATGCCCGTAGAAAGTAGATAAGAGTTTTAATTTTAATGTTTTTTTTATGCTGGAGGTATGGGCAAGTCAACGTATGTTTAAAAAAAATCCTTTTGTATATGTTTTGTTTGTGTGTTCATTTTTGATATAATGAGCCAAATGAAAAATGTGCTATGTGTGGTAATATTTGCACATGGGATGAACCGGAAGCTCGCGGCAGCGAAAGAACAAGGGAGCAGCAGATAAATTTTTATGTGTTGATTTCCTGTGGTAAGAAAAGATATGAATGCACAGCAGTGCCAATAGAGAAAACGAGGAGGAAGCATGAAAAATTGTATGGTGTGAGTAAATTTTTTGTGAATGTAATGTAAGATTTACTGCACATGTAAAAATTTATTTTACAGTAGTAAATGTAAAAGGGGTTTTACAGCAGTAAAAGAAAATGAGAATTTGTTGAATGTATTTTTGGTGAATCCCTCTCAGCAAAGAGGATGAATATGTAACAAGCATTTTGTTTTAATGAATATAAATCTTTTTCTGGGTATGTAATACTCTGTTCTCAAGAAATTTTTTTAAATCTTCCTTGTGCAAAGGATCCTGTGGAGAGAGAAGGAAACAGAGCATTGCCTCTGTGTGTTCAGTTTGTTTGTTTTTGGGATTTTACCAGAAAAATCCCCAACAGAAACATCTACTTCACATGACAACCATGTGCAGATAACATGCCAAACTTATTCACATCCATTTGTAAATTTGGCATCCATTTTACCTGTGATCATTGTGCACCTTCCACATAGCAAGAAAATACGAAACAATATTACGAACAATGATCTAATAAATTTGCTGGTTTGAGCACGAGGCGTCACATGGTTTCGCTGTCTGGCCTCGACTTGTCATAGTATTTGAATTGAACTAGCCACTTCTTTATACCACATTCAACTAGCTCCTATCTCTAAACTAAATATATATTCCACTAGCTCCGATCTCGGCCTTGTATGTGACTGATCACCCAACTAGTCTACAATTAAAAGTAGAAGATTTTGAAAACAAGATGCTATTGCAGCAGCAGCATTAGAAGAATGACAAGGTTCGGGTTCTGGGGATTGTTGGGTTGGGTGGAGTTGGCAAGACAACGCTTGCCAAAGAACTCTTCAACAGGAAGAGTTGAGATTTCAAGCAATCCTGCGTCTTATATGATGTCAGAGAGGTTGCAGCTCGAGAATCTTTAATTTTCTTGCAGAGCCAACTTCTCAAGGGCTTGACTAACATCACTGAAAAAATATATGGCATTGAAGAAGGTATACAAATACTCAAAAGGCACCTTTCATCTTTACATGCTCTAATATTTATAGACGATGTAGATGATGCACATCAGTTGAAAGCACTTTTGCCAGTAAAGGAATTTTTGCATTCCGATAGCTTGATTTTGATTACGTCTCGCTCCAAGGATGTTCTCACACATTCAGGAATAGGAGAGTCATCAATATATCACTTAACAGGTCTCGATGAACAACACTCCACACTGTTAGAAATTAATGGAGAATAGGTTAAGTAGTTATGATTTGCTCCTTATTTGACATTCAGTTCCTATTAATTAGGAATCTGTTTTATGCCTATGTATCTATTTAATTTATGATGATTAATGAATAATAACGAAGCGAATGCATTTGCTGGAGGGAGCTCCTGGTGATCTGCACCTGTGAGCTCCCGTGTGTTTGATCCAAACTTCTGTCTTCTGCATTTCTTATCATGGTATCAGAGCTATAGGTCAAAGGCCTGTGTGTTGTGTGTTATGTGGCTACCTGGTTGAGTTTTATTTTTGCACCGTATTTCCTGCGTTGAGGTTTCCGCTGGAGCGAGGTTGCCTGCTCACTGTGGCCATGAGTTTCCTGTGTTCAATTTTTTTTAACCGTCAATTTGTGCAGCTCTGCCATATATTCACGAGCATGTGGAATCAATGAAACTGTCATTCAGAGCGAGGAGCAATTTGGATATTGAATTAAAAGTGCGACCAGGAAAGGGGGCTTTAATCTGTTAGAGAAGGGACAATTCCCACCTCAGATCCCCAAATATTGGCTTTTGCTTCGCTATTGGCTATTTTTCATCTTGTGTTACGGATCAGTTGGGGTCGATTTCAATAGCCAAATTCTCCACGGCTTTCTCGTCATTTCTCGATCGCTTTGGCTATTTCACAACTCCTCCTTCTTCTGTCTCCTTTTGATGCGTGCTCTGCGCAGCGTAGAGAAACCCAAATCAGACTGATCTCCAAAAGCAATTTCCCTTTGCAGCGTACGAGGTCAGAAGCAACTTTTCAGTCATCCATTACATAATCTTGACTGCAGGAAAGCCAAGGTTTGGAAGGCACAATTGGGTTTCTGACAACTCGTTTCAGAGTCTGAAAGCTAAAGGAATTTCTGGAACTTTGTCAGTCTACAGTACAGAGGATTATATATTCATATCCAGGATCGAGGATTCCAGTTTGAGGATCGATCATGGGGAAACCAGAAGGGTAGCTAGAGGTGCTAAATGCGCTAGATAAGGCCAAAACGCAATGGTATCATTTCACAACTCTTATTTTAAATTTTTGAAGCTTGGGGCATGGAGTTTATATTCCAATCTCAACTAGATCTGAATTTGGTTGAAAGGAGATGCCATTAAGAGTTTCGCCAAACCAGAGAAGCCGAAGAGCTACATCCTGTTGAGATTTATAGTGAATGTGTTGTTGCCGTCACTGTTTGTCGAGATCGCTAGAGGATCGCTGCTCCATGCAAAGAGAGGCGGTCGGGATTGTCGAGGAGGCCGGAGGGAACTGTAAAAGAGGGCGGGACTGTTGAGGAAGACGCCGCTGTGTGACAGAGTGGACTCACTATTGTGGGCCAGCCAGAGGAGCTGCTGCTGAGGATCTGTTTTTTTAAGTTGCCGGGGTAACCTGTTTTTTTTTTCAAGATGAATTCTCAGATGGCATATTATTTAAATGAAAGCAGCAAATTGGATGGTTCCAATTACATAAATTGGAAATTTAAGCTTCAGACTTTGCTTGAAGGTCAGAATACCTACAACATTGTCATCGGTGATGAAGGTAAGCCAACTGTTGCAAATGGTGGAACGAATGCAACAACTCAAGAATGGGAGAAAAGGGAGCTGAAGGCAAAGGTCCTACTAAAATTGTCAATTAAAGATTGCATCATCCCTCATATTCGGGATTGCAAGACAGCGAATGAGATCTGGACAACTCTCAAAGACATGTATGAAATCAAGAACACCAGCCAAACCTTGTTCCTTAGGAAGAAGATCCTCTCAATCAAGATGGAGGAGAATGAGTCTGTTTCGTCATTCTTATCTCGGATAAAGGAAGTTAAAGATAAACTATCTGATATTGGTCAAACCATGGCAAATGATGATCTGGTGACAATCACCATGAACGGTATGACAGATGACTATCAAATGTTTATAACTGGATTGAATGCAAGGGAAAAGCCTCCAAGTTTTGAAGAACTTACTGGAATTTTGCTACATGAAGAGGAAAGGAGGTCGTCTCTCAAGCCTCAAGATCCAAATCTTGCATTGATAACAAAGTTCAAGCCAAAAGGGAGAGCGATGGCTGATCAGAGGAGGGGCAACACATCAAAAATGACACCACAAGGTATGACCTCGTATAGAAATGACTTTGCTCCTGAATGTTTTTATTGTGGTAAGATAGGCCATATTGCTAAATTTTGTCGCAAGAAGAAGGCAAATCAAGAGAGGTACAATCAGAAAAGGCATGCAGGTCATTTGGCAGATGCAAACGCAGATACAGACCCAGATCAGAATCTGGATGTTAAACTATTTATGGCCGAGGGTGACACTGCTACTGAGGAGGATGAATCAGATATTTGGATCGTGGATTCTGGAGCCTCCTCGCATATGTCAGGTAAAAAGCAATGGTTCAGAAATTTTAAAGAATCCAACACTGGAGTAAAAGTCTATCTTGGAGATAATAGTGGGTACGAGATCAAGGGACATGGAGATGTCCTTGTTACTCTGCCTGATGGTAAGATCAGGAATATATCTGATGTGTGGTATGTACCTGGCATTAAGAAGAACCTGATTTCTGTGTCCAAGATTACAGATCAGGACCTCAAGGTAGAATTTTTTAAATCTTATTGCATTATTAAAGATTTGTTGGATCAGATGAAGCCCATTGCTACAGGTATTCGCATAGGACTCTACAAGTTGGATGTGAAAAGTACGCCTCAGCAATCCTTGATGACGTCAAATAAGTCTGCTGAAAATAATTTACAGGACAGCAGGTATCCATCATCAATGGTACCTGCTGAGAAGGTAATTGGAGCGCTTCACACCCGAATGCTTCCGTTTCAATTGCTATCCCGTAACTGCCCGGAATGGTACAGGAATTACAGTGGCAATGACAGAGATGAGGCAAACAATTCTTTCAGGAGTTACCAAGGTGTGGAAGAGAATTTGTCCGGGTTTAAACAATCTGCAGGTCTCCAGACTGATATTCATCAAGATGCACGTGAAAAGAAAGATGAGCCGCCAAGATGTGGAGACAAAACTCAAGATGAAGTGCATTATGAAAACAGTATCAAATTTGCAGGTGCGTTGGTACTTGCGGATCAAAATGGACAAAATAACTGGGCGGGGCAGCAAAGGCTTAGAGACGACAATAAGGATACTGTGGGTGATTCGGCGTCTGCTGATCCTAGTTTGAAAAGGGATGACTGCAGTAGACTAAAAGACGAGATGCAGGCAAAGGACATGGATTGTATGAATCACTCCCAGCCTCATGTTACCCAGGTTGGAGAAAAGAAAAATCTTGGATGGTCGAGAAAATTTCAGGCCCCAATTCGTAGCGACAGCAAACTGGGGGACGAAATAAATAAGTACAGCAGTATCTGTAATCAGGATGAAAAGATGCATTGTCAATGTGATAATGTAAAAGATGAAATGAGGATTAGTTTGGATGGGGAGTTGGATTTTTGCAAAATTGACCAATCTATTCATGTAATGGCACCCACGCCTTTAGATAGGTCTGAAAATTTCATTGGAATGCAAATACTTGGGAAAATTTGTCAAGATGAGGAAATGTCTCGTGGCAAAACTTTTCAGTATGTAGGATTGGTGACAAATCTTGATTCAGATGACCAAAACAAGTGGTTTGAGCAGCCAAAGGTCAAGGATGATAGGCAAGACGTGGAACCAAGCTATGCCAGAATAAACCAATTGGCAGATTCCAAAAATCCTGTCGATTCAACTTCACCATTGTTAGAAAATATTAATCTGGATAGCACATTGCAGGAGTATGGCATTTATCAGAATAGTCACAAAACAACAGATGAATATTTTGCAGAGGCTGGAACTCTCTACCCTTTCTTACCTGCTGTTAACAAAGGAAAGCTAGATACAAACAATACTGCTACATATGGGAATTTTTGGTCAGTGGTTGTCAAACTGACCAGACTTCTGCTGATGCAAATCCCACAGGAACCACAATTCACTAAGCCACTAGGAAGACTGAAGTTTGATTTGTTTAGGGACATTTTAGGTGTGTTTAAAAATCCCTTTCTCCATTAAGGGGGGATGTTAGAAATTAATGGAGAATAGGTTAAGTAGTTATGATTTGCTCCTTATTTGACATTCAGTTCCTATTAATTAGGAATCTGTTTTATGCCTATGTATCTATTTAATTTCTGATGATTAATGAATAATAACGAAGCGAATGCATTTGCTGGAGGGAGCTCCTGGTGATCTGCACCTGTGAGCTCCCGTGTGTTTGATCCAAACTTCTGTATTCTGCATTTCTTATCACAAACAGCTCTTTTGTTCGCATGCCTTCTTTCAGCCTTATCCGGCACAAGGTTTTGAATGTCTAGTAGATGAGTTTTGCAAAGCCTGCGATGGATTGCCTTTGTCTTTGAGAGTGCTTGGGGCACTTGTTTGTGGAAGGAATGACATATCTTATTGGGAACGCCAATTGGATAAACTTTGTCAAGTAAAACTTCCCAGTGAGATTCGAGAGAGGCTTCAGATAAGTTACGATGCACTGGAGGCAGAAGAAAAAAAAATATTCATAGACATTTCCTGTTATTTCATTGGAGAAGACAGACATATGGCGGTCCGAATATGGGATGGATCAGGTTGGGATGGTTTGACGGGCTTTCTAAATCTGAAGGGAAAGTGCCTTGTCGAAGTGGATCGAAATACCATAAAAATGCACGATCAGCTGCGAGATTTAGGAATAGAAATTGCGAATGAGGAAAGGCAGTTGCGTCATCTTTGGCGACCATCCAACAACATTGATGATTTGTGGCAGCAATCTTCTGTAAGTGCTTGAATTTTTCATTAAACTTTAAGGTTTCTCTGTTCAACAGAAGCAGAAAGACATCTTGTTACTCTCTTTCATTTCTTTGTTGTTTGTCTGGAACAAGCAGGTAATAACAGAGGTGCGCGGTATTAGGACGGTTCCTCGCTTCATTGGGTGGCCAGAAGACTTCTTAGAATTAGAAGAAGAAGAAAGGTCATGGTTCAAAAGTTGCTACAAAAGAAACTGTCCGAGGAAGCTGATGGACACTACACCATATTATTTCAAGAACTGTCTAAGGAAGCCGTTCGACACTGCACCATATTGTTTCAGGAACTTACAACTTGTTGCAACTGAAGACGGTAATCTAAAAAACATATTGAGGAGGGTTGAGTCGCCAAACTTGAAATGGTTACGCTGGAACGACTGTCCCTACTCTTGCTTGCCTTCCTGGATTCCGATGAAGAATCTAAGAGTTTTAGAAGTGGGGGGAAACAAATTGAAAACACTCTGGCAAGCAGAGTCTCAGGTCAAAGCTCGTTCTTTGTTTTTTCTCTGCTCTGATTTATGGTAGATTACTGTTGCTATTAGTATACCGAGCATTTTGTAGATGAAAATTGATCATATCTTAAATTCAAATAAAAACGTCGGGTTTCAGGCACCTCTGGAGTTGCGGGAGTTACAGATTTCTACTCTTGATCTTTCCAAGTTTCCAAAGTTCATTGGGCGGATGATGCACATCGAAAAGATTGTGGTTAAGAGTCGTAAACTCGAATCGCTGCCAGATGCTTTCGGGTCTTTGACAAACCTCCAAGAACTCGATCTCTGGTGCAACAGTCTGCAAGCACTTACAGATTCCTTTGGGTGTTTGACAAACCTCCAAGTACTCTGTCTCTCATACTGCAGCAGTCTGCAAGCACTTCTAGGTTCCTTTGGGTGTTTGACAAACCTCCAAAAACTCAATCTCGGTGATTGCTGGAGACTTCAAGCACTTCCAGATTCCTTTGGGTGCTTGACAAACCTCCAAGAACTCTGTCTATCATGGTGCTCGGATCTGCAATCACTTCCAGATTCCTTTGGGTGTTTGACAAACCTCCAAGAACTCTATCTCACAAAGTGCGACAGTCTGCAAGCACTTCCAGATTCCTTTGGGTGTTTGACAAACCTCCAAGAACTCTATCTCACAGAGTGCGACAGTCTGCAAGCACTTCCAGATTCCTTTGGGTGTTTGACAAACTTGCAAGAACTCTATCTCACAGAGTGCTACAGTCTGCAAGCACTTCCAGATTCCTTTGGGTGTTTGACAAACCTCCAAGAACTCTATCTTACAGAGTGCCACAGTCTGCAAGCACTTACAGATTCCTTTGGGTGTTTGACAAACCTCCAAGAACTCTATCTCACAGAGTGTGACAGTCTGCAAGCACTTCCAGATTCCTTTGGGTGTTTGACAAACCTCCAAGAACTCTATCTCACAGAGTGCGACAGTCTGCAAGCACTTCCAGATTCCTTTGGGTGTTTGACAAACCTCCAAGAACTCTATCTCACAGAGTGCGACAGTCTGCAAGCACTTCCAGATTCCTTTGGGTGTTTGACAAACTTCCAAAAACTCAATCTCTCATGGTGCGAGAGTCTGCAAGCACTTCCAGATTCCTTTGGGTGTTTGAAAAACCTCCAAACACTCGATCTCTCATTTTGCAACAGTCTGCAAGCACTTCCAGATTCCTTTGGGTGTTTGACAAACCTCCAAAAACTCAATCTCTTAGACTACGAGAGTCTGCAAGCACTTCCAGATTCCTTTGGGTGTTTGAAAAACCTCCAAAACCTCGATCTAACACGTTGCAAGAGTCTGCAAGCACTTCCAGATTCCTTTGGGTGTTTGACAAACCTCCAAAACCTCCATCTCTCAGGCTGCGCGTGTCCGCAAGCACTTCCAGATTCCTTTGGCTGTTTGACAAACCTTCAAAAACTCAGTTTCTCATCGTGCAGCAGTCTGCAAGCACTTCCAGATTACTTTGGGTGTTTGACAAACCTCCAAGACCTCGATCTCGGCTATTGCACGAGTCTGAAAGCACTTCCAGATTCCCTTGGGTGTTTGACAAACCTCAAATACATGAATCTCATACGGTGTGACAGTCTGCAAGCTCTTCCAGATTCCCTTGGGTGTTTGACAAACCTCAAATACATGGATCTCAGATATTGTGGCAATCTGCAAGCTCTTCCCGATTCCCTCCAGTTCTTAACAAATCTCCGAGATCTCTATCTGCCAGGGTGAGGCAGTCAGAAAGCATTTAACAAACCATTCTTTCTGGTGCTCGACAAACCTCCATATATCAGAGTGTATACGTCTGCAAGTGCGTACAAATCTCCAAAATGCCGATTTCTGAGAGTGTGGCACTCTTCAAGCGCTTACACAGTCCTTTCGGTGCTCGACAAACCTCCACGAGCTTCAAGAATTTAATTCGACTTGAATACACAAGGCTGTGTGGGGAAAATAAATATTTGACTTAAATTATGGTTATTGTCCCGGCCAACAACGTAACTTCATCATAAGTCGCAATGATCAGGTGAGAACTGCCAGTGAGATTTAGTGTTTGTTTGTACTCTACTAAGAGGGGCATTGTAATCTTAAAAAACACATTGTAATGTCCATGTGTATGGAAGTCGAGGAGATTCATTCCAACAAATATGTTGAACCTGGATAGGATATTTCTTGTAAAAATAGTATGAGTTTCTCTAAATCAATGACCTTTAGTGCTACTACTTCCAACCATTTGATGAAGTAGTCAATTTTTGTCAATAAATAAGAGTTCTCCATGGTATGTTTTGGATTTCTGGGACCGATAAAATCCAATTCCCATTTTGTAAAAGGGCTTTTAATCAAAATGGTCCTCGCGAGCATAACTACTCTTTTGTTTTTTCTAGAGGACTTATGACAAGGTAGACATTTCCTTGTAAATGTATGCACATATGTGAATAAAGAAGGGCAATAAAATATTTCTCTAATGTTTCTATGTATGGTTACCATTAGAGAAAGAGTGCCACCACATACACCTTCGTGCACTTCCTTCAATATCTCAACAAATTTTGAATGATTTAGAGATATTAACAACATACCCTCAAAATTTCTTTGGGGTAAGATTCTAGAAATCAATACATAATGATTTGATTTCAACTTTAAATATCTCCTTTCTTTTCCTTTCATTCAAATAGGAAATTGGTTAAACTTTAAGTAGAAAATGATGTTTTTAAGTTATTTAGTTCTTGAAACTATGGAATATTTGTTAGAGGATTCTTTATTCAAAATAAGTGAATCTATGTTTACTGGTTGAATTGTGCTTCATTTCCACCAACCAACATATGTTGAATTGTGCTTCATTTCTACCAACCAACATTTATAAACCTTGTCGCTTCACAAATTTTAATGGTTTTATTTCTATACCATATTCTTGCAATTTTGCCAACTAATTAGTCCATCTACCTTCTTTCAGTTGTTGAGATAAGATCATTTTCATGGGCTGATATGACAGATAGACAATTGCATGCAATGACAATGTGTGTGTTCTGAAATAAGTAACAACTTTCATGAGGGAACGTGCTTGTTTTTCCATAGATGAATATTTTAATTCATGTTCTTGCAAACCTTATAAAAGAAATGGGATGTTGTTCCTTCCTACCTCAACTTCAAGTTAATATAAAATCAATAGTTTCATTTGAAGACAAGGAATATAAAATGAAATCTTTTTCAATGTCAAGATTGACCACAATTGAAGCAAATGAAATGGCTAATTTTATATTTGAGAAAAAATTTGTGCATCAAGAGTCTATTTAGACACTCGATCTTTATTCAACAATTTATTCATTGACATCACAATCGAGGAATAATTGGAAAAAATATTTGAATAAAATTTATCTTACCAAAAATATTATAAGGCTTTAAAACTTGTTAGTGGTTTTAATTCAATCAAACCTTGGACATGCTCTAAATGTATGTAAAACCCTTCTTTTCTTACAATTTGGCATAGTAATTTTTCTTCCAAACCTAAAAATTAGATTTATTTTGTGATTAATTTTTTTTTATATATAATCTGCATCATTGAAAAACTCCTCTATGGTGTCTTAAAGGAGCTTCTCTTAAATTTCAAATAAATTTTTATGTTATCAATGTAATCTTGTATTCTTTCGTTTTCCTTTTTCTCAAAAGGAAAAAATTTCTATTGTTCACAACTGTTGACACCTAATCCTTAACGGATGGGTGAACTGGAATGCGAACAGTCATCAAGAAGATGAACTGATCCGTCCCATTTATGTATATAAATGATAGTTAGCTAATGAATTAAGTAATCAGTTTTTCTCTGCCCATTCTGGAGTTACCCTGGCCTGACATGGTATCAGAGCACAGGTCCCAGAATCCTTGTAACTCCTCTGGCCATAATGCCTCTTCCTGAACGTTTTCCATAATGCCTCTGTCCTGCGTTGCTCTGCCTCTGCCTGATATTCCTCTGACAGATATCTCTGCGCTCTCTGACTAACATGAACGCCTGAGACTGCGCACTGCCCGGTTTGAACACCTGCGTTATTAGTTATGCTGGTTACCGTTGAACACACTCCTTGTATTCCCATTCTGTCAGTAAGAAGCTCGTAGGCGGTTTGTATCAGAGCTTCAAAGAACTTTTCTGCCTTTTCTTTTTCCCCTCTCGGCTTCGGCCTTTCTCTTGGCCGCCAATGCTTCTAGGACTTTTTTCCAGTCCTAAGGCATGGTTGCAGTAACGTAAGATCCCTATTAGCCGATAGATGCTTCTAGACGCTAGAATTGAGCCTGAATTGTTCAGATATTCACCGCGGAGACGAGATAATGTGCATGCAAAGACTCGAAGCTAGCTTCCGACCAAAACGAAAAGATACCAAAATGCCAGATACTGTCAATCTCGTGACTACAGCCATGCTCAGATAGTCGTAACCCTTTTCCAGAGCTCCAGTGAACGAGCACCGACGAGACAACACATTTCCTTCTGCGAGGAGGTATAACGTGTCTCCAGCCTGGTAAGCCTCTGCCTGAGGTGTTGCGACTTGGAAATCACATGGTATCCATTCATTTGATCTCTGTTCTGTGTATATAACCTTGATCTCTGATGCACAAAGGCGTTTCCAAACAGCGACAACAATAGACTTTTGCACAGCGCTTGCTGATCTCTTCATTGGCAATCTCAGGGCAGTACTCATCATCCAACCATTTTTTTCAAATTGATTCTCAACCACTCAGATTCCTGAAGTGCAGAAGACGGTAACATCCATTCTTCTGGAACTCTCAAATCCTGCACGAATTCATCATTTTCTTTCTCTCTGGTTTTTAACGAGCATACATATCGAGCCGAAATTGGCACTAATTTTTGTACACCCCCTGTAATTGAACTCTCAAATACTGCGCTTCTCCTTTTCGCAATTAGAAACGCTTCGGAATACTTGGGGATTATGTGCGGTTGCAAAGCAGGCAACAAGATATTTGACTGATTAAGCCCTAGAGCTAGGGTTTGTGCCACCTATATAAACAGTTTTTCAAAGCATTGCGCTGTTTTTTCAAAGTGTTCATATATATCATTCAAGGCAGTTTTCAAAGCATTCAAAGTTATATCAGTCAGAGTGTTTTTAGTGTTACATGATAAATTGATATATTGAAGTGATATATTAATACATTGAAGTGATATATTCCCTTTCGCATTTTTTCAAAACATAGTAGTATTGCAGTGATATGTACAATGAAATGTTGATGCTTTTAGCGAATATCAGAACGATTTGAAGGCTGTAACGTAAGGATTTTTTTAGCAGAAGTAATTTTTTTACAGAATGCATTCAATCATCTCTATGGTCGGAATAGTTCTCACTGGAAAGGAGAACTATTCTGAATGGTCTCAGATGGTAAAACACACCCTCATCTACAATGAGTTGTGGAAAGGAGTGTGTGTCAGAGAAGAAGACAAAGACCCTATGCAGCCTACATCAGATAAAGAACTTGTCATTTGGGAAAACAAGAACAACAAAGCCTATGCATTGATCGCAGCATCTGTAAATGAAGAAGTAAGTCGTCATATTTCATCGTATTCCACTGCCTTTGAAGCTTTACAAAAGCTGAAAGAACTCTATGATTCACATTCTGCACTTGAAGTTGTTCAACTCATGATTAAACTCTTCACTCTTGAACTGAAAAATAATGATCCTCTTGCTCTTGCATCTGAAATAAAGTCTATAATGCATGATATTAAATCCACTAAGGTTGAGCTGGATATCTCTCTTATTGCCTTTCTCAAAGCACTCTATCCTACCTACTCCAATTATCTTGAGTCTTTACAAGCAAATGGAAATCTTAAAGACATAACCTTTGAGTCTCTTGTGAAAAAGTTTGCTGAAAGAGAGAAAGCCTTTGGAAAGAAAACAGTCCCTGAATCTTCTAAAGAGACTGTTTGCCTTGCTCATAAATAAAAGCATCCTGCTCAAGATTCTACAAGAGGAAGAGGAAGATACTTCAGAGGAAGGGGGGCAGACATTCTCAAGGAGAAAAGGCAGATCTGCATTGCATTTGCTGCAAACGAAATGGATCACATGATGCTTCTACATGCAAGCTACCATGGGACAAAATTGAGCAGAGAAGAAATCAGCAGAAAGGTAAAACTGATGACACAGACAAAGGTAAAGCACCTGAATCCGCTCACTATATTGAGGCACAATGTAACATTGGAGTAAATGAAGATTTGTTTAATGCTTCACTTGCTTCCTCGAAAAATGACTGGTTGCTTGATTCAGGAGCAACCTGTCATATGACTCATAGGAAAGATTTTTTTGAAGATTTCACTGAAAATGTTGATGGAGCAGTATACTTTGCAGATCAGTCAAAAATCAAGCCATCAGGGCTTGGCACAATCAGGCTTAAACTGCCTGGTCTTCCAGACTTTCTTCTGGACCATGTTCTATATCTCCCACAACTCAAGAGAAAATTGTTGTCCCTGGTCCACATCCGCCATCAAGGTCACTCCATTCATATGTTTGATGGCAAGCTTGAGGTAAGAAATGCATCTGACCACTCACTTGTCATGAGGGGTATAGAAGAAGAAAGACTTCTTAAACTGCAAGGAACTTATGCTCATGCACAACATTTCTCATATATTTCTCATCATGAAGAAGGTACACTTCCATCAAGTTTATTATGGCATGCTAGATTTGGACATTTAAACTATGACAGTCTCCGCTTATTAAAGAAAAATGGTGTTGCTGGTTTGCCTACAATTCCTAGAAAACATAAGCAATGTGATGCTTGCATTCTAGGAAAGCATAGCAAACAATCTTTTCATGATTCACATTCAAGAGCACATAGGAAGCTTGAACTCATTCATTCAGATTTATGTGGTCCAAGTCCTGTTCCTTCTGCAAATGGAAATAAATATATCATGACATTTATTGATGATTACACCAGAATGTGTTGGGTTTATTTATTGAAGAACAAATCTGATGCTTTTCAAACATTCAAGAATTTTCATAAATGGATTGAAAATGATGCACAATCTCATATTGGGTCTATTCGCATTGATAATGGAAAAGAATATACATCAAATGAATTTGAACACTATCTTCGCCAACATGGGATTAAACATCAAACAACTGTGCCTTGTAATCCTCAACAGAATGGTGTAGCTGAAAGAATGAACAGAACAATCTTGAATATGGTACGATCCATTCTTTTCTTCAAAAATGTAAAGACAATGTTTTGGGCTGATGCTGTTCTATGTGTTGCATATATAAAGAATAGATGTCCATCTAGTGCTATAAGAAACAAGACTCCTTATGAATTGTGGTATGGACATGTTCCTTCGATAAAACATCTCAGGATTTTTGGTTCCACTTGTTATGCTTTAATACCAAAGGTACATAGAAACAAACTTGGTGCTAGAAGTCGTAAGTGTATCTTCCTGGGGTATTCAAACACATCTAAAGCATACCGTCTCTATGATGAAGTAAATAAAAAGTTTGTTGTATCTAGAGATTTCATTTTTCTTGAATCATCCAAATCTGACAGTGTTGTTGAGCGACAACTTGATCGCTTGGATAGATTCACAAAACCGAAATCATTCCAAGAGTTTGATAATCAGATTCCACATCTTGAAGGGGGGATTCCTATACTAGATCAACATGTGGAATCTTCTTCTGAAGAACAATCTCCCCTGCATGAAACTCCAACAACGGATGATGCTTTAAGTGATGTAATTGATAGAATTGGGAGACTCAATCTTGATTCAGACCCAACTCAATCAACAGAGCAGCCTGGACCATCTCAAAAAGGTCCCCCAAAGTGGCTGACAAAGACACTTGAAAGTGTTCATCCTGATGAAATTGGAAAAACAGGAACCAGAAATACAAACCGACAAGATGGAGGTGATGTAGATAACTCTAATTCACCTGTTGATATGGATGTTACTTGTGATTGTGAATTGAACTTGTCTACAGATTTTGAACCAACTTCCTTCAAAGAATCTGCTTCTCATGATGAATGGAAAGAAGCGACGCAGAAGGAGTATGATGCCCTCATAAAGAATGGCACTTGGAAGCTGGTTGATCCTCCATTTGGAACCAAACCAATTGGCTGCAAGTGGGTCTACAAGAACAAATACAAAGCTGATGGCTCACTTGACAAGCACAAAGCTAGGCTTGTGGCAAAAGGTTTTGCACAGAAGGAAGGGGTCGATTATGAGGAAACTTTTGCCCCCACAGCAAAATGGGCCACCATCCGGACACTCTTTGCACTAGCTGCTCAGAACGGTTGGAAAGTCCATCAAATGGATGTAAAAACCGCATTCTTGAATGGAGATCTAAAAGAGAATGTTTTTATGTCCTAGCCTGAAGGATTTGCTGTGAAAGGACATGAACACAAAGTATGCAAACTTGTGAAGTCCTTGTATGGCCTCAAACAAGCACCACGAGCCTGGTATGAAAAACTAACTGAGCATCTTCTGAAACTCAACTTCAATCATTTTGATCTTGATGATGCAACTTTATTTGTCAAGAAAGTTGGCAAAACAGTTGTATATCTTGTGGTATATGTAGATGATCTTTTAATGACAGGGAACAATGAAATCTATATTGCATCCATAAAGAAAGAATTAGGAAAAAGTTTTGAAATGACTGATTTGGGCTATGTTCATTACTATATTGGCATTGAAGTAACCCAACATCCAAAATCCATATTTCTTTCTCAAAAGAAATACATTGGAGATTTGTTAAACAGATTTGGCATGACAGAGTGTAATCCTCTTTCTACTCCAATGGAACAAAACTTGAAGCTCACATCTATTGAAGGAAAGGAATTTGAGGATGCAACAAAGTATAGACAGCTTGTAGGAAGTCTCATCTACCTCACTACTACTAGACCAGACATTTCATTTGCTGTTGGAATTCTCTCCAGGTTTATGCAAAAGCCTTGTGAGGGACATTGGTCTGCTGCAAAAAGAGTTCTAAGGTACTTGAAGGGAACTCAAGACCTTGGAATCAAGTATACACAGGTGGACGACTTCAACTTGATTGGATACTCTGATTCAGACTTCGATGGAGACAAAGAAACTGGGGTATCTACTTCAGGATATGCTATGAGTCTTGGATCAGGAGCTGTCTCCTGGAGATCACGCAAACAATCAGTACCAGCAGATTCCACAACAGAAGCAGAATATGTGGCAGCAGCTGAAGCAACGAAAGAAATTGTGTGGCTCAGGAAAATTCTTGAAGATTTGCAGGTAAAACAAATACAATCAACTCCACTCATGATTGATAACACCTCTGCAATAAAGTTGGCAAAGAAACCAAAGTTCCATGATCGTACTAAGCACATCAATACTAAATATCATTTGATCCGACATCATGTTGAGGCCAAAACAATCCATCTCCGTCATTGTTCCACAAACGAGCAAATTGCAGACATCTTCACCAAAGCACTTGGAAGAGAAAAGCTTGAAAGATTCAGAACGATGCTTGGACTCACCAACATCCCTTCAGATTAAGGGGGGGAATGTTGACACCTAATCCTTAACGGATGGGTGAACTGGAACACGAACAATCATCAAGAAGATGAACTGATCCGTCCCATTTATGTATATAAATGATAGTTAGCTAATGAATTAAGTAATCAGTTTTTCTCTGCCCATTCTGGAGTTACCCTGGCCTGACAACAACGTACCTTAGTGAAACTTCCATTTTTATCTGGTTGCATCATACAACTTCCATTGTTGATTAAATATCCATCAAGCAGACAAATCCATTCTCATCCTAATACACACCATATGCTATAGGTAAGTCCACCACAATGATGGTGAGTAGAGTTTTGATATGTTATGCAGAGCCTACCCATGCACAAAAATCTTTAGTTTCTTAAGGGTGAAAGCATGGAGTTGGGTTACACTTTTTGGTGAAAGAGGGCATGTTTGGGTGGAAAAATCAATGGCTCGATCAAGATGTAATGCTCAACTGAGCTTTAGGGATCGATTGAGCCCTTTTTTTTAATATATACCGGTCTCGCAGTCTGTGCGCGCCATTTGCACAAATTGCAGGAGCTCCACCGAGAGTTTAAGAGTATCTCGACCGAGGTTATTGGAGCTCGATCGAGCAATAGGGCAATCAAAACAATCTCACCAACCACCCCGCCAACATTGCAAAGGCTCAAATGAAGGTAGGTACTCTATCATTTGTCTTTGTTTTTTTATTTTTTTGCAAAATGTAGCAAATTAATTTAAAGAAAAAACAAACATGTACAAAAACCATAAAACCAAATTAATTAAGAAAAAAACAACCATACAAAAACTACTAAAACCACAAAAACACCTTTGAAAAAGCTTATAAAATCACAAAAACAAAAAAAAAAATCCTTCAAAACAACTTAGAAAAGCACAAAACCAACCTAGAAAATCATAAAAAAAAACCCTTCAAAAATATCTAGAAAACACTTTGAAACCACAAAAAAAACTATAATTTAGGTTTTAAATTTGTTTTTTTTTTTTGAATGGTAATTTAAACATGTTTTCTAATTATTTTAGGTTTTAAAGTTTTTCTTTAGAAATTTTGTGATTTTTTTAAAATTATTTGTTATTTAAAATGCATTTTAAATTTCTAATAAATTTGACAAAAAATATACCCAAAAAATCCAAAACATAAAACAATGAAACTATAACCAATAAATAAGTAAATTAGGAACTGAAGATTGACATGATGAATGCGATTGCTCATAATGAACCTTTATTTATAAAATAAATAAATAAAAATACTTTAATTTAAATTTAAATTAATTTATATTTTAAACAACTTTTTAATAATAAATATAGTGTGATTCTAGTTGTAAAAAAAAATTATCTCTCTCTCTCTCTCTATATATATATATATAACTATATAATATGTCACTGTATATATAATTATACCATTTTACATAATATATATAACTATATAACATATTTAATTATTATTTAACTATAACATCACATAATTATATATTATAATTCTATATATAAAATATATAACATAACATAGTTTTACAACTATTTAACACACACACACACATATATATAATTCATAACATAATTACTATATAATTATATATATTTAACTAAATTATAACTTATATAACATCTCACACACATATATAATTTATAACATAACATAGTTCTATAACTATTTAATTCATAACGTAAAGTTATAACATAGAACTTTATAATTAATTATGTATAACATAAAATTATTTAACACATACATATAACATAACAGGTAACATAATATAATTATCTCATAACTATATAATTATTTAAATATAACTATATATATTTAACTAGATTATAAGTTTATAACATATCACATAGTTAAATATATTATAGTTCTATATATATTGTTTATAACATAACTTATTAATTAACATTTAAAACATAACATAAAATTAGTGAACATAACATAATTTTATAATTATTTAACATAATATATATATAGATATAACATAGCAAGTAGCATAACTATAACTACAAATATATATATATATATATATATATATATTTCAACAATGCATCATTGAAAGATACATTAAATCCATCAGAAAAAGTGTATTTGGTCTAGTAAATAGAAGCATTTACACTCAAGTTTCTAATTTGTACCATATTGTTTCATTATGTAGTGTGTTGTACAAGAAATATTGTTTTCATGTGCTTGCACCTAGTACATGTCATGTGTCAAAGTCAAACATGAAGAACATAAAGTCTATTGTAGTATTTGATTGGCATGACATTTTATCAGTTTTGTAAATAGGTTTATTTCAATTTTTTACATATATATTTACATATTTATGGACTATGAGTAAAATTCATTATTTAGAAATGAGAAAAAGTGTGAGGGTAGATTTTATCACTTCTATCGATTGTGTTTACATGGAACTCAATGTACTTTGGTTGAAAAATTATCTGAAAAATGGACTCTAAGTTTTAGGACTTCAGGCAAGATTATTTTGCTTGAGTTTAGAAATGGTTTTTTTGTCGACATTTTTTTCTTAGATTAGTTTATATGTATAATATGTAACATGCTAAGGCATCCCATATACATGCCCCAACTACAGGCCGTCGTAGTGTGAGAGGTTATGTTATATGTGGTCGGGCTCGTGATAGATCAGGTAGCCCACTGAGAGTTCATGTTCCCATCGTAGATCCTGCCTCCAACACCAGTCAGATTGTTAGAGGTAGCATTTCTGTCTTTGTTTATGACCATGCTACATCCAATGGACCTTTTCCACCTATTTGAGGTACACCTCTTCCATTTTAAATCCTCTTTAAACTTTATGTGTTTATGTCTTGAAATTGTTTTTAATTTTTTAAATTGTCTTCAACTGATGTGTTTGAATTTAATGTATATGTTATTATTCTTCTAGTTTTTATGATTTACAGGTCCTCAATAGGTTGAAGCTGAGGATCAGAGTGCAAGATCGATCCCTTAGTGGGATGATGCCACATCTTAGATCACATTAGAGGATGTTACGACACGTCATACACAGATCACAACAGAGATAAATAATATCCCTTCCAATTCACTGAATCTTCTTGCATTGTATTTGATGCTAGATAACATGACTAGGTTAATCGAGACATACCAGAGGTCGGGCCCACATAGCCACATATTACAGTTCATACATAGGGTTAGGAGGCATGAGGTTAGAGGCCCAGATTCTTGGGAGGTGGTGAAAGAGGCCACCAAGGACATTGATGTTCATGGGGAGTTGTTCAACATCCCTTCGAATATCCTTGCTAGATGTAAAGGTCTGATCCCACTGAAATATTTTTGTGATGTTCATGAAGCCCCTTTTATGTATGATAGATTCATAGGAGCTTGGGGCAAGTTCCCCAACCATGACCAGGTCACCATTTATTTTTCTAAGCATTTATATGCAAAGTTTGTGTTACATATGAGCCTGGATTACACCAATATTGAATCTCATTTTTATGGTATCGACATGGGACGTATCTATGAGCGCGAGGGGGATCGTAGGGGCCCTAGGCATGTACCACCACGTTTGATATTCTTGCCACTACCGTCTCGGATCTCGGTACTACTTGGAGAGCTAGAGTTGTCACAGCTAGATGGTGAGACGTGGGAGACTATTGCAGACAACACGTAAGCTTCATTGTCTAGTGTGCGTGTTTCATTGCATGGAGAGATTAGGATACCACCACCACTGCCTTGTGACCGACCAACGCCCTTATATGATGATGCATGTTCCATGAGTTTACCATTCGATCAACTTTTGACACTTACATGTATGTATCATGATGTAATTCATGAGACTTGGAGGGTGTATGGCCTGTGTGACATAGACCAAGTACATATATATACGAAAAATTTGACTCTTATTGTCAAATTATGCATAATTATTTATATTAAAATTTCTAGTTTGTATTAGATTGCATAATTTATATTAATAAGTTCATGATAATATGTAGATACATCCCAACTACATGGTTGAGCTTACAAGTTCATTCAAAGGGGTGGTTGATCAGTCAGGGCATCCTCGACTAGAGCACATTTCCATGGATTCTCCTCCACCTCCACCTCCACCTTATATGTTCACTAATGTGGAGGAGTGTCACTATGTACAACCACATGGACCAATAGTTGAGGTAAACTTATTTATTCCTATATTTCAACATTTTCTTTTTTCAAGTTACATAAATATGCTAATTAATTTGTAGACTAATTATAGTTTGTCATTGTCATTATCTACACAAGCCCATATGTAGAGTGTCATTGATGCCACTGTTATGTGGAGACATGAGTGGGATGTTGGGTTTAGAGGCATTGATGATGCAAGTCCATCAATGCAGGCCCCATTCATTGAGCCACTGGTAGGGGAGAATTAGACCTATATTCATGATCATACCCCCATCCTATCGGACTTGCATTTGGACTCGACTGAGGTTAGTATATTCATGTATATATGTAATTAAAAATGTGGCCCAATATAATTTATTTACATATTGTTTATTTTATACAAATAACAATCTAATTAGTTTAAATTTGAATGTGTTATATTCCAGTACCATCTTATGGACACTTACCTTGTGCGACAGGACCCACATAGGAGTTTTGATGGTACTTAGAGTGTCATAGTTTGTATATTTTCAGGATAATTTCATAGGGCATATTCACATGTGTGATACAAAATTTGTATATTTTCATACATGGAAAGTTTATGGATGTACATCATCAACATTATTTTAGTTTATGGATACTTATTATTTCAGTTTATGGATGTTCATGTGATATTTGTAATTTTTATATATTTTCATATGGATAGTTTATTGATATGTATTCACTATTTCAATTTATGGGTTTGTATTAATATTGTTTATGGATGCTCATTAGTTTTTGAAGTTTAAATGGATCTGTTAAAATTATTTTGCTAATTTAATCATTTTTGTATATACTATAACTTTTATTAGTAAAATATATGTTCAATTTTGATTTCTAGTTTCACAAACTAAGAAAACAAGTACAATCTTAAAATTTATGATGTTAGTCACCTTTATACTTAAAATAAACTAAAATATATCATGTATCAATTTAATATTGAACATGGAAATAATTCTAATCATGCTTCATATTCTATAATCTTATATAATGTTATCAACTTTCCTAAATTTACAAGTAGTTATCCAAGTGTTTCAATCAATTCCTTATGATGGAAATTTAAGTTTTATTCAATTTTTAAATACTCAAATATGACGGAAATTTCTCTTCTTCCCTCTCTCCCCCTTCCATATATATCTTTATCTCCTTTTGTCTCTCCTTCTTCATATCTCTATATCACCCCACAAACATACACATTGTTTCTCCATATCTATCTATATCTCCCTCCCTCTCCCACTGTCCCTCCTTCTCTCTTCCCCTTCTCTCCCTTGTCTCTCCTTTTATGTCTATTACCCTTCTCTCCCTCTGCCTCACCTTCTATCTCTCTTCCCTCCTACTCTCCTCTCTCCCTCTCTCTCAACCCCCCTTGTCATTCTCTCTCTCTCTCCATCTCCCTTGCCACTCCCTCTCTCTCTCTCCACCTTTCTCTATTTATATGTCTTTCTTCTTACCTCCCTCTCTCCCCCCCTCCAATTCCATCAATCTCTCTCCCTCCCTCTCAAGTCATCTCTCTCTTCCTTTCTCTCCCACCTCCCTATGTCTCTCCCTTAGGTCACTCACTCACTCACTCTCTTTATCTCTCTATATTTCTTGAAATTCTTCCTTCCCTATATTTTCCTCCAACTCCATCTCTCAAGCTCCCTCTCTTTCTCGAAGACTCTCTACTCCTCTCCGTCTCTCCATCTTCGTGTCCCTCTTTCTCTCTCTTACCTTTCCCTCCCACTCTCTCTCACTCTATACTTCACAAATTTAAAAATACTTTGACAATTGATATATATATATATATATATATATATATATATATATATATATATATATATATATATATATATATATATATATATCATTTTGATGTTTTGTGGCAATTTTTTATTTTATTTTATATAATACATATTTAAAATGCAAGGTTTCAAATGTGTGTTGTACATTCACCTGGTGCGAAAATGATAATTTTCCATGGAAATATTATCTAAATTTTCAAAACTATTAATGTTCCAAATACCTCCATCAAAGATACATAAAGCACTTCATGTCGTCCAATTGAAATTGTTTAGGTTTTATTAAGTTATTCTACTTTTCAACTTATTAATTGTTTTTGGATTTTTATGCTGAAGCTAAACAAAGCTAATTACGAAAGCATGAAATGATATAAAGGAGATCCTATTTTATCAACTTAAAAGGTGAAATGTGCTTGAGTTCAGATGTTGAGAAAGACTGTCACTCTTATCTATTGCAACTTCATTCAATGCAAAAGTAAAGAAGAAACAAGATTACTAAGCTATGAAATAACTAAACTATGAATGAAATGAAATGACTGAGTTATACTGGGTATAAAGCAAACGAGATTACTGATACAGAGATCAATCAAGTGAACCTAGTCGCGAACTCCGTTGAATTGCATCCTAAAAATATAAAAACAAAGCATCCATAAATTAAATCTATGAAATAAAAGAAAATCTACTTGCAGTAAATCAAATACCTGATCTACACTCAGGGGCCCTCCACGAGGTAGTTAGTAGCTTTAATCAACAACACATAAAATGTATGAACCAAGATCTTTGCATTAATTGGAAAAGAGTTTCAATAGGATGCTTCAAAATTACATAGAGTGGAGCACCCTTAACACAGAGTTGTCATTGTTTTTATAGAGTCTTTAATTAACAACATGAGAAATTCAAGCCTAAAAGTCTTCTCTACAATCCTTATCAAAACCAAATCATATCGCTTATTTGTCAATTTTCCATTGAAAAAGAAAATTGATAATGTCTCTTGAAACTCAGACTTTATTCCCACACGTTATCTTGTGGTTGACTATCATGGTTGACCGTGTTGTAGTGAGAATATATTAATGGATTCACTCGAGTAAATAGGAAGAAATCCATGAGAGGATCATTCCCTATCTACCCATATTCTCTGTTTCTGAGCTGGCACACTAGAACCTTGTCAACAATGGAAGTAGCTTCGGATCTGTGGATTAGCTGCATAATTAGGTCAATTATGTAGTTGCATGTAAACTTTAATGAAACAATAAGGCATATTGACAAAATATGAAAAAGAGGACATATGAATGCTTACCTTAACAAAAACTTATATTTATTGCATTTATCTGGATGATAACGATAGGAAAAAGGAAGTAACATGGACAAAAATGGTGTCAAGTAAAGCAGTTATTGGACTCTACAGTGTGCCAATGCGTGCTAAGGAGTGTTATGGAGTGCCAGAAAAAAATAAGGGAGCACTAGGCACTACAAGAAGAAAGGACATTGGTGAGGGGAAAAAAATGTCACCATAAGCTCATTGGTGACGGTCAAAGGAGCCTTCGTCACAAAAAAATGAATGTCACCAAAGGTGGCGTTGCCAAAAGTATAGGTGTTGTAGTGACATTCAAAGTCCATCACTAACAATGATTTATAATGATGAATAACGACCATCACCATTTCATATGAGCAATGGTGACAGACCATAGCCTTTGTCACCAAAAATTGAACGTCACCAAAGGTGGCGTTACCAAAAGTATAGGTGTTGTAGTGACATTCAAATCTGTCACCAATAATGATTTATAATGAAGAATAATCACCATCACCATTTCATATGAGCAATGTTGATGGACCATAGCCTCGGTCACCAAAAAATGAATGTCACCAAAGGTGGCTTTGCCAAAAGTATAGGTGTTATGGTGACATTCAAGGTCCATCATGAATATTGATTATAATGACAGATAGTGACCGTCACTATTTCATATGAACGACAACGATTTATTGTGATGGATATTTCATGGTCGTCACTATTGGTGCATATATATGGTGACGTTCATTGACCGTCACCAAAAGCCGCATTGCTAGAAGTATAGGTGTTGTGGTGACATTCAAGGTACGTCACGAATAATGACTATAATGACAGACAATGATTGTTACCATTTAAGATCAACAACAATGATTTATCGTTATGGACCTTTGAGGGTTGTAACTATTGATGTGTATATATGGTGGCATTCATTGACAGTCACTATTTCATATTTTTGGTGAGGGTTGAAAAATGTCACCAAAGCTCATTGGTGATGGTAAAAAGAAACTCTGTCACCAAAAATTGATCATGGCCATTCCATAAGGGTGTTAGGGCACGATGGAATCGAACCACCAACTAGCTACTTGTAAAGCAGGTGCTCTTCAATTGAGCTAGAACCCTTTAAATAATTATACTTTTAAAAATTAGACCCTGAAATTTCATAAATTGTAAATTCTACAACTTTCAATAAATTAAAGTCTCGGAAATATTTTACTAAACAAGCAAAGCAACATCGAAGTTGCAGGTCCCTATCTGATGATTATGGAAGTTATGAAAAGTGGGTGGAGGTAAAAATAGTTATGTATAAGAGAATTCATATGTTTAGTTGAATACTCAATTAGAAGTGAAACACTGAAGACATATATAACCTATAAATGACCTATAACTACCAAATGCACCAAATATTGCAAAGGAAATGTCCTAAGTGGATAGCATATGGAAGAAGAGCATTGATGAAAGCAAATGCAATATGTTATAGGTTAAGTGAAAAAAAATCTCAATGTTGTTGTTGTTTGGTGTTTAGATATTTGAATAATATCTCAACTTTTGTGAAAATGTAACATGGATCTCCGGAAAACATGAATGACATATGATTAAAAAAAAATTATATCTATATATATATATATATATCCCCTTTACATAAACCAACATGCAATTTGGAATATCACAAGTCTGCACCCAAAACATGACAACAACCAACAAACAAAAAAATTTGACTTGGACAAAAAGCAATAGCTTCACCTTCATTCTTGAGCTGCTTTTGGTTATTTGAATTTGTGACATTATTTATCCGACAAGGAATCAAAATCATCACTAGTATTAAATTCATCCAACACGGATTTTGGATATCCCACTAAGATTTGCATTTTTTTTGCCATGCCTGAAAACCATGGAGTTTCATGTCAATAGAAGAATAAGATGTGTGCATGTTGCTCAAGAACACATTCCTTATTAACCTTTGTTACCTGAAAAAAACCAAAGAGACAACACAATATCAACGTACACAAATCCCCTACTGAAATGTAATCATAACTTATCTAAGAAGTCCAAAAGATGTTCTTAATTAATAAGCTTTTGTATTTGGAAATATTGTTTCTTTATATTTAAAAAAGATTATATTGTACAATGCTTCTATCTATTTATCCAGGCAATTATATCATAGCATATGTCACACAGTAAAAATATAGAGTACCTAAAGTAAAAAAGACAAATTTTCTCAAGAAAATAGATTTAGAAAAGAGCTTTGAAAACTATAAGTTTGTCATCAAAGCTTTAATTAGTTTAACAACAAACTAGTTGGAGTTTGAAAATAAAAATCATTCATAGGAAACAAATAGGACACTAGCCAAAGTCGCTATTCATACAAATAAAGCTAGAGTCACTATTGCCATTGCAGATAATTGAAATTTGGGCAGTGGTCTAACAATTAGAGCTTATTTTTCAAGAAGACTCGTCAATACCATCATTTTTTTCCACGGTCTGTTGTGTCTCTAGATCTAGATTAGATAGCTTGGCATCTTAAGTTCTACCTTTCAAGTATTGATTTCTGGCTCACCCTTTAAAACACAATTCTACTACTCCATTCTATTTTGGTTTGTCAAGAGAATTGGCAGGACCTTCCCATCCTCTATTTTACATCATCAATAACCATCCATCAATGATATAAAGAATAACAGAAATGCAACAAAGGCCAAATATGTTCTTGTTGTATACCTATGTTCTAGGACTCATATGACCTTACTGGTGCAAAAAACTCACCCTGAAAAAATAACATTCGCGTGGAATTTACAAAACTTTTTTAAATCAAGCTCTAAGTAAACCAATCAAAATATGAACATCTTTTTAATCAATAAAATCTATGACTTAAAATAAAAGTGGCCTAGAATTGAATGATATATCAACCATGTCAAGTAACTAATATGGAGTGAGAAATACAAGCCATGCATATTGGATTAGTGAAATAATTGATCTGATAAAGCTCAAAATCAAATTGATGAATTACAACTGAGAAACACAAATAAATGACTTAGAACTAAGACATGAGGTTTCCCTTTCAACTCTGTCATTAAATAACTCTTCTTTATGTCACAAACCGTTAAAAAATTTCTGATACCAGGTGGAAGTGGTATTGTAACATTAACCTCTGATAGTTTGTGTCCATGACTACTTCTCAAGCTCCGCTCCATTACCAGCATTTGGGGCTAGATAAGATACATGCAAAAACCATCAACATAAAAATGAAATCTACATCCTTCTAAAAAATGGGACCAAAAAAACTATCCACAAATTGAAATAGACTATAGGATACGTCATTCCTGCAACATGATTATCTTGTCATGAACAATTAAAAAATAAGTCAGGAGAAAAGTAAATTTTGCCACATTTTGACAATGAAATCTTTTGCATATTCTATGAATAATTGATGAAAAAAGTTAGCTAAAGCTTGTAAACATCAAGATTATAGTAAAAATTAAATGAACCACTCCAACATATATATAATCCTAAACATAAGTATCTATACATATAAGTGTTTATTGAGGATATTGTATTTTGTGAAAATATGGAAGTGAAATCTTTGGAATAACACAATTTATGGTACCACTATCTTACAGAGTCCATTCATTCGAGTATTTACGAAGTCCATTAAAGAATTTCTTCAAAGTTCAAAGTTCAAAAAATTAACATGTAACCTAAAAAAGCTTAGGTTTGAAAAGGAGATAACCCAAAGATGTAGAGTATATATCTCACATTTATATATCCTAATTTCTAGACATTGAAATGACACTTTTTAGCATACTTTTGTGAATTCAACCCAAAATGCTAGAAAACAATATTGATGGTTATTTTTCTAATATAGAAGTTTTATACATGCCTTTATTTAAACAGTTAGCTTGCAATCTCAAACATTTCTAAGGATGCACATAATACATTGCATCTTTAGTGCCGGTGTGTGAACTTGAGACAGCGAAGTCCAACATTTAACAGTTTGCCTACAATATGCACTAGTCGAATAAGTGAGCAATAATGTTGTAGGTATGTGTTATGAATATATGTATTGCAGGCCAATAAGAGTATTGTTGGAATAGTCACGTCCAACCCTTCCAAGTTTGCCTATAATTTGCACTGGTATAATAGGTGAACAATAGAACTGTAGGTGTGCATTTTGCATCACTTACCTAAATCCAACACCTTTAGCATAGAAATTCCAAAGAATATGTCCAAAAATGGTAGGCAATTTGCAAAATGAAAGAGTTTTCTTGACTGTTTCTGGAAAAGACTAGATTCTTACATTGTTTAAAGTAAATTCATGACACTTTTCCAAGCTTAGATGGAACAAAAAGGAACCAAGCTAGAAGGTTATTTAAAGAATCCTTACTTAGCTAGGGTTTGTGGCCAATCTAAATATGTTAGATATACTTCCCAAAACAGTCACTTCCAGATCAAGAAACAATTTCCCACAACCACCCATATCAACAGAGAAATTGTTGAACACAAGTTAGGGAAAATTTGGCCAAAAAAAAAAAAAATGTCAGAAACGTGATTGACATCCTTAAATGTTTAAAAATGTGCAACTTGAAAAACAATTATTCCAGAGTAAGTTTGAGAACACGATATAAATGGAACATGATTGGAATACAAATATGCCTTGAGAATACGATATAAATGGATACAAATCCAAACACATAAACATGATTGAAATACAATTTTTCCTAAAGGTTTGATGTAATTCTGCACTCTGATACAATTTTTGATATGGACCTCTAGAAGGCACTAACTTTATATGCTATGTAGACCCTTGAATTTATCATAGCCTTATCCTTGTCATACCATATTATTATGGCCTTACTGGTGTCTTCTCCCATGATCAAAGACTCAATATCTAAGCATATCTTTCTCCTTACTTATTTATGTAATTAAAAATAATAATGATAATTATAGAACTATTACCTGCACTGATAAAAGAATAACAATTGAAACACTGGTTCTAGGCTTCTAGCTCAGTGGGTAGCGGCTAGCCACAATTGGTTCACCATGAAGCCTCTACACCCACTGCATTACTATTAGATCTCTTACAACAAACAAAACAAGGAAATTAGTACAATCTGATCTCTTACCATGGAATAATTGTTTCACAGAGGTTGCCTCCACAACACCAACACCACAACGCCAACAACATTGACCTCCACTCTATGTCATTCTAGTTGTTGCTATAACTATGATATGTGCCCAAACTTCCTTACTTTTCATCCAACCCAATTGGATAGGGTGGCCATGCCCAATGTTGGTATTCTTGTATTATAAAAGGTATATAATATCCTTGGGAATTTGCATAATTAAATCATCCAAAAAACTCATATTTATTAGTTCCACTGTGCATATATTATGGAATTCAAATTCTAAAGAATTTGTTAAACTTGAAAAGTCATATCAAGTGAATTTACGAAGTTATATTGTGTAATGTTTCACTTGTTTGGATGAGTAGAAAGAAGAGTTCTCCAGGGAAAAAGATGATGCGAGTGAGATATTTTAAGCTTACACAACAAAAAAATTTATTGTAGATTTTACTCCTGGAGAAAAACCACCAATCTCAAAGGAATGTTCAATTCATGTAAAAATTACATATTTCTATTAATAGTTCAAGACATCAAAGCAAACAGGTAATATTTCTATTAACAGGTAAAACAAGTACATACTTTTATGAATAGGTAAAACAAACATGATTATAATGGTGCCGAGATTGAAAATCAATCTTTTTATTTTGTTTGCAACTTCATTAATCTTTGACAAAGAAGTGATTTCTCTGTTTTTTTTTTCCCAAGTTTCCAAGAAAGAAAATAAGCATTTCTAATGTAGACTTCACTTCTAGACTGTCATAGCCAAACTCCTTTTCTTGGATCTGTAAGCCCCTCCGCATGAGGGGGTCGACTTTATCATCCTTACCCAGAGCATGTTGTATCAAATCTAAACAATCACAAGCCTCTCTTGTAAAGAAAAGAAGTTTCAAGAAATAAGCTCAGAATCAAACAAAAATATGGACTTTGTAACCTAGAGTGTGGATCTCATGACATAGAATTGAAAAGACATATGTAAATTACCAAGAAGAAAACACAACTCACCAACTGTAGGACTTTTTTTATCAAAGGATGCTTCATGTATCCTCAAGAATTCCTGAGGTAAATCCTCTACTTCCCTATGTCTCCCTAGATGATATAAAGTTGTTGCAAGGCTCAGCATAGGAAATGAAATCTGTGGAGCATTAGGAACCAAGCTAGCTGAAATTATTCTTAGACTCTTCCTAAGAATATATTTGGACTCTCAAATTTTCTCAATAAAGCATAAGATGTTGTTGGGTTCTGAAGGGGCACTTCCAAAGAAGGATGATCCCTTCCAAGGGCTTCCTCCTTTACGAGTAAGTTCTACTCCCACAGTAGTTGGGATTCCTCTTCTCTGTAAATGGGTAGAAGATAATGAGCACATCATAAAGGAACAATAACATAAAATTGACTCATGCAATCTAAGATTCCTCGATAGATTTTCTTTACCAACAATATCAAAGATCTCCCCAAATATGATCAATTTGAAGGGTCGTGGAGAAAATTTCAGAGCAAGTTGTCAATGCCCTTCCTCGTGTGGATGCAAAACACCAAGGTGTTGATAGCGCTACCACTAAGTCTATTTGGTTTGAACATATTTTGACCAAGTCTAGTTTTCAGTGTTGCGAACATTGATATCAAGATAAAATCGGCAAGGGTCCGAAAAAATAAATAAATTAATTAATTAAAAAATAATAAAATAAAATAAAATAAAATAAATAAAAAAATAAATCTTAAAAATCAACAAAATTAAGATACCATAAAAATATCTTTAAAAATCAGCAAACATCGGCTAGGCCAAAAAATCATGATTTCGAGATAAAATCAGGATGTTGTCGAGATGTTCGCAACACTGGTTTTCAGCAAGAGAAACCTACTCTAATATGGGGAAATAATCAGAGTACTATCCATTTTATCAGGTAGCCAGTAGAGCATCAACTTCCCAAACCTGTAGAATTCCATATGCATTACATCGAACAATTGATTAATGATAGGATTATTGATTTGCAGTATTGTCACACACTGAGATGCAGGTTGCTAACATCTTCACTAACCCTTGACAAAGTCTCATTATGTTCAATTTCATACCTTGCTTGGGGTGAAGGAAATTGTCCCTAAGGTGGGGGTAATCTCACTCCTCTCTGATTTTTTTGTTCTGAACACTTTGCTTATGGTACCTATCATGACCTTGTAGCCAGGAGCCATTTTGAGATTTAATGTATTTTCCCTATGTCCTTAAGTTGCACTTATGATGGCGCATTGGTGTACATACATCATGTAGTTAAGTTTATTTAGATTACAGTGTCTAATCCTGTGCATATTTGACTTATCACTGATTGGTAGATGAACAAGCCAACCACTTATATTTAATTCCACGCCCCTCTCACTGTATTATAAATATAGATGATATCTTGTAATTAAACACAAGACATATATTATTTCTGTTAGTTATACATTTTCTGTTATTATTCTATTTCACAGGAATTGAAACATTACGACTGCCATTGTATCACAATAGTGGAGATGTTTTAGTTTCATTTGATCATGATCTAGAGAGGTATGCTCCAAGAAATTAATTAATTTTTTCAAGTATCTTTCCATTTTCAATCCTTTTGAAACCTTGTGCTAAGACCAGAGACAACCAAAAATATAATTGTTTGCAAATATTGAAAAATTGGTAGTGCCAAGTTCTAACCTGTACCATTTAAGAGTTCATTTACTACCATTTTGATTTCCCACATAAAGCAGTCAATAAACATTGCAGTGAAAGTGAACTTGAGAAGTAGCTTTCTACTAGTATTCGCGCATGATTTCTAAGGAACACTAGAAGGGAGCTTCTTCTTAATGATGTTGCTTGGTTAAACCTTTGCGTCATTCCTTCTATTGTTCAAAGGATCCCTTTATCCTCTGCTTCCTATATCAACCATCAATCATATACTTCCATCATGCCCTTCGTCGATTTGACCCAGTGCTCAAAATTTTTCTTCAAAAACAATCATTCTTTTCTCGTTTCATGTCAACTGATGTAGGACACATCATTGCCTACCTTTTGACAAGTCTCTTCCTATCGACTTCAACACTCTATCTAGGAATCAGATCCAGAGACATATTAGTGCCTTGGAACTTGTAGAAATTAGTGGCAGGTTACTTTATGTTTGATCAGGGGTTTTCATTATTGGCTCACAGTTGAATGATTCTACGAGTGTTCAATGACAACATCATTATTCACACTCACTAGATTGTACTACGCATCTTGAAGACCATCATCATTATCGG
Source organism: Pinus tabuliformis (assembly GCA_031772625.1). Taxonomy (NCBI): domain Eukaryota; kingdom Viridiplantae; phylum Streptophyta; class Pinopsida; order Pinales; family Pinaceae; genus Pinus; species Pinus tabuliformis. The sequence continues at coordinate 101,807,425 of CM062814.1, forward strand.
TGGAAATCCTCGTGTCTGTTAATAGTTTTCATTATTGACTGGTAATAAGACGATTTCGTACATGTTTTACCTCAACGCCTTTATTCACATGTGTCGAAATATGCTGTTAAGATGAAATGACGATCAAGACCTTAGGTAGAGGCTTACATCACTCAGCCTTGTTTCCTCTCCCAAGCCACGTATATTGTTTTTCAGAGACTGCCCGTCAAGATGATCCTATTATTACACAAGTTCCACATTTTGCTTATAGGTGGACACGATTGTCATACCTCTTTGTTGAGAAATCAATCTGACATAGATACTAAGCGTGGGAATGCCTGACTCGGGACATGATTTTAGATTTTAACATGTGTGGTAGTATTAGGTTTCTCGTAGTCCCAAAGCTTCGATCCCCTCTTTCTATTTTCAGACACAATAATTCTAAATTATTTCAGCCATCATATTGGTATCTGATCTCACACTTTAGGGGGCATCTGTTATACAGGAAAATGACCTCCTCATCATCTAAAAGGAGAAATACAGTATGACTGAAATATTGACTGAGTTCACAGTCCTATTTGCTAGGGTAGCGCTCCCCAGGAACTAGAAAGAAGAGTTATAACGCTCCTCAGGTATGAATCGTAAGCGTTAGTCCCTAGGATAATCCTTTGTGTTGCCTTAGGGGTAGAATTAGTCAACTTTGGTGAGTTTTCGGAGGTCAAAAGAGTGGATTGACTAAATAATATCCCATGTTTTAATCATATGTCAGCCTAAAAAGCAGGAAACATCCATATTTGACCTGTTTGAGGATATTTGTATTCCTAATAGAGTCTAATAGAAAGGGAAAGAGAAATAAAGCAAGGAAACATCCTAGCTTTTGCCAATGAGAACTCATGAGAGAGTTGGAAAGGATTAGCCTCTCATTCTATATATTGGAGGCTTGGGGCATTGTGAAAGAGGTTGAAAGGTTGAAGGATTGCCTACTTATTGTCGAAACTTTGCATGAGACATATTGGTTTACCAAGAAGTTAAGAAAGGAGAGAGAGAGAGGAGTTGGAGGAGTAAAGGAAGCTTGATTCATCAAATAGTTGTAATCATCCTTTCCTATTATTAATATAAAATTGCATTGTATTGTCTACTCTATGGTGTTTATGTTGTGATTCAGTTACATGTTGATGCAATGCCATAGTTTATGAGTAGCTTAGATGCATGTTGTTCGATATCCTTATGTATTATTGTTTTGATTATCAAGGTTATATGTTGTAGTATTACTTCTTATCTTTTGTATATGTAGATGTTGATATAGGCGCTAGCAGAGAGGTCTTTTGCTCTTCTATATTGGGTTTTCCAGCAAGACTGTAGCAAGATCTGAGGTAATCTCTTCCCTCATGCTTTGATTATCATATCATTGATATGGATACGTACATGTCCCTTTGTGCCAACTGCAGCTAATATGATCTATTTTCCAAATATCTCGAAAATATCCTTGAGGGTATTCCAACCACAACCACCCTCGCATTAATCCCTATAGCACTTTCCATAACTGCTTCAGGTGAGACTGCGACCTTCTTGCAGGTCGTTGCCAAAAGGGCCAATGGTTGTGTTTTGTTGGTGCGCAATACACTTTGAACCTAAGTACAAGCCCCTTGAGCCAACAAATGGTTCTGTTGCTGAGACCGGATCTATTTGAGGGATACATTTTGGCATCCATCGAAGAAGGAAATCCATGAGTGGGTTGAGCAGAAAGAGCGAGAATTCGTAGTACAGGAAACAGGAATCTGCGTTTGTCAACTAAGGCCTGTTAAAGAGAGATTCCATACAGGCTGGCAGAATGTTTTTTGTTAATGGAAAACCTGTGAGAAATTTATGAAACCGATGTTTCGGACTAGCTAGGTGAGTCCATCATCAGGGCAATAAGATCTCTATTTTGAGAAGAGAGAGTCGAGAAAATTAAGAAGCTATTAATAGAAGAATAGAAAGATATATCTTTAGCTTATGATGTCGGCTTAATTGATTTAACAACACAAGATCATCTTCGCGACGTTTCCTAATGAACTATATGAATGGGTATCAAGGTTGACCGAGCATAAGACTTGTTTCAAGAATGAAGAGGCTACCACTTGGAGCCCTGAGTTGATACGTCTCAAGAATACTAACAATAGTATCTCAAGAGCGGTTGATTTTTGGATTGACAGTATCCTGGGAGGATTTATCACTGAATTTGCAATAAACATGATTGTATCTTACAATGAAACTGAGTGAATATTCTTCAATGGTCTACGAGGTAAGTACCTGATTTGTTCAAAGCTATGGATTAAAATTCTTTTGTGTGAAAAGGGCATACTACATATGCAATTAGATTAATGTTCGGATGAAGAGGGAATAAGTATGAACAAAGACCTAGGTCTACACGAAGTGGAAAGAGATACATATTAGATCATGAGAACTTTATTGAGACTTACTATGGTCCCTTGTTAGGTGGATCTGAAAGTGAAAAAGAAGGATGTAACCCCACAACCCCGTAGTACTCCCCCTCCCAACTTAAAGGTACATTGAATCTAGGAGTTGAGAAGAGTCATGGTATCATTGGGTTTCCCCATCCCTCTACTCCCCTCACCCCTCATCCCCCTCCCCATAATTCCCCTTCACGCCCTACCCCTCCCCCTAACCCCCCAAGAAGAAAAACGGGCGATGACATTAACCTACCTATCTTTAGAGGACTAGGATGAGAGGATCCTGACTAGTTTTGGTTTGTAGCTGATGCACTATGGAAGGCAAGACAGATCATTGCCGAAGATGTAAAAAAGGTGCATCTAATCACTACGCTACGAGAACAAGTGCTCACATGGTACATGAATTATTCTATGACTAATTTGGTTGCTTCACTGGACATTAAGAAATAAATGGTATCATAATACAAGAAGCCGAAATCAAAATCAAAATGCATTACGGAGTTGAAGGAAGTCAAGCAGATATCTATTGAAACTATTTGGGAGTTGGATCAATGATTCAAGGCATTAATGGGAAAATTAAGCTTCAATATACCCCAATAACATCATAAAGAATTGTTTATAACTACGTTGTTGCCACATATCAAGTTACCCTTAATGTAGTAGAAGATTGTGACTCGCGCTGAAGCATTGGAAATTTTAATGAATTTAGAAGCTTTTCCGATCAAACATACTCATGCAGGAGTACAACATATTCATAATCAGTTAGCGAATCTAACCTTGGAATTGCAAGATCTAAAGAAGGGTAAAGAAACTAGATCAGAAGTGTGGTGTACAAAATTCAAAGCAGAGGGCCATTATAAGGATCAATGCCCTGTATCTAGAGATTAATTGGCAAGTGGAGTACCTAATCCAGTAAACCCAGGATCAAGTTTGTGGTGCAATATTTGTAGATTGAGAGGCCAACATCGATATGAATATTTCTATTTATTACAGAAGTATGTGCAGACACCGAATGAGTTGTTGTGAAATTTTTGTAAGTCAGTAGGCCATGATGAAAGGAATTGTTGAAGTTATGACTTGATGATGGAGAGCACTATTGATGCTTATAAACTACAAGTTCAAGGACATGGACATGAGGAGCTAGGCTAGCATGCTGGTCGAGGAGGATTCCAAGGACAAGGACGAGGAAGAGGAGGAGGAGTTGGTCGAGGACGAGGCCAGATTATTAGTTATAACTGTGGACAAGCAGGCCACTTTACAAGAGATTGTCAGAACCCTACTATGAATTGTAGTTACTATAAATATTTTGACCACGTGATAGAATAATGTCCCATCCTTATCATGACGATGCAATAGAAAAGGAATGAAAAACCTACAACAAATATTCAAATGATGACCATTGAGCCAAGGGAAGATGAATTGCGCATCATAATAAAGGTAAGAAGAAAGTAGAAGAGATGTGGTTAAGAAAGACCGTAGAAAAGGCCCCTAGGTTCAATATTCAATTGGAAAATGAAACGTTTATGGGAGTGAAGCGAAGCTTCATGGATGATGTAGATTCAACATCTAGTGAGAAACAAAAGTTAATGCGGAAGGAGGACTACAACAAAGTGGCTACTTCGACGCAATATCTAGATCCAAGTATTTTGAAGTCATTTTTACAAACTTGCATGAATTTGTTGAGAAATTAGAAGGATGTTGAAGGACTCCAGGAGTTGATAGAATCTTGCATTTGTAAAGAAGTACTGCAAAGTGATTTGCATGTAGTAAACAAGTTGCATTGACATAAGAAGAGAATGGGGAAGGAAATGAGATTAACCTCGCAGATCGGGGAATATGATATGGAGAAGGAAATCCTAGATTTAGGATCCGATGCCAATATGTTACCTAAGCAAATTTGGGAGCTAATGGGAAGACTAAATTTGCAGTGGTCACCAATCCAGCTAAGGATGGCCAATCAATAGAAGATCCTCCTTATGGGAAGGCTACCAAACGTTGTTGTAGATATTTAATGAGTTCTTACTGTTACAAACTTTGTAGTGATTGAGATTATAGATGATAGAAACCCCTATCTGGCACTACTTGAATTGGATTGGGATTTTGATAACTTGGTGATAATCAATTTGAAGAACAGAAAAAATGATGTTCGATAAAGACGATATGAGGGTTATTGTTCTTCTAGACCCCTCAGAAGGAGTGCACTATACAGATCCTGTCCATAATGAGTACTGTGATGAAAATGTTGACAATATCTATCAATTAACAACTAAGGAGGAAGATTGGATTAATCCCATTGCAGATGGAAAATTAGGCTGGGAGCAAGACAATTCTTGTACTTCAGATTCCAAGGAAGAACTAGAAAATTGGTAGAACGAGTTATATGAAGTCTCTACCACAAAATCACTTTGCTTCATAACTTCTGAAGTATGTGATATGCCTTAGTATGATTTGATGGAAGATGTTTTGAATGAATATGAAGGAAAAATACCAGAATAACATAGGCTGCAAGCTTTGGATGTAGCCCTAAAGGCCACACTTGCTAGATGGTGGGGTACTCATAAAAGAAATATAGCAGATTGGCAGCAATGTCAAAGATTAATGTGGATCAGGTTTGGCTCAATAAACATAGAAATAGAAGTAAAGTATAATGGTCAAGATGATCCTTGGGAGCATATTGACCATTGCACTTCAGTTTGGAAAGAAATTTGAGAACAAGAGTGGGTACATGGGTTCATCCACACACTAGAAACAATTCCTATGAATTGATACCTTGAAACAGAACTGCGACATGGAACTATGAACTAGACAGATTTGGTTGAAGGATTCATACTAAGATTCAACTTTGAAGATGATTGTTCGTGCATAGAATCGACTCGTCAAGTAATTAGAGAAAATATTTTTTAGAATGAAGCTCCACTAACTTGGCAACATGATTGGGCTGCTCAGTTACAAAGTGCATTGAATGTTATGATATCACTGCTGAAAAAGATGAGGATCCGCGCAAAATTGATATACCAGAATCAAAAGGACATCGCGAAGTTGTGGGACTAGAACCAAAAATACCAGACATAATGCAACGTGTAAAAACATAGAAAGTGAATATTGGGACAAAAGAAGATTTGAAGTTTGCGACGATTGGAGACTATTGGGATGTAGATATAGTTAGTAAACTCACTGAGTTTCTACATGAATATCAAGAGCTATTCCCTACGAATTTTTGAGAAATGAAGGGCATATTAGGGGATATACAAGTTATGAGGATCCCTTTGAAACCTTACACGAATCATGTGAAGCAAAGACCCTATAGGTTAAATCTGAAATACAACAAAAAGGTGCGAGAAGAATTAGACAAAATTCTCACATCAGGGATCATCGAGCCCGTTGAAGAGTCTGAATGGGTAAGTCCCATGATGGTTCAGGAAAAGAAGGCTAAAGGAGATATAAAAATTTGTGTTGACTTGAGGAAACTAAATGATGCATGTGTAGATGACTGCTTCCCCACACCATTTACAGACGAAGTATTGGAGAATGTAGGAGGTCATGAGGCCTATTCTTTGACATATGGCTTTTCAGGTTACCATTAGATTAGAATTGCACCAAAAGGTAGACATAAGACAACTTCGGAAATTGAGTGAGGCTCATTTCAGTACAAGGTGATGCCTTTTGGCTTGAAGAATGTGCCTTCCATATTCTCTAGAGTTGTAGTCACATCATTTAAGGAATACATGCACAAATTTTTGGATATTCTTTGGGCTATTCAAGAAGCATATTGCGAGTTTGGGGCTTATGCTGGATACATGTAGGCAACATTAAACTTCTCTTAACTTGAAGAATAATATATTTTGTTAGTCTTGTGGCATACTCTTGGGGCATATTGTGTACAAACAAGGATTGATGGTGTATCTTGTGAAGATAACAGTGATTGTAAAATTGCCAGCACCAAAACTAGTGAGACAATTGTGCACAACGCTTGGACACACTGGCGGGCTATTACAGGAAATTTATAAAGGGTTATGCACAGATAAATATACCAATGGAGAAATTTCTGATGAAAGATGTGACTTTTCATCCAAACTTGTTATTTCATTGGAGAAGACAGGCATATGACCATCCGAATATGGGATGGATCAGGTTGGAATGGTTTGATGGGCTTTCTAAATCTGCAGGGAAAGTGCCTTGTCGAAGTGGATGGAAATACCATAAAAATGCACGATCAACTATGAGATTTGGGAAGAGAAATTGTGGATGATGAAAAGTAGTTGTGTCATCTTTGGTGACCAACCGACCACATTGATGATTTGTGGCAGCAATCTTCTGTAAGTACTTGAATTTTTCATACAAATTTAAGGTTTCTCTATTCAATAGAAGCAGGTAATCTTCATTTGTTTATTGTTTGTTTGTAACGAGCAGGTAACAATAGAGGTGTACGGTATTAGGATGGTTCCTTGCCTCTTTGAATACTATGAGGTCCTAGGATTAGAAGAAGAATGGTCATGGTTCAAAAGTTGGTGTGATGAGTTATTGGGAAACTGTCTGAGGAAGTTGATCGATGGTGCACCATATTGTTTAAGGAACTTACAACTTTTTTCCACTGAAGACGGTAATCTAAAAAAAATCTTGAGGAGGGTTGATTCGCCAAACTTGAAATGGTTACGCTGGAACTACTGTCCCTACTCTTGCCTGCCTTGTTTGATTCCTATGAAGAATATAAGAGTTTTAGAAGTGATGGGAAACAAATTGAAAACACTCTCGCGAGCATAGTCTTAGGTCAAAGCTCGTTCTTTATTTGTTCTCTGCTCTGATTTATGGTAGATTACTGTTTCTATTAGTATACCGAGCATTTTGTAGATGAAAAATGATCATATCTTAAATTCAAATATAATGCCGTGTTTCAGGCACCTCTGGAGTTACGGGAGTTAAAGATTTATGCTCCTCTTTCCAAGTTTCCAAAGTCCATTGGACTATTGATGCACATCGAGAAGATTGTGGTTCACAGTAGTAATCTCAAATCATTACCAGAAGAATTTTGTAATCTTCGGTCGTTAAAACACCTAATCTTGAATGACCCAGGAAACTTGACGTCGCTGCCAGATTCTTTCGGGTCTTTGACAAACCTCCAAGAACTCGATCTCTCATGGAGCATGTGTGTGCAAGCACTTCCACTTATAGATTCCTTTTGTTGTTTGACAAACACCCAAGTACTCCGTCTCTCAGATTGTCTTGATCTCTCATATCACAGGAGTCTGCAAGCACTTCCAAATTCCTTTGGGTGTTTGACAAACCTCCAAGTACTCCATCTCTCAGGGTACTGGAGTCTGCATGCAATTCTAGATTCCTTTGGGTGTTTGACAAACCTCCAAGAACTCCGTCTCTACGACTGCAGGAGTCTGCAAGCACTTCCAGATTCCTTTGGGTGTTTGACAAACCTCTAAGTACTTCGTCTCTCAGCGTGCAAGAGTCTGCATACACTTCCAGATTCCTTTGGGTGTTTGACAAACCTCCAATACTCTGTCTCTCAGGGTGCTGGAGTCTGCATGCACTTCTAGATTCCTTTGGGTGTTTGAAAAACCTCCCAAAAAAAAATTAAAAAAAATCGATATCTCATTGTGCACAAGTCTGCTAGCACTTCCAGATACCTTTGGGTGTTTTAAAAACCTCCAAGTACTCCGTCTCAAAGAGTGCGGGAGGCTGCAAGAACTTCCAGGTTCCTTTGGTTGTTTGACAAACCTCGAAGTACTCCGTCTCAAGGAGTGCTGGAGTCATAAAAATGACTAATTTTATAATTGTTAATCAATGGTGCAAAAATGAGAATGATGTGCATGTCTAGTTTGGAGGGTAGTAAGATGAGGAAAAAAATATTCTTCCTTCTGCACCCACAAGCAATAAAAGATGTAGCAAAAATGCTCAACGTAAAGGGAATTGACATTTCAGCTCCAATCATGTAAAAGAGATGCACCCACAAACAATAAAGGATGTATCAAAAAGGCTCAACGTGAAAGGGAATGTACATTTCAGCTCCAATAATGTGATAGAGATCCCTATGAGTTGTTGAGAATCCAAAAGGCTCTTCCCTTTGGGCATGAAATCAATGAAAGAGAAATAAGAAAATACAAGGAAATTATTAATGATTAGGCTATTTAAATATGAAGTAGTATAAACAATGATAGAGCAAAACACACTACAATATATTGATTATATAGTTCCTAAAAATGTTCATGAAAATAATTTTTCTAAGTGTTACCCATTTACTCCATCTATACTTTTGAGCATATAAGAATTAAAACCACAATTTTTATGTATTTGGTAGGGGCCAATCCATGAAATATCAAACTTGGAATGAAAGGATGTTTTTTTTCTTTGTTCCACAATAAAATGGTTTGAACCTTATTAAATTCTTTCATCATAGAATTTTGGTCAAAATATCTCTTCGTTGCTTCATGTTTCTTTTGTATGTTTATTACAACTTGCACTCTTTGCTCTTCTAGCTACATCAACTAATAATATTGAGTTTGCAAAGTTGTGACCCCTTTTGTCTTCTATTCCAATGGCTATGGCATAATCATTCATCCTTAAGTGTATTGGTAATCTCACAACCTTTCTATAGACAAGAGAATATAGGGAATGTTTACTACTTCTTTTTGACGTGATTTTATTGGCCCAGAGCATTAGTTAGTTTCTTGTGCCAATTCCATTGGTTTGTGGACATCATCTTCTTAAGAATGTGTATTAAATATTTATTATTTGATTCTACTAGCTAATTTGAAGACTGACACATTGTTATCCCAAATGTTCCACAAATACATGTGAATTTAGATCTAATGAAAATGGAATTACTACCAGTGATGAATTTCACTAAAATATTGAAACTAAATAGGATATTTCTTGTAAAAATAGTATGAGTTGCTCTAAATCAATCACCTTTAGTGCTACTACTTCCAACCATTTGATGAAGTAGTCAATTTTTGTGAATAAATAAGAGTGCTCCATAGTATATTTTGGATTTTTGGGGCCAATAAAATTGAATTCCGATTTTGTAAAAGGGATTTTAATCAAAATGGTCCTCATGAGCATAACTACTCTTTTGTTTTTTTTCTAGAGGACTTATGACAAGGTAGACATTTCCTTGTAAATGCATGCTCATATGTGAATAAATAAGGAGAATACAATATTTCTCTAATGTTTCTATGTATGGTTACCATTAGACAAATATTTCCACCACATACACCTTCATGCACTTCCTTTAATATCTCAACGTATTTTGAATGATTTAGAAATATTAACAACACACCCTCAAAATTTATTTGGAATAAGATTCTAGAAATCAATACATAATGATTTGATTTCAACGTTAAAGATCTCCTTTCTTTTCCATTCATTCAAATAGGAAATTTCTTAATTTCTTAAACTTCGAGTAGGAAATTATGTTTTTTATGTTATTTAGTTTTTGAAACTATGGAATCTTTGTTAGAGGAGTCTTTATTCAAAATAAGTGAATCTATGTTTACTGGTTCAATTGTGCTTCAATTCCACCAACCAATATAAATAAACCTTGTCTCTTCACAACTTTTAATGGTTTTATTTCTATATCATATTCTTGCAATTTCGCCAACCAATTAGTCCATATAGCTTCTTTCAGTGGTTGAGATAAGATCATATTCATGGGTTGATATGGAAGATAGACAATTACATGCGATGACAATGTGTGTTCTAAAATAAGTCACAACTTTCATAAGGGAACATGCTTGTTTTTCCATAGATGAATATTATAAGTCATGTTCTTGCAAACCTTATAAAAGAAATGGGATGTTTTTCCTTCCTACCTCAACTTCAAGTTAATATAACATCAATAGTTTCGTTTGAAGACAAGGAATATAAAATGAAATCTTTTTCAATGTCAAGATTGACCAAAATTGAAGCAAATAAAATGGCTAATTTTATATTTGGGAAAAAAATTTGGGCATCAAGAGTCTATTCAAACACTCGATCTTTATTTAACAATTTATTCATTGACTTCACAATCGAGGAATAATTGGGAAAAAATATTTGAATAAAATTTATCATACCAAAAAGGATTATAAGGCTTTAAAACTTGTTAATGGCTTTAATTCAATGGAAGCTTGGACATGCTCTAAATGTATGTAAATCCCTTCTTTGCTTACCATGTGGCCTAGTAATTTTTCTTCCAAACCTGAAAATTAGATTTATTTTGTGATTTAAAAAATATATATATAATCTGTATCGTTTAAAAACTCCTCTATGGTGTCTTAAAGGAGCTTCTTTTAATTTTCAAATAAATTTTTAAGTTATCAATGTAATCTTGTATTCTTTCATTTTCCTTTTTCTCCAAAGGAACAAATTTCTATTATTCACAACGTACCTTGGTGAAACTTTCATTTTTATCTCGTAGCATGATACAACTTCCATTGTTCATTAAATATCCATCAAGCAGACAAATCCATTCTCATCCTAATACAACATTGTATGCTATAGGTAAGTCCACCACAATGATTATGAGTAGAGTTTCGACATGCTACGCAAAGATTACACATGCACAAAAATCTTTAGTTTCTCAAGGGTGAAAGCATGGAGTTGGGTTACACTTTGTGGCGAAAGAGGGCACGTTTGGGTGGAAAAATCAATGGCTCGATTGAGGGTTAAAAACTAACCCTTGATCGAGCTATAATGCTCGATTGATCTATTGTGCTCGATTGAGCTTTAGGGCTTGATCAAGCCATTTTTTAATATATAATGGTCTCACAGTTTGTGCGTACCATTTGCATAGATCACGGGAGCTCGACCGAGAGTTTAACAGTAGCTCGACAGAGGTTATTGGAGCTCGATCAAGTAATGGAGCATTCAAATCAATGTCACCAACCACCCCGCCAACATCGCAAAGGCTTAAACGAAGTTAGGTACTCTATCCTTTGTCTTTGTTTTTTTATTTTTTTGCAAAATGTAACAAATTAATTTAAAGAAAAAAACAACCATGTACAAAAAATCATGAAACCCAATTAATTAAAAAAACAACAACCATACAAAAACCACAAAAGCACCCTTTGAAAAAGCTTAGAAAATCACAAAACCAACCAAGGAAAAAAAAAAAAACCTTCAAAACAACTTAGAAAACCACAAAACAAACCTAGAAAACCATTAAAAAAAAAACCTTCAAAACAACCTATAAAACACTTTGAAACCACAAAAAAAACTATAGTTCAGGTTTTAAATTTGTTTTTTACAATGTTTAGTATATTAAATGCATATTTTCTGATTTTGAATGGTAATTTTAACATTTTTTCTAATTATTTAGGTTTTAAAGTTTTCCTTTAGGAGTTTTATTATATATATATATATATATATATATATATATATATATATATATATAATTTGTTATCTTAAATTTCTAGCAAATTTGACAAAAAATATACCCCAAAAAAATCCAAAACAGAGAACAATAAGACTATAACAAATAAATAAGTAAATTAGGAACTTAAGATTGACATGATGAATATAATTGCTCATAATGAATCTTTATTTATAAAATAAGAAATTTTACTTTATTTTTAATTTATATTTTAAATAACTTTTTAATAATAAATATAGTAAGATTCTAGCTATATATATATATATATATATATATATATATATATATATATATATATATATATATATATAACATCATGTCACTCTATATATAATTATAACATTTTACATAATATATATAACTATGTAACATATTTAATTATTATTTAACTATAACATCACATAACTATATATATTATAGTTTTATATATAAAATATATATTGTACAACTATTTAACCTAACAAAAAATATATATATATATATATATAACCATAACTATAATTCATAATATAATTATATATATATTGAACAAAAATATAACTTATATAACATCTCTCACACATATATATAGTTTATAACATAACATAATTCTATAACTATTTAATTCATAACATAAAGTTATAACATAGAACTCTATAATTATTTATATATAACATAAAATTATTTAACACACATATAACCTAACATGTAACATAATTATAACTATCTCATAACTATGTAACTATATAATTATTTAAATATAACTATATATATTTAACTAGATTATAAGGTTATAACATATCAGATAGCTAAAATATATCATAGTTCTATATATATTGTTTATAACATAACTTGTTATTTAACATTTAAAACATAACATAAAATTAGTGAACATAACATAATTCTATAATTATTTAACATAATATATATAGATATAACATCGTAGGTAGCATAACTATAACTATAACTCATATATATATATATATATATATATATATATATATATATATATATATATATATAAATAATTGTAAATATAACTATAACTAGATAGTTCATAACATAATTATATATATATATATATATATATATATATAATTGTAAATATAACTATAACTAGATAGTTCATAACATAATTATATATCTATATATATATATATATATATATATAACTTCATGTTTCAATAATGAAACATTGAAAGATACATTAAATCCATCATGAAAAGTGTATTTGGTCTAGTAAATAGAAGCACTTAGACTCAAGTTTCTAATTGGTACCATATTGTTTCATTATGTAGTGTGTTGCATGAGCAATATCGTCTTCATGTACTTGCACCTAGTACATGTCATGTGTCAAAGTCAAACGTGAAGAACGTAAAGTCTATTGTAGTATTTGATTGGCATGAAATTTTATCCGTTTTGTAAATAGGTTTATTTCAAATTTTTACATATATATTTACATATTTATGCACTATGAATAAAATGCATTAATTAGAAATGAGAAAAAGTGTGAGGGTAGATTTGATCACTTCTATCAATTGTGTTTACATGGAACTCAATGTACTTTGGTTAATAAATTATCAAAAAAACGGACTCTAAATTTTAGGACCTCAAGGAAGATTATTCTGCTTGAGTTTAGAAAAGGTTCTTTTGTCAACATTTTTTTCTTGGATTAGCTTATATGTATTATATGTAGCATGCTAAGGCATCCCATATACATGCCCCAATTCCAGGCCATCGTAGTGCAACAGGTTTTTTTATACGTGGCCGAGCTCCTGATAGATCACGTAGCCCATTGAGAGTTCATGTTCCCATCGTAGATCCTACCTCCAACACCAGTCAGGCTGTCAAAGGTAGAGTTTTTGTATTTTCTGATGACCATGCTATATCCAGTGGACCTTCTTCACCTATTTGAGGTACACCTATTTCATTTTAAATCCTCTTTAACTTTCTGTGTTTATGTCTTGAAATTGTTTTTAAATTTTAAATTTTCTTCAACTGATGTGTTTGAATTTAGTGTATATGATATTATTCTTCTAGTTTGTCAATTATATATATGTTAAATCATTTTTATGATTTACAAGTCCTCAACAGGCTGAAGCTGAGAGTGCAACATCAATCCCTCAGTGGGATGATGCTACATCTCATATCACATTAGAGGATGTTACAACATGTCATACACTGATCACAACAGAGATAAAGAATATACCTACCAATTCACTGACTTGTCTTGCATTGTCTTTGATGCTGGATAGCATGACTAGGTTTATCGAGACATACTAGAGGTCGGACCCAAATAGCCACATATTACAGTTCATACATAGGGTTAGGTGGCATGACGTTAGAGGTCCAGATTCTTGGGAGGCGGTGCAAGAGGCCACCAAGGACATTGATGTTCATGGGGAGTTGTTCAACATCCCTCTAAATCTCCCTGCTAGACGTAAAGGTCTGATCCCATTGAAATATCTTTGTAATGTTCATGCAACCCCTTTCATGTATGATAGATTCATTGGAGCTTGGGGCAAGTACCCCAATCATGACCAGGTCACCATTTATTTTTCTAAGAACTTATATGCAAATTTTGTGTTAAATATGAGCTTGGATTACACTGATATTGAATCTCATTTTTATGGTACCGACATGGAATGCATCTATGAGCGCTAGGGGGATCGTAGGGACCCTGGGAATATACCACCACCTTCGAGATTCTTGCCACTACCAGGTTCCTTTGGCTATTTGACAAACCTCCAAGTACTCCATCTCAAGGAGTGTTGGAGTCATAAAAATGACTAATTGTATAATTGTTAATAAATGGCGCAAAAATGAGTATGATGTGCATGTCTAGTGTGGAGGGTAGTAAGATGAGGAAAAAAACATTCTTCCTTCTACACCCACAAGCAATAAAGGATGTAGCAAAAATTTTCAACGTGAAAGGGAATTGACATTTGAGCTCCAATCATGTGATAGAGATGCACCCACAAGCAATAAAGGATGTAGCAAAAAGGCTCAGCATGAAAGGGAATTGACATTTCAGCTCCAATCATGTGATAGAGATCCCTGTGAATTGTTGAGAATCCAGAAGGTTCTTCCCTTTCGACACATTTGGGCATGAATCAAAAAAAGAGAAATAAGAAAAGGCAAGGAAATTACTAATGATTAGGCCATTTAAATATGAAGTAGTGTAAACAATGATAGAGCAAAACAAAAGTTCTACAATATATCGATCATATAGTTCCTAAAAATGTTCATGAAAATAATTTTTTTAAGTGTTACCCATTTACTCCATCTATAATTTTGAGCATATAAGAATTAAAAACACAAACTTTATGTATTTGGTAGGGACAAATCCATGAAATATCAAACTTTGAATGAAAGGATGTTTTTTCTTCTTTGTTCCACAATAAAATGATTTGAACCTTATTAAATTCTTTCATCATAGAAGTTTGGTCAAAATATCTCTTCATTGCTTCATGTTTCTTTTGTATATTCATTACAACTTGCGCTCTTTGCTCTTCTAGCCACATCAACTAATAATAATGAGTTTGCAAAGATGTGACCCCTTTTGTCTTCTATACCAATGGTTAGGGAAGAATCATTCATCCTTGAGTGTATTGGTAATCTCACAACATTTCCATAGACAAGAGAATATGGGGAATGTTTCCTACATCTTTTTGGAGAGGTTTTATTGGCCTAGAGCATTAGCTAGTTTCTTGTGCCAATTCCATTGGTTTGTGGACATCATATTCTTAATAATATGTATTAAATATTTATTAGTTAACTCTACTAGCCCATTTCCCTTGGGTAATAATTTGAAGATTGACACATTGTTATCCCAAATTTTCCACAAAAATATGTGAATTTAGATCTAATGAAAATGAAATTACTACCAGTGATGAATTTCTCTAGAATGTTGAACCTAGATAGGATATTTCTAGTAAAAATAGTATGAGTTTCTCTAATTCAATGACTTTTAGTGCTACTACTTCCAACCATTTGTCAATTGTGTCAATAAATAAGAGTGCTTCAGGGTATATTTTGGATTTTTTGGGCCAATAAAATCCAATTCCCATTTTGTAAAATGGCTTTTAATCAAAATGGTACTCATGAGCATAACTACTCTTTTGTTTTTTTTCTAGAGGACTTATGACAAGGTAGAAATTTCCTTGTAAATGTATGCACATATGTGAATAAAGAAGGACAATAAAATATTTCTCTAATGTTTCTATGTATGGTTACCATTAGAGAAATATTTCCACCACATACACCTTCATGCACTTCCTTTAATATCTCAACAAATTTTGAATGGTTTAGAAATATTAACAGCATACCCTCAAAATTTCTTTGGAATAAGATTCTAAAAATCAATACATAATGATTTGATTTCAACTTTAAAGATCTCCTTTTGTTTCCATTCATTCAAATAGGAAATTGCTTAATCTTTGAGTAGAAAATGATGTTTTTATGTTATTTAGTTCTTGAAACTATGATATCTTTGTTAGAAGAGTCTTTATTCAAAATAAGTGAATCTATGTTTACTGGTTCAATTGTGCTTCAATTACACCAGCCAACATATGTAAACCTTGTCCCTTCACAACTTTTGATGGTTTTATTCCTATATCATATTGTTTCAATTTCACCAACCAATTAGTCCATCTACCTTCTTTCAGTTGTTGGGATAAGATCATTTTCATGGGTTGATATGGTAGATAGACAATTGCGTGCGATGATAATATGTGCATTCTGAAATAAGTCACAACTTTCATAAGGGAACATGCTTGTTTTTCCATAGACGAATATTTTAATTCATGTTGCAAACCTTATAAAAGAAATGGGATGTTGTTCCTTCCTACCTCAACTTCAAGTTAATATAACATCAATATTTTCATCTGAAGACAAGGAATATAAAATGAAATCTTTTTCAATATCAAGATTGACCAAAATTGAAGCAAATGAAATGGCTAATTTTATATTTGAGAAAAAAAAATTGTGCATCAGGAGTCTATTTAGACACTCGATCTTTATTTAACAATTTATTCATTGACATCACATTTGAGGAATAATTGGGAAAATTATTTGAATAAAAGTTATCTTACCAAAAAGGACTATAAGGCTTTAAAACTTGTTAGTGGTTTTAATTCAATCAAAGCTTGGACATGGTCTAAATGTATGTAAATCTCTTCTTTTCTTACAATGTGGTCTAGTAATTTTTCTTCCAAACCTGAAAATTGGATTTATTTTGCGGTTTAAAAAAATTCTATATAATCTACACCATTGAAAAACTCCTCTATGGTGTCTTAAAGGAGCTTCTCTTAATTTTCAAATAAATTTTGAAGTTATCAATGTAATCTTGCATTCTTTCATTTTCCTTTTTCTCCAAAGGAACAAATTTATGTTGTTCACAACGTACCTTGGTGAAACTTCCATTTTTATTTGGTAGCATTGTACAACTTCCATTGTTCATTAAATATCCATCAAGTAGACAAATCCATCCTCATCCTAATACAACACCATATGCCATAGGTAAGTCCACCACAATGATGGTGAGTAGAGTTTTGATATTTTATGCAAAGCTTACCCATGCACAAAAATATTTAGTTTCTCAAGGGTGAAAGAAAGGAGTTGGGTTACATTTCTTGGTGAAAGAGGGCACGTTTGGGTGGAAAAATCAATGGCTCAATCAAGCCTTTTTTAAGTACTCTATCGAGTGTTAAAAACTAACCCTTGATCGAGCTATAATGCTCAATCGAGCTATAGTGCTCGATTGAGCTTTAAGGATATAGCTCAATTGAGCATTAGGGTTCGATCGAGCCCTTTTTTTAATATATACCGGTCTTGCGCTCTGTGTACACCATTTTCACAAACCACGGGAGCTCGACCAAGAGTTTAAGAGTAGCTTGAACGAGGTTATTGGAGATCGATCGAGCGATGGAGCATTCAAATCAATCTCAACAACCACCCCACCAACATCGCAAAGGCTCAAACAAAGATAGGTACTCTATCCTTTGTCTTTGCTTTTTGATTTCTTTGCAAAATGTAACAAATTAATTTAAAGAAAAAAAACAACCATACAAAAACTATGAAAACCACAAAAACACCCTTGAAAAAGCTTAGAAAAACACAAAACCAACCAAGAAAGAAAGAAAAAAAAAGAACCCCTTCAAAACAACTTAGAAAGTCACAAAGCCAACTTAGAAAACCAATAAAAAAAAATAAAACCCTTCAAAACAACCTAGAAAACACTTTGAAACCACAAAAAAACTATAATTTAGGTTTTAAATTTGTTTTTTACTTGCAATGTGTTGTGTATTAAATGCATATTTTCTTATTTTGAATGGTAATTTAAACATTTTTTCTAATTATTTTAGGTTTTAAAGTTTTTCTTTAGGAATTTTGTGAATTTCTTTTTCTTTTTTGTTAATTATTTATTATTTAAAATGCATTTTAAATTTCTAGAAAATTTGACAAAAAGTATACCCCAAAAAATTCCAAAACAGAAAAGAATGAAACTATAACCAATAAATAAGTAAATTAGGAACTTAAGATTGACATGATGAATATGATTGCTCATAATGAACCTCTATTTATAAAATAAGATATTTTACTTTATTGTAAATTTAAATTATTTTATAATTTAAATAACTTTTTAATAATAAATATAGTACGATTCTAGTTGTAAATTTTTTTATTAATCTTTAAAGTTAAAAATCTAAAAAGATTTTTTTTCTAATATATATATATATATATATATATATAACATCATGTCACATCATGTCACTCTATATATATATATATATATATATATATATATATATATTATTTAACTGTAACATCACATAACCATATAATTCTATATATAAAATATATAACATAACATAGTTTTACAACTATTTAACCTAACAAATATATATATATATATATATATATATATATATATATATATATATTTAACGACATCATAACTTATATGACGTCTCTCACACACATATATATAGTTTATAACATAACATAGTTCTATAACTATTTAATTCATAACATAAAGTTATAACATAGAACTCTATAATTATTTATGTATAACATAAAATTATTTAACACATACATATAACATGTAACATAATTATAATTATCTCATAACTATGTAATGATATAATTATTTAAATATAATTATATATATTTAACTAGATTATAAAGTTATAACATTCACATGTAGCTAAATATATTATAATTCTATATATATTGTTTATAGCATAACTTATTATTTAGCATTTAAAACATAACATAAAATTAGTGACCATAACATAATTTTATTATTATTTAACATAATATATATATATATATATATATATATAGATATAACATAACAGGTAACATAACTATAACTAGATAATTCATAACATAATTATATAACTAGATATATAATTTAACATACATACATACATACATACATATATATATTTATGTTTCAGCAATGCATCACTGAAATATATATTAAATCCATCATGAAAAGTGTATTTGGTCTAGTAAATAGAAGCATTTAGACTCAAGTTTCTAATTTGTATCATATTGTTTCATTATGTAGTGTGTTGTACAAGAAATATTGTTTTCATGTGCTTGCACCTAGTACATATCATGTGTCAAAGTCAAACATGAATAACGTAAAGTCTATTGTAGTATTTGATTGGCATGAAATTTTATCAGTTTTGTAAATAGGTTTATTTCAATTTTTTACATATATATTTACATATTTATGTGCTATGAATAAAATGCATTATTTAGAAATGAGAAAAAATTGTGAGTTTTGATTTGATCACTTCTGTCGATTATGTTTACATAGAACACAATGTACTTTGATTGATAAATTATAAAAAAAATGGACTCTAAATTTTAGCACTTCAGGCAAGATTATTCTACTTGAGTTTAGAAATGGTTTTTTTGTCAACCTTTTTTCTTGGATTAGTTTATATGTATTATATGTAACATGCTAAGGCATCCCATATACATGCCCCAACCTTAGGTCATCGTAGTGCAAGAGGTTTTGTTATACGTGGTCGAGCTCGTGATAGATCACGTAGCCGATTAAGAGTTCATGTTCCCATCGTAGATCCTGCCTCCAACGTCAGTGAGACTGTTCGAGGTAGTGTTTTTGTCTTTGTTGATGACCATGCTAGATCCAATGGACCTTCTTTACCTATTTGAGGTACAACTCTTCCATTTTAAATCCTCTTTAAACTTTACGTGTTTATGTCTTGAAATTGCTTTTAATTTTTAAATTGTCTTCAACTGATGTGAACTTGAATTTAATATATATGTTATTATTCTTATAGTTTGTCAATTATATATATGTTAAATTATTTTTATCATTTACAGGTCTTCAACAGGTTAGAGCTGGG
Source organism: Pinus tabuliformis (assembly GCA_031772625.1). Lineage (NCBI taxonomy): Eukaryota > Viridiplantae > Streptophyta > Pinopsida > Pinales > Pinaceae > Pinus > Pinus tabuliformis. Next base: position 101,827,584 of record CM062814.1, read on the forward strand.
GATCAGAGTGCAACATTGATCCCTTAGTGGGATGATGCTACATCTCATATCACATTAGAGGATGTTATGACACGTCATACACTAATCACAATAGAGATAAAGAATATCGTTGCTAATTCACCGACTCATCTTGCCTTGTCTTTGATGCTAGATAACATTGCTAGGTTGATCGAGACATACTAGATGTTGGCTTGTTGGGCCCTGACTCAGGTTCAGAGTTAATTAGCAAAAAAAATCTCTGTACTACTGGCCCTTTCAACAACAGTCCGCGGAGTGTGGACTGATGTCTCACCCGAAGTAGTATAGTGGAGTGTTGGAACTAGGTTTCTGTACCCTTGAGATGTCTGAGGGTCTGGTTCGATCCAATTGTTTGTTCCTACGCGCAAGCTGCTTCACGCACTTCCCTGATCCTCGCACCCTGATACACTACCTTCGCGTAGCCCTAACGAGGGGTTGTGGAGCTTCTGCGCTGCTGGAGAAGCGCTCTGCACTATTCCCCTAAGACACATCCAAGGTCTTACTTATCTTCCTATACCAGTTAATTATCTTCGCGTAAATGGATGTCTTACGCTATATTTAGTTATACAATACAATCATATGAGTTCGTGCAGCAAATAAATAGTACACTTGCAATTTATACCCAATCATACATCAAAATAGGAAAATATACACAGAAATATGATAAACTTCTCTTTATTAATTCTTTCCACAGTTAGAAACCTGAACTTCCCTGTGCACTCAGCTATAGGGGTCTGCGCACTCATTTACGGATGACTAGGCCTCTGCGCACTCAGCTGCAGAGCCTTCTCCTACTCTACGAACCAAAGACACCCTTTACACTTCGACTCAATCACTTAGACTCATTATGCTTCGATTCTTAGTCATCCTATCTTCGCTACTTAGAGCCTCGCTCTATTTATACAATCCCATGGTTCGCGGGCCATGGGTACATATATCAAGCTGACATTACATTACAAAAACTAGGGCGGACAACCCTGTGACTCTATTATGACTTCGCGTCCCGCACCCACAATTCATGGAGCTTTTACAAAGGATTTGGCCAAAACTTGGGTTTAAGCCCCAAAACATGCCTTGGGGGATTCCATGCCCAACAGGCCCCCAACACAAACATCGTGACTCACCCTTGAGTCACTCTGTCGGCGCGGAGATCTTCACGTGGAGTCCCTTCAATTCTGCTCGAATTGCTACAAGGTCGACATCGCACTGAGCTTTTTCCTGCTGGATCTCCTGTACGCGTTGTTCCGAGACCACGGTGTCGAAACTACAGCCCTACATATATGCCTGTGTCCCCTGCATTTGTGCGAGCTTGCCTTCAATTGCTGCTGTGATGGTGAAGGCCTCATCAATCCAAGGTTGAACATGCGCCTTCAGGATTGCTTCCTTGTGTCGTGCCACGTCCACCTGTTCTTTCAGTGCTTTGGCCTGTTGCACCCGCATGAGCCTCTGAGTGAGGGCCACCATCTGCGCAGTTCCTTTAACGTTGTCATATTGCTACTGGAGTTCACGTGCCTCTGTCTCTAAGCGATAGATGATGGGGTCCTCCTACAGATTCGCGAGGACCTCAAATGACTCCTCCAATATTCTAGTGTTGTCCCTCACTGCATTGTTGATCTCGTCCAGTCCCACTGTAATAGCGCTAGCGCGCTGTTCTCTTACTTCTAGAGGAGTGGACAGCTACGCCTTTAACTGCCTCTTTGTTATCTGAAGGTTCAGCTCCAGCTGAACCTTGGTCATTTCTTCTTGCGCCTCGTGCACCCCTATTGCTAGCCTGTGGATGCATGCTTCAGCTGGTGCATTTGACGGGATGGCCAGCTCAGGGAACATTTGACAGGCTTCGTTCAGTACTTGTACCAACTGTTTGTTCTGCGACACCACTTCATCGCGCTGCAATTTCAATTGTTCAATGTTGATATTCCACTCGCTTATTACTTGTAGTGTGTGGTTCTCCCTAGCCCGCAGTTCTACAGTAATCCCATCCTGTAGAATATATAATGTCTCTCACGGGAGTGCAACCATGTTGACGTCGATACCCTTCAGTGCGCTAATCGTAGGCCTATCGGCCTCATTTGTTGTCACTAGTGCCCCTTCTAGCAGCACTACCGTGTTTGTGACTCGAGCACACAACATCTGCTCTACTGCAGTTGTTCCTACTGCAAGGCTAGTCAAAAGGGTACCAGCCTGAGGAGTGCGCACTTGCAACTCATGCAGTTGTGCTCTAAGGGCCCCCAACACAATCTGGTTCTCCTGCATAAAATTCTAGAGGGCCTCAGAGGTGACATCGCGCACTGTCTCACCGATGTCGTCCAGATCACCCTCGGTAAGGGTGATCGGGTCAATAGAAAACTTTGATGCCTTGACCTTCTTGCGCGTCCTTGTTCTCTCAGTTGGGTGTTGGCGCTTCAACTGTGTTGACGTGGTTCGTGGGTTCGCGTCACCTTATTCTTCCTCTGTTTTCCTTTCCTTCTCCTGCTCATGCGAAGGTGACTTTGGGCCCTCGCGTGCCTTCTGAGCTACCTCTTGCGCTGATGTGGCCTTTTTCAGTTTAGCTGTTGTCTAGGAAGTGTCCCACGCCTCCTGTACTTCTACTGTCACTGCCTCCTTCCTTCTCTTCTTTGCCAACTGCGCCATGCGTAGTTTGGCCTCCTTTTTCTTTCCCTGCATTGCAGACTTCTCTATTTCTGCGATGTTTGGAGCGCACCACTTTGGCAGCCATGTCTCCAGTACATTAGAGATGACATCGTCCGTGGCTACAAAGGGTAGCTCTCTCCATTGCTTGGTTGGGTCCTTGCGCACTCCGACGTATATGCTGTGGATGTATGATTTAAACTTTGCAAAAAATTATAGGTTGTTGTAGATAATGGGTGATAATCGCAGCTTGTGGTTAACCCCTATTCTGAGATTCATTTACATGAACACCCAAAATATCTTGTTGTCGCAGATCTGGTTTGCATTGTTTGTGGCCCAAAGCGAAGCATACTTCGCGGCCTCTGGCAGATCCCTGTCAATTATGGGGAACTGACTATCCTCCAGCAATTCTCCTGCCATGAGTAATATGGAAAGCAGAAGCCATGCATAGTGGAATGTTTTGCCTTGTTCCTAGGCCTCGTGACAATTTTCCGGGAAATCCTTGTAGAGGAACTTGGACCAGTTAAACTGGACCCCCTCCGCATGGCACTTGCACATAACCTTACCTGCCAGTATTTGGGTCACCACTTTTACTGCTTTGTCGTTGATGCTGGATATGGCTTAGCCCCTCTTCTTGTTTTCCAGTTTATACTTCTTCTTCATGGCATCTGCGATGGCCAGGTCACTGCTTTTCCCGTCCGAGATATCTGTGGGGTCCTCTCCTTTGCATGGTAGCTAGGTGATACAGTGAATCAAGTGTTCCGTGATGGGAATGGGCTCCTCTAGCCACGAACACCCACCATGCACCAGGAAGAGCAATTTCCTGATGACAAATATTATTATTGGGACGCGGTGGAAATGCGACACCCAAAGAAATTTTAGTAGCCCTTCCTTTTCCATTTTGCGCAACCATCTTTGTGGCTCTAATTCAGTAACCCCCGCTGCGGTGTGCTTCTTAGGCTTCATGAGCTGTGCGGTCTTAAGATGAGGGAACTTCTCGTGGTCAGTGAGATCTCAATCTTCAAATTTTAAGCTAGGCACCTGTCCCAGGTGCATGCTCTAAAAAAAGATGTTGTCTGGGAGGAGTGGGCTCTGGAGCGAGCTCTTTCTCTCGTCTAGATCCCTGGGCACTTTAGCCTTCCCATTCTGCAGGGGGATATAGGTGGGTAGCTTTGTTGGAGGGTGCGCAGGCTCAGTTTCCTCCTCCATGCCTCCATCCTCGTCTTCTTCGATGATAAGGTCCTCCAGGTATTCCTCTTCCTCATTTATTTCTATGGTAACGGCTTTCCCCTTTTCCTCCATTATCAGTCCGGTGTGCAGCGGGTTTCGCGAGTACACACGTACGGAACCATCGCCTGTTTGTCCTTCTTTGGCCTCGGTGTGCGCAGTGATTTAGGGATTTCTACTACAATCCCGGCACCTTCCGAGGCATCCCCCACAGTCAGGGCCTGTGCAGCCTCTTCGGCGGTCATCTTTGTAATTTCCATAACTTCCTCAGATGCTGCCATCATGTCCATCCATAAATTTAGCACTCACGAACCCAGGGGCTCAATCAACGCTCAACACAAAACAAACAGGGCTCTTCTCAATAGCTCAATTCGCAAATGGCCAAGTGTTGTGTGCTGGGCAACCCTTTGTAATTTATAGCGCCTTTTGAATTTGAATTCAACCGTTCCCTCTAGATCCAATTCATTAATGCTCCCTTGGTGGAAGATTTTCCCAAACCTTGTCCATAAATCGCATCTTAAATGCCTGCCGCCCATTCCATTTGGTCTCAAGTTGAGCATCACATCGTGAATATTGATTCCAACGATCACTTTTCGGCCAACCTGCATAGCAACACATCCCCCCTTATGCGGTCACAGATCTTGTGACACTTTACTCCCGTGCGCAGCTCCAACATCGCGCAGCTCCCGGGCAGAGTAGTTATAGTCCCGCACCTGCTTTCAACTGCCTGGAGTGCTAAGGCTGTATCGCCCATGATTAGTTAGGTGGCCACGCTACTTGTATAGGGTCTCACCTGGTCATCCATCAGTTTTGTTGGAACATACCCCTCTTTCATCGTAACTAGCTGCGTTGCGCACTTGATCATTACAATCGCGCCACCCTGGTTGATCTGTTTAGTAATATGTGGTCCAATCCAAGGCATCAGGCTGATTAATTCTTGGAAATAGTCCCCAATTCCATCCATGTGATTGTGCACACCTTGCTTTTTCATCCTAGGTTTTTTTTCGAGAAAATCCTTCTTGATTCTGTCCTCCAGCTTCCTAGCTTCCGCATCTAGCCGAGCACTTTTCTCCCTTAATCGCACCCTATCCTTCATAAGTTCTTGGAGCCTAAGGTCACCCTATCGGATTTCCTCGTCAGATCCCAAGTATTCTGCTTCATTCAGCTGCGCCACCCCTTCTTCCAAGGTTCTGCAAACCATCGTATCTACCGGTGCTACCATGAGCGGACTAGGAATTTTGTGTTCTAGAGGGAGTACAACGTTTGCATCATACTCTAGCCTCGGAGGTGCTTTCACTGTCAATTTCTTGCACGTAGTCCTATAAGCCCACAGAATCACAGGTACGCTCAAGTCCCAATCATTCTTCTGTGCATTGTGGACCTTGTTCAGTGCTTCGCATACTTCATTAAAGGCTTGTGCGTGGATAATCGTCTGCACACTGGGTCTTTCCATACTCCGTGGTTCCAACTGGAGGGGTCATTCATGCCATTACCTTGCCCGCATAGGCTTACTGATTGGGTCTCCTAACGTAGAGATTGTGTTCATCCGCACAGGTTTCAGACCATATACCTGTACCCATTTGGACAGGTGTGCACGCGGACTGTTTCATCCAACAATCTTGTCTGTCAATCACGTCTGAGGTTTCCCGAGTTGTATGTGCATCGTTCTCCTGCATTCACGCCAGTCCCCCAAGCTTCTTTGGTACATACCCCACCATCTCGCGGTGTAGTGCGCAACGCCCATTTGAAAGCCTCGAAATGCTGTTGTTCTGACACCTCTATTTCAAATATGTTCAGGAAGTCATCCACCTTACTTAACCCATCATATGTAGGCAAATCCCTTAGCTCCGTTGATATGCAGCGCAACAATCTTGTCATCATGTTACAGTTCAACGTGGTTACATCGTGTAACCGATTCTGCCATCATTCTATCTCTTGATCATAATCCGATGTGCAGGAGCTTTCGTGCTCCCATGAGATTTGTCCCTCCACGGTTGGATTTACCCAATATTGCTCCCATGAGGTTATATTGTAGATGCAATCCAAATCATCGTCGCTGTCATAGTCGCACACTAGCTCTGTGTAGCGTGATCCTTCTACAGGGTCTAAAGGTACAACTATGCATGGAGACATTTTCTCAAAGATCATCTTGCGCTTCTTAAGATTTATCACCCCATTCATGTCAGTGCCTTAGTCTATTCCTAATCGCACGGGGTAGGGATTGCTGTCATCAACAATCTCTATCACTTCGAAGTATGTTAGTGTGATTTCTCCTTCGATATCCACTATAGTTTCCTGTAATCTTCCCATCGATAGGATCTTTTTCTGGTTCGACATTCGTAGTTGGATAGCAGACCATTGCAATGTCAGCCTTCCCATGCGCTCCCATGTCTGCTTCAGCAGAACGTTTGCATCCGATCCTAGATCCACAATCACTTGATCCATCTCATATTCTCCAATTTGCACGGTCAATCTCATTTCCCTTCCCGTTCACATCGTGTGGTTCCCGAGCTTCCAGACTACACGTGGTTCTCCTTGTGCGGTCCCAGTGCATCTATTTATGAGTTCCTGTAGTCCCTTTACAACCTTGTTGTCACACAACAACTTCATGCATGTTTCCAGGAACGTTGTGAGCATGGATGGGTCCATTTCCGTCTCCAGTTTGTCTTTGCTTCCTGAAGTGGAGGCATCAGTGAAGCTCTTCTTGGCCTCTAGGAAGGTTTCCTTAGTGCACTCCAAATCAAACTTTGGTTCCTTTGTTGGAGCCTTGGAAACCCAAGTACTTTCTTCGAGCTGCTTTCCCTTGTCATCCCCTATCGTAATTCCACTTCGGAGCACAATATTTACATTAGGGTCCTCCTCGCGTGGCTTAGACCTCATCATTTGCAGGTTTTGAGTTGGGGGAGGTTGGAGCGCTCCTTTATTGCGCAACCTCACTACTAGTGTGGGACAGTCCTTCGTCTCATGATAAAACAATGTACAATATAGACATGATGGACACGTTGGATTTGTACAATCGCGGGCATAATGTCTTGGCCCTCTACAATTGTAACATATCAACTGTCCACGACCTTGTCCCAGTCCTCCTCCACCTCGACCTCATCCGCGCCCCTGAAATCTGGTTCACGCCATCCCTATGTTCTGGGCAAGGGGCTGCGTTTCGGCCTGAACTCTGTAGGTAGGAGTTCGATCCATCATCAGTTCATAACTTCTACAGGTGCACCCATCATGTCCCACTGATCTACAGAAATTATAGAACAACTGTTGCGAATTCTGCATGTAATTTTGCAATAAATGGCAATTGTCCGTGGCATGCTTTCCTCCTATCTAACAAATCGCGCACCAAAATGCAGGCACCGCGCTAGGTCCTACTTGTACCTCCGGTCTCAACGGCATCAGTCCTCCTCCCATGAGGTAATTCACGAACATTGGGCAGTGGTCCCTTTCATGTCCCTAACCTTTGCACTTTACGCACCATACTTCTTTGTGCATTTTTGGGCGAGTTGTCCTGTCTTGTTTCAGACTCTGCATCTCAAGGCATAATTTTTTCAACTACACATGGATCTGCTGAAATCCCAGGTTAGGATCCTATATCGGGTCTCATGCAGCCTCATTGAAGTCTCTAAATCTTCAGCCTGAGTTGTCAATCTTTGTTGTGATATCACGTTCCTCAAATGCAGCGATAGTGATGCTACAAACCATTCGCGGTGTTGTCCACCTGTCAAAGTCATGTTGGCTTCGTGAATCATGCATTTTAGCCTTTGATCGAACTCCCAAGGGGTCTCTCCTAGTAGCATCATGATTTATTTGAACCCAATGATCGATTGTGCTTCTGACTTTGGCCTGCTAAACTCCCTAGTTAACGCGGCTTGGACATCCGTGATTACTGCATTCGGATTATCACTCGAGTGCTTAATGTGCCAAGTTAGTGCACGATCCTGCAGAGCACTAACCAACGTGTCTTCCTTGATAGCATCATCTGTTACTCCCTGTTCTTCCCATACAACTTTTACAATGAACCAAAACTGGTTCGGATCTTCATTTCCTATTCCCTTGAATACTGGCAACTTTATTAAGCTCGCCATATTAAATCGTGGTGGTAGCGGAGGTTGTATGGGTGAAGACGGGGGTGAATACTGTGAAACTGGTGGTGGTGTGGATGAGGGTGGTGTGAGCAGAATCCTCTGCCTTATCAAATTGATCACACTTCTTAGTGAGAGCATCACGAGCTTTTCTTTGCCCCCTCGTGGAGGTGAAATCAAGGGGCTAGTTTCTAGTTTTGTACCCCCTTCGTTTCTGTAAATTCTTCCACTTTGCGTAGCCCCAAACATCAATGTATTCGTATAATCCATTTTTCACACAGTATAATTTTAATCCAAGTGTTCAGAGACTTAACTTACCTACCTCGTGGTCCTTTGAGGAAGCATTGCTCTGCCTTGCTATGTCTGATTGAAGTATCTACCACGAACTCAGTAATGAATCCTCCTATAATTCAATCGAGCTAGTGATCAACAGTGCACACGATCTTATCATTTGATGCTTCCAATCTGCGCACCAATTCTGGAGTCCACACAATAGGATTATCAAGTTTCCACCTTCCTTGGCTATCTTCTAGCTTCACGATCCACTCGTATAGCTCAGTAGGGAAAGATGCGAAGAAACTTTCATGGATCTCGGTATATAAGTAGCAGTCTAACCACTTTTCCTTTGATAGTCACAAATTCATGTTCTCCTACGCCTCGAACTCGTGAATCTTCCTATCCAAACAATCTTCAATTCATTTCTTTATTGGATTCTAGTGATAGAACATCAGACATCTCTATGCAAATCCCGGTCCCAACAACGGAACCATTTGTTGGCTTGTTGGGGCCTAACCCAGGTTCAGAGTTAATTAGCCAAACAAATCCCTGTACTACTAGCCTTTCAGCAATAGTCCGCAGAGTGCGGACTGAGGTCTCACCCGAAGTAGTATGGGGGGGTGCTGGAACTAGGTTTTCGCACCCTTGAGATGTCTGAGGGTTTGGTTCGATCCAACTGTTTGTCCCTGCATGCAAGCTGCTTCAGGCACTTCCCTGATCCTTGCATCCTGATACACTACCTTGGCACAACCCTAACCAGGGGCTGTGGAGCTTCTGCACTGCTGGAGCAACGCTCTGTACTATTCCCCTAAGACACACCCGAGGTCTTACTTATCTTCCTATACCAGTTAATTATCTTCACGTAAATGGATGTCTTACGTTATATTTAGTTATACAATACAATCATATGAGTTTGTGCAACAAATAAATAGTACACTTGCAATTTATACCCAATCATACATCAAAACAGGAAAAGGTACACAAAAATATGGTAAACTTCTTTTTATTAATTCTTTCCACAGTTACAGACATGACCTGCCTTGCGCACTTAGATGCAGGGGTCCGTGCACTCAGCTGCAGATGACTAGGCCTCTGCGCACTCAGCTGCAGAGCCTTCTCCTACTCTACAACCCAAAGACACTCTTTACACTTTGACTCAATCACTTAGACTCATCATGCTTCCATTCTTAGTCACCCTATCTTCGTTACTTAGAGCCTTGCTCTATCTATACAATCCCATGGTCTGCGGACCATAAGTATGTCTATCAAGCTAACGTTACATTACAAAAACTAGGGCCGACAACCTTGTGACTCTATTATGACTTCGCACTCCGCACCCACAATTAGCGGAGCTTTTACAAATGATTTGGTCAAAACTTGGGATTTACGCCCTAAAACATGCCTTGGGGGGATTCCATGCCCAACACCAGAGATCAGGCCCACATAGCCACATATTATAGTTCATACATAGGATTAAGAGGCATGAGGTTAGAGGCCCAGATTCTTGGGAGGTGGTACAAGAGGCCACCAAGGACATTGATGTTCGTGGGGAGTTGTTGAAAATCCCTCTAAATCTCCCTGCTAGACGTAAAGGTATGATCCCACTGAAATATTTTAGTAATTTTCATGCAACCCCTTTCATGTATGATAGATTCATTGGAGCTTGGAGCAAGTTCCCCAACCATGACCAGGTCGCCATTTATTTTTCTAAGCATTTATATGCAAACTTTGTGTTACATATGAGCCTAGATTACACTGATATTGAATCTCATTTTTATGGTACCAACGTGGGACATATCTATGAGCGTGTGGGGGATTGTAGGGACCCTGGGCATGTACCACCACCTTCAAGATTCTTACCACTAACGTTTCGGAGCTTGGTACTACCTGGAGAGCTAGAGGAGTTTTCGCAACTCGGTGGTGAGACGTGGGAGACTATTGAAAAGAACATGTAGGCGTCATTGGCTGGTGTACATGTTGCATTGCAAGGAGAGATGAGGAGACCACCACCACTGCCTTGTGACTGACTAATGCCCTTATATGATGATGGATGTTTCACGAGTTTACCATTCAATCAAATTTTAATACATACATGCAGTATCGTGATGCCATTCGTGAGACTTGGAGGGTGCATGGCCTGCATGACAGATACCAGGTACATATATATACAAAAAATTTGACTCTTATTGTCAAATTATGCATAATTATTTATAGTAAAATTTGCAGTTTGTATTCTAATTTATATTAATAAGTTCATGGTAACATGTAGACACATCCCAACTACATGGCTGAGCTTACAAGGTCATCCAAGGAGGTAGTTTATCAGCCAGGGCATCCTCGACGAGAGCACATTTCCATGGATTCTCCGCCACCTCCACCTTATATGTTCACTAATGTGGAGGAGAGTCAATATGTACAACCACATGGACCCAATAGTTGAGGTAAAAACAATGTAAACATTGAAACGGGAACTGATACTGTTACCCGTTTCGTAGAGGTGGCAAAAAAATGACCCGATTTTCAAAAGTGGTGATGCAGAATACACATGTTTTTTTTAGAACATGGTTTTTGGAACTTTAATTTTTTTCATGTGCATTAAGTTTTAGAATGGTAGTGATTTTCATGCTGATTTTAAAAAGTGAGTATTCTGCATCACACCCTTTTTTTAAAAGACCTATTTTTTGACTTTTAATTTTCTAGTGTGTGAAATGTAAAAAATTATTTTCTAAATTTGATAGTTTTTGAAGTGGTCATTTTATTCATATTTTCTTGTTCTCTATCTTAATTTTTTTTTTAGGGGGTTTTTATTGTTTTGCGTTTTCAAATTAGAAAGTCGATAGTTTGAATTTTAGATAATCTACATATTTATACATCCTTAATTAATTTTTCAGTCCACATGAAATAATTGTTTCTAAAAAACAACATTTTTTAACAATGGACATAAAAATAACCATTTTTAACATAAATATAACAAAAAAACTAAACGATTTGATAAATTTTTGCTAGAATTAACATGTCAAAATCACAATTTTTATACAAAAATATTAACTAAAAATGGTCAAATAATAGTTTTTTTATGAATTTCATGTCAAAAAAATAATAATAACAACTTTTTTTTCAAAAAATAATAATTAACTTAAAAATCAATGCGCAAATCACAAATTACAAATATTGAACACATAACAACTTTAATTCATTGATTATTCTTTTCATGAAATGTCAGAGTCAAAACATTGCAAAGCTTGATTTCCATGTATAACTTAAATTTAATCAACAATGTCACGTAATCCAAACTCTTCGTCCTTTAGAGTTTCATCATTGTCATCTTCCACAATATTTTCTGCTTCCTTTTGTGCAATTTCCTCTTCTAATGGTCTTTGATGTCTGCAAATCTCCCAATATATGTCTTTCCAAACATTCCATGTAATGGTGGTTGGGGTTCCTTTGCCTTTTTTGCCACACGTGATTCATTAAAGTCCCCTTTCCTCAACCCAATTTCTTGCATTTCATCTAGAAGAAATTGAAGAGCATTAATTCTTTGCTGAATGAAATTGCATTGTAATGGATCTTTCTCAATTGCAATGCAATTTCTTCCTTTTTGAAGGCAACATGCTAGTGTTGTACCTAATTATCAAGCACAAAAAAATAATGAAGTAAATTAGTACAATGACATATTAATTAAAAAAAAGAACATATTGAAATTCAATTCCATGTGGCAAAACCTACCTGAGCCAGAAAATAAATCCAGAACCCAATCTCCTTCATTTGAACATATGTCTATAAGATAGTTAATCAATAATTGTGGTTTCTGATAAATGTTAACTATCTCTCCTTTCGTTTCTTTGTCTTCATATGTTAGTTTTCTCACAACAGCATCATAAGTCAGTATTTGGCTATGACTCTTTCTCTCCACCTGATTAAAAATCATAGACATATGGCTATCATCTTTTGCCCAACTATCAATATGAATGAACTCACAGTCATTTATAAATTGTTGATCTTCATTGTTAAGAAGATTTGACTTTTCCCTGTAACATAAAATAGTAAAAGTTCAATTAACTTGTACATAAATGAATTTTTCAACATTAATCAAATATACCTTTAAACATCTTACCATGTAAGCTGCATCCTTGAATTTGTTTTCCCCTTGAAGCTTGACAATACCATTGCCAATTGTGTGTCTGAATGAAATGTCACAAATCTCCATAATGGTGATGACGTCACTTCCATAAATCCCGCCACCACTTTATTAAAAGCTTGATAAGTATAAGGGTCACTATCATAGTAAATGTTTGGAATATTGAAACCATGGGGAATATCTGCAATAATCAGGGGATAATCCCTTTTTGGTACGAGTTTAGCAATGTCTTCACAGTCGCCTTGTATTACTTGATATTGAATAGTGTCTAGCCCATTCCAAATGAAATGATTAAGAGTTGGATCAAGTTCAACATTCTTAATACGTTGCTTTCTCAGTCTTTCAATCTTTATTTTTTCAATAAAAGTCTTGAAACTGTCTGGTGCTCCATTATCTTCTTTCCTCATCTTTTACCAAACAAACAAATGCATGTGTAAGTTTTAAATTAAAAATGGTACACAGATGATTAAAACTGAATGTATAAATCAACTTACCTTTTTAAATGCAAGATAAAAAGCTTTTAATGTTGATGTAGAACTTGAATCTGGATAGTTGCGTACAACATCATCCCAACTATCTTCATTCAACAGTTTAACCATTTGTTCCTGAATTTTCATGTAAACTTTGTGACTGTATAGATAAAGTAAGAAAAAATTAATATAATGATATGTATAACAAATACTACCAATAAAAAAACTTGTGTGGCACCCGATGTTGATCATGTCGTTGCTTGTACTTGGCATTTGATTTCTCCACAATGTCATGGACCAACTGGCGAATATGTTGGATGTGCTCAATGAAGTTGGTTGCCTTATCTGTTTCGGAGTGGACATGAGTCGAATCTGTGTGAGTAGTTGCAAATGGCATGACCACATCAATGGGGCATAGTGGCTAGAATCCCAAGCCCACCTGAAAAGGGTTGTGGCCAGTCGAGCTGTGAAGAGCTCGGTTGCAGTTGTGTTGAACATAGGGGAGGCTCTCGTCCCATGTGCATGGATGCTTTGAGTTGTACATGCGCAGAATGTGTACAATAATCCTGTTGATAACCTCTATCTGGCCATCAGTTTGAGGATGGAACGTTGTGGACTTAGTGAGTTTGGTGTCCAGCATCGACCAAAGACTGGAACAAAATGTACTGAGGAACTGACTGTCCCGATCTGAGATGATAGACTATGGGATCCCAAAGTGCACCCACACTCGTTCAAAGAAGAGTTTAGAAGGGGCTTCTACTGTGATATTCTTCTTGTAGGCCGCCATAATGGCCATCTTAGAAAACCTGTCGATGACCACAAAAACACAGTCATTTCCATGCTTAGTGGAAGAAAGGCCTGGCATGTAATCCATGGAGATGAATTCCCAAGGTCGACTAGGGGTAGGAAGCGGGGTATAGAGGCCTTGCTTCTTGATGGTCGGTTTGGCAATGACGCAGGCAGTACATGATCTGATGTACTTCCCGACATCCTGTCGAAGATTCGGCCAATAGAAATACTTTTGCAGTACTATCATTGTTTTCTCGACCCCGAAATGCCCAGCAGCCCGACTGTAATGTGCTTCCCAAATCATCTTGGCATGCTCGCTTGAAGGGACACAAAGGTGACCCAGGTGGCATAACAGGGCAATCTGGAGGTGAAAATCTAGAACATGCCAACCCTCCAAGAGTGTCTGGTATGTGTGGCCGAATTCTGGGTTGCTTTTGTAGAGAAGTGGCCAATCAGAAGTCTCATGCCCACAAGAGTTGAGCACGGTGGTTAACGCCATGATCGGTGGTCGACTGAGGCAATCTGCAACATTGTTGGTGCTGCCCTTCTTATACTTGATATTCAAATGGCACTGTTGCAGGTATGTAGACCACTTCTAATGGCGATCATTCTGCAATTTCCCTTGGGTCTGTATGAACTGTAGGGGTTGGTGGCCTGTGTGGATGGCTGTTTCCTTCCCCAAAATGTAATGCTTCCATTGTCAGCAAGCCTACACAATGGAATTCATCTCTTTGTCATAAGTGGGATACTTTCAGACACTCTTTGTCATAAGTGGGATACTTTCAGACTGTGTGTGAAAGTGTCTCACTGTGTCCTGCCACTGGATGCTTGTGTTGAGTAAGGACTGCCCCAATAGCATAGTCAGAGGCATCTGTCTCGACCTCAAATGGTTGTTGCAAATCTGGTAACGCGAGCACTGGTGCCATGCAGAGGCGATATTTTAACTCTATGAATGCCTTCTGTTGAGATTCATACCAAAATAATTTTTCTTTCACTCCTCCCTTGGTGACTTGACTCAAGGGCCAAGTGATATGAGAAAACCCCAACACGAACCTGCAGTAGAATTTGGCAAGACCTAGAAAACTGTAGAGCTCTGTCAGAGTGGTTGGAGATGGCCAATCCTGAATGACTTGGATCTTGGCTAGATCCACATGCACCCCCTGTTCATCAATAATGTATCCCAGATACTGAACTTGGGTCAAGCCCAAATTGCATTTCTCCAAATTGGCACATAGCTTGTGTTGCCGCAGTGTTTGGAGAACTTGTCGGATGTGGTGGAGGTGCTCTTCCCAACTCTAGTTGAAGATCAGGATATCATCCAAGTATACCACTACAAATGAATAGGTGAATGGCCGCGAGATGTCATCCATTAGCCTCATGAAGGTTGCTGGAGCATTTTTCAATCCGAAAGGCATAACCAACCATTCGAAAAGGCCCTCCTTGGCTTTGAAGGTAGTCTTCCACACATCAGAGGGTTCGATTGGTACTTGGTTATATCCTGACTTCAGATCGATCTTGCTGAAATATTTTGCCCCCCTTAGTTGGTCCAGCAGGTCATCAATCTGCAGGATCGGGTACTTATTACGAACAGTGATCTTTTTTAGCGCCCGATAGTCAATACAGAGTCTCCAAGCCCCATCCTTCTTCTGTACCAATACAATCGAGCACCCACAAGGTGATGAACTCAGATGGATGTGACCTTTCTGGAGCAGCTCCTGAATCTACCTCTTGATTTCATCGTTCTCCAAAACGTAGCACAGATAGATTGGTCCATTAGTGTTACACAGTAATTTGTCACCATTGGTCACCGTCCCTGTTGCCCCTTTCCCGTACTTTGGAGGACTCATTCCGGGACCTGTGAGCAGTGACATAACTTAAAAACACTTGCATTATGTTCCCCTCAGTATGGACTTCATGTGCCCTGAAGACACCTCCTGCAAAATATCCCTGAAAAGTTCCCTTTTTCCATTAGCGCGGGTCCACAATGTACTGCTCGCGCCAATGAAGGAGGTCCTCAAAAGAAGGCGTGCCCATTGGCGCTCTGTCATAGAGTAGCACCCTCACCAACCAAGTTTGGAAAAGATTTTTCACAAACGCGCGCCCGGATGTTTTTTCCCTTCATAATCATGCAGTCTTTTGAGGATAAAGCTAATCTTCTAGATGTCGAGACTCATCATCTATCCTTTACATCTATCCACAGTGGCTTTTTGGAGATAATGCCAATCCATAATGAGTGTCTGGATGCATTGTATCTTCTTCCCTTCTCCATCTATAAAAGTCTGTCCTCATGCATTTGACAAGCTAGTTCTTGAGTATTGGTGATAGTGCTAGTAGTGATAACGCTTGTCTTAAGTGAGGTTATGCTACCGGAAGTCTGAGTTGTGTATCCATTAGCAAAGAGAGAGAAAGTTCCATTGCAAGGCATATGTAGTTTCTCGCCCAGCCAGAGGAGAGATTCAACGTCAGAACATTGGTTGTACTTTTCTCTGCTTATTCATTAATAAACGACTATTATTATGGTTCCGATCTTATTGTTCATGATGATAATGTTTGATCTATATCTTTTCTGACCGATATATAGTTGTATTTCGTGGATTTTATGCTTGTATTTGCTTCGTTCTTTGCATGTGCAGGTGTCCATTCGCGGGGATCGCAAGGATCATGACCTACCGGAGCTAGGGAACGAGGATATCAACTCATCTACGACAATAGCGTTGGATTCCAGGTTGGTTCTTATAATCCACTTTCGATTTGCAACTAGGAACTTGCATGATAGCGTGATTGATTGTTGCTAGACCCATTTTGGGCTAGTGGGATCGCCTCTGTCCGCAGAGGGGATTTACCTCTCCAACAATTTGGCGACTCCGCTGGGGAGCTATTTGTTGTTTGATTCATAAACCTTGGACGGAGCCTGAAGTACGGCCAGGCAGCCTTCGAAACGCTATTGCTTTGCATTAGTGAAGTAGATCAACACCACTTCAGTCAATATCCGGTTTGGTTTACGAACCAAACAACTTGGAGTTTGTCTTGCATTTTGGTTTTCTCTTGCTTGCTTGCGCAAATGAGCTTTCTGGGTTGGTTTTAAAGTTGTTTATTGCTGCTTGATTTGTTTGAATACTGTCGACCGGACCCTGGACTGCTTGATTTATTTTTTAAACCAGCAAACTTTATTAGCGCGTTTTTCTTCTTGACAGTCGCGCCAGTTGGCGCAGGTTGCACAAAAGCAACTCGCGCTAATTCCTGAATAGCGCGAGTTACAGGCTGACAGTCGCGCCAGTCCTGTCAACTTTGCCAGTTTGTTTGTTGGAAGCTTTTTAAACTCAGATTTCTGTCTTTTTGTATCTTTTTCGGCTACTGGAATGTGTCAGAACTTTCTGTGACTGGTTTGTTACCTTTATCCTTCGGTTGTTTGCCCTTTTCCATCGATTTTATATCCTAGCCCTAGAGCATCTAGTGGCTTGGTATTTCAAGCCTTCCGTGGGAATTCTGGTTCTTTGATTGTCCAGTCAATTCTTTCGTTGTTTTCAGCACTTGTCTAGTGGTTGACAAAACCTTTTGTTGTGTGCTTCGAGCAATCCACTTGTTGATCGTTTGGATTTCACTTGACTTTGTTTTGGGCTTAGATCACATAGTTCCTTCAAGTCTTTGTGAGATTTTTGGACAGATTGTCTTGGTGTTTCAGACTTGGTTCTACTTGCATTGAGTGAAGTTGTCTGTTTACTTTTGTGATCATCTCTTGAAATTTGTTTATATGCATTATGCCATTTTAAAAAGAAAAGAAAAACAAATGATCTTTTTTGCATTACATTAGTTAGCATTTTTCATTGTTATTGGCAATTAGTCACTTTTAAGAAAAGAAAAGAAAAAAAGTTTCATTTCTTGCTATTAGTTGCATTAGGATCTTTGTTGATTGCTTAGTGATCATTTTGTTTGTGTGAAGATCTCAACTCTCCTGTAGATAGCATTCATTGAACGAAATGATATATTTTGGCATATAGTTTGCATTTAGGAAATTCTGAGAGATCACATACGGTAGGACCTAAAAACTGAAACCTAATTGAAGATAAACTGTAAAACGAACTCAATGAATCTAACAACGCATTGGAACTTAATGCAAACATTCTAGAGGTCTAGGCTAGAGACGTGTTCCGGCGTCGTTAAACCTAGTCACTATCGTTTCACATTACGGTTGGGTGATTCCTCCTTTTGTGACTTGGTAGTGGTCTAGCACGGATTTGTGCTCCCACGTACCGTCGAGTATATGTGGAGACCCCACTAGGTTATCATCCTTTATCCACAGGAAGCTGTGTCTGCCGCCTTACAAGCCGTAATGCACTGAACACAACATTCGGGAAGATTGACTGCCGTACGGGAAGTCCTTGGTTTTCATCTGATTGCCAAGGTGTATAAGCAGTTTTATGGATTGTTTGGTAAACATCTTGCCTAGTTCTCCAGAGTAGTCACTTTTGATCCTTTTCGGACTCCTTAAAAGAAAAGGTGCCAGTGAGCATCTTGTCACTTCGTGCTCATTAAACATTCGAAGGAGACTAGAGTCATCTTTTTGTCCTTTTCTCGACTCTTAAAACATGAAAAGGTCAAGTTCAGTTCATGTGTCTTAAAATTTATTTGGCCACGATACACATTACCCGGTTAGATTTTGTTTGCGTCAGTCTGAGTAGGGTCTTGTCTCGTTAGATTCCCTAGGGTTTGTGAAGTCCCATCCTGGCGGAATTACCGATTTCGTCTTCCGAGATACCGGTTGTGAGTGAAACTCTTTCTATTGTTCCGAGTATACAACCGCTCAATTCTCGTGCTCCAGGCGACGAGACTTACGAGTTTCATTGGAACCCTGTTTGGGAACCTTCTGAAAACGGTATTCCTTTTTGGGAATACACTTCTCCTCGTGTTCCACCACCACCATTTTCTTCCGACATGGAGGACACATCCCCTACTACGACTGACGAATCCGTTGCGACGAGCGGTAAAATTCCCACTGCAACGGAATCTACACTTGTTAGTAGCACTCCTACTACTGGGAGACTACCTCCAGGCTATAGAGCAATAAGCAATGTTATGTCTTCTCCCTTCACGAGTTCTATCTGGTCACAACTCACTTTTTCCAACACGGAGCCTTTAACTCCACAAAGTCGCAGTACATCTGTTACCTCAGTCACAACCGCTCCAACGGTATCTGTGGCTTCTTCGACTCCTATTTTTAGTCGACCTTCGGCCTCTTTATTCGGAGTCTTTGATCCTACATCGAATGTCCCACCTGAAGGCCAATACGATCAGTATGTACCACCTCTTGGGACTTGGACGGGTCAACCGGCCATTGAGATTTCAGTTCCGCTGTCAATTGATTGGGGTTCCACCTTTTATCATGGTGGCCAAGCATTGTCTGCGCAATCCCAAAGACCACCTCAGCAAGACCTACTAGGACAATCCTTTCAAGGAAACCCTTTCGCCTCTGGTGGCCCATTTTTCGCTTCTTATACTCAACCTACTGGTAACTCAGGTCAATCTTCTATTTAACAAGCCCAACTTGGTATCCAGCAAGGTTTTCCTACTGGACAAACTGGTCAATCATTTGTTAACCCAAATCAACCCAATGTCCAATATCTGGACAAGCTGCTCAACCACTTGGTCAGCCCACTGTCCAGTATAATCAACCTTCTGGACAAGCTGCTCAACCACTTGGTCAACCCACTGCCCAGTATAATCAACCCTCTGGGCAAGCCGGTCAGCCTCAAACACAATTAGGCCAACCAACTGCCCAGCCCACTCAGCCATCTGGTCTGTTAGGACAACCTTCAGCTGTGCAACAGCAACTCCACTCCTAGCAGATACAACCTTCCGGGCAAGGAGGTCAACCTCAGTATCAGCAAGGTCATCCTTCTGGCCAGATACCCCAACCTATAGGACATCCTTCTGGTGTCGCTCAATCCGGTCTTTGGCCCCAAGCGGGACCCCAAACCCCATCTGGTCTTCAAATGCAAGCTGGAGCTCAATCCCAAACATTTTATGAAACTCAGCCTGTTTCTCAAACTCAATCTGGAGTCCCGCCACCATATGGTTACCAGCAACCTCAAGGGCAACCTTTGTTTGCCCCATATCAAAATTACCAACAACTGCAGGCGAATCCTTTGCAGAATTATCAACAACCATATGGCGCTTCTGCAGGATCGTTTGGTAATCCATGGAACGCTGGGGGGCAGAACCTAAATCCCTACGCACAAAACCCTATGGGGTCAAATCCGTCCGGACAAAGCCCATGGGGGAAACCGCCACCTAGTTGGAACCCTGGTGCTCCATCCTACCAGCAACCCTAGATGTCTCTCAATCCTCAGTTACCATTCTTAGCGACTTTAGAATTACCGGATGTGTCCAAATTGACCAATGATCCTATTCTTCATAATCCTTATTGGCCTCCGGTTCCAACCAAAATTCCTGGTGACTGTCCAAAATTCGATGGTAAAGCTAATGAAGATCCACAAGCTCATGTCATGACTTATCACCTGTGGTGTTCATCCAATTCATGGCTTGATGATTCAATTCGGATTCGCCTTTTTCAAAGGACTCTCACTGGCTCTGCCGCTAAGTGCTATATTGAGCTCAATCGCGGATCCTTTCAGGATTTCAACTCGTTGGCTATGGCATTCCTCACTCATTTTCAGTTGCCCATTCGATATGAAACGGGCACACACCTCCTCACATCCCTAAGACAGACAACGGCTACGCATATCTCTGATCACATCCATGATTGGAGACGGCGTAGACGTATGATCAAATTTTGGATTCCTGACCAGCTTCTTACAGATTGGTTTACGACTTCATTCGTTCCTCCAATAGCTCGGGACATTGCCATGGGGGTGTGTGTCACTGAAGAGCAAGCTATCGCGCGCGCTCAGTACCTTGACTTGGTTTATTCTCAGTCAGGTACATTGTATGATTATCTGCCTGACGCCCCGAGACCGGGAACATCCAAAGCCCCGCCAACACCAACTGTTGACGGTATTATTGGGTCTGTTAATTCATCCTCAAAGAGAAATTCCACGAACCCTGGGAAGAAAAAATCAAATGCTTCGATTGAACCTCCTTCTCAGGTAACACCTACTTCGAATACTACTTCTGAGGTCAATGTCGTCCAGTCCACCATGGTAGACAAAGCCTCGAAAGGAAAAAAGAAAGGGAAAGTGAAGAATAAGCCAGATCAACCTAAGCAGGATCCCCCTAAACCTCCACCCAAGGAAGGTGCCAATCGCAAACCCAAGTATCCTTGTCTTATCTGTGATGAAGATCACTACACCAAAGACTGCCCTCGGCGGTCCGAAGTTAGTTGTTTGTTGAAAGGCACTCCTGGGGTTCCTGCGGTGCTTAAAGAACCCTTTCCCTCACAGCAAATTCAAATGGTGGCTGACCCCTCTCAACCTCCCTCTTCCTTCGGTTCTCAAGTGTTTATGGCTGGAACGATACCTGTCAATATCAGTACTCGAAAAAAAGATTATCCATCATCTGCCGGGAAAGAGCCTGAGGTTCCCCCCAGTGCTCCTCCGTTCAGTTCAGGCCCCCTCCACATTGAGAGACCTAGTACTGAGACGCCTGTTCGACCCCCTCCAAAAGGAGTACTCTGGAAATCTTCTTACAACCCAAATTCCCGTGCTGCACAGCACTACAATATCGTTGAGGACTTAGCCCAAATTCCATCGGCTATGTCCGCTTTAGAAGTTCTCCAGAGTTTCCCTTCTTAGAGGAAGTCCTTGCTATCCGCTATCGGTGGCATAGACCCAGCTGACTCGGATTTAATTACTTTTGACTTGGAATGCCATACACAGAGACTGCCTCCCCAAATCGCATTCCTCATACAAGTTATTATTGATAAGAAAACGATTCATCGTACAGTCATTGATGAAGGTGCTTCAACTTGCATCATGTCTGTTGCCTGTTGGAAAGCTATTGGATCTCCGACGCTGAGCCAGTCTCCCACCACCTTGGAAGCTTTTGATGGAAGAGCATCCCGTCCTTATGGTATACTCCAACGTTTTCCCATCTCTTTGGAAGGGAAGACGGTCGAAATGGAAGTTGAAGGTGCTGATGCTACTCTTACCTACAACCTCCTTCTCGGACGTAGCTGGATATACGTGATGCAAGCTGTAGCTTCATCTTTCTTTCGTATCATTCGTTTCCCTCATCAAGGGAAGATCGTTACTGTAGACCAGCTGTCATTCTTTGCTTCCTCTTCTGAAGGCAACATCCCTTTTGTGGAGCATACCTCCAAATCAACTGAGAGTCTGGGTCACGGGCTCTTCAAAGATCCCGCCCTTATGGGAGTTTTTCCGCTCCCACCTCCTAACGTCGCTTCCGTCAATATGATTACTACTTGTTCTGATCCGTGGATCCTCCCTCCCACCGATCAAGTAGATTCTTGGGGCGACCAAATGTTGTTGAGTCCTGCCGAGCTCAACTATGTTGAAATCATTTCTGCGTCGGCTCCCTTTTCTGGACTTGCTCCTTCGAGCAAGGTTCTCCACTCGTTCGCTCCATCCTTAGGGCTTGTAGATGAGACTTCTTCGGATCCTTTAAAAGAAACATTTCAATCCGACGAAGCCATTATTGAGACTATGTCTCTCGAGGAACCTCCTTGGCATGATACTCACCATCGTTCCTCGTTTTTACCTGCCCATCAGGATATGCTTACTTGTATTGAGCGGTTTGCTCCTTGTTTCCCATTTCCAATTCTTCAACCACCTATCCAAGTTTATCAAGTGTCCTCTGAAGGAAATATGGCGAACATTACGCAAACCCAGCCCATCGACATCTCTGTGAAACCAGGGATTGTCGAACACCTTCATATCGGAGTCACTTGTACTCCGGAGGAGATTCAACTTTATTCCAACCTTTTTTGCGAATTTCGTGATGTCTTTGCATGGTCCTATGAAGAAATGCCCGGCATTGATCCTAGCATAGTGGTGCATGAGATAATCACGTACCCAGGAGCTAAGCCTATTCGTCAATGTTTACGCCCTGTACACCCCCGAAAGGCTGCAGCGATTAAGGCCGAGGTAGAAAATCTTCTTAAGGCCGGTTTTATTTATCCTATTCCGCTCACAGATTGGGTTTCTAATATCGTACCTGTGACTAAAAAACAGGGTACAATCCGTGTTTGTGTCGATTATCATGATATTAATCGGGCCTGTCCTAAAGATAATTTCCCCACACCATTCATTGATCAAATTATTGACGAGTGTGCGGGAAGCGAAATGTACTCTTTTATGGACGGTTTTTCTGGATATAACCAGATCAATATTGCTCCCGCTGATCAACACAAGACCGCCTTCATCTGTCCCTGGGGTACTTTTTCCTATAAGAAGCTCCCTTTTGGTCTCAAAAATGCCGGTGCTACCTTCCAACGTGCAATGTCCTATGCTTTTCATGACATTCGACACATTGTACAGCCATACCTGGATGATCTTCCAGCTCATTCAGCTAAGCGTCAGGACCACCCTACTCACCTTCGCGAGATCTTTCTTCGCTGTCGACACTACCGAATCAGACTTAATCCTCACAAGTGTGTCTTCTGCGTTGAATCCGGCCGACTTCTCGGGTTTGTCGTCTCCCGGGAGGGCATCCGATTGGATCCCCTCAAAGTCGAGGCTATAGTGAATCTTCCTCCCCCTGCTACTTTACACCAATTGCAAAGCTTGCAGGGTAAAGCAAATTTTCTACGACGTTTCGTTCCAAACTATGCCGAGGTGGCTAAAGGTTTCACATGATTACTAAAGCGAGATGTCCCTTTTCATTGGGATACCATGGCTCAGGAATCTTTTGAGCGTCTCAAGGGTCTCCTTGTTTCTGCTCCCTTGCTTCGGCCTCCGAACTACCATCGTGACTACACCCTGTATTTAGCTGCCGCCGACACCACTATCGGCATGGTTCTTGTTCAAACCGACGATGATGACACTGAGCATGTTATCTATTATCTCAGCCGCAATCTTTTAGATACGGAAACTCGATATGCTTATGTCGAGAAGTTGGCTTTGGCCGTCGTTTGTGTTGTCCAACGCTTCCGTCATTATATTCTGCTGCGCACTACTACCGTGATTTCTGATTGCAACCCCATGACGTATATCTTGTCACGCTAGTTGTTGGGGGGCAAGTACTCAAAGTGGATTGTCATCCTCCAAGAGTTCGACTTGGAATTTACTACTACCAAGTCCAAGAAATCCCTTGTCTTTGCTGAGTTAATTTGCTCTTTGCCATCTTCTTCCCCGCCCTCTCACGCAGAGGATCAAATTCCGAATGAGACTTTGTTTCTCATCAGCACCCTCGACCCCTGGTACGATGACATCATTATATATCTACAAACATCCTCCTTTCGCCCTGGCGTGTCCAAAGACGCTCGACGAAGGATTCGTCATCAGTCTCAACCATACCGTATCATTGGGGATACACTGTATCGCCTCGGCGCCGACTCTGTTCTCTGCCGTTGTCTTACCCTTGAGGAAGCTGAGCGTGTCTTGAATGACTGTCACTCTGGTGCTTATGGTGGTCACATGTCTGGATATGCAACTGCCCAAAAAATCCTCCGTGCTGGCTACTTTTGGCCCTCTATCTTTAAGGATTGCATTCTTGCCGTCCGTTCCTGTCATGAGTGCCAGATATACCAGCGGAAGATGCGAGCGCCTCCCGCTCCATTGCACCCTATTGTCACCGTCGGCCCTTTTGCAAAATGGGGCATTGATTATATGACCTGTAACCATCACTCGGCTGGGGGGCATGGGTTTATTATCGTTGCCGTCGATTACTTTACTAAATGGGCCGAGGCGATGCCTACATTGACTGAAGACGGTCACACAGCGGTGCAATTTTTATTCAACCATGTTATCTCGCGTTTCCGCGTCCCTCAAGCCATTGTCACTGATCACGGGAAACATTTCCGTAATCATATGATGACGGAACTAACAACCCAGCTAGGCCTACAGCACAATAGTTCCACCCCATACTACCCTCAGTCCAATGGCCAAGTTGAAGCGATCAATAAGATTTTGGTTACAATGCTTCAGCGTACCGTTGGCATGCATAAGTCTAACTGGCATTTGATGTTGTTCCCTGCCTTGTGGGCCTACCGAACCTCCATGAAGGATGTCACAGGTTTCACTCCATTTCAACTAGTCTACGGACTAGAGGCTACCCTTCCAATCGAGTGTGAAATCCCTTCGTTAAAATTGGCTTTCGAGCCACTTCTCAACACTACCCCATTAGAAGAATGCCTTCTTTACCTGGAACGGCTAGATGAGACCTGTCGCCTAGCATCTTTGGCCATCGAAACACACAAGAAGTGAGTCAAGACTCACTTCGACCAGACTGTACATCCACGTTCTTTTGTTGAGGGAGATTTAGTTCTGCTATATGATCAGGCAAACGATAAGCTGGGAGCAGGAAAGCTCGAGCCTATGTGGCTAGGCCCTTACATTGTCAAGAAAGTTTTGCAAAAAGGGGCCTATTGGCTAATTGATTATGAAGGGAACCCTCTCGGAAAGCCCCGAAACGGGCTGTACTAGAAGAAGTACTATGCATGATGCTGGTACACTTTATTTTGTATATACATGTACTCTAGCAAGTGTGTTGTGTGTATGTGTGTTAGTTTTAAAGGCGTGACTACCGCTTATTGTGTCTTTCGCTTCTTGTGCAGATGTCTGATACACCTTCTATTGGTTTCGCTGATGGTGCCTGCCGCAGTACTCGCAACTTGTCCTCTGCGGCGTGGGTGATCTATGATCCTCATGGCGAGCTGATAGATCTTCAAGGTTTGTGTTTGGGTCGTACCACTAACAATGTCGCCGAATATTGTGCTGTAATCGAGCTACTTGTTGAAGCAATTAATCTCGGCATTAGGGCATTGGTAGTAAACTTGGACTCTCAACTTGTCGTCCACCAGCTCAATGGGTGTTATTCCGTCAGAGACCATCGTATTCTAAGGTTGTATTTACGTGTGAGATTGTTAGAAAGGAACTTTGATTTCATTACATATCAGCATATTCCACGACAATTAAACACATTATCTGATGCATTGGCTAATCATGTATTAGATAGACATTTGTGTAATTTGTAAATAAAACATTATACAAGCAAGCACATGAAAGCACAATAATAAACCATAGGCATATGTATATATATACGTGTGTGTCATAATGTTTGCGCCCCGCGCATTACATAATCCAAAAAATAATACGTGTTCATCCTGATAGATCCTGGGACGACATGTCCCTCAAAATATGCATGAAAAAGCCTAGAAGTATAGTGGTGGTGGTGCTCATGATAGCACGTCACCGCACGCACCAATCGTCTAAAAAAACGATGGATACGAGACGGTACTCCGACTGTATGCCTCTGGTAATCAAATGTCACATCCGCCAGCCTAGCATAGCCCGGAATCCCTTGGGTAAGACCCTCGAGATTCTGTACAAGCAGCTCCTCCCCTCGGGCACCCCTTGCCTGCTGAGGGTCGGCTGCGGCTTGATCTCTACGAGCTATAGGAGACAGACCGGCTGGTTTCTCTGGGCCTAAATCTGCATATACATATGACTGTTATCAGAACATGTATTAACCAAAAAAAATTGAAAATACATAAAACAACAAAAAATGAAGAAATCATACCCAGCTCCTCTTCCCATTCCTCTTCCTCCGGCAGAGGGAGGTCTGGGTCTCCCATGAAGTTAGTTCCCGCGTATGGCCAATCCTCGACTATGATCAGCTGATGACGGAGCTAGATGAAGAACTTGGGCCGCCAAGACATCTGCTGGCCCCCTCCTCCTCTGGGCATTAATGCTGCCCAGCGTGCCATCCGAGGCTCCCGTGGAAATGGATCAGCCACTACAGCTCCCTGCATCCGAAAGAGCG
Source organism: Pinus tabuliformis (assembly GCA_031772625.1). Taxonomy (NCBI): domain Eukaryota; kingdom Viridiplantae; phylum Streptophyta; class Pinopsida; order Pinales; family Pinaceae; genus Pinus; species Pinus tabuliformis. Next base: position 101,854,109 of record CM062814.1, read on the forward strand.
GTAATCATTCCAAGAAGAATGATACCACTATCGAGCCATACCCGAACTGTTTCACTTCTCCCCGCTTACACTTGGTAAGCTGCCTTTTGATGTTCGTCATCACCGCTGTGGCCCAATCAAAGATGGTGGGGCTAAGGCACTCTATCGCTAATAACAAATGATTCTTGCTTGCCTCATGGGGCGACTGTACCCCAGCTGCACGCGTGATGGTGAACAATATCACCTTCAGAGCCAAATCCCGGATGGTGGCAATATCCACTTTAGCGCTGTTTCTCCCAAACTGTGCCTCTGGACACACTCGGTCCTTCACCTCACCCATCTTCTCTCCGAAAGGCCTGCTTCCGACCAAAATAGGGCTCGCCCCTCTCCGTGATAACCCAGTAATGAAATACACATCAGAGACATCCAGCTCTGAGGTTTGGTCCCGTAGATGAAATACTTGGTCATCCACATCCCAAGCATCCACTATAACCTGCAATAACTCAGGTTGAGCTCGCAGATAAGGCGTGAGGAAGAACTTCTTGAGTCCACAATCCCTCAGAGCGTTCATGCATCCCTCATCCTCGATGGCCAAGGCATCTATGGCATCATGCTCACGTTCTTTCCATTCCACCACCATTTTTGCTTATTTCGTGCACCCACAAGGATGAATAAACCATTATTAGAACACTGGAAAGCTTACAAACTAAGAAAATTTAAAAAATAATGGTGAAATTTAGGGAAAAAATTAATCCGCACGGTTGGCGCGACTGTTTCTAAAACAGTCGCGCCAATGGCGCGGAACCTTTGGGTAAATAAACCCATTGGCGCGGATCCGTGCCGGATACCCGCGCCAATGGGGCGTGGCCCTAAATTTTAAATTCCTCCTTGCAGAGGCTCCATCAACGGACAAAATGCGTAAAAAAGGAATAGAAATAAAGCTAAGGATAAGACCTCTTACCTGCTCCGAACGGCGGCTCGATTGCTTTCCTGGATTGATCACGATCAACGGTTGAAGTTTGCACCCAAAACCCTCCAATGGTAAATGCACAAGGTGAAAAGTAAAAAGTAAATTTGTTTTTTACCATTTCACTATTTTATAGCATTTTTTGACCTAAAATGCCTTTAAAATATTATTTTTTGGGTATTTTTGAATATATCTATGTCAAAATGGGTTTTACGCTGTTTTTGATATGATGACAGGTGTTGGCGCAACTCAAGCAACGAAACGAGCTCCTTTTTCTACTTTTTCAAGCTCGGTAAACATATGAAAAGGTTACTTTGAGGTCCGCTTTCAGCTCTTTTCTGACCGTTTAAAGACGAAAAGATTGCCGAGTTATTCCTCTTGACTCGTTAAACGTTAATAAGGGGCGGTCATTTTAAGTTCTTTTTGTCGACCGATAAAACATAAAAATATTACCGGGTTTTTGTCGTTTCAAACTCGTTAATGGTTACGAAACGACGTGGTTTTGATCGCTTTTTTACTTTTTCAGGTCGAAATCACTACTTATGAAAAGTACTCCTCGATCGTAATGGTCGGGCGGTTCTTTCGAGCATTGTTTTATACTTTTTCGGGCTCGAGAGACACAACTTTACGAAAAAGGACACCCTGGAGTTTCCTTTTCTGCTGTCTTTTCAAACTCTCTAAACATGAAAAGACGCCGAGTTCTTCCTTTGTCAGACTCGTTAAAACCTGATGACATCGGATTCTGTCGAAATGACGCACTGCAAGCACATGTTATCCCCGTCAAGCTTGTTAAAAATAATTGGGGTACTCGCCAGAAATGGCGGGGGAAAAAATGGAACCATAATTATTGTCGTGTCGGTAGTATGTCGCTCTTGAACATGGCACTTGTCTGCTTTCGTGTCTGGGTGGGGATATCTCATCTCGTTTTTTCACTTGCCTCCATGGATTCGGGTAATCCTATTTGACCTCTCATCTGCTCATTGCCTCGTCACCATGACCTCTGATCCATTGATGTCAAATACTGCCAATTCCACTGTCGTGCCGCCGATATGTTCAAGAGAATTTGACCTCTGCAAGAAAAAACAACCTTCCTCTGATAGCTCACATAAACCTGATTCACAACATTATCTCTCTGTCTCATGTCGATGATGTGGGAAACATTATGGCCCACCTTCGATCAAGGTCACTTCCTGTCGACTTCAGCTCATTATCCAGGAAGTTGATCTAGAGACTCCCTTTCGGTACCTTGGAGCCTGCATGCCTTAATGGCAGGTTCTTCGTGTTCGACGTGAGGTTTTCATCATTGGCCTCCGATCAAATGATTCTACGGGTGTTTGACATCAGATCACTAGTTTGCACGCCGTAGATTGTACCTATAGTACCTTGAGCGCCATTTTCATTATTGGTGGTACCTCTCGCGTCTGTTAACAGTTTCCATTATTGACTGGTAATCAGACGATGTTCATGCATGTTCGACTTCAGCTCATATATTCGCATGCTTGAACTTGTACTTTTGTTCGGGTCGAGATGGAGCGCAAGACCCTGGATTTTGTCTATTGTAATCCAGGCATGATTCTTGTTACATGACTCATTCATTGGATGGCTGTGACCATACCTAAGTCTATTCATTGATCCTAACCAGATGGCTGCGGCCATACTATGGATCTAGATTATCGTGTACTCTCTTATGGATGGCTGCGACCATACCACATACATCATGTATTTGAGCTATCAGTTGTATCTCTCGATGCAGATTCTCCACGACGGCTACATATATTCTTGTAAAGCATTTCACCCCTCTCTCTCTCTCGGGCCTCATGCTTTAGGGGGCATCTGTTACACAGTAATTTGTCACCATTGGTCACCGTCCCTGTTACCCCTTTCCCATACTTTGGAGGACTCATTCCGGGACTTGTGAGCAGTGACATAACTTAAAAACACTTGCATTATGTTCCCCTCAGTATGGACTTCATGTGCCCTGAAGACACCTCTTGCAAAATATCCCTGAAAAGTGCCATTTTTCCATTAGCGCCGGTCCACAATGTACTGCCCGCGCCAATGAAGGAGGTCCTCAAAAGAAGGCACGCCCATTGGCACTCTATCATAGAGTAGCACCCGCGCCAACCAAGTTTGGAAAAGATTTTTCACAAACGCGCGCCAGGATGTTTTTTCCCTTCATAATCATGCAGTCTTTTGAGGATAAAGCTGATCTTCTAGATGTCGAGACTCATCATCTATCCTTTACATCTATCCATAGCGGCTTTTTGGAGATAATGCCAATCCATAATGAGTGTCTGGATGCATTGTATCTTCTTCCCTTCTCCATCTATAAAAGTCTGTCCTCATGCATTTGACAAGCTAGTTCTTGAGTATTGGTGATAGTGCTAGTAGTGATAACGCTTGTCTTAAGTAAGGTTATGCTACCGGAAGTCTGAGCTGTGTATCCATTAGCAAAGAGAGAGAAAGGTCCATTGCAAGGCATATGTAGCTGCTCGCCCAGCCAGAGGAGAGATTCAATGTCAGAACATTGGCTGTACTTTTCTCTGCTTATTCATTAATAAACGACTATTATTATGGTTCTGATCTTATTGTTCATGATGATAATGTTTGATCTATATCTTTTCTGACCGATATATAGTTGTATTTCGTGGATTTTATGCTTGTATTTGCTTCGTTATTTGCATGTGCAGGTGTCCATTCGCGGGGATCGCAAGGATCGTGACCTGCCGGAGCTAGGGAACGGGGATATCAACTCATCTACGACAATAGCGTTGGATTCCAGGTTGGTTATTATAATCCACTTTTGATTTGCAACTAGGAACTTGCATGATAGCGTGATTGATTGTTGCTAGACCCATTTTGGGCTAGTGGGATCACCTCTGTCCGCAGAGGGGATTTACCTCTTCAACAATTAGGTAGCAGCGCACATGGGGTCAGATTGATGGAGTGCTTGACCTGGCAGTGCAGAGGAACCCCTACGGGGGAGGTGAAGATGTCCTCGTACTCCTCCATGACCTTGTCCATTTGGAATTGTCGTGCGGAGGGGCCCTGTCTAGAGGTCGTGTCCACCATCTTCTTCTTTCCTTGAGGGCATATCATCAGGAAAACAAATTTTCTGGTTTTGGAAATGAGCTTACTGCATTGTTTTGCAGTAACCAAAGAGATGGTGGTAGGCGGTGCTACCTCCAGTATCCTGTAAAACTTATTTCCCAATGTAACAATAACAGCACGGGGCCTTGATTCATACACAACATGTCGCTTCCACAAGTAGGGTTGTCCTAATAATACATCAAAAAATTCAATGGGAGCAATGTCACACAATACCTCATCCGTGAAGGGCTTGATGTTGTATGGAAGGCGACACTGCTGACTCATGCGAAGAACTCGTCCTTGGTGAAGCCACCTGATGGTGTACGATTGTGGATGTGTTGTGGTCGGTAAGCCCAACCGCTTCACGACCTCTGCCGAAATGAGGTTCTTCTGGCTCTAGCTATCAACAATGAATTGTAGGCGGGAACCCTTTACCCACATCTCGGAGTGGAAGAGACGCTCCTCCTCCCCTGGATCTTTGGGTTCCTCCTTCTGTATCTTCGTGGTGGCAACGATGGCATTGAGCTTCGCATTGATAATCTGCTTCCCTTTGTCATTCCCCTTGTTGGGTTCTGACTCAGAGTCAGAACATGCATCTGATTCTGAAACCTTTAGCTCAACCACCAGTGACTGCTTGGCCCGACACTCACTTGTGTTGTGAGTGGAGCTCTTATGGAACTCACATCATTTTCTCGTGTCCTTTTTCAGCTTCGCGATGCTGTTCTTTGCTTGCAACTTTGGCGGGTTGTCTTGGGCTGCCCCACCTTGGCTTTTTCCTTTGTTTTGTGGTTTAGGGGCACCTTTCCCTTGCTTCGGATTCGCAGATCCAAAGTCTCGCTTCTTCTGTTTAAACTTCTACTCGACCTTGACGGCATATCGATATGTTGTGTCGAGTGAGGAGATGTTCAGGAATTCTATTTCTTCCTGGATGTACTTGTGCAGGAAGCCACGATATTTGAGTATCAAATGCTACTCTGAATCCTTGATGCCCAACTTTGTGCGAAGGGTATGGAAAAGATTGGTAAACTCCAGCACGTCTTGGTCCCTTCACTACCACAGCGTGGTCTATTTTATGTATTGATCCTCATAGCTTCCAACGGGGTAGTATTGCTCCTTGATGGCATCCCAGAATGAATTCCAGGTGGGTGCGGCTGAAAATAGTGAGCTAGTTTTTTCATCCTTCTGCTTGCAGTAGGTTTCCCACCAGTCCTTAACATGGGGCGCTACTTTGAGAAGAGCGAAAACAATATTTTGCCGACTCGAAAATTCATGAACAAAAAAATAACCCTTTAGCAGATTCAACCATTTATCTACAGCATCTACGTCTATCTAACCCTCAAATATGGGGATTTCAAAATTAACTTGTACCTTAAAGGGCGTGGCATTTCCAGAGTAGATGTTGGAAGCCGATGTGTCGCTTCTGGGTAGCCACTGAAGGATCTGGGCAAATTTGTCCATCATCGCGTTCCTTTGTCGCTCGAGGGCTTCTTCGAGCAAGATTTTGATAGGATCTCCTGCCCCCTCATCTTTCTTCTCATCTGCCATGGGAGGCCATCGGGATTTGCGAGGCTGGTCTTGCAAAGGTTCAACCAGTTCAAGCCCTAACTTCTTATATCTCGACCTCGTTGGGGACATGCAAAGAAAAACAGAGAAAAAGAAATCCCCTATGATACCACTGATCCGGATTTAAACAGGAACGCAACAAATTACAGAGATAACCATAAACACAGATATGCAGTAGAAATAATACTTCATTTCATTAATGTAAAATACTAAAATACGCTTACAAACAGTAATGGAAATAAACCAACTAGGGCGATGGTAGCTTATCTCTGAGAAGAGATGTGGCGGCTACATGCCTCTGAACTATCTTACAATGAGGCCCAAAGGCCTATTTATTTTTGTGAAACAATGGAAAACCCTAAACGTCCAAAAACCTAACTCTAGAAGATGAAACACCAAACTATGGGCCCCATTTGGGTAAATTGGTACATCAACTTCCCGGGGTCGTAACTTTAACATATGATCTCCGTTTGATGCGCACAATATCTCTTTAGAAAGATCTATCCGAGAACTACAACTTTGGGAAGAGCAACATCAGTCCATGGACCCATGTTGCTTCCAGTTTTCCCAAAAAATGTCGTTTAGGGCCTCAAAATGGCTCCAGAAGTTCAGGACCTGAAAAACTGCTAAAAATATTAAGTTGTGCTACAATTAAGGAAACTGAAAATGTTGAGAGAAACATTGGTGGGGGTCCAAGTGGACTTGGCAGGTGGCTACCAATATCCACCTGTATCACCTACTTGTGGTAATTTTACAAGGCATGATAATGCACATCTTGAAGAACCTATTAATTATTGTGAACAAGTGGTCATGTGTCTTCCTAATCATTGGTGCAACTCCCACAAAGTCCATGGAAATTATTTCACAAGGAGGAGTAGAAATAGGTAAGGTATTGGTACAACAAAGCATGCATCTTCTTATGAACCTAGCTACATATTCTTGCATCCTCAGCCAATGCACATACCTTTGTAACTTGGTTGCTATCTTCCCTACACCAAAATGCCCTATAACCTTGGAGGTGTGAGCCTCTCTCATTAGCTAAGTGAATCACCTTTAGTAACACATAAATTTCCCAACTTGTAGGGTAACCAATTCTAGAGATGGTAGTCGATTTTGTTGTCACTATCGTGCACATGATTCTAACTCTGTAACTGTTGAAACACCTCCTAATTCCTTACCCTCTATGTATGCCTCTCATGCATCATGGGCGAAATTATCCATGTGCATCAAAGTTCCCAAAGTTGTCATATTTGATGTTGGTGGTCTTGAAAGCATGTCATCCAACTTATTTTTGTTTCCCTTCTTGTGCTTAATCTTCAAATGAAACTGTTGTAAAACCCCATCCACTTATAACACGTGGTTTCTTGGGCTTGCAGGTACTACAACAACTAGTCATATTTGTGGATTACTATCTCCTTTCCCATCAGATAGTGTTTCCACTTTTTCACCTCTTACACCAAAGCATAAATATTGTTGTCATATGCAGGGTAGTTGAAAACCACCCAATGAAACACTTTAGAATGGTATCATACACCTTCCTCCCTACATCAGGAACGCTCCCATAACATACCCACTTATATTTGTCTCCATTTCAAAGGGTTTTGACAAGTTTAATAATGCAAGAACTGACACTTAACTGATTTTCTTCTTTAACTGGGCACCCAAGAAATGCTTACCAATCAGAAACATCTAACTGATTGGACAACAAAGAAATAGCACACTACTTTCTTGGCAACATCTAAAACACAAAAAGAAGGAAACATAAAAAACTAGTAAATATGGAAACATCTCTATAATTGTTTTATCTAATAACATAATTGATTTTTATCTCATATATTTTGTAATTAAAAATGCATAAGGAGAATGTTTGCATTCTTTATAAAATTCTCATCTCTCTCTCATAATAAGATGGTGGTATTGTTTTCTAGAACATCTGTGTTTTTCTCTCATTTTTTGAATCTTTTTAGATCTGCATGCAGATCAATTGGTATTAGGGCATAAGATCTTGAAAGGCATCCACTTGTTCAAAGATTTTTTTTTTTTTTTGGATTTGTGGCTTAACAATTCAGGACCCTTCTTAGTGCACCCTCCTTGCTTCAAATTCCCATCACAAATTATCGCTTGGGGTCATACCTTTCAATTCCTTTAGAGGATGAAAATCATGCCGCCTCATCAAGAACCCTCAACCGAGGACTCACCAATCCATGATATAGCCATGGTTATTCAAGAGCTAATTACATTACAACAACAGACACACCCTCCTGGACAAATGCAGTTGGATACATGCTTTCAATTTCCCAAATTATTGGGCCAAATGAATGGAGAGGTCGTCGATTCTTGGCTTTGCAGTCTCTCTACCTATTTCAAAATGTGTCCCACAATGGAAGAGGACATGAAGCTTCAAATCACCAATCTACAATTGGAGGGCCTGTCGCAAACATGGTGGGATACTCAACTCGAGAATATATCCTTGGTTTTTAAGCTCGGGGACCAAGCCAAGACCAGATTCACACATATCACATCTTGGGATGACTTCTGCCAACCCTTAAGAGCACGCTTTTACCCCCTGGGATATCTCCAGAATCTCCTTTCCAAATGGTTGCAACTCTGACAACTACCCAATCAATCAATGCACGTATACATTGATGTCTTCTGCAAATTGTGCATTCAAATCCATATCTTTGATCCAGAAGAGGTATTAATTATTAAATTTAATTCTGGTCTACTAATGGTTTTCTGTTAAGAAGTTGAGTTGTTTGATAGTACTCCCTTAGACAAGGCCTTTATTCAGGCCTTGGATGTAGAATGTAAAGTGGCTCCTCAAATCCGATCTCATCAAACTAAAAATGGTCCATCTCCTGCTAGTCCATCTAATTTGGCCCCTTCCTCATCCCCCTAGTGTACATTTCATAATACCAACACACATTCTTCAACATACTATCGTGTCCTTCAAAATATGCACCCCAACAAGGCTCTTTTTACAGAGGTAGAGAAACCAAATTTCCCTACCTCACTTGTAGTTGTTTCTCTTGACAATCCTACCGAAGTAGACCCCTCTCTCATCCTCATGACTGCTAATGAATCTGACACCTCTGTTGCACCTATATTTACTCATAATTGTCAAATCAAACATGACTTGGTGACTCTTACCCTTGACAATGGGAGTCAAAAGAATCTTGTGGCACAGGACTTGGTTCACCACCTTAGCCTTCCAACCACTCCACACCCCAACCCATATAAGCTAGGTTGGGTTCAAAAGGAAGGCTCCCATCTTACTGTCTCCCAACGTTGTGCCATCACCTTCTCTATTGGTCCTTTTTGAGATACTGTGGTATATGATGTTTCTCTTCTTAATTATGTTGATTTGTTACTAGGCATTTCATACCAACAAGCTCAACACATTGTTTATCATGATAAAGATCACAAATAACACTTGCAACATGAGGGTCGAACTTATGTGCTGACATCCTCAACCCTCACATCAACCCAAACTCTTACTAACAAATCTCCCATTAAGAAAGTCAATATTAACCAATACATTTCTATGTGTCTGGTTTGCTATGTCAAGCTAGAAAACAACACCAACCCAATACCCCCTGCCATGGCTCCATTACAGCCAAAATTTGCAAATATCTTCACCAAACCCATGGTGTTGCATCCCCAATGCTCTCTTTCACACAAAATCAATATTATTCCAATTGCTTCCTTATCAAATGCCCCGTCCTTTTTCCTTGTTGGAAAACTGTGAATTGGACATGATTAATCAAAGAAACATGTTGTTGTCAAAGGTGAGAATAGACACAAAAATATGCAGGTTGTAAAGGGATATGCACCTCCAATGGTAGTAATAATGGGGTTCAAAGAAAGCCATCAATGGTAGCAATGCATGAAATCTCAAGTTCAAATTCTAGTAGCAAGAGTGCCACACATGTTGGGGCAAAGCCATTTTCAACAACTTTTGGTCAGAGTGTGGATATTGTATTCAACAGTAGGAAACTAACTAAAGAATGGTAGTCAATGAAGGGCCTTGTTGTGGAATATTTCATGGTAGACAAGAAGCCTTTTGCTTGTTCTCAAATTCATGCTACTTTCTATGCAGGAATAATTTCAACAACTCGCTGCTCACCGCTTCTGATGGGAAAGCCTGCCACAAGTTCTGTTGTTTCACAGAGGAAACTCTTGTTGAGGAGAATGGCACCATCTAGGGGTGCCAATGTGGCTCCTGACTTATGATATCTTGTTGGTCGAAATGAACACATGCCAGTGCATACCCAATGGCCGACAATAGAAACATTGAAGCACAATTTCCCTCATTTGGTGAAGGAAGCTGAGACGCTTCCCACTCTAAATAGGGAGGAATTGGGAAACCAAGAAAGGATCACCAATCAGAAACATCTCACTGATTGGATAACAAGGAAAAATCACACTACTTTCTTGAAAACATCTAAAAATAAAAAAGAAGGAAACATAAAAAAACTAGTAAATATGGAAACATCTCTATAGTTGTTTTATCTAATAATTTAATTTATTTTTATCTCATATATTTTGTAATAAAAAATGCATAAGTAGAATGTTTTCATTGTTTATAAAATTTTGATCTCTCTCTTGTAATAAGATGTTGGTATTGTTTTCCAAAACATTTGTGTTATTACCTCCTTTTCTGAATCTTTTTAGATCTGCATGTAGATCATTAACTCCTCAAAGGCCTTTTACGAAACCTTTCCCCACTGGAAATTCTTGTGACTCATTATGATTGTGTGAAGTAGTGTTGTTATTGTTGAAAACAAGGCTATGGATTTCCTTAGGTATTATGCTTCCCCAACAAAATTCCTAACCTTTGAAACATTAGAAGGCATTGACCACTTCATGATGGCATCCCTCTTGGTAAGACTTTTTTTTCATTATCCTCCACCTATCGAATATCCTAAATACACCAAATCCTATTGTTCAAACTCACACTTTTGAGAATTTCCAATAGTTTGAGCTTATTTAATGCCTCTAGCATCTGCATCAAATGTGTGATGTGTTCCTCCCAAGTACAACTATATACCAGTATATTATCCAAGTAAACGATAACAAATGAATTTCTAAAAGGGCACAATATATCATCCATTAATAACATGAATGTATTTGGTGCATTAGATAGGCCAAATGTCATAACTAACCACTCATACAAACCTTTTCTAGTTTGGAGGTGGAATTCAAGGTATCTTCTTCTTTGACTTGAACTTGGTGATACTCTAACTTAAGTCCAACTTGGTGAAGTACATTTCTTGCTGCAAGTAGTCCAACAAATCATCTATCTTAGGTAGGAGGGTACATATTCTTGAGAATATTTTTGTTAAATTCTCTATAATCAATACGTATTTATAGTAATTTCCATCCTTCTTTGGCACAACTATGATGGGTGACCCTCATGGTGAGGTACTTTCTCAAATGACACCTTGTTCCAATAGTTGTTATAACCACTTATTCACCTCATTTTCTTTTATAATAGACTTTTGTACAACACAATGTTTGGAAATGGAGAGTTTAACAACAATTAAATCTTGTGCTCCATTTCCTTATTGGGTGGTAGTCATTTAGGCTCCAAGAATGCAACCCTGTATTCTTGTAGCAACTCTTTCAGTTGTTGTTAGAGTGTTTTCTTCTCAATGATGTACGAAAAGAAACCTCTTAAGATCATGGATGACAAACGATCTCAACAATATAAATGACTGCTAAACATTGTAGATCTGCAGCTATTGATAGAAACAAAACCTGCCAAAATTTTGATCTATATTGAAATCATAGTTAAACAGTGAAAATAAAGTGTAATAACCCCAAAACATCCAATGGAAACTAGATTTGTAAAGAATGATTTTATTATAACACCCGTGAAGGGAACAAATATATGTTACCAGTCCCCCTCTATGGGATGGGTTCTTGGCAATCCTCAAATGCTTTCAACTTTTGTAGAGTCTCTCTCCTCTATAATGCATAAACCCAACAAAAATATGGTGTGCGACAATGAAAATAACAAAGTTACAATAGTGAGTGCAACAATGAAAATAATCAAAAGTGAATAATGAATGGAAAACCCTCCTATTTATAACAAAATATTCAGTTATCCTTGAATAATGAGCAATAATAAAATGTTATTCCCATTCTTGGAATTACCACTTGGAATATTTTATTATATTTGTTTATGAGGGAAAAAATATTTAAACTTTTATTTAGAAATAATAAATAAATAAATGATTTATTTATTATCTCAAGGAATTAGTTAAGGATTAATAAACAAATAATGATTTATTTAATTATTCCTAAGGGATTTAGTCAAACTTAACAAAGAATAATAATTAATTAATGATTAATTAGTTATTCTTAGAGAAAAATAAGCTAAATAATGATTTATCTATTTATTTTTAATGATTGGGTCAAATTTAACACGGAATAATAATAAAACAATGGTTTAATTAATTATTCCTAATATAAAATCAAATAAATAGTGATTTGTTTAATTATTCTTCATGGGTTTAACTATAAATTACTTAATAAAGGTGGTTTACTAGGTAATTTATCACAGTGAAAGCAATTTTGCTATGGTAAAATTGGCTTTACATGGTGTGCTTTGATCCATCTAGTAAATTAGGCTAGATGATCATTTTTTTTTTGTTATAATAGATTTCCTCCCAACGTCCGAGTGTTAGGAGCAAAACGTATGATCGAAGTACGTTGTAAAGACACAATCACTAAACAACACATGCGAGTCAAGGAGAGAGAGAGAGAGACCAATGAAGCTGAAGCTGAGAGAGGATAGTGACAGAGGGGGTGAGACTAATGCAAGTCTCCTTTTTTGTTGTGGTACTGGACCTCAATGAGGCGGGGGAGGCATACCCATACTCATCGTGATAACTTAGTACAAAAATAATGGTTCGCCCAGAAACATGAAATTGAGCAATAAAGTACATGTCGAATGGTACATGACATGTTGGCATAACAAAGCCAGAAAATAATACAATATGTCCCATATACATAATGCACCTGGTAAAAACATGAGTCAGGACTAAATATAATAATATCTGAGTACATGAGATAAAAGGCCCCTTCCCTCAAAAACAAGTGGGAGGGAGGGTAGAACAACCAAAGAAGCCTTGCTGAACAAGGAAGGGCTTTGCAAAACTGAATGGATCAATTGGAGGAGACGGGCATGCTATGATCACTACGACCGGTAGAAACCGAACCCATCAACTCTACGGAATTGCATCTGAGGTTGTAGCATAGTAGGTGGTGGGCTCCAGTATTGTAGCAATAATTCTACAACTCCTGGAGCTTCCTATCTCTAATTTTATCAACCCGGTAGTTCGTACAAACTTGGAAGCGACGGTGCTGTATGCACAAGTACTAGCTCTTGTCGCAGCTGTCACTTGGTCAGCTGGCACAAGTCCACTAGGGCTCAAGCCAAATTCTATATGCTCACAGAAGAAGCTTTATGAATGATGGACGAAAGTTATCTTGAAGGAAGCTAACCTATTTTGCAAAAAGGAAATTGAAAGACAACAAAGCATGGAAACCCTAATAAACCCTAATTTAACTAGCTTGAACCTTACAATGCAAAAATGTGAATGAAACTTCTACCAAGGATGCCATTACTTGTAGTGAACTGAAATACATGCATCTAAGCTACTTGCATCTGAAAAGACATGTTTTTGTATGTTTTCATTAAGTGGTTGGGTTTATTGTGATGATGCTTTTGATTAGGGTTTGGTTGTGCAGGAGCAGTTGGAATGGAAGGAAAGCGTGGGCAAGGTCAGCATGGCTAGGGGAGGTCCCAGAGGGTCTCTAGCATCAGTCCACAGAAGTCTACCACGTTCGGATGCTCAGCAACTGAGTTTGCAGGCTTCTACAGGAAGTCTGTAAGGGATCCTACAGGAAACTCAGGGGTTTCTACAGGAAGTCTGTGCAATTATACAGGATGTTTGACCGTGGAAGTTTTGGAAGATGGTGAAGTGTTGGAGTGGTATGGGAGGATAGGTGAGATGGAGATGGAGCTGGTGATGGATCAGGAGCAGAGAAATCAGATGGAGGAAGAGTGCATGCAGTGGGTTGATGGCTGGAAGGATGGGATCACGAAAGGTGAAGTAAATGAAGCTACGTGGCAATGGATGAGTTGGAGGGTAAATGAGCTGGACAGAGGCCGAGAAGGGCTTGAGGAGAGATCAAGAAGAAGAAGAAGGAAGTGGAATGATATGGAGCAGCGTAAATGAAACAAATGACTTATGCACCAAAACGAGAATTCATTAACCTATGATAATTGTGCCATGAAACCTATGAATAGCAATGGAAAACCAAGAAATGAAACTCGTACATGGAAGTGGAATGTAGAAGTATGGTTCAATATCAAAAGTGCATGGATGGATCTTCAACGAAAATGTCTATGTTGCAGCTTGCATGGAAATGAGAAGAATTGCGTTTCTTTTTGGTGGTTGGTTATGGACTGCACCCCAGTCCCTAAGAGAGATGGCAGTGAGCCTTAACAACCTTTTTCTGGAGCTCCAATAAATTATATCTATCCTCTTCTAACCTAAGCAACTGGAAACCAATTCACCATAAACTAATCCTATTCAATCTCATGAAAAAGACTAAATTAACAGACTGTAAATTCGAATTGCATGTTAAAGTAAAAACTCAAAGTGCTGGAACGAAATGCAAACAACATTACAACACTGAGGAGATCTATTTCTCTCAGGTTGGGCCCTAACCTGAGAGCTATAGCTCCCTTAGAAACTCAGAATGAGATCAAAATCTGCCTCCTTTATTCATAACCAAACATCTGATATCATGCCAAAACTGGCTTACAAAAGGAACAAAAACCGAGCTGTAGCTCGTACTTCCAAATTAGAAGAGTAATGAAAAAGTTCAAAAAGCTTCTATCCAAGGCTACGGCCTCATTATTTATGCAAAATGATCATCCAACAGGTGTCCTTGATTTGTGGAGCTCGGCTGTCCAACTGAAGGTTAAACTGCTGATCCTGTAGAACAGTTATAACTGCTGTTCCTGTAGAACAGTTGTAACTGCGGTTCCTGTAGAACGGTTGGCTGCCTCTAAGCTCGGTGGGGAGATTGGCTGGAGCTCGGAGCTATGGTGGGAATCACGAGGAAGGTCCCCAAGACTGTGGACATCCTCTCCTAAAAACCAGCAGTGCCACCTCCTTATCTCCTTGTCTCCTTTCTCGTGGTCCTTTCTCCCTTTTAATGCCAAAAACCTGAAAGCATCATGCATTAGTCACGTAGATAGAATGCCTACCCTTATTCCTACAAACAACACGAATAAACCAAGAAATGAATGCATAAGCAATAAAAAATGAATGGTTTGAGCAGAGAAAGTAGGCCAAATGAGCCCAAATTGTACCAAAAATTGGGGCTCATCATCACCCCCCAGCTAAACTATTTGCTCATCCTTGAGCAACTTAGTCCAAATCCTCATCCTTCATTGCTTTCACTACTTCCCTTGCATCCCAAGGCTCTGTGGTAGTGTCCTCTCTGTGGATATGAAACCCTGCTTTCCTGTTCACCTCTTCCCATTGTTGACTGTCATCCTCCTTTGTATTGCCTTCAGTCAATCCTAGCAGTAGTGGTGGGCTGAGGTTAAGGCCAATCCAGCTGGCCTGGAGGCTTTGCATGGATTTCTTGTAAAGGACAACCCTTGCCAAAGCTTCCCCCATCCGAATGGGGGTATGGTACTCTCGGATTTTCAAGCTGTGGGCTAGGGTATTCCATCTTCGTGCACATGCTTGGGCAACACTTTCTCCCAACAACCTTTCCATGTCTTCAAAGTGAGCTATGGCTTGGGCCTGTTGGTCCATAAATCTCAAGGAAGCTGTGGGATCCGTGGCCAACTGTTGGTGGGCTGAGATGAGTGCCACCGGATCCTCTAGTTCTGGCCTAATGAACAGTGGCTCGCTCACTTCTCGGTTCATGACTGATTTAGCTTCAGCTGCTCTTTGATCCTCATGGTTTAACCATGAGGCGAACGCCATCAATTGCATATCACCCAAGGCAATATTGGGATCCCGGGAGAATTCATTAGGCAAAGCCAAATTGTGGAGGTAAAACTCTGCTAATTTGGCTTTGTCCTCTGACGAACTAGTACTGCACAATTCAGAAAATTGCTGTGGGTTTTGGATATGTGAAATACCTCTTTGTGCCAGGGTGTTTATTTGGAATTGCAACCATTGATCTTTTAAGAACAATCCATAGGATTTTGCAGGTGGTCTGCACTGAATTGCCTCCATGGCCCAACTGGCCATGCAGGCTAATTGTGCTTCCTTTTGTTGCAGCTGTTCTCTTAGGGCTTGCACTTCAAATTTTGTTTGCTGTTCTGCTTCCTGTAGAAGTGTCATTGGCTCTTCAAGACTGGTGGTCAGCTCCTTTTTGCTTTGTTGTTCAGTTGTGATGTCCTTGGAGGATGTTCCTGCCCCTGCCCTTAGTTCTTGTAGCTGCAATCTCAGCTTCTGATTTTCTTCCTGTAGAAGCACACGTTGGCAATTAGCCACATGTTTAGCCATGGTGAATTCACTCCTGACCTCCTTGAGTTGCTCTTGTAAAGGGCCTATGTCTGCCACACCCTTTGATTTGGTGATCTGCATCCATGTGTGGGAACAGACTCTCTCTTCTTCTAGTGCAAAAAATAGAGGCACAGTAAATTTCTGCGGTATGATTTTGCCCACCTCTAAAAAGGTGTAGTATGAATTTAGATTAGGTGAAGGGCTAGGTTCTGGTATATGTTCCCTTTCTATTTCTTCAGGCGGTTCTACCTCACCCTCCCTTGGTGGTGAGGAGGGTCCTTCTCCTTCCCTTTTTTCCGTTTCCTGTAGCCGGGCCAGAGTATCCTGTAGAACATTTTCAGCTTCCTGTAGCTAAGTTTTTTCTAACCTTTCTTGCCACGTATTTTTCTTTGGACTCCCCTTCTCGTATGTGACTGTGATCCTGGAGGGTGACTTTTCCTTGGGAGAGGCAGGTGCATCTTCGATGACGATCGGGCTGCTGGATTGAGGCTGAGGCTTGCCCGTCTTTATCCTAACACTTCTTCGAGCTTTAAAGTATAGAGGGGCCTCCCTCTTCCTCTTTCCTTTTGGCTTAGGTGGCGTGCTGAGGCCAGCTAATATAGCTGCTGCCTCCCATGCCAGAATGTCCACCTTCTTCTCTTTGGGTTTTGCCTTTTCGAGGCTTCCTGTAGAAGCCTTTGTCTCTGTTTTCGGGCTTCCTGTAGAAGCCTGTTTCTCAATGATTTTTGGGCTTCGTGTAGAAGCCTTTTTCTCAATGATTTTCGGGCTTCCTGTAGAAGCCTTTGTTTTTGTTTGCGGGCTTCCTGTAGAAGCCTGCTTCTGCTTTCCTGTAGACACAGGTGTCTCCTCCTTTACTTGCTTGCCTGCCTGAGTTTTGCTTTTTGCTTTGGTTGCAGGTGTTTTTGAGGTACTTGGGCTGACGTGGACCACCTCAGCTTTGTCCATTATGCTCTTCATCCTCTTTTCCCTTGCTGACAAGATAGGTGTGCCACCTTTTTCTTTGTCCTCCTTTCCCTCATGCTTCTTCCTTTGTTTTCTCTGCTGTGCTGTGGTCAGGGTCTTCTGGCCTTCTTCTCTCTGTTCCTCGGCCACTGCTTCTTGTTCCTCACTGCTGGAGGAACCCGTTTCTTCGATCAACATTTTAATGTCCCCATCTTTTGTCAAATTCCAGAAGGATGCCCATGAGAGGGGGACCTTATATGAGTGCAGCGCATCCTCCACAAGAATCTTGATCAACCCATGGTGGGCTATCTGATCTGGTATGCCCTCTTTCAGCTTTGTGGCACACTCCATTAGAGACTACAGTAGGTAATAAGGGATGCTCAGTTTTTGTTCTACAAGAAGATCAATTCGGTGCCTCAATTCAGTGAGCAGCCGAAAGTGATATGCATACACGATGCTGAAACGGCCTTCACAAGTGATATATTTCATGATTTGCAAACTGACTTCATTCCAAGGTGGCAACAGGCTCGTTCTTCGCACCCCATTTTTGTCCTCCGAGAATTCTTCCTCAGGCGGGAAGAATTCTTTCTTTGCCTTCTGGCTCAGCTTTCTTTCCTCCTTATCCCACGACAAACCCATAGGAAGTTCTGTGATCCGACTGATATGTTCTGGGGTGAGCTTGAGGCTTAGACCTCTGAAGTTTACTGTGGCCAGTGTCTGGGATTTCGGCTTTAGAGCCTGTAAGAATTCTTCGGCCACTTCATCATCGTAGCCCTGCAGCTTATCACAAAAAGACATCCACTGTGCTCGTGTAAAGAGCTCTACCACTGCCGGGTTTTCCCTTAATTTGGCTGAATCAGTGGGTTCCTGTCTTATAAATCCACCCGGCATGATGAACACGGTTTTTTTAATTAAAGGTGGCAAATGCGAAAGAGATTTGGTTTATTAAGACAGAGCATGCACATTATCCACAAAATTCAACACAGTCTACTTATATTGACATCCTGTAGAACGACAGCATAGGCACAGCAAACAATAATTTCACCGATATCTTTATGACCCGACTGTGGACGATGGTCTTGCCACTTTTACTAACCAGTTGCATGAAGAGTTCAGGGTTACCTCTTTAATTGGCCACCTTTTTTCGTGAGGCACCCGCTTCCCTGTAGAAGACTGCGATCCTGTAGAGACTGTGTTCCTGTAGAAACAGTGCGCAATTTTCGGGGAGGACTGTAGTCGGCCTGCGCTCGAGGTGTGCTTCACCGGTGTTCTGGTAGCCAACAGCTCGGCGTATCAAAGCGCAGAGGAGATCAGAATAGCCACTCGAGTTCGAAGTGGTGGTTGATAAATGCATGCGCATGATCTAGCCGATTAGATTTTGAATCGGCACAATCCGTGGCGCAGGGGATGAGCTGTCCCCGCCGGACCGTTGGGCGACGTCATCCATCATTCGCCTGCGTATTCACTTGATGCCGCATCCATTCCCACAGATTTGCTGCCGCCTTTTCCTGTTAAACTCATGCTTCTGACGAGAGTGTTCTCACGTGCGTGCCGTTCATTCTCTTTGTCGTGGCCGCCACCCAAACAACCAATTACACTTTAACTAGCCGACGTGGCCAGTCGACTGGCCATACGGCCGCTCAACCATTCAATTTTACGCTATGCAAACAATTTCAAAGTAAAATTCATGCGATTTGATGGAAGGAAGGGTTGAGACACTTACCTGCGTGGCTGCACACGATTTTTCCAGTTCTTGGACGATGGTGAGTGGATCTACCTGCTGCATGCGACTTACACAGACCCGGAGGCTCGTGGTTACAGGCTGCCGATGATGGAGTGGATGCTTTGGTTGCATGCGCCCGCATTTTATTGCAAATGGCGGTGCTGTGAATGGTATCCACTCGAGCAGGTTGAACTGTTACAGGATTCCCGCGAGGGGTCTCGTAATAGTTCTTCCTCCTTGGGTGCATGCTGCACGACGGAGGATCTGGCCTTTCGACCACGTTCCCGGAGCTTCTGATGCCTGTGGTATGAGATCTCAGCATTTGTTTAACTTTGAAAATGGCTTTTCCCGCGAGAACTCACCGATCTTCTTTGTTGGTGCAGGGAACTTGGTTGCATGTCGACAAGGATGGTGGAGCAAGGTGACAGCAATGTGCAAGGGTGCCAACAGAGGCTTGCATGCATCCAAACCAATCCATAGTCGCTAAATCTCCTTGTAAGATGAATTCTGGGCCGTCCCAAACTTCTACAGGAAGTTTCCTGTAGAACACAGAGCTTCCTGTAGAAAGTTCGGCCTTCCTGTAGAAAGTCTGTACTTTCCTGTAGAAAATTCGCGCCTTCCTGTAGAAAGACTGCATCTTCCTGTAGAAAGACTGCATCTTCCTGTAGAGGATTCAAACCATGATAAAATTGCACATACCTTGAAAAAACATGGGTACCCTTGGAGGAGGTGCTGGTGAGGTCTCTTGACAGCATGCTAAGGACCCTTGGCTTTGAGTTGAAGGGCTTCCTCTCCTCCATAGAACATCTTCAACCTGCATGCAATTTTACCATATTTTGCTTATTGTTTTTTTTCTTTTTTCTTTTTTTTTTTGAAAGATAATAGGGGCGCCTCAAAGAGGTTTTCACCCGTGCCATCTGCCCTAAGCGCCTCAGAGAGGTTTTCACTCAAGGATCTTTTTCAAACCTTTTCTTCTTTTTTTTCTTTGAAAGACAATAGGGGCGCCTCAATGAGGTTTTCACCCCTACTACCTGCCTTGGGCGCCTCAGAGAGGTTTTCACCCAAGGATCTTTTTTTTTTTTTTTTTTTTTTTTTTTTTCATCCTTCAAGGTATGCCAGAGGCAGAGGCAGAACCCTTCTCTATGACCAATACAGATTTCTCCATAGTTTTGATGAACTCTTGTCTTGAGAGAGGTCTCTTGTAGATCTTCAAACGATGCCCATTGACAAGCATGGGAATGGCTTCCTCATCAATGGTTCGAATGAGGACAGATCCATTATCATGGCATTTCTCCACTACATATGGTCCTAGCCATCTGGTTCTAAGCTTCCCCTTGAAGTCTTTGTATCTGGAGTCATACAACAAAGCCCAATCTCCCGGCTGAAATTGCTTGTCATGGAGATGTTGGTCATGCCACACATTTCTCTGAAGTTGAACCACTTCTGAGTGAAGGAGGGCCTGCATGCGGTGCTCATCCAGGCCATTCAGATGCAGTAGCCTTTCTTGTTTTGCATGGATAAGATCTAGGTCCAGCTGAGCTGCCATCCTCAAAGTGTTGTATTCAAACTCAATGGACAGCAAAGCTTTCTTCCCATAGACCAGCTCATACGGTGTGAAGCCGGTGGTGGTCTTCCGAGTGGTGTTGTAAGCCCATGTGGCTTCAACCAGGCGATCTGCCCAGTCCTTTCTGCTGCTGCTCACCACCTTAATCAAGATCCCTTCTAATGCTCTATTGGTGACTTCCACCTGCCCATTTGCTTGAGGGTGATAAGGGGTGGAAGTCCTATGCTTGATCTTGTGATGAGCTAGTAGATCTTCAACCAGGTTGGAGGTGAACTGGCTCCCTTGATCGGTAACCAGCTCTCTTGGATAGCCAAACTTATAGAAAATGTTTTCTCTTAGGAAATCGGCCACCTTTTCTTCTGTTGCTGCTTTGGTCTCTGCCCACTTTGTCAAATAGTCAGTACACACAATGATGTAAGTCCTTTGCCTCGAAGAGGGGTTGATTGGGCCCACAAAGTCCATGCCCCACTTCTCAAATGGCTCAAGAGCCACTTGAGGTTGGAGAGGCATCTCATCCCTTTGGGTTGGTTTCCCCATTCTTTGGCATTGGTCACACTGACTGACATATCTTCTGACATCTTGATGAAGTGTGGGCCAATAGTAGCCTGCCTGCAGGATTTTGAAGGCAGTTCTCTTTGCTGCAAAATGTCCTCAACAAGGCCCATCATGACAAGTGAGGAGGATATCAAAGACTTCCTCCTCCCTTACACAATGCCTTAAGATCTGATCGGGGCCAAGCTTGAACATATTGCCCCCGATCCAAGTAAATGAGGCACTTTTTCTGATGATTCTGCTCTTCTCTCTAGAAGATAGGTGTGGAGGGAACTGTGCTGAAACAAGATAGTTTGCTATATCAGCAAACCATGGAGAGAGTACTGAAATAGCAAACAGATGCTCATCGGGCATCTGATCATCCACTGTTCCATCCTCATCTGCAGACAAATCCAATCTAGATAAAAAGTCAGCAACAACATTTTCTCTACCTGGTTTGTCATCAATGGTCAAATCAAACTGCTGCAATAAAAGTAACCATCTAATAATACGAGCATTCACATCAGGTTTATTCATTAAATATCTAATTGCAGCATGGTCAGTATGTACAAAGGTCTGGTAACCAGTAATATAGTGTCGGAACTTGTTCAGTGCATGGACCACAGCCAAGAATTCTTTCTCGGTTACAGTGTAATTCAGCTCAGCTTTGGACAAGTTTTTGCTAACAAAGTAAATGGCATATGGGAGTTTTTGCTCAACTTGTCCTAAAGCTGCACCTATGGCTTTGTTCGAGGCATCAGTGTGGATGTGGAAAGGTAGGGCCCAGTTTGGACCTCTCAGGATTGGAGCTGACACCAACTTGTCCTTTAATTCATTTAAAGCCCTCTGACAATCGTCAGTCCAATTAAACTCCACATCTTTTGCCAACAGGCCAAACAATGGCGAGGCTAGCTTGCTGAAATCTTTAATGAATCTTCGGTAGTATCCAGCTAATCCCAAGAAACTCCGGACATCTCTTACCTTTTGAGGAGGTGGAACCCTCTTGATGAGAGCAATTTTGTTAGGATCCACCTGCAACCCTTGGCAAGAAATGGTATGGCCTAGCACGGTCCCTTCAGTCATTAGGAATTCACATTTTTCAGGACTGAGGGACAAGTTCATCTCGGTGCATTTGGTTAGGACTTTTCCCAGGTTGGACAATGCTTCCTGGAAGTTGGCCCCATAAGGAGTAAAGTCATCCATATAGATTTCTACTGCAACATGGACCAGCTCCGAGAAGATGCTCAAGACAGCTCTCTCGAAGGTAGCAGGAGCATTGCATAGCCCAAAGGGAAGGACGCGATAGGCAAAGGTACCCCACGGACAAGTGAAGGTGGTCTTATCTTGGTCTTCCGGGCTGATTTGGATTTGGTTGTACCCGCTAAACCCATCCAGGAAAGAGAAGAACTTCTTTCCTACCAGTCCATCCAACACTTGATCTATGAAAGGTAGAGGGAAATGGTCCTTCTTGGTAGCTTTGTTCAGTTCTCGGTAGTCATCACAGATTCTCCATTTCCCATTTTTCTTGGGAACCAACACTAGAGGGGACACCCATTCACTATCTGAGATGGGGTAGATGAACCCAGCATCCAACAGTTTTTGAAATTCTTCCTTGACAATGTCCTTAAGGGCTGGATTCATTCTCCTCTGAGGTTGCCTAACCGGTTTACAATCCTCTTTGATGTATATATGATGGATACAGACCGAAGGATGGACTCCTTTCATTTCCTTATAGCTCCAAGCAAAAGCATCTAGGTGGTTGGCCAACAGACTACACAGGTCCTTTTCCTGGGAAGGAGATAGGGAGGAGCTGATCTTCAATGCTTTCTCAGGGCCGAACTCCACATTCTTGACTCTGGGAGTAACAGGGTTGGTTGTACAAAGATCCACTAAGGTGCTGGCTTGGGCATCCTCCACCAATCTCTCTAAGGGTAGAGCACTGGAAGGTGGATTCTGGATCAAGGTCTCGATCAAGTCATCCTCGGTTGGGGGGTCTCTTCTAGTGGTATCTAAAGTGCACAGAGGTGCTGAGTACACCTCGTCTTCCTCTCCTTCTTCCAACCAGAGTGGTAAGTCATGCTCTAAGGAGGGTTGGGCAGGAGGGTATAGGACTAGCTGCTTGGACGTGGGACCATTTTTGATGGTCATGTTTCCTGCACGACAACTGATGTAAGCATCTGCAGTAGCTAACCAAGGCCTTCCCAAAATGAGAGGATATCCAGTAAGCTTGGACTTTGGTTGCAGAACCAGGAAGTCTGCGGGGTATTCCCAAGAGTCAATAGAGACCAAGACATCCTCCACAATCCCTTCGAGAGTCACGGTGGAGCGATCTGCTAATTGCAGTACTGTCGAGGTCTTCCTCAAGGAACCCTGAAGATTAAGTTTAAGCATGGTATCCCTGGTCATCACATTAATGGCAGCCCCCAGATCAATCAAAGTGTGAGGTATAATGGTGCCATTGATGTGAACATCTACTACAGGACTTTCGGGATCTAGGTACTTTGGGCAGATGACTTGTCCTAACATAAGGTCAGACAGTTGCCCTATGACATTGATAGTTGAGGCATCTTTCTTCCGTCTGCCTGGGTGTTTGAAACACTTCTCCTTAACCAGTTTGTTGTATATTGGCACATCCTTGATGGCTTGGAGAAGTGGTATTTTTACACACAACTGCTTGAGCTCACCCAGAAGCTCATCCTCCTCTGGGTTGGGTTGTGTGGTGGCTGTTAGTCTCTAAGGAAAGGGTGGAATAGCCTTTGGTTCACTTTCCTGTTTATCTTCCTCATCCTTTGGGGGAGGAGGTTGGCGATCTGGTAGAGTCTTTCCAGATTGAAGATTGATCTCCTGGATCTCCACAGCATATGTAGGGCATGAGGTTTCCCCAGTGTATACCTGCTGGGCCTGTCTATTGTTGGGGTTCGGGTTCGGTTGAGCAGGCATTTGAGGTTGCCTTGGAGGAGCAGGAGGTAGTGGCTGAGGTTGAACTGGTGGTGGAGGCAAGATGGCAGGAGGAGTGTTGTATTGGGGCCTCCACCCCGACTGAGGTGCATTCCATTGAGGCTGTGGCTGGGCATGTGAGTGATATGAATGAGAAGTAGGTTGAGTGGGGTACTGAGGTGGATAAGACCATGGAGGAGGCATGGACCATGAAGGATGAGCAGGGGGACCCCAGGAAGGCATAGGAGTCGATTGGTTGGGGCTGTAATAAGCTTGAGATGCCCCTTGCATCCCCTGCTGATAGGGTCTAGATCCTTGTGGCCTCCTTTGGTTGAGGTAATAGAGAGGCTCTGTGGGAGCTTCTGTCCCTTGGTACATGGCTTTAAACCCAGGTAAGGTTGGACACTGATTTGTGGGATGGTCCTCCTCACAAACGAAACACACTTCAACCGAATGCAATGGACATTCGTTCTTAGGGTGTCTCCTTGTGCACCTAGGGTAGAAGACAGCCAAGGCTCTCTCAGCTTCTTCTTTCTTTTGCTGAATCCTGAATGTGTCAAGCTGCATGGCAATGGTCTGTCTCACCTCACTCTTAAGATCTTCTAATTGATTTGCAAGCTCATGTTTGGAGAAAGGGACACTAGTTGAGAGGTGGTTTCCCCTACCTCGTTTCCGAGCTGCCTTGGAGTGGTTTCTAACTCTTCTTCTACTATAGGATCTTTGGATATCTCAGGATGTTCACCTATAGGTTTTTCTGGGTCACAGTCACCAAAGAGGAGAGAAGGGTGGCTCAGTGATGTGGTGGTGGTGTTTGGTAGGAATTTGCCTGATCTATCTCGGTTCCTACGAGGCATGAAATGGAAAAGACTTTCTTTTTCTTTTGATTGTTTTTGCTTTGCTTTCCTTTTTGGTACCTGCAAAACTGAAACAAATTGATCTACAACTAACTATGAAAGATGCAGAATTAAACTGAAAGCAGGAAAGAACTAATCTACTTTGCTCAAATGAAATTGCAAGAATGGAAATGCTAGTCTACGCTTGCAGAAAGGAAATGCTAATCTATGAAAGCAGGAAATGCTAATCTATGAAAGCAGGAAATAATAATCTATGAAAGCAGGAAATGCTAATCTATGAAAGCAGGAAATGTCTATGCTACGTTTGCGGAATGGAAATGAAGTAAACTACTTAGCAGAAGGCAAGAGTAAGAAAGTAGAAGAAAAGCAACAATTACTAATACTCTGACGCTTCCCCGGCAACGGCGCCAAAAAGATGGTGGGCTCCAATATTGTAGCAATAATGCTACAACTCCTGGAGCTTCCTATCTCTAATTTTATCAACCCGGTAGTTCGTACAAACTTGGAAGCGACGGTGTTGTATGCACAAGTACTAGCTCTTGTCGCAGCTGTCACTTGGTCAGCTGGCACAAGTCCGCTAGGGCTCAAGCCAACTTCTATATGCTCACAGAAGAAGCTTTATGAATGATGGACGAAAGCTATCTTGAAGGAAGCTAACCTATTTTGCAAAAAGGAAATTGAAAGACAACAAAGCATGGAAACCCTAATAAACCCTAATTTAACTAGCTTGACCCTTACAATGCAAAAATGTGAATGAAACTTCTACCAAGGATGCCATTACTTGCAGTGAACTGAAATACATGCATCTAAGCTACTTGCATCTGAAAAGACATGTTTTTGTATGTTTTCATTAAGTGGTTGGGTTTATTGTGATGATGCTTTTGATTAGGGTTTGGTTGTGCAGGAGTGGTTGGAATGGAAGGAAAGCGTGGGCAAGGTCAGCATGGCTAGGGGAGGTCCCAGAGGGTCTCTAGCATCAGTCCACAGAAGTCTACCACGTTTGGATGCTCAGCAACCGAGTTTGCAGGCTTCTACAGGAAGTCTGTAGGTGATCCTACAGGAAACTTAGGGGTTTCTATAGGAAGTCTGTGCAACTCTACAGGATGTTTGACCGTGGAAGTTTTGGAAGATGGTGAAGTGTTGGAGTGGTATGGGAGGATAGGTGAGATGGAGATGGAGCTAGTGATGGCTCAGGAGCAGAGAAATCAGATGGAGGAAGAGTGCATGCAGTGGGTTGATGGCTGGAAGGATGGGATCACGAAAGGTGAAGTAAATGAAGCTACGTGGCAATGGATGAGTTGGAGGGTAAATGAGCTGGACAGAGGCCGAGAAGGGCTTAAGGAGAGATCAAGAAGAAGAAGAAGGAAGTGGAATGATATGGAGCAGCGTAAATGAAACAAATGACTTATGCACCAAAACGAGAATTCATTAACCTATGATAACTGTGCCATGAAACCTATGAATAGCAATGGAAAACCAAGAAATGAAACTCGTACATGGAAGTGGAATGTAGAAGTATGGTTCAATATCAAAAGTGCATGGATGGATCTTCAACGAAAATGTCTATGTTGCAGCTTGCATGAAAATGAGAAGAACTGCGTTTCTTTTTGGTGGTTGGTTATGGACTGCACCCCAATCCCTAAGAGAGATGGCAGTGAGCCTTAACAACCTTTTTCTGGAGCTCCAATAAATTATATCTATCCTCTTCTAACCTAAGCAACTGGAAACCAATTCACCATAAACTAATCCTATTCAATCTCATGAAAAAGACTAAATTAACAGACTGTAAATTCGAATTGCATGTTAAAGTAAAAACTCAAAGTGCTGGAACGAAATGCAAACAACATTACAACACTGAGGAGATCTATTTCTCTCAGGTTGGGCCCTAACCTGAGAGCTATAGCTCCCTTAGAAACTCAAAATGAGATCAAAATCTACCTCCTTTATTCATAACCAAACATCTGATATCATGCCAAAACTGGCTTACAAAAGGAACAAAAACCGAGTTGTAGCTCGTACTTCCAAATTACAAGAGTAATGCAAAAGTTCAAAAAGCTTCTATCCAAGGCTACGACCTCAGTATTTATGCAAAATGATCATCCAACATGTGTCCTTGATTTGTGGAGCTCGGCTGTCCAACTGAAGGTTAAACTGCTGATCCTGTAGAACAGTTATAACTGCTGTTCCTGTAGAACAGTTGTAACTGCGGTTCCTGTAGAACGGTTGGCTGCCTCTAAGCTCAGTGGGGAGATTGGCTAGAGCTCGGAGCTATGGTGGGAATCACGAGGAAGGTCCCCAAGACTGTGGACATCCTCTCCTAAAAACCAGCAGTGCCACCTCATTGTCTCCTTGTCTCCTTTCTCGTGGTCCTTTCTCCCTTTTAATGCCAAAAACCTGAAAGCATCATGCATTAGTCACGTAGATAGAATGCCTACCCTTCTTCCTACAAACAACACGAATAAACCAAGAAATGAATGCATAAGCAATAAAAAATGAATGGTTTGAGCAGAGCAAGTAGGCCAAATGAGCCCAAATTGTACCAAAAATTGGGGCTCGTCAGTAGGTATGCGTCCAGGCATGTGTGAGGCTACTTGAAGGGCCACCCCTTGATGAGGTCTGAAACATCTCACACACACTCGGGAATCACTGGTATAATCTGCTGCATCATTGGACCATCATGTGTATGGATCTCGAACATGAAATGACCAAGTCAAAGGGAAATAATGGGACCCTCTGCTCAATCCAAGGCACCGAACAAGAATGGAAGCTAGAACTGAGATACACCACCCTCTAGGTCGTTCTTCTAGAATAAATGAGCTGATGTCGACATAATAGGGCCCATAATAGATGAGGCAATGAGGATCCTCAACTAAATTACGAGGGAAAACAATAATGTGACTGATGGAATGTCACCAAGGATAATGGAGAAAAGGGGACCGAGGGACAAATAGATGACTTCCCTTGTTAGAGCATAAAGTGCATGGTTGACCTGGCAGCAACTTACTCAACTCCGGAGGGGATGGGGACAATATGACTGGAGGCCAAAATGGGCGACACAGGATGAACGATACGAAAATAAGGATGCAATACTGTGACATGATATGATGGAACATGAAATATACTCCAAGGATGCAAGGGTGACTCATCGCAGATGCTCTGAACAAGGGTGACTCAATGATGCTGCCACACAGACTAGGCCCGATGGGGACCATGAAAACATGAGTAATTGATGGTTACTCATGACGATAATTGACATATGGTACGACAAATGTTTAAAGGAGGTGGACCTCAAAGTGAAAGTGTTGCTTTGTGACAAAGTTGATTTTTAGGGGTGATGAAGTGACCTTCTTGGGAAAATGGTTTCTAGGTGAAGTGTCAAATCATCTAAAACTTAAGAAGACCTTGATAAAGGATCAGTATTTTAGCTAAAAAAATGAAAGTGCTCAGAATTGCTTCAGACTTACATGACTAGACAGAGCTCGTCTCTAGGATTCCACCGCCATGAATGGTTTGAAAAACCGATATCGTATGGAAAAGTTAGAGCTTCTGAAAGTTTGGTAAAAATAAAGCCTCGCGGGGCCAACCCCCACCCCATGTGACCAAGTGCCCGAACCAGGAGCTAGGGACCAACTGTTAAGCTATATTAGTGCACCACTAATCAGTTTAGTATTTAATTAATTCGTAATTAAGTTGGTGGAATTTATGGCAGAGCCACTAAATTTGGAACCGCCACCAAACTTGGTGGACTTAACTGGAGTCTCTCGAGATTTAGTGGAGGTTTTTTAGGAAACACTGTTTGAGCCATAACTTACTCAATTCTCAACCAAGTTTCAAAAATGAATAGTCATTTTTGGCTAATTGGAATGTTGGGAACTCATTGGAGTAGGTTGCAGAGGCAGAAGAGGTCATCTATAGGTGTTTTTGGTCACTTGAATATTTTTGAAGCCTGGGGCCATGAGGTGTTGGAGGCCATTACCAGAGTAGCTGGTAACCAAATTGATTAAACAAATAGTAATTTTTGGCTAACTGGCATGCTGGGAACTCATTGGAGAAGGTAGAAGAGGTAGAAGAGGTCATCTATAGGCGTTTTTGGTCACTTTAAGATTTTTGAAGCCCAGGGCCTCCAGGTGTTGGAGGCCATTCCTAGAGTAGCTGGTAACCAAATTGAGTAAAAAATAGTCATTTATGATATATTTGAATGTTTAAACTCATTGGAACAAGTTCCAAGAGCATTGTATGCATGTAACGACAACTTGAGACCTATTGAAGCTAATACAAAGGCCCACACTATGAAGCTGGACCAAGGAGATGTAGCCTAGGAGGGGTGAACTCCTTCAATAAAAATTTGTGTATTGAGCTCTGTTATTTGTGCTTGCTGTGTTTTTGTATGTTGTTGTTCATCCATTTCAATTCATGCTTTTAAGTTCATGCAAAACACCAAATTTCAACAAGTTTTTTGAATTGACAATCACATGCTCATGGATAGATTCTTGTTGGATAAGCAAACCAAAGCAAATAAAATTTTATATCTGGAAATGATAATAGCATAGAATTAACTAGTAATCAATTTCAGATCAAGTTGGTATCAGAGCACAAGGTTGCTTGCTTGATTTGCTTGAAGGTTTTAATAGTTACAATTGTTGTTATCATTACAAGGTTGAAGTTGCAGAGAGGAGAAGGGAAGCTACAGATAGCTAGTCCTGAGATTAGGACAAGAAGGAAGAAGGTTGAGAAAGCACAATCCTCACCCAAAGGACCACTCAAAGAAACACCTAAATCACCTCAAGTTCCATCTCCATCAGTTCAGATATAAGAGGCATAGATTGCACAAGAGGCTGAAGTGATTAAAGAGGTACAGTCAGTAGAAATTTATGAGCCTGAATCCATAATCATTATGTCTGGAGAAAGAGAGCATGAAGGTCCCTCTTTAGAAGAAGAAGAATTCAAGAAATCTTTCTATACTTTGAATGAGATGGTTAAAGTCCTCTATGAAAAGAGTAACACTAGAATGGTTGGAGAGAGTTCTAAACCTCCACATGGAGAAGGAAGCTCAGAGAACAAAAAAGATGAAAAGAAGGATTCCAAAGGGAATGGTGGAAAGCCACCTCCATCTCCACCAGCCTCATAATCTTCCTCATCATCTTCACCGTCTCACATAGCATCATCTTCCACTACCACCACTGCCCATACTTATTCCAAAACCCCAAAAGGAAAAACTCCATTTTTGAAATTGGACATAAAATTCGAACTTCCCATGTACAATGGAGAAGTGAATGTAGAAAGTTAGACAATTGGATTCGACAGTTGGAGGTATACTGCAGAATTAAGAACCTTGAAGAAGATGACATAAAGATCCAGTTGTCTTCACTGAGGCTAGAAGGAGCTGCATTAGTTTGGTGGGAAGCAAAGACTCAAGAGGAAATGTGAATCCATGGTAATATGTCCATTTCTTGAGTTGAATTTGTTTCTGCAATTAAAAGACAGTTTTATCCTTTAGTTTATATGCAAAAGCCATCATGAGTTGGCAAAAATTTACGCAACTGAAAGGCCAAACTATCCAATACTACACTCAGGAGTTTAGGAAGAAGGCTTTATTTTTGGGAGTAAACTTAAATTCACAAGACAGAATCTTGAAATATATTGGAGGTTTACATTCCCATTTGCAGCGTATTGTTGGGTCCCTATAATACTAGTGATTACCCCATTACTATTATAGTTATACCCCTTATTTATATTGTTGTGCCCCTATTACCCCCTTATTGTTATTTCTGTGCCCCATAGAATCCCTCTATTGTTATTTTTGTGGCTTTATATTATTATTGTTAGGTCGGCTGGATTATATTGTGACTCCTTAGACTCCTATATATTGAAAGGAGGTTTTATCATTTGAATCATCCAAGAATTGTTCATTTATGTAATGTAAAGTAGGTTGCCCCCTCGAAGAGTCTGAATTCTAAGGCGTTGATCTATCTTTTCTATCTTTTCTTGAGCTGGTTTCATAACATTTGGTATCAAAGCTTTGGATTCTAGGGTTTCGCTGCTCCAAACAGGTCATCGTGGCATTTTCACTATAGCTTTTTTTTTGTGACGTTTCAGAAGTCGCAAAAAAAACCCATTTGAAAATAAATCGCGTTGAACTTTGGGTCCAAATTTCCGAGCTTTTCGCGCGATATTTTTGGAGATATGATCTGAGGAGGTTGGTCTTTTTGTAGACTCCTGAATTACATTCAAAACAGGTGACCTGGGGAAAATTGTCATAACTTTCTCTCTGTGAATCAGATTGAAATTTCGTAAGAAGGTACAGAAAGAGGACGGACTGTAGTGTCTTCTATATCGTTTTCAGAACCAAATATCGAAAATTGTACACGTGGCACTTCATACAAGTTCGCTCTTCTGGAAAGGTCTATAATCAGGTCATCTTGGGAGATTGTGCATAACTCTTTCTTGGAGAATCCAATTTGGATCAGACTGGTGGCATTGGAAAGAGGACACAGAGAGCTACTACAGGTCACAAATTCAGAACTAGATGATTGGAAAGTACAGAGATACATCAGAGGCAATATCGAGCTCCTACAAAGTGAAAAAAGGTGTGTAGATTTTTTTTAAATTTTTGCTTAAGTTTGGTTTGAAAATTTATTTTGAAGGAATTCAAAGGGCATAGTAGAGCATTATTATCGGTAACTGATGCCCTGAGGAAAAAAAATGCAAACACCTAGTAAGGAACCTGAAAGCTCTAGCATGACTCATGAAGAAGAGGAAGAAATGCTACATGATATATCAAAATTACAAGAACAAGTGCAACAAATGTCACGCTCACAAAAGTTGACAGATGCTAAGATAAATGGTGTGGAAGTTAAGATTAATGGCATGGAAGCTAAGATGGACAATTTGAAGATAGATTTGAACACAAATTTGAAGACAGGCATGGTAGATTTGAAGACAAATTTGATAAATTTTCTACAAGAAATACTTACTAATGGTGAAAAGGTAGTAAAGGAAACTCATGATGAGAACAAAAGAAATGTTAATCATGATTCCATAGACGCTAATGTTGGATCGAAGAATCACCATATTCCAAAAATCGATATGAGGAAGTTTGATGGCAAGGATCCCGCCACATGGATATTACAGATGGAGCAATTCTTCGATCTCAATAATGTGCAAAACGCACAAAAGGTACGTATGGCAACTGTATATTTGGAACCAAATCAGTTTGTATGGTATCAATGGCTTTGTTCTCGTAAACAATTTATCACTTGGGCAATTTTTACGGAAGAATTGATAGCACATTATGAGGATACAAAAAGCAACACTTTTTTTAGCCAATTGATAAGTCTCAAACAAAAGGGTTCAATAATGGAGCACATTGAGGAGTTCCAAAAATTGAACATAAGGGTAAAAGATATTCCAGAGGAGCATAGGATTGATGTGTTCATAGGGTCTTTAAAGGATAATATCCAACATGATGTTCGCCTTTGGGAACCTGATTCATTAGAGAAGGCATTCAGGTTAGCAAGAAAAATGGAAAGCAAAATTATGGCAACTAGGAAGCATACCACTCACAACTATAAAGACGGAAGTGTTGTTGCCCTAGTCTTCCACAACCTACAAGGTTGACACCACAACAATTGGAAGAAAAAAGAGCAAAAGGGCTTTGTTACAATTGTGATAGCAAATACACAAAAGGTCATAAGTGTGCTGAGAAGAAATTATTCTACATAGATTGTGAAGAGGAAGAAGAAAAGGAGCAAGAAAGGTCAAAAGAAGAGGATATATTCCAGGAACAAAGCCTAGATGAAGAACAAATAAATCCGACCATATCTTGTAATGCATTGGCGGGAATTACCACTCCTCAAACCATCAAGATAGAAGGACAAATCAAGAAGAAAAAGGTAATAGTGTTGATTGATTCAGGAAGCACCCACAATTTTATTCATTGTAGGGTAGCAAAAGAATTGAATTGCTTCCTATATCCAGCACCAGAGTGTCAAGTGATGATTGCAAATGGAGGAACAATAAATTGCTCTGGAAAGTGCCATAATATCAAGCTATCCATGGGAGAATATGTATTGACTAGCCCAATGCTTTCCATTCCAATGGGAGGTGCTGATGTTGTACTAGGAGTCCAATGGCTACAATCCTTGGGTACAATAGCTTTTAATTTTCAAGAACTTTTCATGAAATTTTCTGTGGAAGGAAAGGAAGTTGAATTAAGGGGTATTGCAGGGAAACCAGGAAAGATAATCAGCTCTAATGGCATGACAAAGCTTCTAAAAAAGGAGCAAAGAGGTGTAATTGCACAATTATGTTCGCTAGATGTTTCCACATTGGAATCATCTATTTCTCCAGATCTCCAAAAAGTCCTGGACAATCATTCCAAGGTATTTGAGACTCCCAAAGGTCTCCCACCTATGCGTGATCATGATCATGCTATTCATCTGATTCCAGGAAGTGTTCCTCCAAACATCAGGCCGTACAGATATCCCTATGTCCAAAAAAGTGAAATTGAACGTATGGTTGCAGAAATGCTAGAGGCTGGTATAATTCAACCGAGTCAAAGTTCTTTCTCAGCTCCAATAGTATTGGTGCACAAGAAGGATGGATCATGGCGCATGTGTCCAGATTATAGGGAGCTCAACAAGCTCACTATTAAAGATAAGATAAGTTCCCCATTCCTGTCATTGATGAATTACTAGATGAATTGCATGGATCAATTTACTTCACCAAGTTGGATCTTCATTCGGGATATCATCAAATCAGAATGAAGATTGAAGACATTCCAAAAACGGCATTTAGAACTCATGAGGGTCATTATGAATTTTTGGTCATGCCTTTTGGCCTTACCAATGCACCTTCAACATTTCAAGGTTTGATGAATTCAATTTTCAAACCATTCCTTAGAAAATTTGTGTTAGTATTTTTTGATGATATACTAATCTACAGCAAGTCTTGGAATGATCATGTTGAACATGTTGACAGGGTGCTACAACTATTGGAGGAGAAACAATTATATGCAAAAAGATCCAAATGTTTCTTTGGAGTCCAGGAGGTGGAATATTTGGGTCATATTGTATCTCATGAAGGAGTTAAGGTAGACCCTAGCAAAATTAAAGCCATTAAGGAATGGAAAATCCCCACATCCATAAAGCATCTGCGAGGATTTCTTGGGTTGACAGGGTATTATCGCAAGTTTGTTAAGAATTATGGGAGAATAGCAGCACCTCTAACAACATTATTGAAGAAAGATTCATTTTCATGGACTCCGGAAGCAACAAAGGCCTTTGAACATCTTAAAGAGGCAATGTGCCAAGCACCGGTCTTAGCTACACCGGACTTCACAAAAACCTTTATTGTGGAATGTGATGCTTCAGGAAATGGAATTGGTGCTGTTCTAATGCAAGATGAAAGACCCATTGCTTTTGAAAGTCGTCCAATCAAGGGAAAGTTTTTAAGCAAAGCTATTTATGAGAAGGAAATGTTGGCAATACTCCATGCACTTAAGAAATGGCGACCCTACCTAATGGGAAGACACTTCAAGGTAAAAACGGATCATGATAGCCTTAAATACTTTTTAGAACAAAGATTATCCTCTGAAGAGCAACAAAAGTGGGTCACAAAGATGTTGGGTTATGACTTTGAAATCATCTACAAAAAAGGGAAGCAAAATGTGGTGGCAGATGCACTCTCAAGAAAGGATGAGGATGTGGAAGCATTGTTGTGTGCCATTTCTATTATCCAACCAGATTGGATAAACGAAGCAAGGGAGGAATGGAAGAATGACGAAGAAGTGTGGGCACTTATTCGAAAGCTACAACAAGATTCCAGTACTTCTGATACATTTAGCTGGCAAAATGATTCGTTATGGTACAAAGATCGCTTATACCTCTGTAAGAATTCCCAGCTAAAACAAAAGATTCTTATGGAATTGCACACTTCTCCCTTAGGAGGGCACTCAGGATTTTTAAAAACTTACCACAGGGTTAAGAAGGAATTTTTTTGGGATGGCCTTAAATCAGATATTCAAAAGTTTGTGGCGGAATGTTTGGTTTGCCAACAAAATAAAGTTGAAACAATTAAGACACCGGGTCTATTACAACCTTTATCCATTCCAAGCCAACGTTGGGAGGAGGTTTCAATGGATTTTATCACAGGTTTACCCAAGTCTGAGGGAAAGAGTGTCATCATGGTGGTAGTTGACAGACTTACCAAGTATGCACACTTTTGTGCATTATCACATCCATTTAAAGCCAGTACAGTTTCTACTGCATTTATGGAAACAGTTCAAAAGCTACATGGAAACCCAAAGATTATTGTAAGTGACAGAGATCCCATTTTCACTGGAAATTTTTGGACAGAATTATTTTCTTGTCTTGGTACTCAGTTAGCTCATAGCTCATCTTATCATCCTCAATCTGATGGGAAAACTGAGATAGTAAACAAATGTTTGGAAGGATATCTTCGTTGCTTTGTATCTGATAAACAGACACAATGGGTCAAATGGTTGCCTCTGGCTGAATGGTGGTATAACACTTCCTTCCATACAACAACAAAAATGACCCCATTTATGGCACTTTATGGGTATCAACCACCATCCATCACATCATATTTAAGAGAAAATTCTAAGGTTCAGGCAGTGGAACATCACATCGAACATCAACAACAAGTCCTCCAACTCTTAAAGGATAACCTCGTGTTGGCACAAAATAGAATGAAACAACAGGCAGATCAACATCGCAGTGAAAGAAGTTTTGATGTAGGTGATTGGGTATTCCTACGGCTACAACCATATAAGCAAATGTCCCTAAAGCAAGCTAAGAAGGATAATAAATTATCACCAAAGTATTATGGTCCGTACAAGGTGTTGCAAAAGATTGGTACTATGGCATACAAATTGGAGCTTCCTGCAGCTTCTCGATTGCACCCAGTTTTCCATGTTTCATGTTTAAAGAAGGTTATAGGCGACAAGCTCCCAATTCAAACAATATTGCCAGAACTTGACGAGGAAGGAAAAATTATATTGGAACCAGAAGCAGTCACAGAAACAAGAACTCGACAGCTACGAAATCGATCAATTTCAGAGTATCTTATCAAGTGGAAGAACTTATCCGCTGAAGATTCCACATGGGAGGATGAGAATTTTATGCAGAAGTATCCAGAACTACTCAAGCGTTGAGGACAACACTTTTTTGAAGGAGAGGGGCATGTTGGGTCCCTATAATACTAGTGATTACCCCATTACTATTGTAGTTATACCCCTTATTTATATTGTTGTGCCCCTATTACCCCCATATTGTTATTTTTGTGCCCCATAGAATCCCTCTATTGTTATTTTTGTGGCTTTATATTATTATTGTTAGGTCGGCTGGATTATATTGTGACTCCTTAGACTCCTATATATAGAAAGGAGGTTTTGTCATTTGAATCATCCAAGAATTTTTCATTTATGTAATGTAAAGGAGGTTGCCCCCTCGAAGAGGCTGAATTCTAAGGCGTTGATCTATCTTTTCTATCTTTTCTTGAGCTGGTTTCATAACACATACTATCCTTATGTTTAACCCAAGCAACTTAGATGAGGTATGTGTGCAAGCCATATATCTTGAGGAAAGGGGAAAACAAAACATAGAGGAGAAAGGTGAAAGTGAGGGTAAGGGAAAAGAGAAGGGAGGAAAGTGGAAGGGAAAGAAGAATGCAAGTATAAAAAAAGGAGAAGAAAAAAATCACATGCAAAAATGGTTCAAAGACTGGCCATGAAGACCATTGTTGTCAATTTCATCCAGAATTAAGACCAGAAAGATTGAAAGCAAAAGAGAAGGGCAAAATGATTGCTATAGCTAAAAAAGACTTAGGGTTAGATTCAGGAGATGAGACAAAAATTGCAGCTATGGGTTTGAAAGGTCAACATGTTGAAAGCACTAGTTCCTAAAATAGTCATAACAACACTCCAAATGAAGACAAAATGGAAGAGTTGTTCACTGTCAGAGTAATCTCAAATCATACCAAGATTGATGCACTCTTTGATAGTGGATCACAAGAAAACCTGATTTCAGAAGACTTAGTTAAAGAGCTTAAAATTGAAACCGTACCACATCATAAACCATACCCTTTGGGTTGGATAGTTAAGGATGCCAATTTACAAGTTTCAAGGAAATGCATTTTTAGATTTGCTATTACTGCAAACTTTGTTGATGAAGTCGAGTTAGACATGGTTCCACTTGACATTTATGGAATTATCTTGGGAAGTCCATATTTGTATGACAGGAAAGCAGTGTTTCATCGCTATGAGCACAAATATCATTTGCTTAAAGATGGGGTGAAGTATATTGTGAGAGCTCATTGTAAGAAACTGGACATTTCTTTAGTTAATGCAAGGCAAATGAAGAGGCTAGTGAACGCAAGTCAGAACTTGACATTGTTGATGATCAAACAAAGAGATGTTTTGAATCATACTTTTCATAAAGATGCTTATATTTGTAATGATTTTTTTTAGAATGATAATAGGTTGCCTTTGAAAGAAGGTGAAAAACATTTGAACAACCAACATTGGTGTTGAGCGGTGTTGAAAACAAGGTGTCAGTGCAAGAAGTTGTAAAGGTCAAAGAGAAGAGGACAAAGAAGCTTGGAAAATAAGGCATGGGTTTCAAAAACGTTCATTTCTGGTTTCCAAAAGGCACATTACAATGGCGAAGAAACTTGGGCAAGAATCGACTCAAGTACAAGGCAAAAGCAGCTGAAAATTGCCATAGAGACAAAGTGCAAGGTGAGAAAGATTCCAAGTTTCCTTGGATTATTGACCAAGGTAGGAACAAGATGTAGGAACAGGATGTTTTATGCAAAATTAGATTTTTGTTCTGCAAATTCAGAAATATTGTAGCATGACGGTGTCAAAGACAACAATAGATGGTCATCAGAATCAAGGAAAATTTTGACTTTTTATGAAAATCTCCAAATGATGAAATTAGGAAAATTTCAATGGATAAAGACTAGAAGGATGAGGGAATAGTCCCTTCATCAACATAATCAATGATCAAGAGAGATTTTGGGGTTCAAAAGGCTTCTAGTGGGGAGGAATGATCAGGGATCAGTATTTTAGCAAAAAAATGAAAGTGCTCAGAATTTCTTTAGACTTGAATGACTGGATAGAGTTCGTCTCCAGGATTTCAACACCATGAATGGTTTGAAAAACCAACATCGTATGCAAAATTTACAACTTCTGAAAGTTTAGTAAAAACAAAGCCTCAAGGGGCTAGCCCCCACCCCATGTGACCAAGCGCCCGAAGCAAGTGTTAGGGGCCAACTGTTAAGCGGGATTAGTGCACCACTAATTATTTTAGAATTTAATTAGTCCATAATTAAGTTGGCGGAATTTATGGCGGAGCCACTAAATCCGAAACTACCACCAAACTTGGTGGACTTAACTGGAGTCTCTCCAGATTTAGCGAAGGTTTTTAAGGAAAAACTATTTGAGCCATAATTTACTCAATCCTAAACCAAATTTCGAAAATGAATAGTCATTTTTGGCTAATTAGCATGCTGGGAAATCATTGGAGTAGGTTATAGAGGTAGAAGATGTCATATACATGTGTTTTTGGTCACTTGAAGATTTTTGAAGCTTAGGGCTACCAAGTGTTGGAGGCCATTACTAGAGCAGCTGGTAACCAAATTGAGTAAAAAGATAGTCATTTTTGGCTAATTGGCATGCTGGGAACTCATTGGAGCAGGTTTTAGAGGTAGAAGATGTCATCTATAGGTGTTTTTGGTCACTTGAATATTTTTGAATCCCAAGGCCACCAGGTGTTGGAGGTTATTCCCAGAGCAGCTGGTAACCAAATTGAGTAAAAAAATAGTCATTTCTAATAGATTTGAATGTTTTAAACTCATTGTGACAAGTTCCAAGAGCATTAGATGCATGTAACAACAATTTGAGCACTATTGAAGCTGATACAAAGGCCCACACTATGAAGCTGGACCAAGGAGATGTAGCCCAGGAGGGGTGAACTCCTTCAACAAAAATTTGTGTATTGAGCTCTGTTACTTATGCTTGATGTGTTTTTATATGTTTTTGTTCAAGCATTTAAATTCATGCTTTTAAGTTCATGCAAAACACTAAATTTCGCCAAGTTTGATGAATTTCCAATCACATGCTCATGGATAAACTCTTGATGGATAAGCAAACCAAAGCAAAGAAAATTTATATCTAGAAATGATACTAGCACATAATTAACTAGCAATCAATTTGAGATCACCCTTGCCCTTGCTCACAGTCTCATCACACTTTCTAGGCCCAGAAGTGTGATTTGGCTTACAGGAAATAGCTAGAAACGTGTGATTTGTCATATCTCCCATATATCCCTAACTTTCTTATATGTGCATATCTTCCATATATGCACGTCGTTTATGTATCTGCATCGTATATGCGCAAATTCCATATACAGAAATTGCGCATATACGGAGAATCAAAGCATGGTGAAAGCTCTGTTTGGATTTCTGGGCCCAATATAGGTGTTTCATTCAAATCAAATAAAATTCTAGGCCTTTCTGTAGTGGGATCACTGACACGAGGTGCTACATTTTCACTAACATCTCAACTTTCAATACATGTTTACAGATATTTCCATTTAGGGCCCAATTGCAATTTCTTGGATGAATTTCACATAGGATTCCATTGGGTATCTAAATTGGTTGCCCTTCTTGTATTTACAAAATTATGTACCCAAAGTCTCTCTCTTCTTGCGCTCTCCCCTTGCACACATGCTAATTTTATTTTATTTTTTATTTTTGTTTATTTTTTATTTTTTTTAAATTTGGGTCTTCCATGTGTTTCAAAAATGGTACTTTCCCCCATTCCCATTACTAGTTTCTTCCAAAATATTGAGTCATAGTCTTTAATATGCACCTTTCTAAGTATGTCACGTATTGCATGAGGAAGTGCTTTTTGTTTTTTACCTCCTATTTCTACACACTCACATAACCATTCATCCTATGATTTCTTGATTGTTCCCATCTTACATTTTCATATATCAACCCATGTGAGTTACTTCTTCTAACCAAGAGAAAATCCTTGTCAGTTGGTGTTGACTAGGTGAAATACATTACTTACAGTTTAAGGGGATCTCTCTGGTATGATGTCCTAGTTAGACTTCACACTGTTTGGGTCTAAAGTCCCAAAACAGTGTGAAGTCTAATTGGGACATCATACTTGAAAAATATGATGTCCCAATTAGGCTTCACACTATTTGGGACTAGAGTCCCCTTCGGAATGGAACGGTGTAATGTCTAATTGGAACATCATACTAAAAAAATATGATGTCCCAATTGGACTTCACATTGTTTGGGACTAGAATCCCATCCAAAATGAGACGGTGTAAGTCTAATTGGGACATCATACTGGAAAGATGCCCTTATACTGTAAGCCGTGCATTTTTCCATGTCAACATTTGACTATTCTTACTTAGAAAAGAAGAAACATGTTTTAAAAGTAAAAGCATGTTAATGTGTCTCATTATATGGCAAAAGCAAAAGGTACTCAAATGAAAAAAGATAAAAACAAAATGAATATAAAAATATCAATTAAATGAGTTGAGTTTCATACTTGTTATTATAAAAAATAAATGCTAAATTTAGAAATTGTCACTATAATGCTAGAGTATATCCAATAACCATAAGCTAAATATATTAGGAATTTATGACTTAGCAAAAGTCTAGACTCGCACGAGAGCTTACTCTTTGAGCCTTATCACACAGAATAAAGATGTCACTCAATAGGGACCCCAAGATTTAAAACCAGGTAAAAGAGAATAATAATATCAAAATTATATATATATATATATATATATATATATATATATATATATATAATCATATTTTAAAGTTGCAAGGATGCACACCAAATCGGTGGTGTATAAGATGTATTTACTTAAATAATATTATTGTAAGTTTTAAGTAACAAATCTATTTTAATATAAAATATTTTTTAATTAATTTAATTATTGTATTGATTATGTGATTGAGCTATTTTTTGGATGTAATAAGAAAAAATATATATTTCAAAATTTTATAAATAATAACAATCTAATATTAAAGTTACAACAAACACCAATTGCAAGGATTTTAGTGGAGGTGTCCATATTCTACCCCGTCTAAATTTGAACAATAGCCTCTTATGAATAAGTACATATTCTTAAGCTCTATAAAGTTTATAAAAAATGTGAAAATGGATAGGGAACTGCATTTGGCAGAGGTCCTTCTTAAACTAAAGAAGAACCAAATACTCTCCCCACAAACAACAACATATGAAAGAAGCCTCTCAATAGGATAACAAGACCAATTTCCTAAATTGTTGACACCTAATCCTCTGCGATTGGGTGAATTTATGTAAATAGTTAAATTAGGAATGTGAACAATCATGAGGAGATGAACTGAGCAGTCACACCCTTTGTATATAACAATAGCATACCTAATGAAATAAATCAAATCATCTTTTCTGCCTAATGGAGTTACTGCCTGGCCTGACATGGTATCAGAGCCAACTCTCAAATAAGTTGTAACTCCCTTCATTTTTGCTATTGTGGGCTACACGTTGGTCTGAGCACTGTCCACTGAGCACTGTCCTCTGTCGTTCTCAACTAATCCATTGAGCATTGTCCCTCTATCGTTCTAAATGAATTGGTATGCGTTTAACTGTATTATTGTATGCGTTTCTGAAGTGAGCGTTGTCCTTGTACCTGCACTGGACATGGTATTAAGGCGGTGCACATGGTAATAATTGAACGCTGTTGTAATAATTGAATGTTGTTTGAACGCTGGTATCTGACATGGTATTGAATGTTGTTTGAACGCTGGTATCTGACCTGGTATCAGTTTCATATTTTTGAACGTTGTTATACGAATATAGTTTCTTTTTCAATGAAAATACTGTTGTTGATTAATACGCCTGAGAGATATTAACATCTGGTGCGGTGAGCGTGGATCCCATCTCCTCTGGATCTGTTCATAGTGGCGTAAATGACAGACTCGAAAGCCTTCGACCGCCTCAAAAACTAGACAAGAGCACTGCGCATAAACCCTTCAGCTAGCAACCGCGAGCAGAGGGTAGAGCATAACGCCGAGGAAGAATGATGCAAATGGAATTGCGCAACCCAACCTGACATGTCTGTGCATTAGCGACATGTATTGGCGTTGATATATCTCCCGGGGCATTGGCCGTTTCATTTCAATTAATGAAACCTGTGCGTTCTTTTTTGAAGGCTGGTGTATATTTGTTGTTTGCGCTAAAAATATGGTACGTCAAATGTCTGCTGAAAATTCATTCAATGCCTTGAGCGTTCGTTGGAAAGGCCGTTTCTTTTTGTGATGATTATTGCTCTTAATATGTGCATTATATGTGCTGGACATTAAGTCTCTATTGCAGACAAAGAAATCAGTTTTGTATCTCGCTCATTGATTCATTTGTGTGCTGAGTTGGAGCTGTATTGAATGCATCGAAAACTATGATTAAAGCTGCCTGAATACGTTTTGAAGCTGATTGGTTTCAAATACACTTCGAATAGTTTGAATTCCATCTACAACCGAGATTCTATGCTTTTGTCCCTATAGTTGGATCCGATTTGATTGCTAGTGCCATTCATATGTTTGATGCTTTGCCAAAGTTGACCACTGTAAATTATTGTTCAAAGAATGCGCATGACCATGGTATTTATAGGTGAAGTTTTATGAGATTTATATAAGATTTATAAGGTGAAGTTTTATGAGATTTTTATAAGATTTATAAGGTGAAGTTTTATGAGAGTTATATGATGGACTTATATAAAACTTATATGAGGTTTATGTGAGGTGAATTTATACAATGATGGATTTATATGGGTCACATTGTGGATTTGAAATCCTTTGAGAATGCTTTTTTGAGTACATTGGCAGAAGTATTCTTTTCTATCAGAAAAAGTTTTTTTTACAGAATGCATTCAATCATCTCCATGGTAGGAATAGTTCTCACTGGCAAGGAGAACTATCCTGAATGGTCCCGGATGATAAAACACACCCTCATCTTCAATGAGATATGGAAAGGAGTGTGTGTCCGAAAAGGAGACAAAGACCCAGTACAACCTACCTCAAACAAAAAGCTCGTCATTTGGGAAAACAAGAACAGCAAAGCTTATGCATTAATCGCAGCATTTGTAAATGAAGAGGTGAGTCGCCATATTTCGTCATATTCAACTGCCTTTGAAGCCTTACAAAAGCTTAAAGAACTCTATGACTCACATTCTGCACTTGAAGCTATTCAGCTCATGATTAAACTCTTCACTCTTGAACTGCAAATTAATGATCCTATTGCTATTGCATCTGAAGTAAAGTCTATAATGCATGATATCAATTCCACTAAGGTTGAGCTGGATATCCCTCTTATTGCTTTTCTCAAGGCACTCTATCCTACTTACTCCATTTATCTTGAGTCTTTGCAAGCAAATGGAAATCTCAAAGATATAACCTTTGACTCTCTTGTGAAAAAGTTTGTTGAAAGAGAGAAAGCTTTTGGAAAGAAGACAACCCCTGAATCTTCTAAAGAGACTATGTGCCTTGCTCATAAAGAAAAGCATCCTGCTCAAGATTCTACAAGAGGAAGAGGTGGATGAAGAGGAAGAGGTGGATGAAGAGGAAGAGGAAGATATTTTAGAGGCGGGGGGGCAAACATTCTCAAGGAGAAAAGGAAGATCTGCATTGCATTCGCTACAAAAGAAATGGATCACATGATGCCTCTACATGCAAGCTACCATGGGACAAAATTGAGCAGAAAAGAAACCAACAGAAAGGTAAAATTGATGATACAGACAAAGGTAAAGCACCTGAATCCGCTCACTATGTTGAGGCACAATGTAACATTGGAGTAAATGAAGATTTGTTTAATGCTTCACTTGCTTCTTGGAAAAATGATTGGTTGCTTGATTCAGGAGCAATTCGTCACATGACCCATAGAAAAGATTTTTTTTGAAGATTTTACTGACAATGTTGATGGAGCATTATAATTTGCAGATCAATCAAAAATCAAGCCATCAGGGCTTGGAACAATCAGGCTTAAACTGCCTAGTCTTCCGAACTTTCTTCTGGATCATGTTCTATATCTCCCACAACTCAAGAGAAACTTGTTGTCCTTGGTCCACATCCGCCAGCAAGGTCACTCCATTCATATGTTTGATGGCAAGCTTGAGGTAAGAAAAGCATCTGACCACTCACTTGTCATGAGGGGAATAGAAGAAGAAAGGCTTCTCAAACTGCAAGGAGCCTCTGCTCATGCACAACATTTCTCATAATGAAGAAGGTACACTTCCATCAAGTTTATTATGGCATGCTAGATTTGGACATTTAAACTATGACAATCTCCGCTTATTGAAGAAAAATGGTGTTGCTGGTTTGCCTACAATTCCTAGGAAACTTAAAAAATGTGATGCTTGCATTCTAGGAAAGCATAGCAAACAATATTTTCATGATTCACATTCAAGAGCACATAGGAAGCTTGAACTCATTCATTCAGATTTATGTGGTCCAATGCCTGTTCCTTATGCAAATGGAAATAAATATATCATGACATTTATTGATGACTACACTAGAATGTGTTGGGTTTATTTATTGAAGAACAAATCTGATGCTTTTCAAACATTCAAGAATTTTCATAAATGGATTGAAAATGATGCAAAATCTAATATTGGGTCTATTCGCAATGATAATGGAAAAGAATATACATCAAATGAATTTGAAAACTATCTTCACCAACATGGGATCAAACATCAAACTACTGTGCCTTATAATCCCCAACAGAATGGTGTAGCTGAAAGAATGAATAGAACAATCTTGAATATGGTACGATCCATGCTTTTCTTCAAAAATGTAAAGATAATGTTTTGGGATGATGCTGTTCTATGTGCTGCATATATAAATAATAGAT
This sequence comes from Pinus tabuliformis, assembly GCA_031772625.1. NCBI lineage: Eukaryota > Viridiplantae > Streptophyta > Pinopsida > Pinales > Pinaceae > Pinus > Pinus tabuliformis. The sequence continues at coordinate 101,898,742 of CM062814.1, forward strand.
GTCCATCTAATGCTATAAGAAACAAGACTCCTTATGGATTATGGTATGGACATGTTCCTTCGGTAAAACATCTCAGGGTCTTTGGTTCCACCTGTTATGCTTTAATACCAAAGGTACATCGAAACAAACTTGGTGCTAGAAGTCGTAAGTGTATCTTCCTGGGGTATTCAAACACCTCCAAAGCATATCGCCTCTATGATGAAGTAAATAAAAAGTTTGTTGTATCGAGAGAGGTAATTTTTCTTGAACCATCCAAATCTGACAATGTTGTTGAGCGGCAACTTGATCGCTTGGATAGATTCGCTAAAACAAAATCATTTCAAGAATTTGATAATCATATTCCACATCTTGAAGGGGAGATTCCTATGCTAGATCAACATGTGGAATCTTCTTCTGAAGAACACTCTCCCCCGAATGAAACTCCAACAACGGATGATGCTTTAAGTGATGTAATTGATAGAATTGGGAGACTCAATCTTGATTCAGTCCCAACTCAATCAACAGAGTAGCCTGGACCATCTCAGAAAGGTCCCCCAAATTGGCTGACAGAGACACTTGAAAGTTTTCATCCTGATGAAATTGGAAAAACAGGAACTAGAAATTCAAACCGACAAAATGGAGGTGATGTAGATGACTCTAATTCACCTGTTGATATGGATGTTTCTTATGATTGTGAATTGAACTTGTCTACAGATTTTGAACCAACTTCCTTCAAAGAAGCTGCTTCTCATTATGAATGGAAAGAAGCGATGCAAAAGGAGTATGATGCCCTCATAAAGAACGAAACTTGGAAGCCGGTTGACCCTCCATTTGGAACCAAACCAATTGGCTGCAAGTGGGTCTACAAGAACAAGTACAAAGTTGATGGCTCACTTGACAAGCACAAAGATAGGCTTGTGGAAAAAGGTTTTGCATAGAAGGAAGGGGTCGATTATGAGGAAACTTTTGCCCCCACAGCAAAATGGGCCACCATCCGGACACTCTTTGCACTAGCAGCTCAGAACGGTTGGAAAGTCCATCAAATGGATGTAAAAAATACCTTCTTGAATGGAGATCTAAAAGAGAATGTTTTTATGTCCCAACCTGAAGGATTTGCTATGAAAGGACATGAACATAAAGTATGCAAACTTGTGAAGTCCTTGTATGGCCTCAAACAAGCACCGCGAGCCTGGTATGAAAAACTAACTGAGCATCTTCTGAAACTCAACTTCAATCATTTTGATCTTGATGATGCAACTTTATTTGTCAAGAAAGTTGGAAAAACAATTGTATATCTTGTGGTATATGTAGATGATCTTTTAATGACAGGGAACAATGAAAGCTACATTACATCCATAAAGAAGGAATTGGGGAAAAGTTTTGAAATGAGTGATTTGGGCTATGTTCATTACTATCTTGGCATTGAAGTAACCCAACATCCAAAATCCATATTTCTTTCTCAAAAGAAATACATTGGAGATTTTTTAAACAGATTTGGCATGACAGAGTGCAATCCTCTTACTACTCCAATGGAACAAAACTTAAATCTCACATCTATTGAAGGAAAGGAATTTGAGGATGCAACAAAGTATAGACAGCTTGTACGAAGTCTCAACTACCTTACTACTACCAGACCAGACATTTCATTTGTTGTTGGAATCCTCTCCAGGTTTATGCGAAAGCCTTGTGAGGAACATTAGTCTGCTGCAAAAAGAGTTCTAAAGTACTTGAAGGGAACTCAAGACTTTGGAATCAAGTACACACAGGTGGATGACTTCAGTTTGATCAGATACTCTGATTTAGAATTTGATAGAGACAAAGAAACTGGGGTATCTACTTCAGGATATGCTATGAGTCTTGGATCAAGAGTTGTCTCCTGGAGATCACGCAAACAATCAGTTCCAGCAAATTCCACAACAAAAGCAGAATACGTGGCAGCAGCTGAAGCAACAAAAGAAATCGTGTGGCTCAGGAAAATTCTTGAATATTTGTAGGTAAAACAAGTACAATCAACTCCACTCATGATTGACAACACCTCTGCAATAAAGTTGGCCAAGAACCCAAAGTTCCATGATCGAACAAAGCACATCAATACTAAATATCATTTGATCCGACATCATGTTGAGGCCAAAACAATCCATCTCCATCATTGTTCCACAAATGAGCAAATTGCAGACATCTTCACAAAAGTGCTTGGAAGAGAAAAGCTTGAAAGATTCAGAATGATGCTTGGACTCACCAACATCCCTTCAGATTAAGGGGGGGAATGTTGACACCTGATCCTCTGCGATTGGGTGAATTTATGTAAATAGTTAAATTAGGAATGTGAACAGTCATCAGGAGATGAACTGAGAAGTCACACCCTTTGTATATAACAATAACATACCTAATGAAATAAATCAAATCATCTTTTCTGCCTAATGGAGTTACTGCCTGGCTTGACATAAACCAAAACCATAGCATTGTAATAATAATACTAAAGAGTATTAGGAATTTAACAAATTTACAAACAATGTTGGTGTAAATGCATTCTAGAAGACCACAATGGAATCTTAGTGTCGGCCCTCCCACCAACCATTGCTCTTACCAACCACATTCACACTCATGGGCATTTGAACTATGCAAAGAATCCAATCAACTGTAATGGAAGAACATTGGAAATCTCGACCAAGGGGGCTTAGGCCTTCACAAGCATAACACAATTGGGGATGCAACGTAAGAAATATCCCACAAGTAGGTTGTAATGAAGTCTTTAGAAAACAATAGGGAAACTCTTAGTCTTTAGAAAACAATAAGGCAACTCTAACAATATTAGGGATAAATTTCTAGTTTAATGTTTTATATAGTCATAATAATAAAAATATGTGATTGCATGGGATAATTAGCTCCCTATTTAATGCCTCAGATGGCAGCTAAGTGAGAATTCTTCACTCCTTCCTCTTTATATATATGCTCCAACACTCCATTAAAGTGAATATGGATAATTATTTTAATTTATATGATAAAATGGATATTAATTTATAACTATTATTTATATTTATATACTTCACAATTAGATATTTAAAAATAATTTTATTTCTAGTTATATTAGTTAAATTTATTAAGTTTTTATATGTTTATTGATTATATGTTTTGTATGAATCATTATTATTTAAGTTTATTTTACAATGATATGTATTGTGAAAATTTGTTTTTTTTTTTGACAAATTCGGTTGCTATTATAAATCTGAAAAAAAGTGGGAGACTGAGCTCCTGAAATACATGCTGAGGTGCCAAGAAGAGCTAGGGAAGAAGGAGTTACAGCTTAAACAAAATTCCTCCTTAATCTTGCCTTTTGGGCTTCTAAAAACCAAAGACCAGAGGTAAATCCTAACAAACCACAGTAGTAAATAACAACATTTACAAAGCATATCAATCTATATTATTGTGGCTGATGTGTCGAGCAGTGGACTCTTCAGGTTTGTCATCGGTGCCGACTTGCTTCCAGCTTGACGAACTTGTTGAAGCTGCGTTTTTCTTTTCTGTTGTTCCATTTTTCTTACTGTTCCTTTTCTGCTGTATTTTCTGCTGTTCCATTTTTTCTGTTGTTCCTGGAAGAGCGATTCAAAAGCACAGAGGGGGGATGGCCGGGAGGTAGAAGGACAGTCGGTCCACTGACGAGAGGTGAGGGAGTGATGATTCCAATAAACTTCCAGATCCCTATGCAGATCTTAGTCACAGGCGGAATGAAGACAATCTTTGACCAACCTATCATATCGGATGATCTGATGTGTTGATTGGATCTTGGAGGTCTCTTCATCATGGAATATGTTATCACAAAATCGTGTACTAAGGGCTGCTACTTAGCAAGATCTCATGCAACTATTTCAAACCAGGCTTTAGACTAAGGCTTAGCCTCCTTAGTCAGAGAGGGCTCTCTCACAGATTTTTGATATGAATTAATAACAAGAAAAGATGGCTAACTCTTCAAACAGTACATGAAAATAAGTTGGTTGGAACAACAAAATAACACTTCTTCCATTGGGCTCATGGAGTCAAACACCTCTGCAGTAAACTATTAACTACTCAATCATGGAAGCCAAGGCATATAATGTTTAAACACTCAGAACATTTCTCAAAAAGAACCTCATCTCATAAATATACACAGGAAGTCTGAGCACTAGGTGAATTCAGAGTGATTGCATATCTATTGAGATGTAAAACAGAAAGGATAAAGACAAAACCACATATATTCTGAGCCTTTGAACACAAGATGAATCTTGGGAAGAAAAAGTAATCTTTCTATTACTGTCAAAAGTCTTTTACATTAGCCAATATAAAAACTCTGTTTTTTTCATAAATCTCCAACCCCAATTACATCAGAGTTTTCGCTATATATAGGAAAACATACTTAACTACTTCGAGTCTCCTCCTCAAGCATGAGGGGAGCTCGATGACCTATCATTAACTACCCTTATCTATTTTTAAACAAACTCATTAAATACATAAAGTATTGAGCTGTAATTACAAAGAGTCCTAATCACACTAAAACTCTAACTTCATCTCCTCGTATGCCTGATTCCTTTCTTGATCTTTGACAGCTGTCTTTTGCTGGTTAGGCTCAAGATGATTGAGCTACAGATGCAAGGAACACTGACTTTGGATACCTATAAGCGCTGATGGATCATTTATCATCAGGATCAAAACACCTATTTTTAAGGTCCCTGTCTCCTACCATCCTCCGAAAATGTAGCAGCATGTTCCCAAATCTTTAATAACTCAAAGTATGGAACGCTGCTACTAAACACCATGTCTCTAGATGAGCTGTAGGTTGTATTGATGTACAGGTGTCTCTCTTCTAACATTCCCGGTCAAACTGTTTATTCTGCATTGAAAACATCACCTACAGCAGTTTCATAGCGAGCTACGAAACTGCTGTGTGATTTAAAAAACACAGTCTTCCTCTAAACTCCTCACAAAATTGAATAGCTGCTGTTGCCATTCTTCAGTTTCAACTTTGCTATGTTGAGATTCAGAATCACATTCCCTGTAACATGAACCTTCACATTGTCCAACAATGTTCAAAGATTCTGTGATGCCAGCAACTTTAAGTTTACGTTTTAGGTACCAAATGAACATTGGCGTGGTTATCAGCATACTGACCTCCAACAGATGGACCAACTGCACATAAATCTTTTCGAGCTTCTGATTTGCTTTGGCCTGTGAGAGATTGATCAAGTACACTAGTATCACTTACAAACTTTTCAACAACAAAGCGAACCCGATGCTCTTCCAGCAAGCACCAGAAGTGCTTGTATTTGCAATACCATTTGGTACAAAGTCTAATAAGTTCCCTCCTTCCCAGCGCTAACGGTGCTTCTTCATTTCTCACATCTAATTGATCTGTCAGGAGCTCATGTGTCATATTTGGAATAACACCCTGCAGCATCCGGGGCGCACACTGATATATATCATAAATAATCGCATGGTAGGCAGTTTGCAAGGAGACTATTTATATTATCTAAACCGCGGAAAGCTGTAACAATCAAATGAAAGACATCGCTCAACACATCATCATTGTAAGGAGCCTCTGGTGTTGTGATTCTGGTGATTTCACTAATGCAGGTGGCCATCAGAAGTGCCACATCTCTATCCCGGTGTCACTAATAACGGCGGCCCTGTGGCAATCAAATCCTTACCATCATTTGGCCTCTTCACTCATTCCATACATTTGGTAATATGGCAAGGGGGGTCCTCATAAAGACCACTTGACACATGGCATTTAATCTTTGCATTTTGTAAGAGAGAATTCTAATGCTAATGTTGTCAAACAGTTTACGTGCACATGGCATACATAATCACAAGATTGGGGATAATGTTTTAATCAAGTTCAATCTTCATCATGTGGGCATGGATCCATTCACGACATCGTAGAACCCTTAAGTGCGCACCCACTGGCAATATGCCAACCATGATAACAATATCATGGCTCACTCCTTCCGGCCTCAAGGCTTCTTTGACACCTTCACTCTGAGCATAAGCAGCAATCTTGTTACCCCATGAGACGGCATCTCGTTGATGTCTTCGGTCAAACAATTGACGTGCGAACTCCAGATTCCCAAATTTGGCATACATTATAGCAGGTGAATTATTATTTGACACAAAACCGCTTTTGATCGGATGGGTATGAATCTTCTTCCCCTCTAGAAGAACAGGGAGCTTAGTTCATGTCTTGAATACAAACAGAAATATAGAATAATCCGGCTATAGAATGTGAGAGCTTCCTTGTACAGACCACTTGAGATGTAGCCTTTGACATTAACATTCCATAAGAACATATCTGGTTTATACATTTTACCAAACAGTAGGCATGCATTATCCATACTACTGCAAGTGGCATACTTGCTTACAAACTTGGTATCGAGATTGATATTCTAGCTAAGTCCATGTCTGTGCATGTGACAATGTACTTCCTTCACTGCTCCATAGAATGAGAAGCATTATTCAACTTCACACAGATGATTTGTATCTTGTATGCGCATCATTATAAACCAAGACATAGAAAATAAGTACATTGAGGTTAATATTCTTTGTCCATGATGGTTCCATAGGTACAAAATTATGCCTCTGCATGCTGGGGTGATTTTAAGTGTCTTTGTAAGATATGAAGAACCAACAGATCCATTAGCATCATTGTAATAGCTGTCCACATATCTGTTGAACAAAGATTGCTGCCCAAATGGTTGTATGATAAGCATTGGTCATGCATCCATCAATGAACCAATTATTGCACCCTTTCTAAGAAACTCACACTGACCAAACTTAATAACAAGCATTGATGATGACTTCTTGAGAACATGCCACCTGTAAAATGTATCCGCCCTAGAACTATTTTGCATGACAGCTACTATGGATTCGAACAAATCCCCCATTTCGTAGCACGCTACGAAATCACTAAAACAGGCTGCGCTGCGAAACTGCTAAAGGATTCATGCGCTGCGAAAACACTTGGTCTTTAAGCTAATCTGAGCAAATGTTTGGAAACAGAATTTTCAATGATAACAGTGGCTCCACTTGGGATAGTGTGCCCTTGTGGTACACTAAGAACTCGTAGTTCCAGTGCCTTATAAAATTTATTCATTTATGACAAACTAAAACTTGCTCGACAATCATCCCCTTCAAGCTTCTGGGGCCTTCACCTCGGGCTTAAGCTTGATGATCACTGTAGGAGAAAGAAATCTACATCTACTAAAGAAAATGCTCAGTCAACCTTGAGCTTATTTGCCTTTTCCTACCTACCTACCCTAACAATTTCAACTTCTTTCTGCTCAATCAATATGGAATTTCCAATGTAGCCAATCATTTATCTTATCTGACATTTGAGTCCTTTGGCTGTGCTTAAAACAAAAATAAATCAGATACTGAAGTAACCAAGGCAGCATGAGGTGTAACTGTTCTTCAACATGAAAATATAACTGGAATCCTGAACAGTAAATATTTTCCATGTATTCAGCTATAGGGTCAAAAAACACATGGTTAGTTTGCTGATTCTTGTAACTTTCAGGCCACTGATTCTCAACCACACAAGACCCCTTTGATGTGCTATCCAATCTGCTATTTGACAAGCTATCCAACTGCTTTTCTGAATCATTCCAACAAACAATGGAATTTTCCTCATTATTATCCTCATTCTTTGGTGTAAGCTGCTGCAAGAAATTACAAAAATGAACAATCTTTTCCTCTGCCTGAGGGTCGTAGAAGCTGTCTTCCAGCACTTCTTCTTGCTGTGTGCAATCGATTTCATACTCATGATGATCTGAAGCCTGACAAATCTGCTGCATCTCTACATCAATATCAAGGGATGAAACATGGTTTTCACAAATAAACCCCTGCTGATCTTCATGCTGTGTTCCATGGGATGTTATATCTCCTCCTTGGTGCTGGAATGCATTGTTATGAAGAGCCTCTAAAATTTCTTCATCCGTGAATTCATCATCATCATAACCATCCTCTAAATACTTAATAAGACTTAAAGAATGTCTACAGCAGTCTTTGAGCAGCAATAAGGAAGGATAACATTCTTTATACATTTCACAGAATTCATCATGAAAACAAGCAAGTGAATATATTGAACCATTTTCCAGACTTTTATACCAAGACCATGCTTTTCCTTCTAAAGTGGTCATGAACATTTTCATGAGACAATCTTCAGGGAAATGAACCTTAAGACTGCGTACATGCATATGGAATTTAACCAAATGGAGAGCAGCATCATCCTTCTTTTCATCTTTGAATATTGGAAGATCTTCTAACCAATCAACCTTTGGCATAGGATTTGGAAAACCAGGGATATGAGACCGATCCATAGGAGCATACCTGGCATTCATTCTTGCAGTAGAATCCATCTTGAAACTTCATCAAGCTACTGATCTTCTAGCAGTGGAGTCACCTTCCAATTTCTAATTCGATGTGTGGAGTCGCCAAGGTAGTTTTGCAGCCTCAAAAAGATGTTTGAGCTCCTGCTACCTTCAGAAGTTCAACCTCTTAATTTCGGGAATGAATAGACTTCAGGCTCCCGGCAGACGCACCAAAATGTTATCACAAAATCGTGTACTAAGGGCTGCTACTTAGCAAGATCTCATGCAACTATTTCAAACCAGGCTTTAGACTAAGGCTTAGCCTCCTTAGTCAGAGAGGGCTCTCTCACAGATTTTTGATATGAATTAATAACAAGAAAAGATGGCTAACTCTTCAAATAGTACATGAAAATAAGTTGGTTGGAACAACAAAATAACACTTCTTCCATTGGGCTCATGGAGTCAAACACCTCTGCAGTAAACTATTAACTACTCAATCATGGAAGCCAAGGCATATAATGTTTAAACACTCAGAACATTTCTCAAAAAGAACCTCATCTCATAAACATACACAGGAAGTCTGAGCACTAGGTGAATTCAGAGTGATTGCATATCTATTGAGATGTAGAACAGAAAGGATAAAGACAAAACCACATATATTCTGAGCCTTTGAACACAAGATGAATCTTGGGAAGAAAAAGTAATCTTTCTATTACTGTCAAAAGTCTTGTACATTAGCCAATATAAAAACTCTGTTTTTTTCATAAATCTCCAACCCCAATTACATCAGAGTTTTTGCTATATATAGGAAAACATACTTAACTACTTCGAGTCTCCTCCTCAAGCATGAGGGGAGCTAGATGACCTATCATTAACTACCCTTATCTATTTTTAAACAAACTCATTAAATACATAAAGTATTGAGCTGTAATTACAAAGAGTCCTAATCACACTAAAACTCTAACTTCATCTCCTCGTATGCCTGATTCCTTTCTTGATCTTTGACAACTGTCTTTTGCTGGTTAGGCTCAAGATGATTGAGCTACAGATGCAAGGAACGCTGACTTTGGATACCTGTAAGCGTTGATGGATCATTTATCATCAGGATCAAAACACCTATTTTTAAGGTCCCTGTCTCCTACCATCCTCCGAAAATGTAGCAGCATGTTCCCAAATCTTTAATAACTCAAAGTATGGAACGCTGCTACTAAACACCATGTCTCTAGATGAGCTGTAGGCTGTATTGATGTACAGGTGTCTCTCTTCTAACATTCCCGGTCAAACTGTTTATTCTGCATTGAAAACATCACCTACAGCAGTTTCGTAGCGCGCTACGAAACTGCTGTGTGATTTAAAAAACACAGTCTTCCTCTAAACTCCTCACAAAATTGAATAGCTGTTGTTGCCATTCTTCAGTTTCACCTTTGCTATGCTGAGATTCAGAATCACATTCCCTGTAACATGAACCTTCACATTGTCCAACAATGTTCAAAGATTCTGTGATGCCAGCAACTTTAAGTTTACGTTTTAGGTACCAAATGAACATTGGCGTGGTTATCAGCATACTGACCTCCAACAGATGGACCAACTGCACATAAATCTTTTCGAGCTTCTGATTTGCTTTGGCCTGTGAGAGATTGATCAAGTACACTAGTATCACTTACAAACTTTTCAACAACAAAGCGAACCCGATGCTCTTCCAGCAAGCACCAGAAGTGCTTGTATTTGCAATACCATTTGGTACAAAGTCTAATAAGTTCCCTCCTTCCCAGCGCTAATGGTGCTTCTTCATTTCTCACATCTAATTGATCTGTCAGGAGCTCATGTGTCATATTTGGAATAACACCCTGCAGCATCCGGGGCGCACACTGATATATATCATAAATAATCGCATGGTAGGCAGTTTGCAAGGAGACTATTTATATTATCTAAACCGCGGAAAGCTGTAACAATCAAATGAAAGACATCGCTCAACACATCATCATTGTAAGGAGCCTCTGGTGTTGTGATTCTGGTGATTTCACTAATGCAGGTGGCCATCAGAAGTGCCACATCTCTATCCCGGTGTCACTAATAACGGCGGCCCTGTGGCAATCAAATCCTTACCATCATTTGGCCTCTTCACTCATTCCATACATTTGGTAATATGGCAAGGGGGGTCCTCATAAAGACCACTTGACACATGGCATTTAATCGTTGCATTCCGTAAGAGAGAATTCTAATGCTAATGTTGTCAAACAGTTTACGTGCACATGGCATACATAATCACAAGATTGGGGATAATGTTTTAATCAAGTTCAATCTTCATCATGTGGGCATGGATCCATTCACGACATCGTAGAACCCTTAAGTGCGCACCCACTGGCAATACGCTAACCATGATAACAATATCATGGCTCACTCCTTCCGGCCTCAAGGCTTCTTTGACATCTTCACTCTGAGCATAAGCAGCAATCGTGTTACCCCATGAGACGGCATCTCGTTGATGTCTTCGGTCAAACAATTGACGTGCGAACTCCAGATTCCCAAATTTGGCATACATTATAGCAGGTGAATTATTATTTGACACAAAACCGCTTTTGATCAGATGGGTATGAATCTTCTTCCCCTCTAGAAGAACAGGGAGCTTAGTTCATGTCTTGAATACAAACAGAAATATAGAATTATCCGGCTATAGAATGTGAGAGCTTCCTTGTACAGACCACTTGAGATGTAGCCTTTGACATTAACATTCCATAAGAACATATCTGGTTTATACATTTTACCAAACAGTAGGCATGCATTCTCCATACTACTGCAAGTGGCATACTTGCTTACAAACTTGGTATCGAGATTGATATTCTAGCTAAGTCCATGTCTGCGCATGTGACAATGTACTTCCTTCACTGCTCCATAGAATGAGAAGCATTATTCAACTTCACACAGATGATTTGTATCTTGTATGCGCATCATTATAAACCAAGACACAGAAAATAAGTACATTGAGGTTAATATTCTTTGTCCATGATGGTTCCATAGGTACAAAATTATGCCTCTGCATGCTGGGGTGAGTTTAAGTGTCTTTGTATGATATGAAGAACCAACAGATCCATTAGCATCATTGTAATAGCTGTCCACATATCTGTTGAACAAAGATTGCTGCCCAAATGGCTGTATGATAGGCATTGGTCATGCATCCATCAATGAACCAATTATTGCACCCTTTCTAAGAAACTCACACTGACCAAACTTAATAACAAGCATTGATGATGACTTCTTGAGAACATGCCACCTGTAAAATGTATCCGCCCCAGAACTATTTTGCATGACAGCTACTATGGATTCGAACAAATCCCCCATTTTGTAGCATGCTACGAAATCACTAAAACAGGTTGCGCTGCGAAACTGCTAAAGGATTCATGCGCTGCGAAAACACTTGGTCTTTAAGCTAATCTGAGCAAATGTTTGGAAACGGAATTTTCAATGATAACAGAATACACTGAAATGATTCCACGCCATTGCAGACGAGGTAGCCCAATGGTCTGGCACAAGCTTTGTTGGCTTGACTGTTAGCAATTTTATTGAGCGATAGCAGAACATGATAATAGCGCACGTCTTTTATGGTGTGTCCTAAGATTTGGCACCATTTGATAATCTGCTGAAGGAGAGCATTGGGAAGATCCCTGTTCTGAACCATTGCACTGACGACTATCGTCGAGTCTCCCAATATCGTGACTGTGTCTATACCAAGCTTCCCAAGTTGGATAAGACCTTGGTAAAGGGCTACGGCTTCTGCTCTGTTATTGGAAGTATGGCCAAGACCCCACTCGTATGAGAGTATTTATCCCCATTAGCATTGAAAATGACTCCTCCCGCCCCTGCTACCCCGGGATTCGACTTTGAGGCCCCATCGAAACAGAGATAATGCCTATTTTTGTTTTTAAGCCAACTTGCAAATTCTTCCTCTTTTAGCCTGATCTTCCAGTTAGGGGAAACATTGTTGTTTCTGTTGCTAGCAGCGTTGCCCTTATCATTGTTGGTGTTTTGGTCTAATAGGTGTCCAATGAATATGCGTTCTTCTATGCTAAGTTCACTGACATTTATACTTCTCGGATTCTTAACTGAGATGATCTCAAGGGCAAGACTCCTTGCCTTGGTATAAAGACTTCTAATAGTCGAATCCTTATCCTTAAAAACATTCCGGTTTCGTGCTAGCCAAATATTTCATAGCATATTGTGGGGAAGAATATCCCAGACTCTCTTCACTGTGTTATTTTTCCTGTGCTGCCAGGGGTAGTTTTTTTTCCATTTGTAAAGAATTTCTCCTATGGTGTTTTGGGTGTTCCATGGGATTTGATTGTTATGAGATAAATTCCTCCAGCAGTCGATGGCAAAAGGGCATTCAATAAAGAGATGATGCATTGATTCTTCAGCAGCTAAGCAGTTAGGACATCGACAGAGGCCATTGATTCCCCTCTTTTGCAAATTTTCCACTGTGAGGACTTTTCATTTGAGGAGGGTCCAGAGAAAAAACTTAATTTTTGGAATTGCCTCGGATTTCCAAACCACCTTCCAGTGGTTCCAACTTGGCATGGGGAAGCTGGTGTTGCAAATGTAATGGTGAGCAGCTTGGATGGTGTAAGAGGATCCGGATGGGTCCCAACGAAACCCATCAAAATCGTTCTTTTTGACAGGGGATATACTGTGCAAATGGGATTGAAGGGCATAAAGACTTGCATTAAGGCCATTGGGTATGGCTGGGAAGGCCCAACTTGACCAAAGAAGGGTGTGAGGATCCCATTGGGAGATCTGGTCCAGGAAATGTATGCCTGTTCTTTCAAAAAAAGAAAGGATAGGGTGGACTCCCCCATGTATGTTTATTGGTTGTTGACCCATGATTCTGTCAACTCCAATATTGATGCTTGCACCTCCCTTGGGGATTTTTGAAGTATTTTGAGCGATTAGTGGAATTGCTCTCTTGCATAATCGCCAAATTTTGGAGGAGTCTCTATTGCGAATATCTCGATCAAGAAATTGTTGTCTAGGAAAATTAAGATATTTAATTTCCAAAACTTTTTTCCACCATGCTGGGAGTCCAGTAATGAGTCTCCAAACAATTTTGCCTCCAAAGGCTAAATTGAGAAATTTAGGGGATCTAATTCCAAGACCTCCTCGGTCTGCAGTTGCTCCAAGTGTATCTCTTATCTTTTGGAATGATATCGACTAGATCATGGTCATGCATAATGTCTTCTAGCTGAGTTTTGAAAGGATCCTGGGAGAAAATACCCCCTCTTTTCTCATTTCATGGAGAACAAGATTTAGATCTCCTCCTAGTATGACATTGGTATTCTCCTCTGCGTTCATGCTGACTTTGATTTCCTCCCAACAACACTCCTTATCCCTGAAGTGGTTAGGCGCATAAATGTTGTATATAACTAGATTTTGCTCATCTTCTTTGTTTTCTAACACTGTTTGGATCCAATGTTGGTTAATAATTTCTGACTTATAATTCCAAATGTTTTGATTCCAGATTGTAGCGATTCCTCCGGAAGCTCCCCTGGATTCACTAATGCTTCCATTGTACTGCTTGTTCTGTTCAATGATTTTAGTCATATCTTGCAGGCTTTGCTTTGTTTCCTGTAACAAAAAGATCCCTGGTTTTTCACAATAAATAAGATCTTTCAGGGCTGCAACTTTGGAGGGGTGCCCTATACCCCTGCAATTCCAAGATAGGATTTTCACCATTATGCTATTTCTAATATTCCTTATATTTACCATATAAATGTATATTTTAGTTCAAAATCGATTTAAGAAATAATATATTCTATATTTATTTATATGATTAATAATTTTAGAAAATTATAATCAATAATAGATTTAAATTCTCTATCATATTTGTACAAGTAATATCTTAATGTAAATCGGGCTAGTGAGATTTTGTTATGCATAATGATTTCTATATGACTAATTTTACTAAAACTCGGGCCTGGTGAGCACAAATGATTTTTGAAAATTATATGAATCAGCATTTTGAATCAAATATTATTTTTTTATTTAATATATATACATTTTTAAATTAAAATAAAGTCTTGACTTACTAAATAAATATATTAATATTTTAGTTATTTTTTTTAAATAAAGTAATATTTTAATTTTAATTCTTTTAATGAACCTAAAATGTAAAAACTAAAACATTTAAATACTAAAATTTTAAAGACTAATAAATTGAAACATTCTTAACAAATAATAATTTGAAACCGTACATTACTTATTCACATTTCACTTTTTATTGGCACATAACTTTTTAATATAAAATAAGGTTTGTGGAAAAACTATGAAACAATGATAAGTTTGAACTTCTATTTCAGGTTTTGTTATTTACATGTAGTTTTGATGTACAATGGGGTTTGTAAAGTTTTGGAAAATAAATTAATAAATAAATATAAGTATTTATTTTGATTAATGTTTTTTTGGGAGATAAAATAAACTTTATTTTAAATGGTTATTTTTCTAAATTCAAGAAAATTAAATCTAATTATATAAACAAAATAAATAAAATTTTAACCACTTAACAAGATTATCTTATTTATAACTTATTTTTTTAATATAAAATAAGTTTTGTGAATTTCTACACATGAAATGTCTTTTTAAAATTAAATAAAATTCAATATGGATATTTATTTTGTTAGGATATTCCGACACATAGGAAATAGTTAAGTACAACTTGGTCTAGTATAGAGTTAGGTAAAGTGTGTTTCTTTACCGTTGTACATTTTGTAACTTACAATCCGACGGTCACGATATGTAGTGATCCGACGGTTCATTCTCTCCTCAGTATTACCGACACTTGATCCATGGCTTGACACCCGTTTGGTCCATGATTTCTATTTAAAGCGCATGGAGGGTCATTTGTAGGGTAATCCGTGCATGAGAGAAGCATATGTAAATTTTCATTCTTTTATTAATAAATTGCCTGAAGTGGCCGCGTTGGCTCAGGCCGTGGACTGTTTCCCTCTTTGAGGGTTTTAACCACGTAAAAAATACTGGTGTATTGATCTGCGATCTGGGTGTGAGTGGTGTCCTTTGGTGTTCTGTCTGAGGAACTTACCCTGTAAATTCCTACATGGTATCAGAGCTATTTGAGGGCCGTGTCCATTGGTGATCCAAATCTGAAGCCGGTAGAACTGCATCCGACTGCCGTTTCCTAGATCTACTGTTTCTGACTGCTTTCGGGCCGAGAGGACTGCTCT
Organism: Pinus tabuliformis; assembly: GCA_031772625.1. Taxonomy (NCBI): domain Eukaryota; kingdom Viridiplantae; phylum Streptophyta; class Pinopsida; order Pinales; family Pinaceae; genus Pinus; species Pinus tabuliformis. The sequence continues at coordinate 101,914,286 of CM062814.1, forward strand.
GTTGTGTTGGGAGCATCTGTTCCAGTGAGGAACCCATTTCGTTTCACGCGAAAAGGTTTCCGGTAGCCCTAGCTGCGTCATTTTTAAGATCTGGAGGTATACAGTGTTTATTTGCAATTTACAGTTATTTTCTCTCTGTTTATTTCGGTTTCGGTTTATTTAGCCTTTATTATTACTGGATCTATACCTTTCATTTCTGCGTATGCTCTTTGCCCTGCGACTGTGTACGATCTGGGCAAATCGATAACAGAAAGGAAGGATTTTTCTCATGCGTATGCTCTTTTCCCTGCGCCTTAGTGTGATCTCGGAAAATCAGAAACATTGAGAAAAATATTTAGTTTCCGGCTAAAGCTAACTTTAAGCCGCAAGGTTCATTTTTGAAAATATTTAGTTTTTCGGCTAAAGCCAACTTCGAGCCGTAAGGTTCGTTTTCTTTGCATGTCCTTGTTGGGTTTTGTGTTTTTTGTTTTGCAGGGAAAAAGAGCTTTCTCAAAGCAAGCACGCAACCCAAAGCACCCCCCCCTCTCTCTCTCTCTCTCACAAATTTTTTGTATAGCTCAATTGGTTCAAAGCTATTTTAAGAGAGTAGAGGTCTTGGGTTCAAGTCTCCATTTTGTGGGGGCGGACTTTTTCATTTCCGCACATTCCCGCACTTCTGTTAGCTACCTATACCAATAGGTTTCATATTTCATGATTGGCAATGAAAAGGTCCAAATATGCTCTGCTTTGATGATTCAAAGATCACATATTTCCAAGAGAATACAATATGTGCTTATAGCTTGGTATGGACTCAAATTTTGATGGATGGTCCAACAGTCTAATCTGGATCATGTCATGTTTTAAATTTTTAGTTGTAGAATAGAGAAAGAAGTCTGTCCAAACTGTTTAATCTTGGCAGACAAGTAGTTTAGGTAGAGAAGAAAGGCTCCCAACAGCTTAATCTGGGACCTTGGAAGAAATAAGGGTAGAAGTAGATAGAAAAAACAAAAGAAAAAGCCAAAGAAAAGAAAAGGCAAGTAAGGGTTTGCAAGCCTAAATGCACCCTCCAAGAAGAAATAAAAAATGCTAGGCAAATAGATGGGTAGGCAGTAGGGGTCGCAGAAAGGTCATTTCTTATAAGTTGCATGTGTGCTAACTTTGTTTACCAAAGCAAAAGCAATGAATTGAGAAGGTGTTATTCTTCATCAAGTTGCAGCAAGCAAAGAAGCATGTCTAACCTCCCTTCTTCCCCTTTTTTCATTTTCATTACTAACACTCCCTCATCAGTTGAGATTCATGGAAGAAATTATGGTTTCATGGTGGCTCTTAATCTTTTTAGAAGCCACATTTCTTGTCTAAAATTCTTTTTATTTTGATCTACTCCCTAAACTAAGTAAGTTTCAAATAAACTTAGTGATTTTCCCCCTCATTCACATTTTCCCCCATATTAACTCTAACTCTATTATGTAATTCCCCTATGTCACCCTTTCCCTAGTATTATTAACACCATGGTGTATAAACCCCCAAGCATTCTATAAATATCCTCCTTTTAGCATTATAGCTAAATAGGTTTGCCTAAGGGAGACTTTAGTCCACCTGGGACTATGCTCAAACCCTGTCAAGGGATTACTCTAACCCCTGGTTAGGAGTAATAACCTCTCCATAAACCCTAATCTCACCGCTGCTAAAACCCTCCATAAACCCCTTTTTCACAAATTAACCCAAAAAACCCCAAAAAACTCACGAAAACCCTCAATCCTAAAGTTTTCCGCCAAAAATATTTAATTAAATATTTAAATAAACCAGCGGGCCCCCCCAACCTGCACGATCCGTCGGAGGACCCGCCAGCCGTCCGATCTATGCCGCCCAGATCTAACGGTGGGCGGTCATTTTCACCCCCCGACCTGCCGACCTTTAGCGTCCGGGGAAAGTGGTTTTGGGCGCCGTACCCTGGACGCGTGTCAAACGCTGGGGTTGTTCGGAGCCCCCCTCCCCAATACCACTTATCAGCAAAGGCGGTGCGGGGAACCCGCTTACCACCATCCCTTTACCGCCTCCCCCTTACGTCATGCTTGTGTCATCCTGACGTAGCGCCCTCCCCCGCCCCTGCGCCGTGTGGCCCTCCACATAACCCTGCCACCTTATCCACCCACCACCGTGTCCTGACACCCTGGCCGACACCTCAGCAGCCACGTCACCTCCGTACCCGGGCCCCACCATGACGTCATGCTGACGCCATCGGCGGAAAAGCGCCAATTGCATGTTTTGTCCAAATTTGTCGTTATAAACCACCAAATTAGCCGTTTGTGGTCATTTTCACGCACAAACGACGTAGCCGTTGTCAACCAGCTGCCACGAAAATTCGTTTCCAACCATCAAATTCAAGTTTCATACCGCTACAAATCAAGAATTCAACTGCCTTAAGCCTTCACGGTCCAGCCCGCAGGCTTTCAAGCTAGTTTGTCCAGGTATTCACCGTAAAGCTTACTTTTCACCCATGCATTCCTTTTCTCTGTAAAAATTGCCATTAAAACACCTGTAGAAGTCCACATAAACTTTGCACCTACTACCTAAAACAAGCTAAGCTGACCTGTTGACCCCCATAGCCACAAATTCAGCATTAAAGCAGTCAATTCGCGGGCCAGAAACTGTGAAATTCTCCCCGAGGTGCTCAGCATTGTTCCCTTTTGCCAAGTACAGGCCAGCTTCAATCTCTACCAAAGGAAACCTCATACTCTCTGCAACTTACCATTAGCAGTTCACATCCCTGTGAATTTGCAGCAAACTGCAGAAACCAGCCTGCATTTTTCACTGAGAAAAACTCCTCAGACTGTGTCTACAGTTGACCTATCACTGAAACTCTTAAAGAAACTTCCCAAACCATTGCCATTACCTATTCAAACTCAGATTATATCATGGCAGCCTCTGCATCCTCATCCCTCAGTATTGCTCCATTAAATCCACCAAATAAAGAGCTGGAGGCCTTGGCATTTGCTGACAAGGACTATCTTATAGAAGACTTTGAGGGTAGCAGGGATTTCTTGCAGACCTTCTGTCAATTGAGAGAGGACTATAAGGATGATCATGGTACACATGGGATATGGGAGTCAAACCTACCATACTATTGTCTCCCAGCTGTAAATGTCTTCCCTGAAATCATTCACCTATGTGCTGAAAACTATGATGTGCAGCACATAGCTATTAGCACTCCATCTGGGAGGATCCTTTTTTACATTAATGCTGAGTCCATCAACAAAATGTTACATTTTGATCAGACAGAGTTGCTGATCCCGTTCTCCATGAATTATTTGCTGGAGACTGGTGAAAAGATGACCAGTGAGGAGATTCAAAAGGTCACCAAGACATTCATGAGACCTGAGTGCCAGTCTACAGGGCCACCTCCCTACCTGGATGTCCATTTCAATGATGTAGGCAGGCTTTTACTGGACATGATTGCCTATGTGTTGGGATACAAAAACAGTGAGTATGTGGATAAAACAATGCTAGTATTGCTATCTGCTTACAGCCCACGCCAACCCCCTGCCCGCAAATATAACTTTGCTAAGTTCATAGCTAACAAGATTCATGATCAGTTGAGCAGAGTCGACAGACACGGGGTCTTCAAGTACTCGGCCTATATTTACCACCTGTTCATGTACTATCATTCTAAAGCCTTCCCATGCTACATCAGAAGGCTGGATCACAAAGGGGAAAGAAGATCTGTCATCTCCTGGACCTCTGTCTATCACAAAGTCACAAATTCACCCTATACCTACTGTGAATTTGTTGACCAATTTGTATACCCAGTCTCTTGCCTGTTGATGAGGTCACCCCCTCCCAGAATATCAAATGAGATAAAGAAAGCTCTACAGCTTTCCAAAAAATATAAAATAGGTGACTGGTACCTATATGAGAACCATACCGTCATTAGGATCTATGGCTGTGAGCTCTGTCCATACAGGCTCCCAAAATATGTATCTATGAGGTTATTTGCCTTGGAGTATTACAGGCAGTTGATTCAGTCCGACCTCACCCATTTCCACAGCACCAAAAAGAAGGCCCACCTCAAGTTCAAACACCAGTTGGGCCCCTTCATCATGAACAAGAAAGAAGGGTGGGAAGAGGTAGACCTAGTCCTTAAGGATAAATACAAGTTGTCCTATAGTTTTCGGTGGGTCCATTATGACCCTGAAGGTTTCATCACTGCTAGGAGAAACAAGTATAGGCTTATAGGCATTAAGCATTGCCAGTACCCACACATTGAAAAATATGCCAACATGCAAGAATGGCAGATGGATACTTTAGTTGAAAATCTAACTGAGGAGGAGACAATGTTAAAGAATAGGAGGGAGCTTGAAAAGACTATTGACCTAGACTATGTGCAGCAGGTACCTTTCAGACCGCCTTATTCAGTGGGAGAAGGGACCTTGGCCACAAGGACTGCACCACAGGCACCATCTACATCAGCACCAGTGACAGACAAAGGCAAAGGCATAATGGGTGCAGAGGAGGAATCAGTAAAGGAAAAGTCTGCCCCTGTAACAGAGCAGCAGCCAGAACAGCAGCAAGGGCAAACTGTCCTACCACAAACTGGGCTGCCAGCAGCTCCAGCACTGCAAATTCCACCCCCACAAACTGAGCCAGTAACTGCCCCAATTTTGCAGACCCCAACACATGAGGAAAGGGGTACAAAAAGAGATAGAGAAGAGTCCACTCCCCTTAGTGGATCCTCCCACCAGCCAGAAGCCAAAAGGCAAAGAGCAGACTCCCCAGAGGTAGAAGACATTACTAAAGATGTCTTGGACAGTGCAAGGAAAGACAGGGAGGGCAGTCAGCATACAGGTACAAGCTCCTTTCAGCAGGAGCAAACTTTACAGCTCGGTTTGGAAGTGTCCTCCTCTTCCCAGCAGACCAAGAAGCCCAAAAGCACTAAGGCTTCTTTCAAACAAATAAAGGCTCAAAATGAGCTGCTAAGGGCTGAGGTCTACAAGCAATTCATAGATGCAACACCATCCCAGCAAGAAAGGCTAATGTCGGTGTATGACATTCAGCAGGAAAAAATAATCTTTAGCCACTTTAAGCCCAAAGGGCCGGAGCCTAAGACAGCTGCAGATTTTATAAAGACAAGGGTGGAGGTCCTAGCCAGAGATATACATCCCATGGACCAGATTGAACTCCATAAGCAAGCTGGGGAGATGGTCTATGCAACCTTGGTAGAAAAGGCCACCATGGCACATGAGCTGAAAGAGTCCCTGAAAAACACCAACACCCAGTTGGATTTTGAGAGAATGTCCTCTTAGGCCAAAGACAATAGAATAAAGTCTCTTGAGGAGATCATTATTGATCTAGGACATGACCCTAGTGATCCAACGGGTGTGAAGGCCCTCATGAAGAAGAAAGATGATGACCTCAATGCATTGAAGAAGAGGTTAAAGCTGCAGCCCACAGAGCATCCTCAAACAACAGAACTTCAAAAGCAAAAATAGGCTGAGGACCAACTGGACCTCCTAATGCAGCAAGACCAGAGGATCAGAGAATTAGAGAAAGAGCTGGAAGGAGCACTACAAGATAAACAGGCAGAATCCACTTCCCAAGCTCCTCCAACTACTTCGACAACAGCAGCAACGTCAGGGACAGCAGTGCCCCCCAGAACAGAAGCAGCAGGAACAGCAGCAGCTCCAGATGCCAGCCCAAGTGTAGAGGAATTGACCAAGGCCGTCAAAGCAATGGAGATCCAGGCAGATGAAATAAAGAAGGCCAAGGAGAAGTTGGCAGAACTGGATGCCAAGTATGACAAGTCCAAAGTGACTGTGGCAGAACAGGGCAAAGAAATAAAGGCCCAAAAGGAAAAGATAAAGGCCTTAGAGAAAGAGTTGAATCTGGAGACTGCTATGGCCGACATAAAGAGAATCCTATGGGCCAAAATTGGCCAATCCATTAGACAACAATGGAGGTCAATAAAAATAATGCATGAGCAGATGGATTTAATGGGCCAAGCTCAAGCAGAAATTCAGAAAGCCAAGACAATGCTAGGGAACAGAGCAGAGCAGGCAAATAGAATGATAGACTTCCTGAACAGGCAAGAAAGGGAGGAATTGGCAGCTATAGGCATTCCCAACAGAACAGAAGCTGTCCTCTCTGCCAAGAAGGTACTAACTCTCAGGAACTACATACAAACAGTGGAGAGGAAGTACTATGAGATGCAAGCAGATGTGGAGGAATACAAAGTTAAAATGGGAGTGCTGCAAGCAAAAGGCCTGCCCAGCTTACTAAGTGGTGCAGGAAAACTGATCTCTCTAGATCAAATGGCCAACAGAATGGGAACCACTATTGAAAATCAGATTATTGCATCTGGCAGTTCATCTGAACAAACAGGGCCTCCCACAGGACAGAGCTTGTATGACAAATTTGAAGGCCTGTTCTTCATTGAGAATGAAGTGAATCACCTGTTTGAAACCCCTCCCAATCTTTATAGACATATAGAGGCCGAGGAAACATTGATAAAGATGCGCAGACATCAAATGCCTAAGGAGGATTGGTGGCAATTCATGCTTCAGATTTTGCCACGATAGCTTCAGTCATTCGGCCACTGCCAGCTCCAGGTCACTACAAGACAAGCAACATGACAAGTGTCAGCAGTTAAAGCAGCTAAAAAGTGACTCATCACACAGACAACGACAGCTATCCAAGTTTCAGACAGCACATCTCTAGCCGACTCTAACAACCATAAAGTCCGAATATCTTCTGACTATTTTGACAGCTGAGGCATTAAGGAATTACTGCAGCATTCACTCCTTCAGCTATTGCATTCCAGAGATTAGCATACCATAAATGAGATATTAACTCATTCGCTGATATTTTTGATGTAAATTTTGTATATATACTCCCCTGAGTAACTCATAAGGGGTTGGTAATTTTCTCTATGAGGCAAATGTATTATACACTTTCTGAATTATCTAATACAAAGGGCTGGATGAGCTCAGTGATTTCCTGAAATACTTGATGTCTAGATGATGCTCCATGTGCTGATGCAGAACCCCTGTGCTGTCCGATTAAATAACAAGTTTTTTCCTTAATCTCTGTTCTTGTCTTTCTTATGTTTATCAAATCATACTCATCTTATACTAAGCTAGCAGTAAAAAGAAAGAATAGTGCAGGACTTGTTTCACTACACCTTGTACTCAATTTTTACTACTGTAAATGTTTGTCTTCAGGATTACTATGCACATGAATTCTTAATTGCTCATGTAGCTATTAATTCTTTATGTATGAATATCACCTAGAAATTCTTAAATGCTCCTGGGTCAATATTCTCACTGTCTTACTCCAAAAGTTTATTGTAAGATTCTTAATTGCCTTGCATAAACTGGACACAACCCACGAAATCACTTTATGAAAGTTATTTCTCAGACACTAACCTTGCTCTGCAGCATCACTACAGCAAATCACTCAGCACCTCAAAATAACTAAATGACCATTGACTCCATAACCCAATGGACTAGAACACTTTGGAGAATGCATAAGCACCTTGACTGAAATTACCATCCAACCAAAACCTTAAACAAACCTGAATTTATAGCTAGCCTATAAACACTATCAAAACAGAGACAAATCATAAAGAGAGAGCCCTCTCTGATTACAGTTTGGCTAGAAACTGTGGTCCAAAGATTGGTTAGTGGTTACCCCGGCCGTATTCCCTTAGAGTCAAAGGGAACAACCTGGGTGTTAACAACTTCGTCGGTAACATCATCAACTTTTTTTCAAAAAGCCATAACTTCTTCATCCGGAAGCCGTTTTTTTTAAACCAGCCTAATTTTTCGAGATCTATCCATTGGAACACTTATTTTCAACATCTTTAGCTTCAATTTCCATTGAAATGAAAAGTCAATACCAAGTTACCCTTCACAGCACCAATTACTTCCAATGGTTGTCCTACATTGAGGATTTACTTAGAAGTAAAGGTCTCTACAGAATAGCCTCAAGCCAAGAAAAGAAACCGAAGGATGAAGATAAGGCTGCTAAATGGGAAAATAGGCAAGATCAAGCACGTGGATTGATAGGGATGTCTATTTCTCCAGATCTTAGATTCCATATTGCAAAACTTGATACTCCTGATGAAGCAATGAAACAAATCAATAAAGTTTTTGGGATTAAAAATGAACTTAGAGCCCATCAACTTGAAAATGAGTTGCTTACATTGGACCCTAATAATTTTTCTTGCATTGAAGATTTCTTGTCCAAGTTCAAGACCCTTAGATATCTCTTGGAAGGTGTTAAAGTTAAGAAAGAAGATAGTAACCTTATCTATTCCATTCTTACAAAGTTGGGACCAGCCTACTCTGTGTTTGTTTCCACCTTCCATTCTACAAGAGAAGCCTTCATTTCTCAAGGAACAGACACAAGCCCCCTTCCTTTGACTCTTTTTGTGATTCTTTAATAAGAGAACAAGAAAAACTCTTACACCTTGGTCTTCTTAATCTTGGAAACTCTTCCAAGAAAGCGTTAGCCGCCCAACAACAACCAAATTCAAAGAATCCTAAGAATTCATATCCTAAAAAGAATGGTCCTAAACCAAACAAGGGTCCTAAGCAATCTCAGCCTCAAAATGAAAAATCATTTCAACAAAATGATAAGACAAATAAAAACAAATGGAAGAAGACTGATAGACATTGCAATTTTTGTAATCGAGATGGCCACTTAGAATCAAAATGCTTTAAGAAGATGGAAGCCTTGGAAGCAGCAATGAAGAAGCATAACATCCATTTGGGGCAATCTTCAACTTCAACTTCATCTTCAGGAATGGCACTTTCTGCATGTGGTTGTAAAGCATCTCGGTCTGGCTATGCATTAAATGTATCTTCTTCTTCTCATTCTCATGAGTGGCTCATTGATTCTGGAACTTCTTATCACATGGCCAAAAACAAAGCCATGTTTTCTTCTTTAAATGATTGTAACACCAAAAATATATATGTTGGTGATGATAGATCTCTTATTGTTGTAGGGACTGGAACTGTTCATCTAGACAATGGTCAGTTTAATGATGTATTATGTGTTCCAACCTTATCCTACAACCTTCTATCTGTATATTAGATAACTCATTCAGGTGAAGGTAAAATCGTTGAATTTTCACCTCATGATGTTGTAATCAAGGACTTAAGAGATCCTAAAAATATTTTGGCTACTGGAATTGCTGATGATTCTACAAGGTTGTATAAGTTTCACAACTTTGGGTCATCAAATCTTCCCTCAATATTTGTTGCTCATAATGATGAAGTGGGCAAACTTTGGCATGAGCGATTTGGTCACTTAAACTATCGCTCCCTTCAGCATCTATGTAAAGAAAATATGGTGATAGGTCTTCCTATGGTATCTTGTAGAGATGGTGTTTGTTCCGGATGTGTACTCGGAAAACATCATCAGGACAGTTTTGAAAAACGTGCCTCTTGGCACGCCTCAGCCCCTTTACAGCTTGTGCATAGTGATTTATGTGGTCCACTTCCAGTTGTGTCATTCTCTGGCTGCAAGTATTTCTTAACTTTCATTGATGATTTCTCCAGACGCACTTGGGTATACTTCTTAAAACTCAGGAGTGAAGTATTTAACACATTTTTGGCCTTCAAGGCCTTTGTTGAAAAACAATCTGGACATCAAATTCTTAAGCTAAGATCTGATAATGGTGGAGAATATGTTAAAAACACATTCAGCAACTATTGCACTGAGAATGGAATTCAAATGCAACATACTGTTCCATATACTCCACAACAAAATGGTGTAGCTGAAAGGAAGAATCGCACCTTAAAGGAAATGGCTAATTGTATGCTACAATCTAAAGGACTTGGTCTTAGTTTTTGGGCAGAAGCAATTAACTGTGCAAATTACATAATAAATCGCAATCCTACTAAGGCTTTAAAAAATATCACTCCAGAAGAAGCATGGAGCTCAATCAAACCAGATGTAAGTCACTTTCGTGTTTTTGGAAGTGAAGCGTGGGCCCATATTCCAGATGAAAAGCATAAAGCTTTAGAACCTAAGAGTGAAAAATGTACTTTTGTTGGATATTCTGAAGATGTCAAAGGCTATAGACTTATTCCATTTAAGTCCAAAAATGTTATCATTAGAAGAGATGTAAAATTTGATGAAAATATATCGGCCTGCGAGCCTAGTCCGGCGGATGTGCCACCTCTCCCTATCTCTTCTACTTTTGAAAACATTTCTTCTTCAGATGATGAAAGTGAGGATGACAATCCTCCCCCACCATCTCAGGATCCTCCTTCAGCTCCTCAACTTCCAAAAAGGGTTCGTGCTACTAGAGATGCAGCAGGTGATCTTGCCGGTGATCCTACAGATCAGCGACGTACACGTTCTCAGTTCGAGAGAGCCTCTTCTTTACTGGCTCAAGCTCCAGTAAATTATGATCCTGACACCTTTGCAGAAGCTTCAGGCCATCCAGATTGGGAAGCAGCTATGAATGAACAATATCATTCATTATTGGCAAATGATACATGGGATCTTGTTCCTCTACCAAAGGGACGAAAAATTGTTAGATGCAAATGGGTTTATAGAAACAAGTATGGACCAGATGAGAAAGTTGATAAACATAAAGCTCGTCTTGTTGCTAAGGGTTTTTCACAAGTTGAAGGCATTGACTACACTGAAACCTTCTCCCCTGTTGCCAAAATGAACTCTATCCGCCTTGTTCTTTCCCTTGCTGCCTCTTTCAAATGGGAAGTCCATCAGATGGATGTTAAATCTGCCTTCTTGCATGGGGACTTGCATGAAGAAATCTATATGGAACAACCCATTGGCTTCATACAAACAGACTCCAGCCTTGTATGTCGACTTAAGAAATCCCTTTATGGTCTCAAGCAAGCTCCCCGGGCTTGGTATGCCAAAATGGATAGCTTTCTTTTAGAATCTGGCTTTTCTAGGTGTCATTCTGACAATACTGTCTACACCAAGAAAGTAGGCAACTCTCTTATCATCCTTGTTCTTTATGTTGATGATCTTATCCTTACTGGTAGTGATCCCAACCTTATAAACCATGTGAAGTCTAGCCTTAAAAGGAAATTTGAAATGACAGATTTAGGACACTTACACTATTTTCTCGGTCTTCAAGTCTTGCAATCCAAGGAGGGTATTTTCCTTTCCCAGTCCAAGTATGCTTGTGATATTCTACGTCATTTTCACATGGAAGACTGTAAGCCAGCCCCTTCTCCCTTTCAGTCTGGAGTCAAACATTCAGTCACTTGTACTTCTCCTGAAGTTGATGCTACCTTATACCGTCAACTTGTAGGAAAACTCTTGTATCTAACTCATACTCGTCCTGACCTTTCCTTTGTTGTCGGCCTTGTTGCTCGGTTTATGCAAAACCCACGTGAAAGTCATTGGAAAGCAGCTAAAAGAATACTTCGTTATGTTCGAGGTACAGTTCAGTTTGGGATTCATTACAGTGCCGAAGCAGCTCATCTATTGGTTGGTTTCACTGATTCTGATTGGGCTGGTGACCCTGATGATCAGAAGTCTACTGTCGGTTATGTGTTCACTCTTGGTTCAGGACCTATTACATGGGCTTGCAAGAAACAAGGTGCCATTTCTCTTTCATCAGCAGAAGCAGAGTATCGTGGTGCCGTAGAAGCTAGTAAGGAAGCCTTGTGGCTTCGTCAGATCCTGTCAGAGTTTGGCTTTGAGCAACAGCATCCGACTACACTTTGGTGTGATAATCAAAGTGCCATTCAGCTATGCAAAGATCCAGTCCAACATCAGCGCAGCAAACACATTGAACTGCACATGCACTTCATCAGAAATCTCATTCACGACCATGTTCTTGAAGTGCAATATTGTTCAACAGATGATCAAGTTGCAAACATCTTCACAAAGGCTCTCACAGAGGCGAAGTTCACTAAACTTCGATTTATGGTTGGAGTTCAGGAAGTTGTCACTAAGGGGGGATAGGCTCTAGTGCCTCCTTCCTTCTCCTATTGTGTCATATTTGTAAATCCTTCAATCCTATCCCAAGTTGTTCTTAAGGGGGATGTTAGGATATTCCGACACATAGGAAATAGTTAAGTACAACTTGGTCTAGTATAGAGTTAGGTAAAGTGTGTTTCTTTACTGTTGTACATTTTGTAACTTACAATCCGACGGTCATGATATGTAGTGATCCGACGGTTCATTCTCTCCTCGGTATTACTGACACTTGATCTGTGGCTTGACACCCGATTGGTCCATGATTTCTATTTAAAGCGCATGGAGGGTCATTTGTAGGGTAATCCGTGCATGAGAGAAGCATATGTAAATTTTCATTCTTTTATTAATAAATTGCCTGAAGTGGCCGCGTTGGCTCAAGCCGTGGACTATTTCCCTCTTTGAGGGTTTTAACCACGTCAAAAATACTGGTGTATTTATCTGCGATCTGGTTGTGAGCGGTGTCCTTTGGTGTTCTGTCTGAGGAACTCACCCTGTAAATTCCTACATATTTTTCATAAATTTAAAAAAACTAACTTTTAATTATATAACAAAAAAATAAAATGATAAAATTTTAAACTTGAATAAAAATATATTATAAATAACAAATTAATTAATATAAAAGAATATTTTTTATTTGTTTTTGGTTAATGAAACAATGATTTTAGGAACTACTTTTAATATAAAATAAAATAAAATTGGTGAGTTTTTATTTATGAACAATAATTTTAAGAAACTTATAATATAAAATAAAATTTGTGAGTTTTTGTTTATAAATAATAATTTTAAAATATTTATAATATAAAATAAATTTGTGAATTTTTGTTTATGAATAATAATTTTAAGTAATTAGAAGTAAAAGTCGAACTTTCTTTCTCTTGAAACCAGATTTTTTTTAACTCATACCCAACTTTTTAATGTAAATTGAATAGATTTTAGGAAACCATTAATATATAAAATAATAGTTTTAAATTTTCCAAAAATGATATTTTTTACATTACAAGTAACTTTCTAGTGTAAAATGAAGTTTTAGAGTTTTTAATAGGTAAATTAATAAAAAGAAAAAAAATATTTATTTTTTTAAATAAAATATAAATTTTATACATTTTTCCTAAAATTATATATATATATATATATATATATATATATATATATATATAATTCTTAATAATATGATTAGTACTTAAAGTCATCACAAAAAACCAGAACAAGAAAAAAATAAATGATAAATTTTGAAGAAATTTAATTCTTAATGGTATGAATTTGACTGGAAGTCATTCTAAATAAGACGAGCAACATGGAAGAAGTAAAAAATATTTATCTTTGTTAACTTAGTCCCTCCCCCAAAATATTTAGAAACCTAGATAATTGTTTTGAGTTTCATTCATACTTGCGAGTCTTTGTTAAATTGTTAATTTAAATTTTATAACATTTTCAACAGAGTGATGGTTTAGTTTGCGGTCACATTTTATTCTCGATTGTTATGCTAAACTTTTAGTGTACAGGTTCACCTGGAAAGTTGGTCGAAGTGTTGATTTAAATTTTATAACATTTTCAACCCGATTAATGGCTTAGTTTGTTCTGACATTTTCAAGCTCGTCTGTTATGCTTAACCGACTTTAGGGTATAGCTGGAAAATTCGTCACCTGGCAAAATAGAAGTTTGTAACTAAGTGTTCGGAAAAACCTGCAAACTCACCACAATCGAGTTCATAGAATCTTCAACCCATTAAAAATCACTATAAATCCCTCTGAAAACCATTCAATATATATATCCTGAACGCGTTTCTTATCGGAAGCGACCCAAAATATTTTGGCAAAACAAACATTACCCAAACCAATTGATGTATCTAGCAGCGTTATCGTAGGCTCGTGAAGCCTCCTCTCCGGTGTCAAAAGTGGCGAGCCAAGTTCTTATTTTCTTCCAGGGGTCTCTGATCTCGGCTGCGAATCTCCCCCATGGCGTTTTCCTCACGCCTCTAAAATGTATTTCCTTCATAATTGCTGACGACGCCTCATCTTCACAGCCGCCTCCTCCGATCTTATCTTCATTCCCACTCTCGCCATCTGTATGGTGTCTACTGCCATGGTGCTCAGAGATTCGCCTCCCTTCAAACAAACCTGAACGCGTTTCTTATCGAAAGCGACCCAAAATATTTTGGCAAAACAACCATTACCCAAACCAATTGATGTATCTAGCAGCGTTATCATAGGTTCGGGCAGCCTCCTCTGCGGTGTCAAAAGTGGCAAGCCAAACTCTTCTTTTCTTCCAGGGGTCTCCGATCTGGGCTGCGAATCTCCTCCATGGCGTTTTCCTCACGCATCTAAAATGTATTTCCTTCATAGTTGCTGACGACGCCTCGTCTTCACAGCCGCCTCTTCCGATATTATCTTCATTCCCACTCTCACCATCTGTATGGTGTCTACTGCCATGGTGCTCAGAAATTCGTCTCCCTTCAAACAAACAAAAGTGGAACTTAACCCAATCAATTAGGGCAACAAAATATGGCAGTGCGGGTTCTGAAATTCAAAATTCCAATATGGAGCGCCAATAACAATTCAAAATTTGGTGAAACCACTGGTTTAGAGATGAAACTTGAATATTGAGTGTGTTTACAAGTTCAAACTTGAATATTGAGCGCGTTTTCAAATTCATATAACACGACATTAATGGTTACAATTGATGAGCCCCAAATTTGGTAACATTTTGGGCTCATTTGGCCTAATTATCCTTGTTCAATCCTTCATTTTTCATAAATTATGCATTATTTTTTAGTATGTTTATGTCATTTGTACGAATAAGGGTAGTCACTCTTCCTAGGTGGCTAACACATGCTCATTTCAGGATTTTTTGACACATGTTGGAGCAAAACTGAGCAGACATGGGCTAGGAGACAGCCAAGCTTGGGTTGAGGATTCGTAGGGGGGTTGTCTATGGCATTAAATAGCCTCCCTCGGGATATTCACCCCCAACTCCGAGCTCCAAAGGCCACCAAAACCGAATCTAGAAGGCAGCCAAACAGATTTTTTGGAAGGAGCTGTTCACTCACAGTTTGGGCAGCCAAGTCCCATAGATTAAGGAGGCCAGCTAGGGCCTCATGGTGTATAAATGTTAAGGCCTCAGCCTTCGTGAGGGACTTTTGGAAAACTCTTGCATACTTTGCACTGCAGTGCTGCTAGCTCTATTTTGTTCTCTTGTAGCCATCGTTGGCATAACTCTTGACTTATGATCATTTTTTGATAATGAGAAGCAGTCAGATTTGATATCAGCTTTGAGTTTCCTATAGGAGCCATAGCTCTCGAGGTTGGGCCCAACCTGAGAGCCTAGGGCCTCCTTCTTTGTATTGTTATCTTTTCTTTATGCATTGTGATTTTTCTTTTATGCATTTGAAACGTGGTTTTGTTGAGCAAGATTTATATGTGTTGGTTAAATAGGTCACCGTTGAGGAATAGAATTGCTTCAGATGTGTAGAATAGATTGATAGGATAATAATCGATAAAGCTCCAGAAAAAGGGGTTGTCTACACTCTCAGTTTCACCTCTCCCTTATTGGATCAGGGGCTGGAATTGCAGAAACAGTGCTGCCCAACAAAAACACTAGTTTTCTTGACCATGCAATCTTTGGTGTAATGTCTTCATTTGTAGGAGTTAGTCATGCGTTCAGACCTTTTGAGATGTTTCTTTGCTTAAGTGTTGTACATGGTTCTCTTTATAAATAAAGTTGCTGTTCATTTGTTTCGTTGACAGTTAGGATAGATTAGCTAAGATTTTGATTGTGTGCAGGACTTGGTTGATTCGGTTAAGTGTACACCGTGCAGGGCATCTCCATCACTCTCTCATCCACCTAAGCTTCGTCCAGGCCAACTGCTCCATCTCCTAGTTAGGTTCCTTGCCTCACAACTATTCTTCTGCCCACGTAACCCTACCTTCCTACTCTTCCATTGTCTTAGCCTTCTTTAAGTCAAGTCAGCTTTCCACACCCTCTCATCACTTCATCCATCAGTCATTGGGTCATTTCAGGCCCCTACCCTACCTCCCTATCCATTCATGCATCTTCTCTCACTCACCCATCCTCCAAAATCCAATTTTAGAACATCCTGTAGAAATTTCTGAACATCCTGTAGAAATCCCTGAAACATCCTGTAGAACCCCTGCAGACTTCCTGTAGAAGCTCACAAATGAGGTTGTTGTATAGCCAAACTCTGTGGAACTCTCCGGAAGGGTGTTTGGGACTCCTTAGACCCTCCCTGAACCTTCCCAACTTTTTCCAATCATTTCAATTCCTTGATCCACCCCTGCACAAGTAAAAAGCCAGTTAAAACACATGCATGATAATTCTAATAACTTATTTGAAAATACAAAAAAGATTTTTCCTTCAGATAGAGGTAGCCTGGACATGTGCATTTTACCTTCATATAAGTAATGGCATCTCTCTTAATGGTTTGCATTCTCTCCTCTGCATCAGTAGGACTAGCTGGTAGAATTAGGGTTTGCTAGGGTTTATGTTACTTTTTGGCTTTCAGTTTCTTTCTACAAGTAGATCAGTTTCCTTTGAATTAGCTTCCAGCCATCAGTTAAAAAGCTTCTTCTAAGAGCTCATAAAATTTGGCTTAAGCCCCTAGCGGACTTGTGTCAGCTGACTAAGTGACAGATGCGGCAAGAGCTAGTACTTGTGCATATAGCACCGTCGCTTCCAAGTTTGTTACGAACTATCGGGTTGATAAAAGTAAAGAAGGGAGTCCCAGGAGTTGCAGCATTATTGCTGCAATACTGGAGCCCACCATCTTTTTGGCACCGTTGCCGGGGAAGCGTCATAGTATTGGTGATTGTTGCTTTTCTTCTATTTTCCTACACTCGCCTTCTGCTAAATAGTTTATTTCATTTCCATTCTGCAATTTCATTTCCGCAAAAGTAAAAAACAATGTAAACTTTGAAACGGGAACTATAAAATCAAAACGGGAACTCTGGCCAAAAAACCCCAAAAAAACATCAAAAACAGTGCTAAAAACGAAAAGTGTGTATACTAGAACGATGTTTTTATTTTTTAGGCGTTAATTTTGAACATGTTTTAAAAATGGCAGTAACTACGAACTTTACTATGAAATTTTCGTGCAAAATATAGCTTCAAAATGAAAGTGATGATACTGGAATAATGATTTTTTTTTTTTAGGGTCAATTTTCAACATTTTTAAAAAATGCTAATAAAACCAAATTTTTATGTGTCAAACAAAGTTGTTTATGAGGAAAAAAAACACATTAATGTTTTTGGTAGAATATCATTTTTCTTTCCTAAGTATAAATTTAACATGTTTTCAACCATAACATGCTAGGGTGGGCGCCACAGCGCGACTCGTCCCCTACCTCTAACCCCCCTCTCGACACCCTTACTACCTTCACCCACACCCCTGGCCCCTTTAATCCCTACCAACCCAACCCAACGCTTGCCCGAGCGCCCTCACCCTTCCCCCTGCCCGGCCCAGGCGCCCTCTCAACCCCCGCCCCCCCAACCCTCCCAACCCCCCCTGCCAGCCGGGGTGCCTTAAAACCCTCCCCGCCCGGGCGCCCACACAACCCCCCGTGCCCAAACCCTCTCAACGCCCCCCTCCCCTGGCCCGGGCGCCCTCACCCGCCCCCAGAACCGACCCCCCACCCGGCCCCGGCGCCCTCACCCGCCCCCCGGCCCTGGTGCCCTCACCCACCCTCACCCGCCGACCCACCCAGCCGGGCACCCTGCCAACCCCCCCCCCCCCCCCCCCCCGCCCGGGCGCCCACATAACCGCCCGCACCCCAACCCTCTCAACCCCCCCTCCCACCAGCCCGAGCGCCCACAACCGCCCCCCCACCCGGCCCCGGCGCCCTCACCCACCTTCACCCGCATGCCCGCCCGGCCCGGGCACCCTCACCCGCCCGCCCGCCAAGCCCGGGTACCCTCACCCGCCCCCTAGCCCGACGCCCTCATCCGCCCTGTTATAGACATTTTTGTGCCTCGCAGCACGGAGCATGAAATGTCAATAATTACAGGGATCCTCAGTCCCTAAACATGTTGTTCTTACCCCAGGAGGAACAAGGTCAGCAAACCACAGCACTTCCCATCAGTTCTCCACCTGAAAACACTCAGAAACAGGCTATTTTTGGATCATGTCAGCTGCTCCACTGAGCATCTGCGCTGGAATGCAACTGCTCCTCCTTGTACCTGCGCTGAAAGTCAAATCTAATGAAGGCTACCTGCGCTGGGCGAGATTGGCCAAGTGGCACAATCATTCTGCAAGGTGTCAATTGCCCAGGAAGCTTCCAAACTGACACTTGGTTCAAGGGATTCGCCCTGTGATGAGTAAGAGGTACTTGATCTCCATGTGTAAGCAAGGATCTCCAAGTGGACTCAAGAACTGAAGTTTAACTGAAGAGGGAGAGGACACAAGGCAGCTTTATGTCAGTCTCAAGCTTACTCATCCTCTCTTCTTCTCTCCTATATATAGAGCTCTTCTATGAGGTCTAAGGAGGCTGGAATTTTGTGCAAAGTAAGGAAGTGCTGTTGGTTTACAGTTAGAGCTATTGGGTGATTGCTTTTATAGAGGTGAAGAGGAGATTTCTTGCTGCTGGGGAGGTGCTGCTGGATTGGAGCCATTGATGGTTGTAACCTTCTCAGAACCCTTTTACTTCTATCAATAAAGCTTTGAATGTTCTCATATATACTTGTATTGCATTGATGTATTGTATTTACTTGTATATTTGATTCACTCTAATCCATGCATCAGTTATGAGTACATGTTTCTTGTAGTTTCCCTCTCGTGTTTGTGCAGGATCTGTGTGTAGCTGGACCGGCAAAGGAAGCAGGGAGCTGGGAACAAGAGACAAAGAGAGAGGATAGGATCGACAAAGCGAAAGACAACGGTTGGTCAATCTTTTCTTCCTTCTCTATATTTTCATAAAGGAAAATAATCAAAGCTTTACTTTCAGTTGTTGCTAAGGACTGTCACCCTTAGAGTAGGGATAGGGTCATCCGAGTCGGATACTTTTCCCCACAACACGCCCCCCCACCCGGGCGCCCTCACCGGCCCAAGCGCCCTCACCCGCCAGGCCCGGGCGCCCCCACCCGCTTGGCGCCCTCACCCGCCCGCCCCCGCGTGCCCTCACATGCCTGGCACCCGCCTACCAGCCTGGGCGCCCTGACCCACCCTGCCTCGGTCGCGCCCCCACCTGGCAGGCGGCAGGACGATTCCCGGAATCGCCCTGTCGCCTGCCGGGGGGCGGAGCGAGCCGCTCGGCAGGCGGCAGGGCGATTCCGGGAATCGTCCTGCCGCCTGTCGGGCGGGCGCGCGGGCTGCCCGGGTGACGCCTGGCTCCGCCGCGCAACGGCGCGACCCGGGCGGCCTGCGCCCCCGCCAGGCAAGCGGCAGGGCGATTCCGGGAATCGCACTGCCACCTGTCGGGCACGGGCCGCGCGGGTGGCGCCTGCCTCACCCACCCGTGCCCTCGCCCGCCCGGCGCCCTCACCCGCCTCACCTGCCCGTGCCCTCGCCCGCCCGGCGGGTGAGGCGGGTGAGGGCGCCGGGCGAATGAGGGCACGGGCGGGCGGGCGGGTGAGGGAACCCGGGCAATTCCAGGAATCGCCAGGGCGGTAGGGCGATTCCGTGAATCGCCCGGGCGCCCTCACCCGCCCGCCCGCCCGGCGCCCTCACCCGCCCGTCCGCACGACACCCTCGCCCGCCCGGCGCCCTCACTCGCCTCACCCGCCCAGGCGCCCTCGCCCGCCCGCCCGACACCCTCACCCACCTCACCTGCCCGGGCGCCCTAGCCCGCCCGCCCGCCCGGCGCCCTCGCCCGCCCGCCCGGCACCCTCACCTGCCTCACCTGCCCGTGCGCCCTCGCCTGCCCGCCCGCCCGGTGCCCTCACTCGCCTCACCCGCCCTCGCTCGCCCGGCGCCCTCGCCCGCCCGCCTCGCCCGCCCTAGCCTGCTCGGAGCCCTCGCCCGCCCGCCCTCACCCACCCTCGCCCGCCCCCCCTCGCCTGCCCGCCCGGCGCCGTTACTCGCCACACCCGCCCGCCCGGCTCCGTTACTCGCCACACCCGCCCGCCCGGCGCCCTCACCAGCCTCACCCGCCCGCCCGCCCCGGCGCCCTCACCTGCCCGCCCAGCGCCCTCACCCGCTTGCCCGCCAGGTGCCCTGACCCGCCGGCCCCCCCGGCCACCCTCACCCACCCTGCCTCGGTCGCGCCCCCCCCCCCCCCGGCAGGCAGCAAGGCGATTCCGGCAATCGCCCGGGCGGCCCTCACCCGCCCGCCCGCCCGGCGCCCTCACCCGCCTTGCCCCCCCAGGCGCCCTCGTCCGCCCGCCCGTCCGGCGCCCTTGCACACCTCACCCGCCCGGGCGCCCTCGCCCGCCGACCCGCTCGGCACCCTCACCCGCCTCACCTGCCCGCCCGCCCGCCCCGCGCCCTCACCCGCCCAGGCGCCCTCGCCCGCCCGGGCGCCCCCGCCCGCCCGCCCTGGCGCCCTCACCCGGCTGCCCGCTCGCCCGGCAGCCTCACCCACCTCACCCGCTCGGCGCCCTGACCCGCCCGCCCCCCTGCCCGGGCGCCCTGACCCGCCCTCCCCCCCCCGGGCGCCCTCACCCACCCTGCCTCGTCCGCGCCACCCGGGCGGCCCCCGCCCCGGCCCGGCAAGCGGCAGGGCGATTCTGGTAATCGCCCTGCCGCCTGTCGGGCGAGGGCGCGGGCCGCCCGGGTGGCGCCTGCCTCAGCCACGCCACTCGGGTAGCCCGTGCCCCTGCCTGGCAGGGCGCCAGGTGACGGCGGGTGGGTGAGGGCGCCGGGCAGGGGACGGGTGAGGGCGCGCGGGATGGGCGGGTGAGGGCGCCCGGGCCGGGTGGGGGAGCGGGTGAGGGTGGGTGAGGGCGCCTGGGCCGGGGGGCGGGTGAGGGTGTCGGGGCTGGGTGGGGGGGCGGTTGGTGGGGCGGGTGAGGGCTCCCGAGCCGGGGGTGGTTGAGAGGGTTGGGGCGCGGGGGTTTGTGTGGGCTCCCGGGCGGGTGGGGTTGGCAGGGTGCCTGGGCCGGGGTGGGGGGCGGGTGAGCGTGGGTGAGGGCGACGGGGTAGGGTGGGGTGTCGATTGGGGGGGCGGGTGAGGGCGCCCGGGCCGGTGGAGGGGGGGGTTGAGAGGGTTGGGGCGTCGGGGGTTGTGTGCGAGATTCGCAGACATCAAAGACCCATTAGAAGAGGAAAATGAGCAAAAGGAAACAGAAAATATTGTGGAAGAAGGCAATGATGAAACTCTAGAGGACGAAGAGTTTGGATTACGTGACATTGTTGATTAAATTTAAGTTATGCTTGTAAATCAAGCTTTGCAATGTTTTGACTTTGACATTTTATGAGAAGAATAAACACTCAATTAGGGTTGTTATACGTTCAATATCTGTAATATGTGATTTTCGCATTGATTTTTAAGTTAATCATTATTTTTTGAAAAAGAAAGTGATTATTATTATTTTTTTGACATGAAATTCATAAAAAAAGCTATTATTTAACCATTTTTAGTTAAAATTATCATATAAAAATTGCGATTTTGACATGTCAATTCTAGCAAAAAATTATCAAAACGTGTAGTTTTTTAGTTATATTTATGTTAAAAATGGTTATTTTTATGTCCATTGTTAAAAAATATTGTTTTTTAGAAACAATTATTTCATGTGGATTGAAAAATTAATTAAGGATGTATAAATATGTAGAATATCGAAAATTCTAAATATCGACCTCCTAATTTAAAAATGCAAAACAATAAAAACCTCACTAAAAAAAAAGTTAAAATTAAAATAAAAAACAAGAAAATGTGAAGAAAACGACCACTTCAACAATGATCAAATTTACAAAATAATTATTTACATTTTATACATTAGAAAATTTAAAGCCAAAAAACAGGTCTTTTAAAAAAAGGGGTGATGCAGAATACTCACTTTTTTAAATCAGCATGAAAATCACTATGATTCTAAAACATAATGTACATAAAAAAATTAAAGTGCCAAAAACTATGCTCTAAGAAAAACATGTTTGTTCTGCATCACCCATTTTCAAAATCAGGTCACTTTTTTGCTATCTCTACGAAACGGGTAACAGTATCAGTTCTCGTTTCAAAGTTTACATTGTTAAAATAGATATGTCCTGCTTTCATAGATTAGCATTTCAATTCTGCAATTTCAATTCTGCAAGCGTAGATTAGCATTTCCATTCTGCAATTTCATTTGAGAAACATAGCTTAGTCCTTTCCTGCTTTCATTTCAATTCCGCGTTTTCATTTCAACAAGATAGCTAGTTGCAGTTCAATCTATTTTCAGTTTTGCAGGTGCCAGAAACAAAGCAAAAAGCAATCAAAAGCCTTTCCATTTCATGCCTCATAGGAACAGAGATAAAACCGGCAAATTCTTACCCAACACCCCCACCACTTCACTGAGTCACCCTTCTCTCTTCTTTGGTGACAATGATCCAGAAGAACCTATAGGCGAGCCTCCTGAGATATACGAAGATCCTATAACAGAAGAAGAGTTAGAGAACACTCCACCTGAAACCATGGCTGAAAACCGAAACGGTAGAAGAGAAGATGAGAGAATAGAAGGTGCCTTTCCCATCCGAGAGACCAATGGAGACATGAAAATGAAAAACATAAGCCCCTCCGCTTTACCTCACTTCCATGGATTGACTACTGAAGACCCTGATACCTTCCTGTGTGAGTTTGTTGTCCTTTGTCGAACCTATGACTATACAGAAGATGAGAAAAAATTGGAACTCTTTCCCTCTACCCTCAAGGATGCAGCATTATGTTGGTTCATGGGCTTACCTGGAAACAATATCACCACTTGGGCTCAAATGCAGCAAGCTTTCAATACCAAATACCGGTACTATTGTAGGTCCAAGGAAGCCAAGGGAGAAATATTTCGGATGACCATGGGAAATGATGAGTCTTTAGAAGATTGTGAGGAAAGGTTCCAACTTAGCTATAAACGGGCCAGGTGCACACTTGACCCTGAATCTCTCAAGTTGGTCCTGCTCTGAGGAGTCCTTGAAGACCTTCTAGATACCCTTCACATGCTAGCTGGAGGAGATATTTACCAACTACCTTATGAGGATATAAAGACTGTGTTTAGAAACCACTCCAGGGCAGCCCGGAAAAGAGGTAGGGGAAACCCCCTTTCAACTAGTACTACTTTCTCCAAGCATGAGTTTGTTAATCAGCTGGAGGACCTCAAAAGTGAGGTGAGACAGACCATTGCCATGCAATTTGATACATTCTGAATCCAGCAAAAGAAAGAGGAAGCTAAGAGGGATTTGGCCATCTTCTGTCCTAGGTGTACAAGGAAGCACCCTAAGAACGAGTGTCCATTACACTCGGTAGAGGTATGTTTCGTTTGTGAGGAGGACCACCCCACAAACCAATGCCCAACCTTACCTGGGTTTAAGGCTATGTACCAAGGAACTGAGGCACCCACTGAACCTCTCTACTTCCTCAACCAAAGGAGGCCGCATGGATCTAGACCTTACCAGCAGGGGATGCAAGGGACATCCCAAGCTTATTATAGCCCCAACCAATATGCTCCTATGCCTTCTTGGGGTCCCCCCGCTCATCCTTCCTGGTCTGTGCCTCCTCCATGGTCTTACCCACCTTAATACCATACTCAGCCCACTACTCATTCGTTTCACTCACATGTCTAGCCACAGCCTCAGTGGAATGCACCTCAACCGGGGTGGAGGCCCTAGTACAACACTCCTCTCGCAATTTTTCCTCCACCACCAACTCAACCACAACCATTACCTCCTACTCCTCCAAGACAACCCCAAATTCCTGCTCAACCAAACCTGAATCCTAACAACCGACAGGCCCAGCAGGTATATACTGGGGAAACAACATGCCCTACCTATGCTGTGGAGATCCAGGAGATCAACCTGCGATCCGGGAAGACTCTTCCGGATCGCCAACCTCCTCCCCCAGAGGACGAGGAAGATAAACAGGAAAGTGAACCCAAGGCCACTCCACCCTTTCCTGAGAGACTAACAGTAACCACACAACCCGACCCAGAGGAGAATGAGCTTCTGGGAGAACTCAAACAGTTGTGTGTGAGAATACCACTTCTCCAAGCCATCAAAGATGTACCGATATACAACAAATTGGTTAAGGAAAAGTGTTTCAGGCACCCAGGCAGGCGAAAAAGAGATGCCTCAACCATCAATGTCATAGGACAACTGTCTGATCTTATGTTGGGGCAAGTAATCTGTCCAAAGTATTTGGATCCTGGGAGTCCTGTAGTTGATGTCCACATCAATGGCACCATCATACCCCACACTTTGATTGATTTAGGGGCTTCCATTAATGTGATGACCAGGGATACCATGCTCAAACTCAACCTTCAGGGTTCCTTAAGGAAGACCTCGATGGTCCTGCAGTTGGCAGATCGCTCCACCGTGACTCCCGAAGGGATTGTGGAGGATGTCTTGGTCTCTGTTGACTCTTGGGAGTATCCTGCGGACTTCTTGGTTCTTACACCAAAGGAAAAGCTTACTAGATACCCCCTTATTTTGGGAAGACCTGGGTTAGCCACTACGGATGCTTACATAAGCTACCGAGCAGGAAACATGACCATCAAAAATGGTCCTATGTCCAAGCAGCTAGTCTTATACCCTCCTACCCAACCTCTATTATAGCATGACTTACCACTTTGGTTGGAAGAAGGAGAAGAGGATGAGGTGTACTCTGCACCCTTGTGCACCTTAGAAACCACCAGGGGAGGTCCTCAAACCGAGGATGATTTGATTGAGACCTTGATTCAGAATCCGCCTCCCAGTGCATTGTCCTTAGAGAAATTGGTGGAGGATACTCAAGCCAGCACCTTAGTGGACCTTTGTGTGACCGATCCAATCTCTCCCAGAGTAAAAAATGTGGAGTTTGGCCCCGAGAAAACGTTAAAGATCAGCTCCTCCCTATCTCCTTCCCGGGAAAAGGAGCTATATAGGCTGTTGGCCAGTCATCTAGATGCTTTTGCTTGGAGCTATAAGGAGATGAAAGGAGTCCATCCTTCGGTCTGTACCCATCACATCTACATCAACGAAGATTGTAAACCGGTCAAGCAACCTCAGAGGAGGATGAATCCAACCCTTAAGGACATTGTCGAAGAAGAATTGCAAAAACTATTGGATGCAGGATTCATCTACCCCATCTCGGATAGCGAGTGGGTGTCCCCTCTGGTGTTGGTACCCAAGAAAAATGGAAAGTGGAGAATCTGTGTGGACTACCGAGAACTGAACAAAGCCACCAAGAAAGACCACTTTCCTCTGCCTTTCATAGATCAAGTGTTGGATGGACTGGCGGGGAAGAAGTTTTTCTCTTTCCTAGATGGGTTCAGTGGGTATAATCAGATCCAAATCAGCCCGGAAGACCAAGATAAGACCACCTTCACTTATCCTTGGGGTACCTTTGCTTACCGAGTCCTTCCCTTTGGGCTATGCAATGCTCCTTCCACTTTCCAAAGAGCAGTATTGAGCATATTTTCTGAGCTGGTCCATGATTCGGTGGAAATCTATATGGATGACTTCACTCCTTATGGGTCCAACTTCCAGGAAGCATTGTCCAATCTGGGAAAAGTTCTAACCAAGTGCATTGAGATGAACCTGTCCCTTAGTCCTGAAAAATGTGAATTCTTGATGACTGAAGGAACTGTGCTAGGACATACCATTTCTCGCCAAGGATTGCAGGTGGATCCTAATAAAATTGCTCTCATCAAAAAGGTTCCACCTCCTCAGAAGGTAAGAGATGTTCGGAGTTTCTTAGGCTTAGCAGGATATTATAGAAGATTTATTAAAGACTTCAGTAAGCTAGCCTCGCCACTGTTTGGCCTCTTAGCAAAAGATGTTGAGTTCAAATGGACGGACGACTGTCAAAGGGCTCTGAATGAATTAAAGGATAAGTTGGTGTCCGCCCCGATATTGAGAGGTCCAAACTGGGCCCTACCTTTCCACATCCACACTGATGCCTCGAACAAAGCCATAGGGGCAACCTTAGGACAGGTTGAAAAAAAACTCCCATATGCCATATACTTTGTCAGCAAAAACTTATCCAAGGCAGAAATGAATTATACTGTAACTGAGAAAGAGTTCTTGGCCGTGGTCCATGCCCTGAACAAGTTCCGACACTACATCACTGGCTATCAAACATTTGTACATACTGATCATGCTGCAATTAGATATTTAATGAATAAACCATATGTGAATGCTCGTATTATTAGATGGTTACTTCTGTTGCAGCAGTTTGATTTGACTATCGTTGACAAACCAGGTAAAGAAAATGTTGTTGTTGACTTCTTGTCTAGACTGGATTTACCTGCAGGTGAAGATGGAACAGTGGACGACCAGATGCCAGATGAACATCTGTTTGCTATCTCAGTACTCTCTCCATGGTTTGCTGATATAGCAAACTATCTGGTCTCAGCACAGTTCCCTCCGCATCTATCTTCAAAAGAGAAAAGCAGAATTGTGAGGAAGAGTGCCTCATTCACTTGGATTGGGGGAAACCTATTCAAACTGGGCCCCAATCAGATCTTAAGGCATTATGTAAGGGAGGAGGATGTCTTTGACATCCTCCTAACCTGTCATGATGGGCCTTGTGGAGGACATTTTGCAGCCAAGAGGACTGCCTTCAAAATTCTACAGACAGGCTACTATTGGCCCATGCTTCATCAAGATGTCAAGAGATATATTAGCCAATGTGACCGATGCCAAAGGATGGGGAAGCCGACCCCAAGGGATGAAATGCCTCTCCAACCTCAAGTGACTCTTGAACCATTTGAGAAGTGGGGTATGGATTTTGTGGGTCCTATCAATCCTCATTCAAGGCAAAGGTCTTACATCATTGTGTGCACAGACTATCTAAAAACGTGGGCGGAAACCAAGGCAATCAAAGCAGCGACAGAAGAAAAGGTGGCTGAGTTTTTAAGAGAAAACATCTTCTACAAATTTGGCTACCCAAGAGAGTTAGTCACTGATCAAGGAAGCCAGTTCACCTCCTACTTAATTGAAGTCTT
The DNA here is from genome assembly GCA_031772625.1 of Pinus tabuliformis. Classification (NCBI taxonomy): domain Eukaryota; kingdom Viridiplantae; phylum Streptophyta; class Pinopsida; order Pinales; family Pinaceae; genus Pinus; species Pinus tabuliformis. The sequence continues at coordinate 101,941,283 of CM062814.1, forward strand.
GCTTGCCCATCACAAGATCAAGCATAGGACTTCCACCCCCTATCATCCTCAAGCAAATGGGCAGGTGGAAGTCACCAATAGAGCATTAGAAGGGATTTTGACTAAGGTGGTGAGCAGCAATAGAAAGGATTGGGCAGATCGCCTGGTTGAGGCCACTTAGGCTTACAACACCACTTGGAAGACCACAACCGGCTTCACACCTTATGAACTGGTCTATGGGAAGAGAGCTTTGTTGTCAATTGAGTTCGAGTACAACACATTGAGGATGGCAGCTCAGCTGGACCTAGATCTCAGCCATGCCCAACAAGAAAGGTTATTGCAGCTGAATGGGCTAGATGAACACCGAATGCAGGCCCTTCTCCACTCAGAAGTGGTTCAACTTCAGAGGAAGATATGGCATGACCGGCACCTCAATGACAAGCAATTCCAACCGGGAGATTGGGCACTGTTGTATGATTCCAGACATAAGGATTTCAAGGGGAAGCTGAGGACAAGATGGCTAGGACCATATGCAGTGGAGAAGTGTAATGACAATGGGTCTGTTCTTATTCGGACCATTGATGATGAAGCTATCCCCATGCTCGTCAATGGGCATCGACTAAAGATTTACAGGAAACCTCTTTCGAGGCAAGAGTTCATCAAAACTGTGGAAAAATCAGTGCTGGTCATAGAGAAGGGTTCTGCCTCTGTTTTGGGCATACCCTGAGCATAAAAAAAATAATAATAATAATAAAAGAACCTTGGGTGAAAACCTTCCTGAGGCTCCCAAGGCAGATGGTAGGGATGAAAACCTCATTGAGGTGCCCCTGCTGTCTCTCTGAAAAAGAATTGGAATAAAAAGACCCTTGGGTGAAAACCTCTCTGAGGCACCCAAGGCAGATAGTAGGGGTGAAAACCTCATTGAGGCGCCCCTGCTGTCTCCTAAAAAAAAAAAAAAAAGGAGGCAGAAATAGAAAAACAGGCTCAATCTTTGGAAATTAATGCAGGTTGCAGGTATTCCATGCAAAAAGGAGGCCTCTCAACTCAAGGACAAGGGTCCCTACCATGCTACCAGGCGACCTCACCAGCACTCCCTCCATAAACACTCATCTCTTCCAAGGTTTGGGCACAATCTGGTCATAGTTTAGCCTTCTACAGGAAGCTACAGGACTTTCTACAGGAAGTTCTGTATTTCTACAGGAAACATCCTGTAGAATCTTTGGACGGGTCAGGACCGACTATGTAGAAGAATTTGAAGTCGAAGTCCAATGAGGAGGCATGCAACCAATTTTTTTTCTCCATTCCCCACTGTTTTCGCTTCCTTTCACCACCATTGCTGCCATATGATTGAAATACCTACACAGTCATACCAAAATGTTGGACTCTCAGAAGAAGTATTTTTAAGTGGGAAATAAAGCATGTAGAGGCTCAACGCTTTACCTATCAAGGCAATCGAAGGACCCTGCACCTATGAACGTGACTCCACTATTTCGGCATGCACCTTAGGAGGAGAAACGGCTACAGGATGTCCTATAGGAATCCTGTAGCAGTTGATCTGGCTAGAGCACACACCATGAATGAACCTGCAACTCATGAAGTCGGCGCATGCACCATCCACAGCCAGGAAACCGGTCTCGCAACCAGTAGCAGTCAATGTAAAGGAGCTCCTGTGCCTGTGCATGAAGCAGCAACAAGCGGATCCATCACCCCTCATCCTGAAGCATGAGAAAAATCACGTCCACGGCCGCACAGGTAAGTGCCTCACCCTGTTTCGTCAAATTACATAAGCGATGCTCTAAAATGTGTGTAACTATGGAAATGAATGGATTGAACAAGTCGGGTAGCCATTCAACTGGCCACCACAACCAGCCTGACGGCCTCGTCGGATCCAAAAAGTTTTGGTTGTGTCGACAAGACAGGAAATGGACACGTGGGAAGCATCCAGTCAGAGAGAAGCGGCAATCTAACAGGAGTGGCGACGGTAGATATACAGGGAAGGATTCGGCGGTCAGGCATACATGCAGCGGAATGATAGCAGGTGACATCAGCCAACGGGCCGACGGGGACAGCTCACCCCCGCGCCACGAATTCCGCAGAAATTCAAATCCGCCGGCTAAATCACGTATGGCGCACTGCACTCATTTATTCTCAACCGTTTTGTAGCCGAGTACGCATCCTAAATTCTCTGAAGGTTGTTACTCCAAGTTCTCGGCCTATTCCAACGTTCTGTTGCTGCACAGAAGGTCCAGAACCATTGAAGCGATCCCCAGAATCCGTGCATGACTTCTACAGGAAGCTGGGCTATAGGAAGCTCAACATTACGGAGGAATTTGGACTGTTCACGTCGAAGGTGGCAATTTTGGAATGAGGTAATCCTGAACATAGTTCTCCCATGAAATTGGTTCGAAAGGTGGTGAAGTCGATATGTTGAAGGGGTAGGAAACCGTGAATTAAAGTCTGTGCATGAATTTATAAGAGTTTTCTTATCGCAGCATGAGAATTGTCGTCGTAGTGTGTATGGGGGATTTTCTCCAGGGTTTGATTTATAATTGAGCCACTGTTAAGGCTCACTAGTAGAAAGCTGTGAATTTTATAAACTGTGTGCATAACAGAGACACAGCTCGACGCTCTGTCTAAGGAAATCCCAAAGATCCACTTTTGTATACAAGCAGGCAAGCTCAGGACAACAAAGCAAGTTTTTACCATGCCGGGAGGGTTCATTAGAAAAGAGCCTACAGACTCAAAGAAGTTATGGGAAACCCCTGAGGTGGTGGACCTGTTTTCTCGTGCATGATGGATGTCATTCTGTGACAAGCTTCAAGGTCACGATGACGAGGTCGCAGAAGAATTCATGCGATCCTTGAAGCCAAAGTCAAAGACATTGGCCGTTGTCAACTTTAGAGGATTGACCCTCAGACTCACCCCAAAGTTCATTAGCAGAGTAATTGATCTACGGGTGGGGGTACCTTGGGAAAAGGAGGAGAGAAAACTGGATCAGAAAGCTAAGAAGGAGTTCTTTTTGCCAGAGGAACAATTCTCAAAAGACAAGAATGGAGTTCGAAGAACCAGCCTACAGCCGTTCTGGAGTGAGGTCAGCCTCCAGATTATGAAGTATATCACGTGCAAGGGGCGATTTAGCATCGTGTATGGATATCATTTCCGGTTGCTCACAGAACTCAGGCACCAAATGGACCTACCCTCAGAGAAAAAGTTGAGCATTCCTTACTTCCTCCTGCAGTCCATGACTGAGTGTGCCACCAAATTGAGAGAGGGAACGCCAGACCAGATAGCCCATCATGGGCTCATTAAGCTCCTCGTGGAAGATGCACTCCACACGTACACTGTCCCTCTCTCCTGGGAAACCTTTCGAAATTTGACTAAGGATGATGACATCTGAATTTTGGCTGAGGAGCTCACCTCCTCCAACAGCGAGGAGAAGGAACACACTCAAGCAGAGAAGAAAGGTAAAGGCCAAGAAACCCTGGCCAAAACACCAAAGAAAGAATAGAAGGGAAAACAAGAGAAAAACTAGGCTGCCAAAACAGAGGGTGACAAAACCACACTAACACCCAGGGAGAAAAGACTACAGAGCAGGGTGGAAAGGACTAAAAAATTCCACGTCAGTGAGGGCACCTCTAAGGCAGCCTCAGCAAAGTTAAAAGAAAAATCACCCTCAGCCAAGCAGGCTAAAAGAATTTCGTCTGTTTCTACATGAAGGTTAAAAACGGCTTCTACAGGAAGCCAGAAATCAGCCACTACAGGGCTTTCTACAGGAAGTCCTAAGAAAGGAAAACAGAAGGAGAAAATGGCCGAAATTCTTGCTAAGGAGGCAGTAGCTGTGCTGGCCACCCTATGTACCTCTCCCAAGCCAAAGGAAAAATGAAAGAGGGAGATTCCTCTGTATTTCAAAGCGAGGAGAAGTGTAAGAATTAAAACCGGCAGGCCCCAAACTCCATCGAAAGACCCAATTACAATTGAAGACACCCCTACCTCGCCAAAGGAGAAGTCCCCCTCCAAAGTATCAATCACTTATGATCGGGGGAGTCCGAAGACAACTACCTGGAGAGAGATAATGGAAAGGTTAGCTTCAAAAACCCCTTTACAGGATGTTGAAGCCGTTCTACAGGAAACATTGGCCAGGCTCAAGGAGACCGAAAGAATGGAGGGGGAGGCAGCCACATCACCACAAAGGGAAGAAGAGGTAGAGAACATTATGGAACCTAGCCCCCAGCCTATCTTGAGCTCTTATTATAACTTTTGGAGGCTGGGAAAATTATTCCACAGAAATTCACAGTGCCGCTTTTCTTTGCACTGGAGGAAGAAAGAGTGAGGACCCACACATGGATGAGGATAGCTAAATCTAAAGGAGTAGCAGATATAGGCCCCTTGGAGGAACAACTCAAGGAGGCAAGAAGAGAATTGGCTATGGCAAAACACGTGGGAAACTGCCAGCGAGTATTTCTACAGGAAGAGAATGAGAAGCTTAAACCGCAGCTACAGGGACAGAGGAAAGAAAGGGGCACAACATCAGAGGACACTACAGCAAAACCTCAAGGCAAAGAAGGAATGCAATCTGGTCTTGAGGAACTAAACCAACAACTACAGGAAAGGGAATTGCAAGCAAACAGAGAGATACAAGCTCTCAAACAGCAGGTGCAAGAAAAAGAGGCACAACTGGCTTGCATGGCTAGTTGGGCTATGGATGCTCTGCAATGTAGGCAGCCGGCCAAATCTTATGGCCTATACCTACGGGACCAGTAGCTGCAATTCCAAATTAATGCATTGGCACAGAGGGGTATCTCCCAAATCCAAAACCCCCAGCAGTTCACAGATTAATGCAACAGCAGCTCAACAGAGGAAAAGGCCAAGCTATCAAAGTTCTACCTCCATAATTTGGCCCTTCCAAATGTAACTTCATGGGACCCCAACACAGTCGTGGGAGAGATGCAGCTGATGGCATTTACCTCATGGTTAAACCACCAAGAAAAGAGAGTGATATAGGTCAAAGATGTTATGAGCTGAGAGTTACATGAACCACTGCTGATTAGAGTAGAGCCAGGGGACCCCACTGCATTGATATCAACCCACCAACACCTAGCAACCAACTCTCAGGCTTTATTAAAATACATGGATCAACAGGCTCAGGCTATAGCACACTTCGAGGATATGGAACGATTATTAGGGGACAATTGTGTTCATGCTTGCACCCGTAGGTGCAACACATTGTCCCACAGCCTCAAAATCAGGGAGTATCACACTCCAACTAGAATGAGGGAGGCCCTCGTACAGGTGCCTCTCTACAAGAAGTCCATGCAGAACCTCCAGGCCAGTTGGATCGGCCTCAAGCTAAGCCCACCTTTGCTTTTGGGATTGGTAGAAGGAAGCACAGAAAAAGAAGAGCATAAGCAGTGGGAAGAGGTGGAAAAGAAGGCCGGTTTCCATGACAGTGAGGAGGATACTACTTCAGAAGCCTGGGATGTGAGAGTGGCGATTAAAGCAATGAAAGACGAGGAGCTGGACTAGTTGCTCAGGGATGAGCAATCATTTTAGCAGGGGGTGATGATGAGCCCCAAATTTGGTAACATTTTGGGCTCATTTGGCCTAATTATCCTTGTTCAATCCTTCATTTTTCATAACTTATGCATTATTTTTTAGTATGTTTATGTCATTTGTACGAATAACGGTAGTCACTCTTCCTAGGTGGCTAACACGTGCTAATTTCAGGATTTTTTGACACATGTTGGAGCAAAACTGAGCAGACATGGGCTAGGAGACAACCAAGCTTGGGTTGAGGATTCGTAGGGGAGTTGTATATGGCATTAAATAGCCTCCCTCGGGATCTTCACCCCCAACTCCGAGCTCCAAAGGCCACCAAAACCGGATCTAGAAGGCAGCCAAACAGATTTTTTGGAAGGAGTTGTTCACCCACAGTTTGGGCAGCCAAGTCCCATAGATTTAGGAGGCCAGCTAGGGCCTCGTGGTGTATAAATGTTAAGGCCTCAGCCTCCGTGAGGGACTTTTGGATAACTCTTGCATACTTTGCACTACAGTGTTGTTAGCTCTATTTTGTTCTCTTGTAGCCATTATTGGCATAACTCTTGACTTATGATCATTTTTTGATAATGAAAAGCAGTCAGATTTGATATCAGCTCCGAGTTTTCTATAGGAGCCATAGCTCTCGGGGTTGGGCCCAACCTGAGAGCCATAGCTCTCGGGGTTGGGCCCAACCTGAGAGCCATAGCTCTCAGGGTTGGGCCCAACCTGAGAGCCTAGGGTCTCTTTCTTTGTATTGTTATCTTTTCTTTATGCATTGTGATTTTCCTTTTATGCATTTGAAACGTGGTTTTTTTGAGAAAGATTTAGTTGTGTTGGTTAAATAGGTCACTGTTGAGGAATAGAATTGCTTCAGATGTGTGGAATAGATTGATAGGATAATAATCGATAAAGATCCAGAAAAAGGGGTTGTCTACACTCTCAGTGTCACCTCTCCCTTATTGGATCAGGGGCTGGAATTGCAAAAACAATGTTGCCCAACAAAAACACTAGTTTGCTTGACCATGCAATCTTTGGTGTAATGTCTTCATTTGTAGGAGTTAGTCATGCATTCAGACCTTTTGAGATGTTTCTTTGCTTAAGTGTTGTACATGGTTCTCTTTATAAATAAAGCTGTTGTCCATTTGTTTCATTGACAGTTAGGATAGATTAGCTAAGATTTTGATTGTGTGCAGGACTTGGTTGATTCGGTTAAGTGTACACCGTCAGGGCATCTCCATAACTCTCTCATCCATCTAAGCTTCATCCAGGCCAGCTGCTCCATCTCCTAGTTAGGTTCCTCGTCTCACAACTATTCTTCTACCCACGTAACCCTACCTTCCTACTCTTCCATTGTCTTAGCCTTCTTTAAGTCAAGTCAGCTTTCCACACCCTCTCATCACTTCATCCATCAGTCACTGGGTCATTTCAGGCCCCTACCCTACCTCCCTATCCATTCATGCATCTTCTCTCACTCACCCATCCTCCAAAATCCAATTTTAGAACGTCCTGTAGAAATTTCTGAACATCCTGTAGAAATCCCTGAAACATCATGTAGAACCCTTGCAGACTTCCTGTAGAAGCTCACAAATGAGGTTGCTGAATACCAAACTCTATGGAACTCTCCGGAAGGGTGTTAGGGACTCCTTAGACCCTCCCTGAACCTTCCCAACTTTTTCCAAGCATTTCTCTTCCTTGATCCACCCCTGCACAAGTAAAAAGCCAGTTAAAACACATGCATGATAATTCTGATAACTTATTTGAAAAAAAAAAAAAAAGATGTTTCCTTCAGATAGAGGTAGCCTAGACATGTTCATTTTACCTTCATAGAAGTAATGGCATCTCTCTTAATGGTTTGCATTCTCTCCTCTGCATCAGTAGGACTAGCTGGTAGAATTAGGGTTTGCTAGGGTTTATGTTACTTTTTGGCTTTCAGTTTCTTTCTGCAAGTAGATCAGTTTCCTTTGAATTAGCTTCCAGCCATCAGTTAAAAAGCTTCTTCTAAGAGCTCATATAAGTTGGCTTAAGCCCCTAGCGGACTTGTGCCAGCTGACCAAGTGACAGCTGCGGCAAGAGCTAGTACTTGTGCATACAGCACCGTCGCTTCCAAGTTTGTTACGAACTTCCGGGTTGATAAAAGTAAATAAGGGAGTCCCAGGAGTTGCAACATTATTTCTGCAATACTGGAGCCCACCAACAATATTGATACGTATTCCACCTGATACACCATTTTGTATTTATCAGCAATCGAGCTCATGTATTTTAGTTTGTATGATAACATTCCATGGAAATTAATATTAGATGGTATGGGGAATGGATAGCATACGATACACGACATGCCATGATACACATGCCGCTCATTTCAATGGGCATCAATACAAACAACGAGATGGATGATCGCATCATGCATATGTTCATCACTATTAACCAGAAAGTGTTGCCTGAAAATTAAATAGATGTCAGAGTGTCCGTTCCCTGTGGTCTGTAGGGGGTGTATTTATGGAGCTATAGAGGTGGAAATAGCTCTTGCCGTGCTGTGCATTGCAGTAGACCAGAATGCAGATTCATGCGTCCACGCAATATCCAACGAAAGACAGCGAGGCAACACTAACGTATGTTGTTCCACTTGTTTCTTATTCGCTTTTGCCAAAACTGGCACATTTATTTATAAATTTTCTCAGCGTGTAAATCTGTGTACCATTGATTTGTGGACCTTGTCATACTTTCACCCTGTCAACAGATCAGGTTCTCTCATCCACTCGTTTCCAGTTTTCAAAACAAAGTTGTTGATGCCATAGAATATCGTGTCAATAGATAATCTACTTTCCTCGCTTGTTACTATTTTTTTAAGGAGTTGTCTTTAGTGCGACTTTTTGGAGATTCTGGTGACGGAATTCGGCGGAAAAAATTGAGGTTAAATCTTGATTTGTATTATTTAAAATGGTTTTTTAACTGCATATTTGGATTCAGCACCCTGAAAAACCCCTGGGACGCTTTGATTGTGCAGAAATTAGCTATCAAACTTGCGATTTCAATAAATTTCTACCGGATTTTGACCGGAAAAACCCACCGGAAAGGCTTCCAAAAAGTCTCTTTAAAGGCAACTCCTTTTTTTAAAACAAAGTTGTTGATACCATAGCTTATCGGGCCAAGTCGAACGTGGACTTTCTGGCATTGGAAAGCCTTTGCTGGGCCTTGTCCACGTTAGAAACTTGATTTATTTGTTAGATGAGATTTGTGGGTGGTTGCAGTAATTTCAGGAAAAGTAATTAATTTTATTGTTTTTTAAAAAATAAAAATTATTAGTTAATATATGGAAATATAATGGGTTATGAATATGTTCTAAAACTGTTTTTATTTGGTTAAGAGCTTGTTTCTGTTTGTTTATACAAGAAAACAAGTTAATGGCCCAAGACCAATAGGCATGTGACACGAGTGAAAGTCTGCTCTTTTATGATCACCTGCTAGATGGCGTGGTTTTCTTTTAATAACGTTGATGAGTCAGCATGCATTAACAGTGAGAGATAGCTATCCTTGCTGTTGGTTTGACCACTGAGCTATGATAGGTTTTCCCATGTACAAAAAAAATATGGAAATATAAAATAGGGTAACTACCCAAGACTGAGAGGTATTTGGGAGTGAAAATCTGCCCCCTAAGGACTACTAGCCACTTAGGTTTTCCCATGTACAAAAAAAAATATGGAAATATAAAACAGGGTAACTACCCAACACTGAGAGGTATTTGGGAGTGAAAATCTGCCCCCTAAGGACTACTAGCCACTTAGTTATTCCAGGCGCCCTGCATTCACCAGTAACAACTGGAGATGAGGTATTTGGGTGGAGTGAAAGTTTGCCCCCTAAGGACTACCAAGCAAGTTATTCTTGCATTCATGGGTAACAATCACAGATGGTTGTCCTGGCGTGCATTCACCGGTATCACTAGAGACTGAATTATGATAGGTTTTCCCACTTTTGTATAAAAAAAATAAAAATCATATGTATTTTATTGTAATGGTGTGGAGTACGGATATCATATATTTTATTCAAATGGGTTAATAGTATTTACCCTAAAACTAGTTCGTTTTTTTTAACATAAGGAAATAACTCAGATTTAGAAGCATTTGGTAGAAGGGAAAGCTTGTTCCAGTAAAGACCAACCACTAACAAGATAATTCCACATAGTATATAATTCAATAATAACGATGAATCGCCCACGGGGCTTTGGATTGACGGTGATTGGGTGCACTGTTAAAGCACTCCTTGTGATAGGTCACCAGTTCAAATCCCCCGTGGGTACTTAGGTTAGTCTTAATTGAGAAAAAAAAAAAATAACGATGAATCAACTTATATTGATGAATAACAGAAGAACAAGAGTTTTGAGTACATTGGTATGGGGGAGAAGGAACAAGCATGAAGGCAAAAGTTGTTGCTCTTTGGGGCTTATTATGGTTTATTAAGTTTTTGAATATCCCTCGAGTAAAATTTTTTGGGGATTCCAAATGCTTAATAGATCATGTAAATGGAAAGAACAATATCCAACAGGTCTCCCTACAAGGCTGGATGAGACGGATAAAAAACATATGGAACTCCTTTCAAAAACCATCCATTCAACACATTAATAGAACACATACCAAAGAAGGGACTAATAGCCATAGAAGAATAAATGTATATCATGATCAAAATGGGAGAAGACGAGACAGAAGTAGAAGGTCTACAGCCCCTAGGATAGGGCACGGAAGACTATATAAAAAGACAGAACTCCAATACAAATAAGTTCAAAAAAACCCTGTTTCTTTTTGTTTTTGTTTAAAATTTTGTACAAATTTTGGTTGAGCAACTGTAAAGAAAACACATGAGTAATGCCAACTGTATACAGAATGTGTAAATGCAGTGTGACATATCTAGAGCCTAGCGTCTCTTTGATTATTCTGTGATATATTTGTAGTTATCCCAAAGAAATCGTAGTTCCACAATTGTCGCAAATTGTATTCTACAGTTCAGTTGTATGTATGTAAAATATTTTCTACCCATGTAGTCATGTTGTGAATTCCACAGGACTTATGAGAAGATTTTCCATCATAATTATGTATTGTTTCAATATAATATAAAACAGAAAGTTTTTCCTCACTGAAAAAAATAAATAACAATCAACAATAACTTTCCTCATTACTAATATAACAACTAAATTATAATAAATTTTCCAAAAATATAAAACTAATATTAGTCAGTTGTGATGGCGCTGACGCCCAATCTATTCTAACGATGTTTTGAACGCTTACGTAAGATACAGATAATTGAATCTCCATAGAAGTCAAAAAAGAGAGAGATCATTTGAATTTGTGTGGTGGGGGTACATGCAAATATGGATATTTTATTTTGAGTCCGTGACTCTGAGAAATCTGCAACCACTTGAATTAAATTAAGATAAATGTATCCTTATAATCCTGTGAATTAAGTTAATTGGGTCACTAATTTCTAAACATAGTATCTGGTATGTTTTATAAAATTATATGTTAGCATATGCTTATTGCTATTATCAAATGTTTTAAAATATATTATAATGAGCGGCGGCTGTCTGGTATGTTTTGTGTGTTATTATCTATTTATTGTTATTATTAAATATTTAAAAAATTAGTACGATGATCTAATTATGGTACGTAGATTATAATATTAGTGTAGTTTATTTGTAAGATGTTAAATTTATATATGTATTTAAAAATCTGATTTGAATAACAAAAAATCAAAATTTGATAAAAAAAATATATAAAATTTTAATCACAATTTCTAAAATATGTAATAGTTAAATACTCCTATAATATGTATGATTTATATATAAAATATTCATTTTTATATATATATATATATATATATATATATAAACTTTATTTATAAAAATAATTATAAATTTAATATAAATTAAAATAAAACTTTACTCATAAAATCACATAGAAAACTTCACTTATAAAAATAATAAAAAATTTAATAATATAATTAATATAAATTAAAATAGAAGTATACACATATTCATTTAAAGTAGTAATTTATTAATCTCTTTTTCAACTTTATGGAGTCAAAGTTTAGTTTTTTTTGGATTATTTATAAAATATCTGCATGTGAATTATTAGCCTCCAGATGGTGCATTTGAATGACTAGCCTTCCAACATGTTGAGGTAATTCTTATTTATTTTCGGAGTCAAAGTTTAGATTTGCTAATTCTAACAAACATGTTAGAGGTAATTCCTATTTATTTTCTTACATGGGTTTTCATTTCTTTTCATAAATATGTAGTTTGACTAGAAAAGAGAATAAGCAATTATTGGTACCTAACAAATAATATGTTTAGGTAATTATTTTCACACATGGTTTTGAATATGTAATGGTTGACTGGAAAATAGAATAGACAAACAAAATACAGTGTGCCTCACTTTTACCCAACAAAAATGGCGAGTTGAAGCCCAGCTAAGCAATAACAAGTATTTGTTGAACTTTTCAATATTTATTAAAATGATTTATAAACTAGTTTAAATTTATCTCGACTAATTTTCTAAAATTTGTAAAACATAATTATGTTGATAAGAAATTTTCACTTTTAAGTATTTTAAACATGAGATTAAAATAAAATTATATTAGTTATTTTTCAAACATAAGGTTAAAATAAAATTTGGTGAGTTATTTTATATATTTGAAAATGTATGACTCTAACATTTATGTTAAATAAAATGTATTTAGGATTAAATGGATTTAGGATTTGTGATAATTGATTTATAAATGATGGTGGATATTTTATTGTTTGATATAAAATTTATTGAAAATTTGAAATTTTATTACGAGGGTTAATTTTTGTTCAGATTTTTAGAGTTGTTAAATTATTATTTTAATGATAAATGTAATATATGAAATAGGAAAAATAGAGACTAGTAAAAACAGAACCCTCCCAAATCACAATGACACAATATATACTCTAAGAAACTTTTATAAGATAAAAATTAGTTAGAAGGTGAGGTTGTTATGCTCTCTCTTTCTTAGAATGGAAATGGTGCAAATCTAAAAGAGTGAGACATGTGGCCACTATGTTTTCTCTCTCCCTATCCAATCTCAACAACTCTACTCATCTAAGGCACAAAATACACTCGAATAGAATGGAACCCTTTTTCTTCCTAATAGCCCAATTATAACATAGCTCAATAACCTACTAGTTGTTAAGTTTGACTCTTTCAACCCTTAACTAGAGTTACAATATTGACTCTTCTAGAGTCTTCTTCATCATGTTCACATGGCTAGCCCATTTTCCATGTGTAATGGGGCTAACGTGGCATCCTTTTGCATCATGGTGATCAAAATAATAAGGTTTACTTCTGGCTAGGACAATGTTTGCATATGGACTCCATTTTAGGTCTTTATTACATCGTTGGGAAGATATTTAAGCATAGAACAATGACAGGGGGTCTACATAAGCGAGATTTTTTGGACCCAAAAAAGATTTAGGAATGCCTCAAACTACCTATGTAAATTTTAAAACCCTAATTTGCCAGAGTGGGACTTGCTAGTAAAAATGGTCCTATGAGTTGATTCCTCCAATTTTTCCACTCTGAAAACATTAAGATGGATGGAAAATAATATGATGATCTAATCTAGATCATACTTTCCCATTTTGGGAGGCTTTTGGTCCCCAAAATCTTTTATTGAATGAGGTGAGGAAATTTATCCTCTACCTTCTCCTTGGAATACCATTTAACCTTGCATGGAAGTTGTCCTTTCAACCTAATCTACCAAAGGTTATATTTCTTTTGTCTTATAGTTCTAGATCACTTATGCAAAACCATATCCTCTGTCAACTTTTCCTGAGCATCTATTGTTAAAAGCTCCACAAAAGGTAAGACTTGTTTCTCTTACTAATCTCACATGGAAGGGTCATAGAGTTTCAGATTTTGCACATTAACCACAAAGTAAATGCACATGTGTGGGAGTAGACTTAGAGTATAGGCATTATCTCCCACCCTTTTCAGTATCTTAAACATACCATATTGCAAAGAATTGATTTTATTACTAAGAATCTTTAGCTTCACATTGTTCAACTATAACCATACTTTTCCTCCCACTTTGAGTGACTTCTTTGTCTTGTGTTGATTATGCTTGTATTTTTCTTGTGACTTTTTTAGTGTCTCTTGCACTTGTAGATGGATCTATCTAATCTTCTCAACAATTTTTTCTACCTTTGAGACATCTCTTGTAAGATCCTCCCTCACTCCTCCGTATTTCCCATATGCAATATCTAGAGAAGGTGGAAAATATCCAAAACAAGCTTCAAATAGGGACTTACCAATAGACATGTGGATTGCTCTGTTATAAGGGTGATGTATATATACTAGATTTTCATCCCAAGTCTTTTTTATGCTTCATACTGTAACTCCTCGCAAGCTACACCAAAGTCCTATAGATTACTTATGTTTTCTCATTTTCTTATGGATGGAATATTTTAGACCTCTTTAACTTCATGTTTAGCTTCTCCCACAATGTAGTCCAAAATTCACTAAGAAATATTGTGTCCTTGTTTAAAAAAATGCTTCTTGGGATTCCAAAGTGCACTAAGACCCATCCAAAGAACAAGTTTGTTTCTTCTTGGCCTACTGATCTGGATTTAAATAGGAACACAACAAATTACAGAGATAACCACAAACACAGATATGCAGCGGAAATAATACTTCATTTAATTAATGTAAAATACTGAAATACGCTTACAAACAATAATGGAAATAAACCAGCTAGGGCAATGGTAGCTTATATCTGAGAAGAGATGTGGCGGCTACATGCCTCTGAACTGTCTTATAATGAGGCTCGAAGGCCTATTTATTGTTGAGAAACAATGGAAAACCCTAAACATCCAAAAACCTGACCTAGAATTTGAAACGCCAAGCTGTGGGCCCGTTTGGGTAAATTGGTACATCAACTTCCCCGGGTCGTAACTTTGGCATATGATCTCCGTTTGACGCGCACAATATCTCGTTAGAAAGATCTATCCGAGAACTACAACTTTGGGAAGAGCAGCATAGGTTCATGGACCCATGTTGCTCCTAGTTTTCCCAAAAAAACGTTGTTTAGGGCCTCAAAACGGCTCCAGAAGTTCAGGATCTGAAAAACTGCTAAAAATAGTAAGTTGTGCTACAATTAAGGAAACTGATATCACAGGAAAAGTGATGGTGCCTGAAAATCATAATGATCAACAGCTAAAACAACAACCACAACAACAACAAGCACCTCAAACACCTGAAAGTGGTGTTAGAAGATCTACTAGGATAAGTAGACCCCCTGAACGATACTCTCCTTCATTATATTATGTATTGTTGACTGATTCTGGTGAACTAGAACGTTATGAAGAAGCAATGCAGGTAGAAACCAAGAAGAAGTGGGAGCAAGCCATGAAAGAAGAGATGGACTCCTTAGCACATAACCAGACTTGGGACTTAGTTAGGTTGCCTGCAGGTAAAACAACATTATAGAATAAATGGGTTTACAGGCTAAAGGAAGAAGATGAAGGTAGAAAAAGGTATAAAGCTAGACTTGTGGTGAAAAGGTTTGCACAGAAAAAGGGTATAGACTTTGATGAGATATTTTCTCTTGTTGTGAAAATGACTTCAATCAGAACTATTCTAAGTCTAGTAGCAGTTGAAGATTTGCATCTTGAGCAGTTAGATGTAAAGATAGCCTTTCTCCATGGGGATTTGGAGGAAGAGATATATATGTAGCAGCCACAAGGATATGAGGTAAAAGGGAAGGAGAAACTAGTGTGCAGGTTGAAGAAGAGCTTGTATGGCTTAAAACAGGCTCCAAGGCAATGGTATCTAAAATTTGACAGGTTTATGTCTGAACAAGGTTATACTAGGTGCCACTCCGATCATTGTGTTTATCTCAAAAGGAAAAATGATGGCAGCTATATTATATTGTTATTGTATGTAGATGACATGCTTGTTGCAGGTTCTAACATACAGGAAATAAATGTGCTCCAAATGAAATTAGCAAACTCATTTGCAATGAAGGATTTGGGTGCTACAAAACAAATCCTTGGTATGAGAATAACTAGAGATAGGAAGAATCGCAAATAAACATTGTATTAAAGTGAGTACATAGAAAAGGTGTTGAAAAGGTTTAATATGCAGAATGAAAAACCAGTTAGTATACCTTTGGCTAGCCATTTCAAATTAAGTAAGGAGGTGTGTCCCAAGACTCGGGAAGAAATGGCTCATATGTCTAAAGTTCCATATACATCAGCAGTTGGAAGCTTAATGTATGCAATGGTTTGCACAAGGCATGATATTGGACATGCAGTGGGAGTTGTAAGCAGGTACATGAACAATCCAAGAAAAGAACATTGGATGATAGTGAAGTGGATTCTCAGGTATTTGAGAGGTACCATAAATCAAGCATTATGCTTTGGTCATTCAAACATTGCTCTACAGGGATATGTTGATGTAGATATGACAGGTGACAGAGATAACAGGAGGAGCACTACAGGATATGTATTTACTGTAGGTGGAACAACTGTCAGTTGGGTTTCAAAAATCCAAAGTGTTGTTGCACTTTCAACAACAGAAGCAGAGTATGTTGCTGCTATAAAGGCTAGTAAAGAAATGATTTGGTTACAAAGGTTTCTGGATGAATTAGGTAAGAAGCAGGAGTTGGGCAGGTTATACAGTAACAACCAGAGTGCCATACATCTTGCAAAGAACTCTGCATTTCATTCAAAGACTAAACATATACAACTCAAGTACCATTTCATATGGTCAGCATTGGAAGATGGACAGTTGAAGCTAGAAAAGATACACACTAGCCAGAATTCTGCAGATATGCTAATAAAAGTTGTAACCAGGGAGAAACTGAGAATCTGCTCAGTTTCAATTGGTCTTCAAGTATGATGAAGAAGATGAGAAACAACCAGGTCCAAAGTGGAGTTATTGTCTAGCAAATGAAGCAGCGGTGGAGTTGCTATAATCAGTCTCCAAGTGGGAGATTGTTGGGTGTAGGCCATGATTATTTTCTGTATTCAAAGGTCTCAACCGGATGTATACCCTAGGAAGACTGTACACCCCACCACGTGAGGGGGACTTGTCTCCTCCGCGGGGGTTCAGGGGGGCTAATCCCCCCCCGACTGGGGTTTCGGGGTCTAGTAGTCCCCCGACGGGGGCTCGGGGGGCAGCGCACCGAAAGCTAAAAACAGATGTAAAATTGCCTTGTAAAGGTATAGTAATTTCTAGTCAATCTGGGCCATTTATTAGGTAGATGATCTGACGGTAGAAGTTATGTTTAGTTTAGGGTTTTTTGCCCTAGAAGGCAACCCCTCACTATATATGAGGGAATTGTATTGCGTCTATGTATCTCTGTATTCTGAGTGAGGAAGAGAGAGGAGATTGAGAGCGAAGAGGGTGTTACACCGAATCTGCTGTAGGTTGTATCTCTTCAGTTTGATGGATAATATAATAAAAGAAGGACTGGCTGTTTCTCCATGGATGTAGCCCAAATTGGGTGAATCACATATATCTGTGTCTCTCTTGTTTTATGCGTTTTTTGTGTTTATATTTCTGCAATATTTTATGTATTCCATTGCTCTGTAATATATAATTTTCTAAAAAGAAAATAATTTGAGCCCCTTAAAGGAATGGGATGTCTATCTTAGGAATCTGTATGACTCCTTAGACACCATGGGCTACATCAGAAGCACTCCTATAGAGGGAGATACCTTTTCTTTGGATGACGTGGAACCTGGGATTAAGAAACTTTCTAACGGGAAAGCTAGGGATATTGAAGGGTACCGAGCTGAAATTATCAAAATTGGAAGGTCCATCCTCACCCCACACTTGCACAATCTTCTCAATTTGTTAGTTAAACATGACTTCCCCAAGTTGTGGACGCAAAGCCTTATGATGCCTATATTTAAAAGTGGGGATAAAAAAAGTTCACTCTAGCTATAGGACTATCATGATCAACCACATTTTAGCCAAGTTGTATGGTCTCATTCTAGAAAAGAAGATTAACACCTGGCTTGAAATCTATGGTAAAAGAGCCATTAGGCAAGCTGGTTTTGGAAGGCATCACTCTACGATCAACCACCTTGTCACTCTTAGGACCATTACCGAGGATTGTCGCAACAGTAAGACTAATCTCTTTTGTTGTATTGTTAACTTTAGAAAAGCTTTCGACATGGTTCCTCGAGAAAAGTTATGGCAAAAGCTCGATGAGATAATGGTTCAACCCGAGTTAAAGGTTGTTGTTATTAGATTATAAGAGAATGTTATTGCCAAGCTTAAGACCACCGAATGTTGGTCTACTGATATTAAATGCAACATTGTGTTAAACAAGGGAGTCCCCTATCCCCTACCCTTTTTGGCATTTACATTAATAAGCTTGAAGAATGCTTAGAAGTTGTTGGTTGTGAAGAGCCAAGCTCGCTGGTATACTCATTACTCTTTGAAGTGATATAATGAACATGAAGAAAATATAGTCTTGCCAAACTTATAAACAAAAAAAATATACAAAAAAGGCTTGAAAACGTGTTGAATCTATCCCCAAATATACAAAAATTAACATAAAGATTGAAAAATCTTTATCTTTTCATGAATATACTTTGAAAAAAAAAATATAATATCTTTAAAACCAATATAACTTAAAAATCATTGTAATATTATAACAATTAATATAAACAAAACTCAACAATTATATAATCTAAAGTAAATATTCTTTTCTTTCCTACTTATTTTTCTTTCATAAATTTACTTTGCTATTCTGAAAATGAAGATTTATTTCTTCACCGTTAATTTTTAATTTATAAATTTATTTACCTTTCCTCATTAAAATACCTCCACTTTTGTGATTTGACATTTATTGAATTATTTAACAGCTCCACTTTTGTCATTTGACATTTATTAATTATTTAACAAAAATAAATAAAGAAAAAATAAAATTTCCTATCGATTTTTATTTTATAAATTTACTTTAAAACTCTAAAAGTTAAGATGCCTTATTAAAAAACTTCCACTTTTAATGATTTGACATTTATTTAATTATTTAACAAAAATAAATAAGACCTCCCATGCTCCCCCTCTAATACTTTCTCTCAATTTTCCTGGTGAGGGACCGCAACGGGTACAAAGTACAGCATCCAAAGGAAGAGGAGCGACCGGTGGCAGACAGAATCTTATTTCTACGATGGGCATCCACTAATTACCATCGGGTGCCCGCCCATTGGGTTCCACCTTGCACCCATTACCACTATGCCCACCGGCTGGCTCTCATCGCCATCTTGGGTTCCAGCTTGCACCCATTACCACTATGCCCACCCGTGGCCCCCCATTGCGGGAGTGACATAATCAAGATTTAGATATCAATTTGGAAGGACCAAAATACCTCTGTTTACTTTTATTTTTATCGATTTTTATTTTATAAATTTATAAAATAAAAATCGATAAAATAAAAATAAATTTATAAATTTATTTTATTCCTATCGATTTTTATTTTATAAATTTACTTTAAAACTCTAAAAATTAAGATGCCTTGTTAAAAAAACTTCCACTTTTAATGATTTGACATTTATGGAATTATTTAACAAAAATAAATAAGACCTCCCATGCTCCCCCTCTAATACTTTCTCTCAATTTTCTTAAGATGCCTTATTAAAAAACTTCCACTTTTAATGATTTGACATTTATTGAATTAGATATCATTTTTGGGATTCAACTGCGTTAAGTAAGTCATTCAAACGTATGACCATTTCCATGAGAGGTAGTCGTAACTGACTAATTTCTCATGATTTTTGAATAGTTCACTTAGCACTCATTGCATCGGGTGATGCTCACAGGGGTGAAGAAGTGGGATTGAAACTAGTGAAATGTGGAGAACGAATCACATAGCATCAATCATCACTTCCGGGGCTTGCACCCGGTAACCAGGACTTCCCAGGAGGTCACCCATCCCAGAACTCCTCTGGCTCAAGCGCGCTTAACTGTGGAGTTTTTCCCCACAATCAAGCCCACTTAGCTTGCTACCCCATTTGCAAAACCTTAGCAAGTATTGTGCCTCATGAACCATTCAAGTAGAGATCCCTTGACTCTTTTTGAATTTAAGTATGGGGGATTTACGCAGTGCATTATATTAGATATCATTTTTGGGATTCAACTGCGTTAAGTAAGTCATTCAAACGTATGACCATTTCCATGAGAGGTAGTCGTAACTGACTAATTTCTCATGATTTTTGAATAGTTCACTTAGCACTCATTGCATCGGGTGATGCTCACAGGGGTGAAGAAGTGGGATTGAAACTAGTGAAATGTGGAGAACGAATCACATAGCATCAATCATCACTTCCGGGGCTTGCACCCGGTAACCAGGACTTCCCAGGAGGTCACCCATCCCAGAACTCCTCTGGCTCAAGCGCGCTTAACTGTGGAGTTTTTCCCCACAATCAAGCCCACTTAGCTTGCTACCCCATTTGCAAAACCTTAGCAAGTATTGTGCCTCATGAACCATTCAAGTAGAGATCCCTTGACTCTTTTTGAATTTAAGTATGGGGGATTTACGCAGTGCATTATATTAGATATCATTTTTGGGATTCAACTGCGTTAAGTAAGTCATTCAAACGTATGACCATTTCCATGAGAGGTAGTCGTAACTGACTAATTTCTCATGATTTTTGAATAGTTCACTTAGCACTCATTGCATCGGGTGATGCTCACAGGGGTGAAGAAGTGGGATTGAAACTAGTGAAATGTGGAGAACGAATCACATAGCATCAATCATCACTTCCGGGGCTTGCACCCGGTAACCAGGACTTCCCAGGAGGTCACCCATCCCAGAACTCCTCTGGCTCAAGCGCGCTTAACTGTGGAGTTTTTCCCCACAATCAAGCCCACTTAGCTTGCTACCCCATTTGCAAAACCTTAGCAAGTATTGTGCCTCATGAACCATTCAAGTAGAGATCCCTTGACTCTTTTTGAATTTAAGTATGGGGGATTTACGCAGTGCATTATATTAGATATCATTTTTGGGATTCAACTGCGTTAAGTAAGTCATTCAAACGTATGACCATTTCCATGAGAGGTAGTCGTAACTGACTAATTTCTCATGATTTTTGAATAGTTCACTTAGCACTCATTGCATCGGGTGATGCTCACAGGGGTGAAGAAGTGGGATTGAAACTAGTGAAATGTGGAGAACTAGTGAAATGTGGGATTGAATTATTTAACAAAAATAAATAAGACCTCCCATGCTCCCCCTCGAATACTTTCTCTCAATTTTCCTGGTGAGGGACCGCAAAGGGTACAAAGTAGAGCATTCAAAGGAAGAGGAGCGACCGGTGGCAGACAAAATCTTATTTCTACGATGGGCATCCACTAATTACCATCGGGTGCCCGCCCATTGGGTTCCAGCTTGCACCCATTACCACTATGCCCACCCGTGGCCCCCCATTGCGGGAGTGACATAAGCAAGATTTAGATATCAATTTGGAAGGACCAAAATACCTCTGTTTTCTATCACTCTGTGTTTTCTTTCAATATCTATAACTCTGTGTTTTCGTTTGCAGTTCTTAATCTATCACTCTGTGTTTTCCTTCTTACTTGCACTTGTCTTCAATGGCGGACCTGCAAACGCCCACCGTTACTTCAGCAGTTGATACCCCCTCCACCTCCAATACTTACCCAAACTACAACTTCGATGTCTTTATCAGTCATCGGGGTCCCGATGTTAAAAACTCCTTTGCTGGCCATCTCTACCGTGACCTTCTTAGACATGGATTGCAACCTTTTCTTGACAGGGAAGAATTGCGGGCGGGAGAGTGCATAGATCCTCAAATCGAAGGCGCCATCAGAAGCGCTTATGTCCAAATAGTCATTTTCTCGCCTGGATATGCCGACTCAACTTGGTGTTTGAATGAGTTGCTTCTTATATGGAAAAAGTCAGAGGATATCATAATCCCTGTATTTTATAAAGTGAAGCCTTCTGAGCCTCGATGGGCCAAAGATGGAAGGTATGCTCAAGCCCTTGCTAAACATGAGCAGAAAGGCAGATGCGATGGCCAAACTCTTGAAAACTGGAGAAATGCGCTCCACGACGTCTCAAACAGAGTCGGTTTCGAACTCGACGCCTATAATGGGTTGGAACTCTTAACTCTCCCTTCCCTATTATTAATTAATCTAATTGGCATTGATATACACTTCACGTTTTGTATTAAATTTTACAATAAAGAGGCGGTTTTGTTGGTTTTGGTTTGTTTGGTTGCCAATTTCCAGTGACGAGGTGAAGCTGTTGGAGAAAGTCAAGGAATGCGTGCTCAAAAACAGCAGAGACCGCGGAAAGACGGCCTTGTATGTGACTGATCACCCAACTGGTCTACAATTAAAAGTAGAAGATTTTGAAAACAAGATGCTATTGCAGCAGCAGCATCAGAAGAATGACAAGGTTCGGGTTCTGGGGATTGTTGGGTTGGGTGGAGTTGGCAAGACAACGCTTGCCAAAAAACTCTTCAACAGGAAGAGTTGCGATTTCAAGCAATCCTGCGTCTTATATGATGTCAGAGAGGTTGCAGCTCGAGAATCTTTAATTTTCTTGCAGAGCCAACTTCTCAAGGGCTTGACTAACATCACTGAAAAAATAAATGGCATTGAAGAAGGTATACAAATACTCAAAAGGCACCTTTCATCTTTACATGCTCTATTATTTATAGACGATGTAGATGATGCACATCAGTTGAAAGCACTTTTGCCAGTAAAGGAATTTTTGCATTCCGATAGCTTGATTTTGGTTACGTCTCGCTCCAAGGATGTTCTCACACATTCAGGAATACAGGAATCATCAATATATCACTTAACAGGTCTCCATGAACAACACTCCAGACAGCTCTTTTGTTCGCATGCCTTCTTTCAGCCTTATCCAGCACAAGGTTTTGAATGTCTAGTAGATGAGTTTTGCAAGGCCTGCGATGGATTGCCTTTGTCTTTGAGAGTGCTTGGGGCACTTGTTTGTGGAAAGAATGACATATCTTATTGGGAACGCCAATTGGATAAACTTCGTCAAGTCAAACTTCCCAGTGAGATTCGAGAGAGGCTTAAGATAAGTTACGATGCACTGGAGGCAGAGGAAAAACAAATATTCATAGACATTGCCTGTTATTTCATTGGAGAAGACAGACATATGGCCGTCCGAATATGGGATGGATCAGGTTGGGATGGTTTGACGGGCTTTCTAAATCTGCAGGGAAAGTGCCTTGTCGAAGTAGATGGAAATACCATAAAAATGCACGATCAACTGCGAGATTTGGGAAGACAAATTGCTGATGAGGAAAAGCAGTTGCGTCATTTTTGGCGACCAACCAACGACATTGATGATTTGTGGCAGCAATCTTCTGTAAGTGTTTGAATTTTTCATTAAACTTTAAGGTTTCTCTGTTCAACAGAAGCAAGAAGAGATCCTGTTACTCTCTTTCATTTGTATGTTGTTTCTTTGTTACGCACAGATAATAACGGAGGTGCGCGGTATTAGGACGGTTCCTCGCCTTGTTGAATACTATAAGATCCCAGAATCAGAAGAAGAATGGTCATGGTTCAAAAGTCTGAGGAAGCTGATGGACACTACACCATATTGTTTCAGGAACTTACAACTCGTTGCAACTCAAGATGGTAATTTGAAAAGCATATTGACGAGGGTTGAGTCGCCAAACTTGAAATGGTTACGCTGGAACAACTGTCCCTACTCTTGCCTGCCTTCCTGGATTCCGATGAAGAATCTAAGAGTTTTAGAAGTGGTGGGATACAAATTGAAAACACTCTGGCAAGCAGAGTCTCAGGTCAAAGCTCGTTCTTTGTTTTTTCTCTGCTCTGATTTATGGTAGATTACAGTTGCTATTAGTATACGGAGAATTTTGTAGAAGAAAAGTGATCATATCTTAAATTCAAATATAACGTCGCGTTTCAGGCACCTCTGGAGTTGCGGGAGTTAAAGATTTTTGCTCCTTTTTCCAAGTTTCCAAAGTCCATTGGGCGGTTGATGCACATCGAAAAGATTGTGGTTCAGAGTCATAAACTCGAATCGTTACCAGATTCCTTTGGGTGTTTGACAAACCTCCAAAAACTCGATCTCTCGTGCATCCGTTTGCAAGCACTTCCAGGTTCCTTTGGGTGTTTGACAAACCTCCAAGACATTGTTCTCTCAACGTGCTGGAATCTGCAAGCACTTCCAGATTCCTTTGGGTGTTTGACAAACCTCCAAAAACTCGATCTCTCATCGTGCACGGGTCTGCAAGCACTTCCAGATTCCTTTGGGTGTTTGACAAACCTCCAAAAACTCCGTCTAAGATGGTGCGAGAGTCTGCAAGCACTTCCAGATTCCTTTGGGTGTTTGACAAACCTCCAAGACATTGATCTCTCACATTGCACGAGTCTGCAAGCACTTCCAGGTTCCTTTGGGTGTTTGACAAACCTCCAAAAACTCCGTCTAAAATGGTGCGAGAGTCTGCAAGCACTTCCAGATTCCTTTGGGTGTTTGACAAACCTCAAATACAGCGATCTCGCCTGGTGTGACAGTCTGCAACCTCTTCCAGATTCCCTCCAGTTCTTAACAAATCTCCAAGATCTCGATTTGTTGGAATCCCTCCAGTTCTTAACAAATCTCCAAGATCTCGATTTGTTGGAAGATATTTAATTCCAACTACCACTGTTAATGGAGTAGCTAGATTAATCTAGAATACAGCGGATAGTCAAAATGCGGGAGTCGGCAGCAAGCGGCGGTAGTCGGCAGATCACTGTTTAGACGGCGCCGTTCATTGTTCATTCGGCGCAGTTAATGTTTACGGTAGCTGCAAACTGTGTATAAATTGCCAAGCTCAGTCATGAATCAAATAAGTGGTGTTGTCATCTGTTTGTATGTATTTTTTGTTCTGTGTTTGTGTGTCACTGCTCTCCCTTTGTCAATTTTTTTTGACAATGATCTTTTCAATGACCATTTTCTCATGAACCCCATTTGGGATTAGCACCCGATTTGGGATTAGCAGTATTTTTGAGTTCATTGACCAACAATATCATGTTGTTGAAGAAATCAGTCAGGTTGTTGAAGACTATGTTGTTGAGGATCATGTTGTTGAAGAAATCAGTCATGTTGTTGAAGACCATGTTGTTGAAGATCATGTTGTTGAGTAGAACTTGCTTCTCTCATAATCCAATTGTTAGAAGTTTTATTGGATCTGCTTTCATTATGACTGCCACTATGGAGGATACTACCATGGATGTTGTTCCCACGCCATTCATGTTCGAGGATGAGTGCATTTTGATGGTTCCTCATGAAAAGTGGGGAGAACATGAATTAGATTACATTGTTCGGGATAGATTAAGATTGAGCCCCGTCCGTAGCAAATTTTATGTATCGCAATATGCCACGGCGAGGCAGTCAGAAAGCATTTGACAATCCATTCTTTCAGTTTCTGGTGCTCGACAAACCTCCATATATCAGACTCTCAGAGTGTATAAGTCTACAAGTGCGTACAAATCTCCCAAATGCCGATTTCTGAGAGTGTGGCACTCTTCAAGCGCTTCCACAGTCCTTTCGGTGCTCGACAAACCTCCAGGATCTTCAGGAATTTAATTCGATTTCAATACATAAGGCTGTGTGGGGAACATAAATATTCGACTTAAATTATGGTTATTGTCCCGGCCAGCAACGTATCTTCATCATAAGTCGCAATGATCAGGTGAGAACTGCCAGTGAGATTTAGTATTTGTTTGTACTCTACTAAGAGAGGCATTGTAATCTTAAAAAACTTGAGGATCTAAACATTTGCATGTGTATGGAAGTCGAGAAGATTCATTCTGACTTAGAATGGTTATGATGGTTGTTATGAGTTGAAAAGAATACATGGCCTGACGCAGCTAAGCACGATTTGAGTTCGTTCCAGAAGATTATTGTTAACTGTACCAAACTGCCCCAATTATTGAAATGAGCGTTGAAGCACAAGTGTATATGGCTCTGTGGTGATTTTTTGGAAAAGCATTTGAGTGGTTTGTTTTTCTTCAACAGTGAAAATTGAGAAAAATTCTTATAATTTAGTTTATTCAAAACCGCAGTGAGTCCAGATTCTTCTGTTGAAAAAGATATTATACACGGTTAATACTGAAATATTTTACTTAATTTAATTGAATTATTTTTTAATATTAATACATTTTTAAATATATATCTCTTAATATAATTGAATTATTTTTTTAAAATTAATACATTTTTAAATATATATCTCTTTCCTATTGATATATAGATTGGTTTGGTTTTTCTGGGCTATTAATATTATTTCATAATTATAAGTATTTCCTCTAGCTAAATTCTACAGAATATTTCACTATGTGTAGATCATTTTTATATATTCTTTCTAACGGATATGTTCACTTATTAATATGTGTTTCTTAATAGTGAATTTAATTATTAATAAATATTTTTTAATAGTGAATTTAATGTTTTATATGTTGGAGTATATACCACTTTATTTAAAAGTGTTTTAGATGGACCAATATACATCTCATCATATAAATCATTAAACATACTCATGCTAGGTTCATTAGATTAGGTACATCTCATCATATAAATCATTAAACACACTAATGCTAGGTTTATTAGATTAGGGGTAGTCTAACCATTCTACATTTTGTCCCTTTTTTATGAGAATTTGAAGACACAATTATTCATGAGAATGTAGATTTTCATTGTTTCATTATATTTTTTATTGTATAAATAGATTCAACACCCTGAAAAATCATTCCAATATTCATATTTTTGTAATGTTCATGAAGCCCCTTTTATGTATGATAGATTCATTGGAGCTTGGGGCAAGCTCCCCAACCATGACCAAGTCACCATTTATTTTTCTAAGCATTTATATGCAAAGTTTGTGTTACATATGAGCCTGGATTACACTGATATTGAATCTCATTTTTATGGTACCAACATGGGATGTATCTATGAGTGCGAGGGGGATCGTAGGGACCCTAGGTGTTATAGACATTTTTGTGCCTTACAGCTCTAAGCATGAAATGTCCATAAACCAAGGGATCCTAAGTCCCTAAAAGTGTTGTTCCAACCCCTAAAGGAACAAGGTCAACAAATTACAGCTTCTCCCAGAAGTTCTCCACCAGAAACTGCTCAGAATCAGTCAAATCAGGATCATTTCAGCTGCTCCACTGGCTAGGTGCGTTGCATAACACCGAAATACACTAGCTAGGTGCGTTGCAACGCACCTAAATGCACTATCAGGGTGCGTTGAGCGGGAAATGACAAATGGCAGTGTCATTCCGCGAGGTGGAAAAACAATGGAAGCTTCCAGAATCTTCTCCAATGACACTTGCCTCACTGAGTTCGACCAATGATGAGTAAGAGGCTCTCAGTCTCCATGTGGAAGCAAGAACTGACAGAGAAAAGACACTAGTCAAATCATAAGCTGACTCATCCTCTTTGCATACATCTATATATGGATCCCTCATCCCAGAGATCCAGAGGCTGGAATTTTGTACATTGCAGAGAATTGCTGTTGGTTTTGAGATAGATATCAGAGTATTGGGTGATTTATGCTTTGTTGGAGGTGAAGAGGGGCTTCTGTGCTGGGAGGTTGATGCTGGATCAGGAATCATCGGTTGTAACTCCTCCTGGATCTTCTTGTTATATCAATAAAACTATTTGAGTTTCTCCTACATGCTTGTGTATCATTGATGTTTGTTACATTTGTATGTTTAGCTTAAATCTGATCCTAATCTATTTATGAATATAAATCCATGTCTTTGTGTAGTTTTCTTCTTCTGTGATCTTACAGGAACTTGGTGAAGCTGGGCAAGTAAGGGAGCAGGTAGCTGGAAGCTGTCAAAGAGGAGAGAGATTGGATCAAAGGACTAGCGCAAGACACATGTTGGTTCATCCTATTCCTCTTCGTTTATAGTTCATAAAGAAGAATACGAAAGTAGTTTTCTCTGTTTGTTTCTAAGGTCACTGTCACACCTTAGTGGGATAGGGTCGTTCTGAATGGACACTTTTCCCGTTAACAAAATGGTGACTCCGCTGAGGAACGTGTCTAGTTAGTTTGTTTGTGTTTCTCTTGTTGTTTGTTTCATAAACTTAGAAGTAGCAATCGAACTGCATTTACCATTAACAAATGCAAAGTAGACATCTGCTACTTCAATCCATTCACTGGATCTGTTTATGATTTGAACAGCTGATTCACAAATGATCTGATTGCCCTTTGTGATAGCTCTTAGACCTCCTTTAAATCTACCCTCTGATTGTGCATTACTGATTGCTTTTACTCGGCCAAAAACCATAGATTAAACTGCAAACCGTGACCCAGAACCCGGATAGAATTCTCGTTTCTGCCCCAGCGTAGGCTCTGTGAAGAAGTTCTACATTTCAACGCAGTTCCCGAGAGGGCTACCTGCGTTGCAATCCAGTTTCTCTGAGTAACAGGTGCGCTGATCAGCCTAGCCTTGTGCAGCTGAGGTTCTTTGCTTCATTTTTTCAGTTTTTGTCTCTGATTTTTGCAGCCTGTGATCGGTATATGTGTCTGTTTAAAAACCCCTTTTCTTTGCCTTAATTCCGCCTCCTTTGTACAAAAAGACTGTAGATGTTTTTGTGTGTTTGTTACATCATTTACAGTTTTCCATTGCAAAAGTAGAATAGTCATACTGTCGTCCTTTGATTTAGATCTGTCACAACTGTCGATTTTGATCTTAGGAGAAAGTTTATTTGCTGTTGACAGTCGATTATGCTTTTACTTTTGCCTTTGGTTTGAATTTGTGACTTTCTAGTGTCGAAACGAGTATTTATTTCAAAATCATAAAGTGTCGTAATCATCTCTACCTTTTGATTTCGAAAAGAAGCTTGTTTGTGTTTGTCACTTGAAAGCAAATTCAGATTTGTACATCAACTTTCTTTTTAGGCATCAATATTAAGAAAGTGAAAAACAAATACATGCACATGTGCATTTGCATATTGACAGTCTGTTTGGCTTGATTTAGGAAAGTGCATTTACAGTGTGCTCTTTGCTCTTTGCGAAAAGATTGTGTCTTTCTTTTCCCCTTGTAGCTAGGATTTTCATTGCTGAAAAGAGATAAAAGTTTGCTTATCATCTTTAGATTGCATTTTAGGAATTACATCTACATCTCGTGGTGAACCCAAAAGGCAAACTTCATAAGAAAGATCAACTTAAAATAAATTGAATGAATCTAACAACGCATTGGAACTTAACGCACAACATTTAGAGGTCTAGGCTAGAGACGTATTCCGGTGTCGTAAAGCCTGGTAACTGTTGTCCTCACTGATGGTTGGGTGATTCCTCCACTTTGAGACGATAAGTACCAGTACGGACTTGTGCTCCCACGTACTGTCGAGTATATATTGGGAGACCCCTATAGGCTTAAAACCTTTTATCCATAGGAAGCCGTGTCGGCCGCCCTACTGATTGCAATGCACCGAACACAGCATTCGGGAAGATTGACTGCCGTACCGTAAAAAGTATTCTGTAGTTTTGCGATTGGTTTGGTACTCCCTCTACCTAGATCTCCAGAGCAGTCGCTTTCATTCCTTTTCAGACTCCTTAACGAAAAAGGTCCATCTGAGCACTTGTCACTTCAGGCTCATTAAAAATCGAAGGAGACTAGAGTCATCTTTTGTTTTTTCTCGACTCTTAAAAACTGAAAAAACAAGTTGTGTCAAAGCGTCTAAAAATTTATTTTAAACGGAATATTCATTACCCTTTTCCTACGTTGATCTTAGGTTGAGAAAATGGAGTCTACCAACCAAGGAATTCCCCTTGGTGGAAATCCTAGTCCCTTCTCCTCTTGGGGAGATGTTGGTGCACCTCATATGGCCACATTGTCGCTTCCAGGACTGATAATTGGCTTGCCGGTATGGCTCTTCTCAACCAATGTCGTTCAGAACACCACTATTCCTGAACAATCGAATCAGCAATTAGACGAGTCCAAAGTTGCCCACCAGCCTTCTACTTCCTCTAATTCTTCCTCTCCTCCTTCCTCTTCGCTTGACGGGGCTGGCAAAGACAAAAGTCAAGTTCCTAAGGAGAAGAAGGAAAAGAAGAAGAAAGAGAAGAAGAAGAAGGAGCCAAAGGCGAATGGGGGAAAACGAGTGTCGTCTAATGAAAATCCACACACTGCACCGACCAGGCCTAAATCACCATGTGTCATTTGCAAAGGAGACCACTTTCACAGAGATTGTCCTTGCATCCCCCGGATACTAAGGGACTGGTCTCCTCGTTTGCACAATCCGGTGTCATCAACCTCTGGTGATCATGTTGAAAGCACACCGTCAACTAGTGAAAGTGAAGCCCCAGGACAAAAAGGGAAAGCTAGATTTCCCTGTAAACTGTGCGAAGGCAATCATGCCGTCCACCGTTGTCCCTTCTTAGATGAAGCTAAAAGAGTTTTGGATGATCGTCCGGTTTCACCGTTACGACTTCCTCCTGGATATAAAAAACTCTTGCCGAGTCCGTCGCTAGTTGAGAATCCAGCTGGCCCGCTCAAGTGGTCGGCTGAAGTGCCTATCATTGAAGATAAACCATCTGGATCCATACCGGACAAAAGTCAAAAGGTCGAGGCGGCAGTTGACCCGGTCTTGCCTTCAGAGGTTTTATCTTCGGATGATACAATCACTGAAGAGAACAAGGATGACACCGTCCAAATTCTCTTCATCAACACAGACTCCGATGAACATGGGGGAAATCTACCCATTCCTTTACCGCAGGAAGGAAGTTCGTCAGAGCCATACCCGGCCATCTACTCGGTCCCACCTCCAAGCAACCTAGTTGTCTCCTTCCACTGGAACCAACTAGGCAGACCTCGTTTACCAGCAAGCATACCATTCCGAATTATCGTTCAAATATATAGAATGGTCATGGCTGGTACCATCATAGATGAAGGGGCTTCTGTGAGTATCCTTTCCTCTACTGCTTGGAAAGCGCTTGGTTCGCCATCGCTTTTGCCTGAAATGAGAAATCTGACAGGTTTTGATAAAGGAACCAGTGGACCTTTAGGGATCCTTCCCGATGTGCCCATAACATTGAGAAGGAAGACAGTTCACATGAACGTAATGGTAGTTCAAGGACCCTTAGATTACAATCTACTCCTTGGACGAGACTATATTTATTGCATGGGAGCCATCGTCTCCTCACTCTTTAGAGTAATGTGTTTTCCGCACGAAGGAAGAGTGGTCAAGCTCGTGGACCAGCTTTTATTTCCCGGATCACGCATAGCAAATAGTCATATACCATCCCTAAATGGTCTCTTCACGCAAGAAATGTCTCAATCCCCAGTCCGTCCTCCCGATGACCGCGAGTGATTCGGAGGGATATGACTGAAACCCAGGGGGGCATGCATCCTGGTCATCTTCGGCAGGAAAACTTTGGATATAGAGTAGGTTTCCGCGGGGAATATGACTAGTCTGTACCCCGTCCGTCAGTGGAAGAGGGGTTATTCTAGAATAGGATTCTCTTGTCAAAGTTATGTCAGGGATGGTCTCACTATATCATCCGTTCACCTTTGTTTATCTCGGTAGACATCGCCGAAGAAGTGTTTTGTTTACGCCGTAAATAAGACAATCTTTGGGTAACCTGTAAGAGGTAGTACCCTTCCTGATAAAACGAATGTTTTGTCAGCTCGAATAAAGGGTGACCCTTCCTGATTAAACGAATGTTTTGTCAGCTCGAATAGAGGGAGACCTCGAAACTCTGTTTTATACCTGGGGGCATGCAAACCTTTTGGAGTGCAAGCAAGGGGCGACTATTTATTTTTTAAATTTTTAGGACCTCTAACCCTTTAAACTCGTAGGATTAGTCGTCACCTAACTTGCATAAAGAAAGGATGTGGGGCAAAAATCTAAAAGTTGCCGTTTTATATGAGACATTCTTATCATATCACTGGATTAATCGAGCAGTTTTAGCACATAGTTCAAGCTCGTTAAAAAATAAACATAAGACATGAGCAAATGTTTCCACCCGCGTTTAAGCTCGTTAAAAAATGAACTATTCCCCGGTAAATAACCACCGTGAATGTAGCATTTCAGCCATTAAAGCCTTGGTCGTGTTTGCACCGTCACCTCCACTTTTCCATTGGCCGATCATTCACCTCCATTTGATTGTTTACCCATTTTGAGGAACAGCTGCGAAGAGTGATTTCACTAGCCATCCTTGTGACACTGCCGTGATTGGAAAATTCCAACCCTTACCTGGAATCAGCTGCTACCCATTTTATCACTCGTTCCTCAAAAGACGAGTCTTCTTTAAGCTCTTTTCAACTGACTCGTAAAATATGAAAAGATTGCCAAGTTTTGGCCTTCCAGCTCGTTAAAGCGACTGGAAGTGCTATCCCTCCTCTAGATTTTAATCTTTTTGGACCTGAGGGATTATTGCACAAAAAGATCGAGTGCTTGTTTTGTTCGGCTCGTTAAAAATATCGAAAATTCATCCCTTCTGTATTGTTTTATACATTTTCGGACTTAAGGGATTAGATGATGAAAAAGGAATTTTGGAGTTACCTTTACGTACCTTTTCAGACTCTCTAAAAATGAAAAGGACCGAGTTATCTTTGTCGTTAAACTCGTTAAAAAGATTAATAGCGACAAACTTGTCTTTAGACGAGAACGAGTTTCACTATCGCTAGGCTCGTTAAAACATAGCGATGGGTTTGCCCGAAGGGCAAATTATAGAACAAGCATATGTTATCCTCCTCAAGCTTGACAAAAATAAAGAGGTACTGGTCAGCAGTGACTGGGGAAAAATTGGGAAGAAAACTCAAAGAATCTTTATTGGTAGCAAGTCGCTCTTGAACATGACACTTCCACTCCGTGTCCGAATCGGGTTGGGTTGTTTCATTCACCGGTCACATCACCATGGTCACGCCATACCATCCACATTTGGGGTAAATGCTACCAATCCATCACATAAGTGTCGCTGACATGTTCAAGAGAAGTCATCCAGAGAAGTCACCTGTGTCCCATCCACTACCATACATTATACTTCATTCTTTCATGACCGCCATCCTGAACCGTATATCATCAGATTGTTTTCACCTCCATCAAAATCATTTGCTCCGTTCCATGTCATTGATGTGGGATTCATTAAGGCCCTCCTTTGACGGATCGCTTCTTGTCGACATCAGCTCATTATCCAAGAAGTTGATCTAGAAACACCCTATTCAGTACTTTGAAGCTTGCATGCCTCAATGGCAAGTTTCTCACTTCCGGCGACAGGTATACATCAATGACCTTCGACCGAAAGATTTTGCGTGGTGTTCGACGCCAAGTCCTTTATTCACACCACGTGAATTGTACTGCAGTACCTTGAGGGTCATCATCATTATCGGTGATTTCTCTCGTGCTTGTTAACGGTTTACATCATTGACTGGTAATCAAGCGATGTCTTTCCATGTTCGACTTCAAAACATTTCTCACATGGATCAACTTGTACTTCGAGTGAAGATCGGACGAGATTGAAGACCCCGGATCTAGTTTCATCCATCCGGGCTGCGATATATATTCAGGAAAATAAAGACATTGAAATGTACAGCATTGCATCACAGATGATCATCCTACCAAAAGGATGATGGCTCTATCAGAATCATCAGTCTACCATCAGACGATTGTCTGTCCTATGTACATGAAAATGAATTTATAAAGTTGAGCATGGGAATGCCCGCCTCAGCTAGATCATGACAACAGTATGAAGATAATGTATTGTATTGTATCTTATTACAGGTCTCCTCCCAGCATTGAAAGAACTTCGGATCCTCCTAATAAAGCATTTCACCCGATAAACGGCCTCATACTTTAGGGGGCAACTGTTATAGAAATTTTTGTGCCTTACAGCTCTAAGCATGAAATGTCCATAAACCAAGGGATCCTAAGTCCCTAAAAGTGTTGTTCCAACCCCTAAAGGAACAAGGTCAACAAATTACAACTTCTCCCAGAAGTTCTCCACCAGAAACTGCTCAGAATCAGTCAAATCAGGATCATTTCAGCTACTCCACTGGCTAGCTGCGTTGCATAGCACCCAAATACACTAGCTAGGTGCGTTGCAACACACCTAAATGCACTACCAGGGTGCGTTGCAACGCACAGAAATGCACTACCAGGGTGCGTTGAGCGGGAAATGACAAATGGCAGTGTCATTCCGCGAGGTGGAAAGACAATGGAAGCTTCCAGAATCTTCTCCAATGACACTTGCCTCACTGAGTTCGACCAAGGATGAGTAAGAGGCTCTCAGTCTCCATGTAGAAGCAAGAACTGACAGAGAGAAGACACTAGTCAAATCATAAGCTGACTCATCCTCTTTGCATACATCTATATATGGATCCTTCATCCCAGAGATCCAGATGCTGGAATTTTGTACATTGCAGAGAATTGCTGTTGGTTTTGAGATAGATATCAGAGTATTGGGTGATTTATGCTTTGTTGGAGGTGAAGAGGGGCTTCTGTGCTGGGAGGTTGATGCTGGATCAGGAATCATCGGTTGTAACTCCTCCTGGATCTTCTTGTTATATCAATAAAACTATTTGAGTTTCTCCTACATGCTTGTGTATCATTGATGTTTGTTACATTTGTATGTTTAGCTTAAATCTGATCCTAAGCTATTTATGAATATAAATACATGTCTTTGTGTAGTTTTCTTCTTTTGTGATCTTACAGGAACTTGGTGAAGCTGGGCAAGTAAGGGAGCAGGTAGCTGGAAGCTGTCAAAGAGGAGAGAGATTGGATCAAAGGACTAGCGCAAGACACAGGTTGGTTCATCCTATTCCTCTTCGTTTATAGTTCATAAAGAAGAATACGAAAGTAGTTTTCTATGTTTGTTTCTAAGGTCACTGTCACACCTTAGTGGGATAGGGTCGTTCTGAATGGACACTTTTCCCGTTAACACTAGGCATGTACCACCATGTTCGATATTCTTGCCACTACCATCTCGGACCTAGGTACTACTTGGAGAGCTAGAGGAGTTGTCGCAGTTAGATGGTGAGACATGGGAGACTATTGCAGACAACATGTAAGCTTCATTGTCTAGTGTGCGTGTTTCATTGCATGGAGAGATTAGGAGACCACCACTAATGCCTTGTGACTGACCAACACCCTTATATGATGATGCATGTTTCACGAGTTTACCATTCAATCAACTTTTGACACATACATGTATGTATCGTGATGCAATTCGTGAGACTTGGAGGATGTATGGCCTGCGTGACATAGACCAAGTGTATATATATATATATATATATATATATACGAAAAATTTGACTCTTATTGTCAAATTATGTATAATTATTTATATTAAAATTTCTCGTTTGTATTAGATTGCATAATTTATATTAATAAGTTCATGATAACATGTAGACACATCCCAACTACATGGTTGATCTTACAAGGTCATCCAAAGGGGTGGTTGATCAATCAGGGCATCCTCCACTAGAGCACATTTCCATGGATTCACCTCCACCTTATATGTTCACTAATGTGGAGGAGAGTCACTATGTACAACCACATGGAAAAATAGTTGATGTAAACTTATTTATTCCTATATTTCAACATTTTCTTTTTTCAAGTTACATAAATATGCTAATTAATTTGTAGACTAATTATAATAACTCCTTGTCATTGTCTACACAGGCCCATATGTAGAGTGTCATTGATGCCACTATTATGTGGAGACATGAGTGGGATGTTGGGTTTAGAGGCATTGATGATGCAAGTCCATCGATGCAGGCTCCATTCATTGAGCCACATGTAGGGGAGAATTAGACCTATATTCATGATCATACCCCCATCCTATCGGACTTGCATTTGGACTCAACTGGGGTTAGTAGATTCATGTATATATGTAATTAAAAATGTGGTTCAATATAATTTATTTACATATTGTTTATTTTCTACAAATAACAGTCTAATTAGTCTCAATTTGAATGTGTTATATTGCAATACCATCTTATGGACACTTACCTTGCACGACAAAACCCACATAGGAGTTTTGATTGTACTTAAAGTGTCATAGTTTGTATATTTTTAGGATAATTTCATAGGGCATATTCACATGTGTGATACAAAATTTGTATATTTTCATACATGGAAAGTTTATGGATGTACATCATGGATATTATTTTAGTTTATGGATGCTTATTATTTCAGTTTATGGATGTTCATGTGATATTTGTAATCTTTATATATTTTCATATGGATAGTTTATTTATATGTATTCACTATTTCAATTTATGGATTTGTATTAATCTTGTTTATGGATGCTCATTAGTTTTTAAAGTTTAAATGGATCTGTTAAAATTATTTTACTAATTTAATAATTTTTGTATATACTATAACTTTTATCAGTAAAATATATGTTCAGTTTTGATTTCTAGTTTCACAAACTAAGAAAACAAGTACAATCTTAAAATTTATGATGTTAGTCACTTTTATACTTAAAATAAACTAAAATATATCATGTACCAATTTAATATTGAACATGGAAATAATTCCGATCATGCTTCATATTCTATAATTTTATATAATGTTATCAACTTTCCTAAATTTACAAGTAGTTATCCAAGTATTTCAATCAATTCCTTATGATGGAAATTTAAGTTTTATTCAATTTTTAAAAACTCAAATATGATGCAAATTTCTATTCTTCCCTCTCTCCCCCTTCTATATATATCTCTATCTCCCTTTGTCTCTCCTTCTTCATATCTCTATATCACCCCACAAACATACACATTGTTTCTCCATATCTATCTATATCTCTCTCCCTCTCCCTCTCTCCCTCCCTCTTCCCCTTCTCTCCCTTGTCTCCCCTTTTATCTCTCTTCTCCTTCTCTCCCTCTGCCTCCCCTTCTATCTCTCTTCCCTCCTACTCTCCTCTCTCCCTCTCTCTCAACCCCCCTTGTCATTCCCTCTCTCTCTCCATCTCCCTTGCCACTCCCCTTCTCTCTCTCCACCTTTCTCTCTCTATATGTATTTCTTCATACCTCCCTCTCTCTCCCCCTCCAATTCCATCAATCTCTCTCCCTCCCTCTCAAGTTCTGTCTCTCTCTTCCTTTCTCTCCCACCTCCCTATGTCTCTCCCCCACGTCACTCACTCACTCACTCTCTTTCTCTCTCTATATTTCTTGAAATTTTTCCTTCCCTATCTTTTCCTACAACTCCATCTCTCGAGCTCCCTCTCTTTCTCGAAGACTCTCTACTCCTCTCCATCTCTCCATCTTCGTGTCCCTCTTTCTCTCCCTTACTTTTCCCTCCCATTCTCTCTCACTCTATACTTCACAGATTTATTAATACTTCACAGATTTATTAATACTTTGACAATTGAAATATATGTATATATATATATATATATATATATATATATATATATATATATATATATCATTTTGATTTTTTGCAGAATTTTTTTATTTTATTTTATATAACACATATTTAATATGCAAGGTTTCAAATGTGTGTTGTACATTCACCCGGTGGGAAAATGATAATTTTCCATGGAAATATTATCTAAAATTTTCCAAAATATTAATGTTCCAACTACCTCCTTGTTACGGAGGTAAATCGTCTCTGCGGACAGAGACGATCCCTACTAGCCCAGAACAGGTCTAGTAACAATCACACAATGCTACTACGCAAGTTCCTAATTGCAAATAAGAGGTAGGCAAAGAAGACCTACTTGAATTCCAACGCTTATGTTTGATGAAGAAGCCCTGTCCTCGCTCCTTCGCTTTGGCTGGTCACAATCCTTCACGATCCTGGTGAATGGATACCTGCACACACGAAGAGAGATACAAATACAAGCGTGAAATCTAATAAAAGCAATTATACATCAGTCAGAAAGGATGTAATTCACATTAATCATCATAAGGACAAATGAGAATGGAACCATAATAGTAGTCATCTATTATTAATCATCAATAACAGAGAAGAGTACAACCAAATGTTCTGACGTCGAATCCTTCTCAAGAGGGTCCAGCCAGCAAGTCTCTTAAGCATTCACCTTTAGAGATAGATTTCCCAAGACAAACTCTCTCTCACACAAGTCACACTTTACAACCTTCCTCAAGCTTTACAACAATCCCACACTTGTCACACCAACTACCTATCAAATGCACACTAGCAACAATCCAAGCTCTATAAACTCCACACAATCCAAACTAGCTGCTCATGGCAATGGTAGAGGTTTAAATAAGAAGAGGAGCCTCCATGTAGGGCAAGAGGATGAGTTCAAATCCAAGGAAGGTGGGTCAAATGATGAACAGACATGCCATATAAGGGAGGGCGATACCCACAAGGCCAACAACCAGGTCTAGAGTCATCTGGAAGGTTGGCTGTTAGAACAAATTCGCCCAAATAGGATCAGCGCGGGTGAATAACTTGACTGGAGCGCTGACGTCGCAAGGCTATAATAGAAAGGTCTGTGTCAGCGCGGCTTAATACAAGCAAAAGGTGCGCTGGCTCATGAAATTCGACCAGCGCGGAAAACACGTGTTCTTCCGCGCTGGCAGCGCATCAGTTAGACTATAAGCCGCCAGTCATCGCGTATATTTTAATAATAGTCGCGCTGATGAAACAAACTTTGGCAAAGTGGGTCATTTGGCCAACTGAGAGAGCATGGGCTTGATTATTTTGAAACCCAGACACAGTAGAGAGACTGACAGGGAGACAGTGACAAATTACTGCGTAACAGATTGCCCCCTAAAGCGTGAGACCCGAGAGAGTGGGAGGGGTGAAATGCTTTACAAAACCTGCTGAACTGGAACACCACCAGGAAGGACCAAATATCTCTGATAATCAAGTACATGCAGTCTAGGCATGGGCGCAGCCATCCAAAAGACATGCGAAGAAGGTCTGTGGTATGGACGCAGCCACCCAGCTAAGAAGACCATGATGATAATAAGGTATGGTCGCAGCCATCCATGAAGACTCAGGTATGGGCGCAGCCATCCATCAATGAGTCATGCAATGATCATAAACATCCACAAAATCGCAACCTGGATCATAACAGACAGAGATCCAGGGTCTTGCGCTCCGTCCTGACCCGAACAAAGTACAAGTCCAAGCATGTGAATACATGAGTTGAAGTCGAACATGCATGAACATCGTCTGATTACTAGTGAATGATGAAAACTGTTAACAGACGCGAGAGGTGCCACCAATAATGACAATGGCCCTCAAGGTACTATAGGTACAATCCGCGGCGTGTGAATCAATGAGCTGGTGTCGAACACCCGCAGAATCATTCGATCGGAGGCCAATGATGTAAACCTCGCGTCGAACACGAAGAACCTGCCATTGAGGCATGCAGGCTCTAAGGCACCTGAAGGGAGTCTCTAGGCCGCCTTCCTGGATAATGAGCTGAAGTCGACAGGAAGTGACCTTGATCGAAGGTGGGCCATAATGTTTCCCACATCATCGACACGAGACAGAGGTAAAATATTTTGTGTGAGATATAAGCGAAGGTTGTACTATCGCAGAGGTCAACTTCTCTTGAAAATATCGGCGGCACGACAGTGGATTTGGCAATATTTGACATCAAATGAGTAGAGGTCATGGTGACAAGGCAATGAGCAGATGAGAGGTCAAAACAGGATATCCCGAACCCACGGAGGTTAATGTGAAACAAGATGAGAAATCCCCACCCAGACACGAATGCAGACCAGTGCCATGTTCAAGAGCGACATACTGCCGACACGACAATTATTACAGTTCCATTTTCCCCACCATTTCTGGCAAGTATCCCGATTATTTTTGGATGACAAGCTTGACGGGGATAGCATATGCTTGGAGAGTGTCATTTCGACAATGCCTGATGTCATTAAGTTTTAACGAGTCTGACAAAGGAAGAACTTGGCGTCTTTTCTTGTTTAGAGAGTCTGAAAAGACTGCGAAAAAGAAAACTCCAGGGGGGTCCTTTTTCGTGGAGTTGTGTCTCTCGAGCTCGAAAAAGTATAAAACAATACTCGAAAGAACCGCCCGACCATTATGATCGAGGAGTACTTTTCGTAAATAGTGACTTCGACCCAAAAAAGTAAAAAAGCGGTAGGAAGTACGTCGTTTTGGAACCAATAACGAGTGCGAAACGACAAACACTCGGCAATCTTTTTAAGTTAAACGGTCGAAAAAAGAGCTTTAAAAGCGACCGCCTCCTGTTCCTTTTAACGAGCCGAAAGGAAGCTCAGCCATCTTTTCTTGGTTTATGTCGGAAAAGAGCTTAAAGACGACATTTTTTGGTACCAAGTGCACATAGAATCGTCATGACCATGCCGATTACTAGAACCTGCACAAGAACACCACCCGCATAAACCTGTTCGACATATTTAAAAACATAGAAAAACATGCATAAAAGCATAATATAGTGACATTAGTGCTAAATCCATGGCAA
Organism: Pinus tabuliformis; assembly: GCA_031772625.1. Lineage (NCBI taxonomy): Eukaryota > Viridiplantae > Streptophyta > Pinopsida > Pinales > Pinaceae > Pinus > Pinus tabuliformis. The sequence continues at coordinate 101,981,208 of CM062814.1, forward strand.
AAATATGACAAAAACCCACATTGATAAGAAACTATAGTTAATTATGAATTTTTTACCATAAATAGGGGGGTAAAAGTCATTTTTTACCATTGTTACCATTTTGAGTTGTGAAGAACGTTGTGGAGCTGCGAGGTTGACGGAGCAATTTGCAGCATTTCCATGGTGGGATTTGGCCGTTTGGGCAAATTATTTGAGCATTGATGCGCTCTCGGTCAGCGCGGATTTCCCGCTCGGGTCCGCGCTGATCGATTTAAATTTACACACACCACCTCTCGGGTCAGCGCGGAAAACGCATGTTCTTCCGTGCTGACCCAAGGAAAAAACAACGAGGCGCCATAATCAGCGCGACTGTTTTAAAAACAGCCGCGCTGACGCCGTAAAAATTTGTTTTTAATAAAATGAACGTACAAACTCCAACGATTAGCGCTCTAATGTTTTTTCATGGTCTTGCAGGACATAATGGCCTTCGTTTGGCAAGAGAGAGCTCACGATGACGAGGATATAGCCGCTTATGCCATTGCCGAATGCCGAAATGCAATGCGGGCATGCGGTTTCTTAAAATTCTTCCTCACTCCGCGCCTGAGGGCGCAACCTGATCTTCTCGAGCTCTTAATCAGAGCTTGGAACCCAGTTGATGGAAAATTCACAATCCGTGGCCGGGACATTGAGTTTGATTCCACGGATATCTATTTTTTGACTGGATTGTCACGCCGGGGCCAGATGCCCATCCTGGAGGGGCAACGACCCAGCGGTGAGACTCTTGACCAGCTGATGGCTCGAGTGTGCCCACGGGCTGTGAAAACACGGAGTGGGAAGGTTGGTATTCCGACGGTGGACGACATGGTTCTTCGCACCATACTCTTTATGGTGACACGGGCAGCGGGCTCTTTGGCCAATCATGAGGCCTCAAAGACCCATCTACTACTGGCTCTTGAGTGCTTACAGCCCACCATTTTCAACTGGGCAGCAGCTGTGACGACTAGCATGAAGAGGCAACTGAGCAACTGTCGACGCGGAGAGTCGAAGCAGTTTGCTTATGGGTCGCTCTTACTTCCGCTCATGCTGGAGCGGGTGCCAGCCCTACAGCTACAGACCATGGCCGTGGATCCACCCAGAGGTCCCCGGGAGACGAGGGCCAGTCGATGGGGCCGTGTCATGCCGCGCGGAGGTGGCGGCCGCCCAGTGGCTTGGGGGGTGTATTTTCGAGAGTGGCTGGATCGGCAGGCCATTCTCATAGAGGACTGGCCATATGCTGGTATGGACTTCCGCAACGATCCTGACATGCCACTGCCCGCGGGAGAGCATTGGGATGATGGAGGTATGACACTTGATCTCTTTTTAATATTTTTTAATGTTTTTGATTTTGCATGTACATGTCTTGATAAATGTCATGGTGTGCAGATGTGGGACCTGTGAGACCCATTGGCCTAGCCCCAGAGGCACGGAGAGAGGGGCAAGGAGCTGGAGCCCTGGCCCTAGTTCCTCCAGGAGTTGACACGACGGAGACTATAGCTCGCAACCTTGAGGGTTTACTGGAGGGGGTGCTAGATTACCAGGGGGTCGAGGAGGTCCCCATAGCTCACCAGATCCACATAGTGGGGGTGGCACCCAGGATGCACCGCCTTTTGAGGCGGGTGGCACGGGAAGCTGTATGCTATAGAGAGCATAACCCAACTCAGTAGTCATCTAGGTCTTTTCCACTGATGTTTTTGAGAGACACTCGTCTCAGTAGTCATCTAGGTCTTTTCCACTTTATTTTTGAGCGCCTTAGTGCGCCACACGATATATATATATATATATATATATATATACTGTTTTTGGATGGATCTTTTACATGTGATGATGTTTTTATATGCTATGCAAATGTCTAATACAAATGTAATCTCATGTATCAGTTGCACAACACACGACCCATATATTTTAATTTTTTAAATGCAAGCTTAAAAGCACACACAACACGCATGCAAACTATGCTTGGAAAAAATTATTTACACATGCCTATGGTCTTATTATGCTTTCTATGTCGTCTTGTATGATGTTTATCTATTTCGCAAATGTCTATCTAATACATGGTTTTCCAATGCATCAGTTAACGTGTTTAATCGTCTTGGAATGTGTTGATATGTGATGTAATCAAAATTCCTTTCTAACAATCTTACACGTAGATACAACCTTAGGATGCGTTGGTCTCTGACGGAATAACGCCCGTTGAGCTGATGGACGACAAGCTGGGAGTCCAGGTTCACCACCAATGTACGGACGCCGAGATCAATTGCCTCAGCTAATAACTCAATCACAGCACTGTACTCGGCAACATTGTTAGTGGTACGTCCTAAGCACACACCTTGAAGATCCAACAACTCTCTGTGAGGATCATAGATCGCCCACGCCGCAGACGACAAATTGCAAGTGCTACGGGAAGCACCATCAGCGAAACCAACATAAGGTGCACTAGACATCTGCACAAGAAGCAGAAAACACAATAAGAGGCAAGCACGCCTTCACACCAAAGCAAAAAACATGAAATCATACACTCATCATACACCTGCTAAAAACACACGTATGTACAAACTAGGTGTACGAGATCATGCATAATACTTCTTCAGATAAAGCCCGTTGCGGGGCTTGTCAAGAGGATTTCCTTCATAGTCAATCAGCTCGTATGCCCCTTTCTGTAAAACTCTCTTCACAATATAGGGACCTAGCCACATGGATTCGAGTTTTCCTGCCCCCAGCTTATCTTTAGCTTGATCATAGAGCAGTACTAGGTCTCCCTCAACAAAGGAACGAGGTTGAATATTATGGTCAAAGTGAGCCTTGACTCTCTTCTTTTGCGCTTCGATAGCCAGAGAAGCTAAACGACGGGTCTCGTCTAACCGTTCTAGATAAAGAAGCCGTTCCTCCACCGGAGTGGTGTTGGGAAGCAACTCGACAGCTAACTTCAACGAAGGAATCTCACACTCAACAGGAAGGGTGGCCTCCAGTCCATAAACCAACTGAAAAGGGGTGAAACCGGTGGCGTCCTTCACAGAGGTCCGGTAGGCCCACAAGGCAGGGAATAACATCAGGTGCCAATTAGACTTGTGTGTGTTGACGGTGCGTTGAAGCATTGTGATCAAAACTTTGTTCACAGCTTCCACTTGACCGTTGGATTGGGGATAGTACGGTGTCGAACTATCCTGACGCAAGCCTAGCTGGGTTGTCAATTCCGTCATCATATGATTACGAAAATGTTTTCCGTGATCAGTGACGATGGCTTGAGGGACCCCGAACCGAGTAATGACATGATTAAACAAAAACTGCGCCGCTGTGTGACCGTCTTCGGTTAGTGTAGGCATCGCTTCGGCCCATTTAGTGAAATAATCCACGGCAACGATGATAAACCCATGCCCCCCGGCCGAGCGAGGGTTACAGGAGGTATAATCGATGCCCCATTTGGCAAATGGACCTACGGTAACAACAGGGTGCAGTGGTGCAGGGGGAGCACGCATCTTCCGGTGGTAGATCTGACATTCATGGCATGCGCGAACGACAAGGATACAATCTTTGAATATGGAAGGCCAGAAATAACCAGCGCGGAGGATCTTCTGAGTAGTAGCATACCCGGACATATGACCACCACAAGCACCGGAGTGGCAATCATTCAACACTCGCTCAGCTTCCTCGAGAGTCAAGCATCGGCGGAGAACAGAGTCGGCGCCGAGGCGGTATAGGGTATCGCCAATGATGCGATAGGGTTGGGATTGATGACGAATCCTTCGTCGAGCGTCTTTCGATACATTGGGACGGAAGGAAGACGTCTGCAAATATACGATGATGTCCCCATACCAAGGGTCGAGGGTGCTGATTAGAAACAATGTTTCGTCCGGAATATGCTCTTCAGGAACAGGGGGTGCAGAAGAGGATGGCAAAGAACAAAGCAATTCAGCGAAGACCAGAGACTTCTTAGACTTGGCAGCAGTAAATTCCAAGTCAAACTCTTGGAGGATGACAATCCACTTCGAGTATTTGCCCCCCAGCAGCTGACGCGACAGAATGTACGTCATAGGGTTGCAGTCGGAAATCACGGTCGTAGTGCGCAACAGGATATAGTGACGGAAACGTTGGACGGCGCACACGGCGGCCAATGCCAACTTCTCAACATAAGCATAACGAGTCTCTGTATCCAAGAGGTTGCGACTAAGGTAATAAATAACGTGTTCAGTGCCATCATCGTCATCTTGCACCAGAACCATGCCGATGGTGGTATCGACGGCAGCCAGATAGAGAGTATAATCACGATGGTAGTTCGGAGGTATTAATAATGGAGCAGAGACAAGAAGATGCTTGAGTTGCTCGAAAGACTCCTGAGCGATGGCATCCCAATGGAAGGGTGTGTCTCGCTTCAACAATTGTGTGAAACCCTTAGCCACCTCGGCATAATTTGGGATGAACCGTCTAAGAAAATTTGCTTTGCCCTACAGGCTTTGCAATTGCTGCAAAGAAGCAGGGGGAGGAAGATTCAGGATGGCCTTGACTTTGAGAGGATCCAAACGGATACCTTCTCGGGAGACGATGAACCCGAGTAGTCGGCCAGATTCCACGCAGAAGACACACTTATGAGGGTTGAGCCTGATACGATAGTGTCTACAGCGGAGAAAAATCGCGCGAAGATGTGATGGATGGTCCTGACGCTTTGCTGAATGAGCTGGAAGGTCATCCAGGTAGGGCTGTACGATGTTTTGAATATCATGAAAGGCATATGACATCGCACGTTGGAAGGTAGCGCCGGCATTTTTTAGACCGAAAGGTAGCTTCTTGTAGGCAAAAGTGCCCCAAGGACAGATAAAAGCCGTCTTGTGTTGATCAGTGGGTGCAATGTTGATCTGGTTGTATCCAGAGAAGCCATCCATAAATGAGTAAATTTCGCTTCCCGCACAGTCATCAATAAGCTGATCGATGAAGGGTGTAGGGAAGTTATCCTTAGGACAAGCACGATTGATATCGCGATAATCAACACAAAGTCGGATAGTGCCCTGTTTTTTGTTCACAGGGACTATATTAGAGACCCAATCCGTTAGTGGAATGGGGTAAATAAAACCGGCCTTGAGAAGATTTTCGACTTCTGCTTTGATAGCAGCGGCCTTTCGAGGGTGCACAGGGTGTAGGCGCTGACGAACAGGCTTGGCCCCGGGATACGTAGGTATCTCGTGCACCACAATACTAGGATCGATGCCGGGCATCTCTTCATAGGACCACGCAAAAACATCACGAAATTCGCGAAATAGATCAGTGTAGAGTTGAACTTCCTCTGGAGTGCAAGTGACTCCGATATGGATATGCTCGACGATCCCTGGTTTGACAGAGATGTCGATTGGCTGGGTTTGCGTGATATTTCTGAAGTTGCCCTCAAACGATACTTGATATATCTGGATAGGTGTCTACAGGGGCGTGGATGGGAGACATGGAGCAAACCGCTCGAGACACGCGATCATGCCTTGGTGGGGAGGGAGAAATGAAGAGCGATGGTGGTGATCTGACCAAGGAGGCTCTTCAAGAGACATGGTCTCTATGATAGCTTCATCAGAGGGAAAAGTTTCCTTCAATGGGTCCGAAGTATCATCTTCTCCAAGCCAAGGGACATGACCATATGAATCGAGAACACTGCTCGGAAGAGCAGGTTCAGGGGGTGGAGCCGATGCAGCGACAATCTCGACGTAGTTGAGCTCGACAGGACTCAACAGCATCATATCGCCCCAGGAGTCTTCCTGATTCGGGGGAGGAAGGACCCATGGATCAGAGCGTACAGAGATCATATTTATAGGGGCGAGGTTCAGAGGTGGGAGGGGAAAGACTCCCATTAAAGAAGGATCTTTGAAAAGTCCGGCTCCCACACTCTCTAACGACTTAGAGGTATGCTCCACAAATGGCACATTACCTTCAGAAGAAAAGGCGAAGAAAGAGAGCTGGTCCACCGTGACAATCTTCCCTTGGTGAGGGAAACGAATGACATGGAACAGGGAGGAAGCCACGGCTTGCATGGCGTAGGTCCAGCTGCGTCCGAGGAGGAGGTTGTATGTAAGATTGGCGTCAACAACTTCCACCTCTACTTCTACCGTCTTACCTTCTAAAGAAATGGGCAAAGGTTGGAGAATACCATAAGGACGGTATTCTCTTCCGTCGAAGGCTTCTAGCGTCGTAGGAGACTGACTCAGGGTAGGGGAACCAATAGCCTTCTAGCAAGCAACATACATGATGCAGGTTGAGGCACCTTCATCAATAACTGTACGATGAATCGTTTTGCTATTGATGATGACCTGTATAAGGAAAGCTACTTGGTGAGGCAGTCTCTGTGTAAAACCCTCGAGATCAAAAGAAATCAAATCTGAATCTGTCGGGTCGATGCCACCAATAGCTGATAGCAAGGACTTCCTCTGTGAGGGGCAGCTCTGGAGGACTTCTAACACAGACATAGCAGACGGAGCCTGAGCTAAGTCCTCAACAATGCTATAGTGCTGAGCAGCACGAGCATTAGGGTTATAGGATGACTTCCGGAGTACTCCTTTGGGAGGGGGTCGGGGGATCGTCTCAGTGCTGGGTCTTTCGATATGGAGAGGACCAGAACTGGACGGAGGAGCGCTGGAGGGAACCTCCGGCTCTTTCCCGGCATGAGATGGATAATCTTTCGCTCGAGTGGAAACATGGATGGGGATCGTGCCAGCCATGAAGACTTGAGAACCGAACGAGGAAGAGGGTTGAGATGGGTCGGCCACCATTTGAGTCTGTTGAGAAGGGAAAGGCTCTTTCAACACAGCAGGAGGCCCAGGAGCACCTTTCAATAACCGACTAACCTCAGACCGCCTGGGGCAGTCTTTGGTGTAGTGATCCTCGTCACAGATGAGACAAGGATACTTAGGTTTTCGCTTAGCTCCTTCTTCAGATGAATTTTTAGGGGCGTCCTGTTTAGGTTGTTTAGTCTCATTTTTAGCTTTTCCTTTCCCCTTCCCTTTCCCTTTTGAGGATTTATCCGCTGCGGTGGACTAAACGGCGTTAACCTCTGAGGTACTTCCAGAATTTGATTGGCCCTGAGGAGCATTTCCATTAGAAGCGTTCTGTTTTTGCTTCCCAGGGTTCGCGGAGGATTTCTTTGACGACGAATTCACAGAACCAATGACTCCATCAACAGATGGTTTTGGTGGAGTTTTGGTCTGTCCAGGCCTCGGGGCATCTGGCAAATAATCATAAAGAGTACCTGACTGAGAGTACACTAAGTCAAGGTACTGAGCTCGCGCAATAGCTTGCTCTTCAGTTACACAGGCTCCCATAGCGATGTCTCGCGCAATCGCGGGGACAAAGGAAGTCGTGAACCAATCGGTGAGGAGTTGATCAGGTATCCAAAATTTGATCAACCGACGACGCCTTCTCCATTCATGGATGTGATCGGATATATGCGTTGCCGTATCCTGCTTGAGAGACGTGAGAAGATGGGTCCCAGTCTCGTACCGAATGGGTAACTGAAAATGAGTAAGAAACGCCATAGCCAACGAGTTGAAGTCTTGAAATGTTCCGCGATTAAGCTCGATATACCATTTAGCGGCTGAGCCGGTGAGAGTTCTTTGAAAGAGGCGAAGCCGGATAGAGTCATCAAGCCATGAGTTCGATGAGCACCAAAGGTGATAAGTCATTACATGAGCTTGAGGATCTTCACCTGCCTTACCATCAAACTTCGGACAATCACCAGGTATTTTAGTTGGAACAGGCGGCCAATACGGATTATGAAGAATCGGATCGTTTGTCAGCTTGGACACGTCTGGAAGTTCCAACGTCGCTAAAAATGGCAACTGAGGGTTAAAGGGCATTTGTGGCTGTGGATTCGAGGTAGTATTAGGGTTCCAACCAGGTGGTGGTTGCCCCCATGGACTCTGTCCAGATGGACCTGGCCCGAAAGGGCCTGGCGCATAGGGACCTTGCCCATAGGGGTTCTGTCCATACGGATTCTGTCCATATGCAGACAGTTGTCCCTGGTTTTGCCCCCCAGCACCCCATGTATTAACAACTTGACCCGCAGGTGCAGCATACTGATAATTTTGGTAAGGAGTGACCTGCATCTGTTGATAATTCTGATAAGGGGTAAACTGAGTTTGCCCCTGGGGTTGCTGGTAGCCATACATTTGCTGGGCTCCATACTGAGCCTGATAAGCAGGCTGCGCTTGGTAGGAAGGTTGGGGCCGTGGCCCGCCTTGCATTTGATAACTCATTTGAGTTTGGGGCCCAGAATAATGTCCTTGAACCGGCTGGGCTTGGATCATCTGGCCGGAAGGTTGGCCTGGTTGAGTTTGGGATAGACCTGTTTGCCCAGAAGGACGTACTTGCTGGGTGCCAGGTTGTCCTTGAACAACCAAGGGTTGTCCTTGCGGAGCAGATGGCCGAGCAGGCTGGATGGCTGGTTGACCTTGCGGTTGGCCAGCCTGTCCAGATGGATGATTAGGGTGGACGGTGGGTTGGCCTTGCTGCATAGAAGGCTGGCCCGTCTATCCGGAAGGTTGTACTGGCTGAGCAGTGGGTTGGCCCTGCTGTACGTAGGTTTGCTCCCCTTGCCCAGAAGGATGACCAGACTGAGCAGTGGGTTGGCCCTGCTACACGTAGGGTTGCCCCCCTTGCCCAGAAGGATACCCCTGCTGGACTGCTGGTTGACCTTGAGGGATATAATTTTGCCCAGCTTGTCCGGCGGGATAACCCTGCTGGAAACCAGGTTGGCCTTGTTGGATGTAAGGCTGCCCTGGCTGACCAGACGGATAACCTTGCTGGGTACCAGGTTGCCCTGGATAACTAGAAGGTTGACTCTGATAGGAAAAAGATGGACCACCCATGGCCGAAGGTTGTCCCGGGTAGGGTTGTCCTTGTGGGCCCCCAGATTGTCCTGGGTAAGACTGGCCATAAAGTGGTTGCCCCTGAGGGGCTTGCACATAAGGTGGCTGGCATAGATTAGGTGGTCCTTGAGGCTGTCTAGGAATTGCCTGGCCCCCATGAAAAGAATGAGTACCGGGATCATAAGTAATGTTTAATGGTACCGAGACTTCAACGAAAGGTTGAAGAGGCGCGGATTGAGCGAACTGAAGGTACTGACCAGTTGAATCATAATAAAAGAGTGGACCTTGGTAATTCGGGTCCACAATGGGTTGCCCATGGGCATCATATGACCCCCCTCCTGGAACAGGACCAGAAGAGGGCTGAGCGCTTTGTGTAGGATTGATGACTCCAGACGAAAGTCCCGGCTGGCCATTACTCACTTGACTGTGAGAGGGACCAGCCCTAGGGTTCGTAGATGAAGATGCTGTCACAGCACTGACGACCGGAGTTGAATATGCTACACAAACAGTTGGATTCGTGGGAACTGAGGTAACAGGTGTATTAGGGGGTTGCGAAAGAAAGGGTTCCGTGGTGGCAATGAGACTAGGATCCCATATAGTCGTAGAAGGCATTCTAGCAGCTATTCTATCTCTCACTGACTGATACCGTGGAGGGAGTGGAGAAGTAGCTGGAATGGGAGATTCAACACTTGACACCACGGGTGTCTCACCTGCACTGGGAGATGTCTCGTCCATGTGGGAAGTGGACATCGGAGACGACATACCGGGAGGGGTAACAGGAATATCGTCCTCGTCAGGCTCCCAGATGGGGTTCCAATCTTCTTCGTAATCCTCATCGCCTGGGGCACGTACGTTGATAGGCTGGATACTCGGGATAACCGGAAGAGTATTGCTTACAACTGGTACCTCAGGAGCAACGGAAGATGGAGAACCTTGATCACTTGAACGGGAGTTGACGGGTCAGCCAGGATGACAAAACCCCAAACAAGACCTAAGGGAAACTAACGATAAAAACCCTACTCAAAACTAACGCACACAAGATCTAATCAGGTAATGTTATCGTAGCCAAATGAATTTTAAGACGCACAGACACAACTTGACCTTTTCATGTTTTAAGAGTCAAGAAAAGGACAAAAGATGACTCTAGTCTCCTTCGAATATTTAATGAGCACGAAGTGACAAGACGCTCACTGGCACCTTTTCATTTAGGGAGTCCGAAAAGGATCAAAAGTGACTACTCTGGAGACTTCTAGGCAAAGGGTTTACCAGGCAATCCGTAAAACCGCTTATACACCTTGGCAATCATATGAGAACCAAGGACTTTACGTACTGCAGTCAATCTTCCCGAATGCTGTGTTCGGTGCGTTACGGTTCGCAAGGCGGCAGACTCGGCTTCCTAGGGATCAAGGTCGATAACCTAGTGGGGTCTCCCCTATATACGCGATGGTACGTGGGAGCTCAAATCCGTGCTAGACCACTATCGAGTCACAAGAGGAGGAATCACCCAACCGTAATGTGAAACAACAGTGACTAGGTTTAACGACGCCGGAGCACGTCTCTAGCCTAGACCTCTACAATATGATCGTTATGTTCCAATGCGTTTTTATGTTCATTCAATTTATTTTATGGTTGATCTTGAGTTAAGTTTCGGTTTCAGGTCCTACCGTATGATCTCTCACAATTACCTAGATGCAAACTACATGCCAAAGGACATCATTTCGTTCGATGAATTCTAACTATGAGAAGGTTAAGAGTTTTCAATCAAACAAAAATGAACACAATCAAACAAGCAACCTAATGCAGCTAATGGCAACGAAATAAAATTTTTCTTTTGAGAACAAAAATCAACAAAATGCTCTTTTTCCCATTAACTATTGAACGCAAAAGATACTAGTTTGATTTCTTTTCCAATGGCACTATGCACTTTAAAATGAATTTTGAGAGACAGCAACACTGAGCAAGCAAAAGTAAAATCACTCAATGCAAATCACGACAAAATCCCAAAACACCACAACAGTTCTCCAAATTGAAGGAAAACAAAAGCTTGAAAAGGCTATGTGATCTAAGCCTAACAAGGTGGAATAAAAACCAAGCAAGAAGGAAAGTTCCCGCAAAAGTAAAGTCAAGTAACAAATGGATCTTTGTGAACAAGCAACTAAACAAAGCCAATCCAGTGAAAACAGGATGGTAAAACCAGGTCACGAGACACAAAAACAAGGTCCGCTCAACAAGACTCCCTAAAGCAAGTTCTCCAATATTCAAACAATGAAAAACAAGTGATAAACCAGGTGAGAAGAACAAGGAATAGCCAAACTAACAAGCCCAGGAGGAAGAATTGAAAAAATTCAATTCTACAGGTGTCAGCGCGGGTGGTACTCAGCAACTGTGCGCTGATAAGAGACCACGCGTAGCAACAATGCGCTGTCAGTGCGGAAGGACACGGGTTATCCGCGCTGGTTCGATTTCAGAACCGTCGCGACTGTTTAATGAGAAAGCGCGATGACCGCGAGACTCAAGAAGCAGGCAAGCGATGTCAGCGCAACTGTTTCAATTAAAAACGCGCTGAGGCTAAAAAACAAGCAGAATCAAATAAAAAGCTCCCAAACCAGGGCAAGGGTTCTTTAAACAATTAAAGCACTTCCCAGACTGACCCAGGAAATTCAAAAACAGCAGACTAATCCCCAAACTTCAAAGAGAGAGCAATCAAACAAACTCAAAACAAGAATGAATGAAAAGGGACAAAGGTTGGCTCCCCAGTGGAGTCGCCAAATTGTTACGGAGGTAAATCCTCTCTGCGGACAGAGACGATCCCTACTAGCCCAGAACGGGTCTAGTAACAATCACACAATGCTACTACGCAAGTTCCTAATTGCAAATAAAAGGTAGGCAAAGAAGACCTACTTGAATTCCAACGCTTATGTTTGATGAAGAAGCCCTGTCCTCGCTCCTTCGCTTTGGCTGGTCACAATCCTTCACGATCCTGGTGAATGGATACCTGCACACACGAAGAGAGATACAAATACAAGCGTGAAATCTAATAAAAGCAATTATACATCAGTCAGAAAGGATGTAATTCACATTAATCATCATAAGGACAAATGAGAATGGAACCATAATAGTAGTCATCTATTATTAATCATCAATAACAGAGAAGAGTACAACCAAATGTTCTGACGTCAAATCCTTCTCAAGAGGGTCCAGCCATCAAGTCTCTTAAGCATTCACCTTTAGAGATAGATTTCCCAAGACAAACTCTCTCTCACACAAGTCACACTTTACAACCTTCCTCAAGCTTTACAACAATCCCACACTTGTCACACCAACTACCTATCAAATGCACACTAGCAGCAATCTAAGCTCTATAAACTCCACACAATCCAAACTAGCTGCTCATGGCAATGGTAGAGGTTTAAATAAGAAGAGGAGCCTCCATGTAGGGCAAGAGGATGAGTTCAAATCCAAGGAAGGTGGGTCAAATGACGAACAGACATGCCATATAAGGGAGGGCGATACCCACAAGTCCAACAACCAGGTCTGGAGTCATCTGGAAGGTTGGTTGTTAGAACAAATTCGCCCAAACAGGATCAGCGCGGGTGAATAACTTGACTGGAGCGCTGACGTCGCAAGGCTATAATAGACAGGTCTGTGTCAGCGCGGCTTAATACAAGCAGAAGGTGCGCTGGCTCATGAAATTCAACCAGCGCGGAAAACACGTGTTCTTCCGCGCTGGCAGCGCATCAGTTAGACTATAAGCCGCCAGTCAGCGCGTATATTTTAATAACAGTCGCGCTGATGAAACAAACTTTGGCAAAGTGGGTCATTTGGACAACTGAGAGAGCATGGGCTTGATTATTTTGAAACCCAGACACAGTAGAGAGACTGACAGGGAGACAGTGACAAATTACTGCGTAACACTCCTGTTGGGAACAAGATCCCCCAAGGATAGTTTTGGGGCTAAAAGATCATGTTTTGGGTCTAATTTTGTAATAAAATAGTAAATTCTTCGCATTTTGTAGTCACCAAGTGCGAAGGTGTCATGAATTATAAAGGGTTGTCCACCCTTATTTTTTGTAAAGTAAAGTCAGCTGTAAAAGATCTACCCATGGTCCGCGGACCATGGGATTGTATAAAAGGAGCTAAGCTCTAAGTAGTTTTTGAGGAGTAATGAGTCAGATAGTGATAGCTCTGAAGTAAGAAGTCTAAGTTTCGAGTCGTAGCGTAGGTAGAGGCTCTACAGCGGAGTGCGCAGAGGCCTAGGATGGAAGTCTGCAGTTGAGTGCGCGGACCCCTGCAGCTGTGTGCGTAGGGTGGATAGAGTCTGTAATCATCTGAAGATATTGTTAGGCCCCTATACTACTAGTGTGACCCCTTATTGTTATTAGTATAACCCACTTATTATATTGATGTACCCATGTAGTGCCCATATTGTTACTATTGTGCCCCATAGAAGCCCACTATTGTTATTATTATGCCCTTACATTATTATTGTTATGTCGGCTCTGATTATGTTATAACCCCTTAGACTCCTATATATAGAAAGGAGGTATTTTCATTTGTATCATCCAAGAATTGTTCATTTATGTAATGTAAAGGAGGTTGCCCCCTCGAAGAGGATGAATTCTAAGGCGTTGATCTATCTTTTCTATCTTTTCTTGAGCTGGTTTCATAACATTTGGTATCAGAGCTTTGGATTCTAGGGTTTCGCTGCTCCAAACAGGTCATCGTGGCATTTTCGATATAACTTGTTTTTTGTGACGTTTCAGAAGTCGCAAAAAAAACCCATTTTAGAAGAATTGGCACTGAATCGTGGGTCCGAATTTCAGAGATTTTTGCGCGATATTTTCGGAGATATGATCTGAGGAAGTTGGTCTTTTTGCAGACTCCTGAATTACATTCAAAACAAGTGACCTGGGGAAAATCGTCATAACTTTCTCTCTGAGGATCGGATTGAAATTTCATAAAAAGTTACACAAAGAGGACGGACTGTAGTTTCTTGTATGTAGGTTTCAGATCCAAAGGTCGAAATAGTGACTCGTGGCATGTCGTACAAGTTCGCTCTACTGAACTAGTCTATAAGCAAGTCACTGTGGGAGATGTCACATAACTCTTTCTTGGAGAATCCAATTTGGATCAGACTTGTGGCATTGGAAAGAGGACACAGAGGGCTACTATAGATCACAATTTCAGAACTTAAAGATCCGAAAGTACAGATTTACAGTCGTTTCAAGGTAGAGCTCCTAAAATCAAGAAAAAGCAAGATGAGGAAGTTTGATGGCAAGGATTCGGTAAATTGGATACTTCAGATGGAGCAATATTTTGATATACATGGTGTACAACTGTTACAAAAGGTATGTATTGCATCTTCATATTTAGAACCAGATCAATTTTTATGGTACAAAGGACTTTGTTCTCGTAAAAAACTTGTTACATGGTCAATTTTCACGGAGGAAATGATAGCACATTATGAGGATACAAAGAGCAACACCTTCTTTAGAGCAACACCACAACAATTGGAAAGAGTAAAAGGGCTTTGTGACATAATGGAAAGCAAAATTATGGAAACCAGGAAGCATACCCCTCACAACTATAAAGATGGAAGTGTTGTTTCTCTCAGCCTTCCACAACCTACAAGGGTTACACCACAACAATTGGAAGAAAAAAGAGAAAAAGGGCTTTGTTACAATTGTGATAGCAAATGCACTAAAGGTCATAGGTGTGCTGAGAAGAAATTATTTTACATAGAATATGAAGAGGAGGAAGAAAAGGATCAAGAAACATCAAAAGAAGAGGATATACGCCAGGACACCACCCGAGAGAAAGAAGAAATGAATCAGACCATATCTTGTAAAGCATTGGCAAGAATTACCACTCCTCAAACTCTCAAGATAGAAGGACATATCAAGAAGAAAAAGGTGCAAGAAGTGAAAGATCACATCGAGCATCAAGAAATGAATCCAACCATATCTTGTAATTCAATGGATGAAATTACCACTCCTCAAACTATCAAGATAGAAGGACACATCAAGAAGAAAAATGTTCAAGAAGTGAAAGATCACATCGAGCATCAAGAAATGAATCCGACCATATCTTGTAAAGGACTGGAAGAAATTACCACTCCTCAAAAGATAGAAGGACATATCAAGAAGAAAAAGGTTCAAGCAGAGAAAGATTACATCGAGCATCAACAGCAAGTTCGCCAACTTTTAAAGGATAACGCCACTTCGGTGCAAAATCAAATGAAACAACAGGTAGATCAACATCATAGTGAAAAATGTTTTGATGTAGGTGATTGGGTATTTTTACTGCTACATCTCAAGCAAGCTATTTATGAGAAGGAAATGTTGGCAATACTACATGCACTTAAAAAATGATGACCTTACCGAATGGGAAGATGCTTCAAGGATGAGGATGTGGAAGCATTGTTTTGTGCTATTTATATTATCCAACCAAATTGGATAAACGAAGCAACGGATGAATGGAAGAAGGACAAAGAAGTATGGCCACTAATTCAAAAGTTGCAAAAGATCCCAATTCAAGCAATATTGCCAGAAATTGAAGAGGAAGGAAAAATCATATTGGAACCTGGAGTAGTCACAGAAACAAGAACCCGACAGCTACGAAATCGATCAATTTCAGAGTATCTCATCAAGTGGAAGAACTTACCCGCTGAATATTCCACATGGGAGGACAAGAATTTTATATAGAAGCATCAAGAACTACTCAAGCGTTGAGGACAACGCTTTTTGAAGGAGAGGGGCATGTTAGGCCCCTATACTACTAGTGTAACCCCTTATTGTTATTAGTATAACCCACTTATTATATTGATGTACCCATGTAGTGCCCATATTGTTACTATTGTGCCCCATAGAAGCCCACTATTGTTATTATTATGCCCTTACAGTATTATTGTTATGTCGGCTCTGATTATGTTATAACCCCTTAGACTCCTATATATAGAAAGGAGGTCTTTTCATTTGTATCATCCAAGAATTTTTCATTTATGTAATGTAAAGGAGGTTGCCCCCTCGAAGAGGCTGAATTCTAAGGCGTTGATCTATCTTTTCTATCTTTTCTTGAGCTGGTTTCATAACAGATATCAATAAAGAGAAGCATTCTACGAATTATGTGTCTTTGTTTCCTATTAATGCATCTTGACATGTTACGTATGAATTTCATTTATAATGCTTATATGATGCACGAATGTATGTAGTTACGTTGGTTAAGTGAACGCAAGTAAGAACATCTATTTACGTGGTGCTAACTATGATTGTCTAATAAGATAAGTAAGACACTTCAACTAGTTTGAGAATCTGCATAGTACACTGCCATAGCAGCGTGAAAGTACCTGAGCCGCAGGTTAGGGTTGCGTGAAATTCAATCGTACCCTTTCGCGGAGGTACTGAAGGGCGAAATAAAGGGCTAGTCTAGCAAGCCCTAGAGCTAAGTGACTTGCGCGAAAGAAGGAATAGAAGGAATAAACCAACATCACAATCATCTCAGGGTGCGGAAACTTGGTTCCATCATCCTCCCATACTGCTTCGGGTGAGATTTTGGTCTGCACTCTGCAGGTTGATGCCGAAAGGGCCACTAGTGTAAGGATTTGTTTGGCTAATTAACGTTGAACCTGGGTCAGGCCCCTACAAGCCAATAAATGGTTCCATTGTCGGGACCGAAATTTGCATAAGAGATGTGTGATGTCGTATCACTGGAATACAACTAAGAAAGAGATCAAACACTGGTTGGATAGGAAGATCCACGAATTCGCGGCGCAGGAAAACAGAAACCTGCGACTTACAAAGGAACAGTCACTAGATAGGTACCTATATACAGAGATCCATGAGATCTTCTTCTGTTCCTTTCCGCTTGAGCTATATGAGTGGATCGCGAAGCTAGCAGATAGCCAAGGAAGGTGGAAACTTGACGGTCTTATTGTTTGGACCCCGAAGCTAGTAAAGAAATTGGAAGCATCTGAGGATAAGATCGCCTGCGCTATCGATCATTGGCTCGATCATGTCATAGGAGGATTTGTAACTAAATTTGCAGTCGACACCTCAGTCAGCTACAACGAGGCGGAGTGATGCTTTTCCAAAGGACCATGAGGTAAGTACTTTAAATCTTTGAATACTTGGATTAAAATTTATTGTTCGAAAAACGCGTTATGCAACTACCTTGATGTTTGGAGCTACGCAAAGCAGAAAAACTTACAGGAACGAAGGGAGATAGGGTCCTGAATATAGTCCATTGATTTCAACTCTGTGAGGTGACGAAGAGGGATTAGCGCAAAATTCTCTGCAAAGTGATATTCAATTAATAAGACAAGGATTCTCGCGACTGCCACCTCCACCCACACCACCTCCAACTTCACCACCATCGCCTACGACTTCACCCGTACCACCTCCACCTCCACCGCAGTTCAGTATGGCAAATTCAGTGAAGCTGCCTTTGTTCAAAGGCTTGGGAAATGAGGACCCGGACCAGTTTTGGTTCATCGTGAAAGTTGTATGGGAAGCTCAGGGCGTTACAGATGATCACATGAAGAAGGCAACATTGGTTAGTGCTCTGCAGGATCGCGCGCTAACTTGGTATATCAAGTACTCTAATGATAACTCGAATGTTGGAGTGGCAAACATCCAGACAACACTAAATAGAGAATTCAGTAGGCCTAAATCTGAGGCACAGTCGATTGTGGGGTTCAAGGAAATCGCGATGCAGCTAGGTGAGACACCTTGGGAATTAGATCAGAGATTGAAGTGTAAAATCTGTGAAGCTAATATGAACTTAATAGATGGACAACATCACGAATGGTTTGTGGCTTCACTCTTGCCACACTTAAGGGTTGCGCTGTCACAACAAAAGATAACGACTCAGGCCGAGGCCTTGGAGATTACAATGAGACTGCATGAAACACCGATGCAAGATCCAAATCTGGGGGTTTAGCAGATCCATGCGCAGTTGAAAAATATTTGCCTGGAGATGTAAAGTTTGAAGGAGGACAGAACGGTCCGACCAGAGGCGCGTGAAGAGGTATAGTGCCTAAAATGCAAGGGCCAGGGGCATGACAAAGACCATTGTCTGGTCTTTGCGAACTACATTGCAGGAGGGGTACTGATGCCTTTGAGGCCGGAAGCTGAAGCAGGACTGAGCGCGGGGCTTGCATTGTGGTGCACTATATGCCAGATAGCAAGAAAACATGCAACATATAACTATCATTTGTTGCACAAGTTTGTACAGACACCACAAAAACTATTTTGCAACTTTTGTAGGTCAATAGGCATGATGAGCGTAATTGCAGAAGTTATGAATTGATGATGGATAAAACTCCCGCTTATAAGGTTCAGGCAGAAATGCGCCCCCTTGACTAGAGTGCAGGGATGGCGCGGACAAGCTTTCAGGGGCGCGGATGAGGACGAGGCAGAGGAGGACCTAGCAGAGGTCGAGGACAACTGATCTGCTACAATTGCGGAGGACCAAGACACTATGCCCATGATTGCACTAACCCAACACATCCATCGTGCAAGTATTGCACTCTGTTTGATCATGAAACGGAAGACTGTCCTACGCTGATAGCAAGGATATGTGATAAAGGGGCACTACCACCTCAACCGACTTAGAACCTGTAGATGATGAGGTTTGAGCCACGCAAAGAAGATCCGAATGTGAATATAGTGCTCCGAAGTGGAATCACAACAAGAGATGACAAGGGGAAATAGCCCGAAGATAGTACATGGGTTCGCAAAGCTCCGACGAAGGAGGCTGAATTCGATTTGGAGTGCACACATGAAACATTCATGGAAGCGAAGAAGAGCTTCGTTGAGGCCTCCACCTAAAGGAGCAAGGATAAGCCCGATCAAGAGATGGACCCTTCTATGCTTACAACCTTCCTAGAGACCTGTATGAAGTCACTGCGCGATAGCAATGCTGTGAAGGGGTTACATGAGCTCATAAATAGATGTGCCAGAAACGCTCGGGACAAGCCGCACGTAGTACAAAATATTGGTAAGAATAAGAAAAGGATGAGACGAGAGATGAGACTGACTGCACAGATAGGAGAGTATGAAATGGATCAGGTTATTTTGGACTTCGGATCAAATGCGAACGTCCTACCGAAGCACACTTGGGAACAGATGGGGAGACCTGCGCTGCAATGGTCTCCGATTCAGCGAAGGATGGAAAACCAGCAGAAGATCATCCCCATGGGGTGGCTGCAAGGGGTGACTGTAGTTAGGGGGTCTCATCATAAACATTTTGTCGAGCTGGTCTACTTAATTTGCATGGAAATGCCGAATTCCTCAGAGTATGAAGCCAAGGTGGTAGAGTCACTCTATTTCCAGTCTGGTTCTATGTGTTTTCATTCATGGATTAGCTACCAGTGCCCGGTGGTTTTAGTTTATCAATGCCACTCTAATATGACAAAGGAAATTCTATCAATTCCCGAGTTTGGGATGGATAAAAGAATCGCTCTATGGAAAGTATGACAAGGAAACATTAGTTGATAACAATCTTTCAGACTCATTTTATTTTCCAGTCATGAAGTGTGAGGTCTACACAGATCCAGTCACAAAAGAAGATGGCACGACAACAATTAAAGTCAAGTCTGACTTCAGAGGAATCCAGTGGTCCACCCTACTAAGTTTGAGGTGTTTTCCTGTGTTTGGCACGACTCTGGTAGCGATGCAATGAACCGAATTGTTGATCAGTAGAATGCACAACAGGTCACTCTGGCTCGACCAGTACCAAATTCATGTGGTTGACATTCAAAGGCTTACAAGTCTATCAACAACAAGAGATGTAGTTCTAACCATGTTCTAGATGAATTCCAAGAGAGTGAAGAAGTCAGATGATGCAGACCAATGTTTTAAAAAACGGCCGAATCGAATCCGAAACGGCCAAGTTGATTCGAGTCGTTGGGATTTTTTGTGACCCAACAGAAAAATGGAACGGGAGGCCGAGTCATGACTGACTCGACCGAGTTATTGCATGACTTGGCCGAGTCAGTCATGACTCGGTCAACCTAGCCGGTTCTGCAATAACTCGGCCGAGTCAATGAATGCGGCCTGTAACCCAAAAAAATGCGATTTTTTATATATTTTTTTTAAATTTTAACTGTTAGCTGAGTGTTGGGGAATCCAAGGTGTTTTCTAAATTAGTTAAATGCTATTTGAGGTCCATTCCCCTCTCCTAATATTGATATGCTATTCAAATTTCATGGTAATGTTAAATTCTTAAAGTAAAAGTGACATTCTCCTTAATCCTCATTTTCATCCTTTTACTTAAATTTTTAACATTACCATGAAATGACTCAGGATGTTTGAGAGTGGTTTCGGCCTCATTGGATTTCATATGGAGAAAGTAGAATTTTAGATTTCATTCAAAATCCAGCAGACTTATCAGTTTTTCAGGATTTCAGGATTGGATGATTGTAATGTTTCCATTGAATTTTGTCATGTATTAGGGTATGGAACTCATATTTAATCAAGAGCACCAATCCCTCTATGTACCTTGATGTTAGTGACATTGGTTGTCGAACTCCTCTGGGATTCTCTCCCAAACCAGGAGCTTCTGAAAATGTTGCTCCCGCTCCCATTTTCGCTCTCGCTCCCCACTTTCGCTCCCGCTCCCAAGTAACACTGAGCCAGATGATGTTGGCAACTCTAGCAGTAGCCAGTTGTACTGGTCACAGAATTTTGTTGTAGAGGCCATTTATAGCCTCCTTGGTTATATGTTTTTGTTTTGATCTCTATATCATCATCGTGTATGTATTGGACAGTGCACTGGGTGCCATTTTGATATAATGGATATATTCATGAGCCTACTTTGATCGTATGTTGTCTTCTATCTATATTCTAATGCTGTTGGTTTGGAAATATGAATGAAAATCTTTAAAATTATGTGTTTTTATAAAAAATAAATATTTAATGTATTTTTTACAACGACCGAGTCATTGAAATCGAGCCAGCCGAGTCGATAGCAAGTCGGAGTCGGAGTCAGAGTCGACCCTCGGCCGAGTTGGAGTCAGAGTCGACCCTCGGCCGAGTCGGAGTTTTAAAACATTGATGCAGACTACTACGCCAAGTACGATATCGAGAGAGAGAGAGAGGGGGAAAGGGAGTAAACATAAATCTAATCAACTCCCTGAAAATTAAGTTTGCCTGCCACGTTATTGCAAGGAAGTTGATATGTCACTTTTCCAAGAACAGTCACAAAAATCGGCAAGGGCTAACCAGCCTGCCATAGGGCATTAAATGCCCAGATATATGCATGCTCTATAACAAAATAACAAATAGTCCTTGGTGGCTACATAAATTAAAAGTAAAGACTGTGTGTTATTTTGTTATAGAGCATGCATATACCCAGAGATTTAATGCCCTATGGTAGGCTGGTTAGCCCTTGCCACAAAAATCTACCTCACCTCACAAATAGTCAGCGAAGTTCGTCGCTAGTAGGAAGCCCTTGCAAAGTCAATTCCCTAATTCATCAACCATGCAGTAGAATGATCTTCAGGGTTGGTCCTCAGCGCAACTATTCAATTTTATTTAACAAGCCACACAGAGGGGCAGATTCATTTGGGTGTTTGACAAACCTCCAAAAACTCGATCTCTACCATTGCACGAGTCTGCAAGCACTTCCAGATTCCTTTGGGTGTTTGAAAAACCTCAAAAAACTCGATCTCTACCATTGCACGAGTCTGCAAGCACTTCCAGATTCCTTTGGGTGTTTGACAAACCTCCAAAAACTCGATCTCTATAAGTGCCGGAGTCTGCAAGCACTTCCATATATCTTTGGGTGTTTGACAAACCTCCAAAAGCTCGATCTCTACCATTGCACCAGTCTGCAAGCACTTCCAGATTCGTTTGGGTGTTTGACAAACCTCCAAAAACTCGATCTCTACCATTGCACCAGTCTGCAAGCACTTCCAGATTCCTTTGGGTGTTTGACAAACCTCCAAAAATTCTGTCTCTTATCGTGCACAAGTCTGCAAACACTTCCAGATTCCTTTGGGTGTTTGACAAACCTCCAAAAATTCGTCTCTTATCGTGCACGAGTTTGCAAGCACTTCCAGATTCCTTTGGGTGTTTGACAAACCTCCAAAAACTCGATCTCTACGAGTGCCGGAGTCTGAAAGCACTTCCATATCTCTTTGGGTGTTTGACAAACCTCCAAAAGCTCGATCTCTACCATTGCACCAGTCTACAAGCACTTCCAGATTCGTTTGGGTGTTTGACAAACCTCCAAAAACTCGATCTCTACCATTGCACCAGTCTGCAAGCACTTCCAGATTCCTTTGGGTGTTTGACAAACCTCCAAAAATTCCGTCTCTTATCGTGCACGAGTCTGCAAGCACTTCCAGATTCCTTTGGGTGTTTGACAAACCTCCAAAAATTCGTCTCTTATCGTGCACGAGTCTGCAAGCACTTCCAGATTCCTTTGGGTGTTTGACAAACCTCTGAGAACTCGATCTCTACCTGCGCGGGAGTCTGCAAACACTTCCAGATTCCTTTGGGCGTTTGACAAACCTGCAAAAATTCCGTCTCTTATCGTGCACGAGTCTGCAAGCACTTCCAGATTCCTTTGGGTGTTTGACAAACCTGCAAGTACTCGATCTCATAGGGTGTAACAGTCTGCAAGCTCTTCCAGATTCCCTCCAGTTCTTAACAAATCTCCGAGATCTCTATCTGCTAGGGTGAGGCAGTCAGAAAGAATTTGACAAACCATTCCATATGGTGCTCGACAAACCTCCATATATCTGAATGTATACGTCTGCAAGTGCATACAAATCTCCAAAATGTCGATTTCTGAGAGTGTGGCACTCTTCAAGCGCTTCCTTCCACAGTCCTTTCGGTGCTCGACAAACCTCCAGGAGCTTCAGGAATTTAATTCGACTTAAATTATGGTCATTGTCCCGGCCAGCAACGTATCTCCATCATAAGTCGCAATGATCAGGTGAGAACTGCCAGCGAGATTTAGTATTTGTTTGTACTCTACTAAGGGGGGCATTGTAATCTTAAAAAACTTGAGGATCTAAACATTTGCATGTGTATGGAAGTCGAGGAGATTCATTTCGACTTAGGATGGTTATGATGGTTGTTATGAGTTGAAAAAGAACACATGGCCTGACGCAGCTAAGCACGATTTGAGTTCGTTCCAGAAGCTTATTGCCTGTACCAAACTGCCCCATTTATTGAAATGAGCGTTGAAGCACAAGTGTATATGGCTCTGTGGTGATTTTTTTGGAAAAGCATTTGAGTGGTTTGTTTTTCTTCAAACAGTGAAAATTGAGAAAAGTTCTTATAATTTAGTTTATTCAAACCCGCAGTGAGCCCAGATTCTTCTGTTGAAAAAGATATTATACACGGTTAATACTGAAATATTTTACTTAATTTAATTGAATTATCTTTTTAATATTAATACATTTTTAAATATATATCTCTTAATATAATTGAATTATAATAGAGTTCAGGCTTCTGTGATCCATATCAATTTAGAGAGAGATTTTTTGGCGAAAATCACATGGAAAATCATTTGTCGACGCGTTTCGAACCAACAAGTGTGGTTCATCGTCAGGACAAGTTGAAGAAACAGATCCAGCTAAGCAAGATAAATCGGTGTTTATTCTGTGATCCTATCGACCCTAAGGATATGAAAGGTGTTTATTTGATCCCTTGTTCCTGTGGGACCCCCTATATTGGAGAGACTGGTCGCTCCATTAATCAAAGGATTAGCGAGCACGCTGCGGACCTTAAGCATAGGAGAGCCAAGTCCTCCGCTTTAGCTGAACATGCTGAGAAAACCAATCATCATGTTTGTATTGAGGAGGCTAGTGTTATTGCTAGGGTTTCGCATTTCCATCATCGTAAATTCAGGGAAGCGCTTGAAATTGAAAAAAGGCCTTGCAATCTTAATAGAGACGATGGCTGGAAAGTTAGTAGATGTTGGGTCCCTGCTCTCTCTTCCTAGTTGGTTTCTGCCCTCTTCTTTAGGGTTAATTTCTTTTATTTATTATTTATTTACTTGTTATTATTATTTTTATTATTTATCTAGTATTAACCTTTTTATTTTAACTGATCTATGTTTTATTGATTTACTTTTATTGATTCATTCTATTATTACCTTTATTTTTTGAGTCTTTTTAACTAATTTTTATTATTTTTATTCTTAATTTATTTATTTATTTGTTCTGTTATTACCTTTTTAACTAACCTACCCTCTTATATTTTGTTTATTTATTTTGTCTTTATTTATTTATTCGTTCTATTATTTTTATTTTCTAAGACTTTTTAACTAATTTTTCTAACTAACCTATTTATTTTATTCTTATTATTCGTTACATTATTACCATTTTTGACTTATTTTTCTAACCTCTGTGGTTTTCTTCCATTCAATAATTTTTAATAATATTTATAGGCTTTTAATTTTTAGATCCTTTGTTTTGATTTGATTATTTTTATTTTATCTTTATTATTTTATTTACTATTTTATTATTATTATTTTTTATGTTTTTCGCAGTAACTAATTTATTTACTTATTCATATCTAGTTTAATTTTCAATTATCTATTTATTTGTTTTATTTAACTAACCTTCCTCGTTTTGACGTTTCTTAGTATTTTATAATTTATAATTTATAATTTATTTTTCATTTATCTATTTACTTGTTTTATTTTGAATATTTTTAACTAATTTTCCTAACTAACCTTTCCCCTTTTGACATTTGTTAGATCTTTTATGCATCTATTTATTATTATTTTATAATTTTTAATAATATTATTTTATATATATTGCTTTTAGGGTCCATTATTTAACTAATTTCTAATTTTTATTAACATTTGTAAACTAAATACCCTTCAATTTATGTTTTGGTCCTAATTCTTACTAACTAAGCTAATAAAATATTTTTGACCCCGGTCCTTGAGTCAAACTAGCCGTTGGGTCAGGAGGCTCCGTTCTGCCTATTTATCTTGCTTAGCTGGATCTGTTTCTTCAACTTGTCCTGACGATGAACCACACTTGTTGGTTCGAAACGCGTCGACAAATAATTGAATTATTTTTTAAAAATTAATACATTTTTAAATATATATCTCTTTCCTATTTATATATAGATTGGTTTGGTTTTTTTGTGCTATTAATATTTTTTCACAATTATAAGTATCTCTTCTTGCTAAATTCTATGGAACATTTCACTATTTGTGGGTCATTTTTATATATTTTTTCCGACAAATATGTTCACTTATTAATTTGTATTTCTTAATAGTAAATTTAATTATTAAGATTATTAATATGTATTTCTTAATAGTGAATTTAATTATTAATAAGTATTTCTTCATAGTGAATTTAATGTTTTATAGGTTGGAATATATACCACCTTATTTAAAAGTGCTTTAGATGGACCAATATACATCTCATCATATAAATCATTAAACACACTAATGCTAGGTTCATTAGATTAGGTGTAGTCTAACCATTCTATGTTTTGTCATTTTCATGAGAATTTGAAGATACAATTATTCATGAGAATGTAACTTTTCATAGTTTACTTATATTTTTTATTGTATAAATGGATTCAACACCCTGAAAAATCATTCCAACATTCATATCATACAAACTACATAACTTAAAATGCAATTCCAAAAAATCCCCTTTAGAATCTATGTGCAGAAGAGACTCTGTGAAGATAAGTTAATTTAGAGGAAAGGTAATGTGGTTCATATGCATCATAAGTAAATGAGAACGAGAAAATAAACTAACTGTACCATTGCCTTGGGGTCCTCTATGTATGATATTGACAAGAATGTCACATGTTATGCAGAGTGTGGAGTTTTCTGCATATTGTAAGAACAGAGTCATAAAAATGAATAACTGTATAATTGTTAACAAATGGTGCAAAAAGGAGTATGATGTGCATGTCTAGTGTGGAGGGTAGTAAGATGAGGAAAAAAACATTCTTCCTTCTGCACCAACAAGCAATAAAGGATGTAGCAAAAAGGCTCAACGTGAAAGGGAATTGACATTTCAGCTCCAATCATGTGATAGAGATCCCTATGAGTTGTTGAGAATCCGAAAGGTTGTTCCCTTTGGGCATGAAATTAAAGAAAGAGAAATAAGAAAAGGCAAGTAAATTACTAATTATTAAGCCATTTAAATATGAAGTAGTATAAACAATGATAGAGAAAAACAAACTACAATATATTGATTATATAGTTCCTAAAAATGTTCATGAAAATAATTTTTTTAAGTGTTACCCATTTACTCCAACTATACTTTTGAGTGTATAAGAATTAAAACCACAAACGTTATGTATTTGGTAGGGGTCCATCCATAAAATATCAAACTTGGAATGAAAGGATGTTTTTTTTCTTTGTTCCACAATAAAATGATTTGAACCTTATTAAATTATTTCATCATAGAAGTTTGGTCAAAATATCTCTTCATTGCTTCATGTTTCTTTTGTATGTTTATTACAACTTGGGCTCTTTCCTCTTCTAGCTACATCAACTAATAATAATGAGTTTGCAAAGGTGTGACCCCTTTTGTCTTCTATTCCAATGGCTATGTCAGAATCATTCATCCTTGAGTGTATTGGTAATCTCACAACCTTTCCATAGATAAGAGAATATAGGGAATGTTTCCTACTTCTTTTTGGAGTGATTCTGTTGGCCCAGAGCATTAGTTAGTTTCTTGTGCCAATTCCATTGGTTTGTGGACATCATCTGAATCTTAAGAATATGTATTAAATATTTATTAGTTGATTCTACTAGCCCATTCTCCCTTGGGTAATAATTTGAAGATTGACACATTGTTATCCCAAAATTTCCACAAAAATATGTGAATTTAGATCTAATGAAAATGAAATTACTACCGTGATGAATTTCTTTAGAATGTTGAACCTAGATAGGATATTTCCTGTAAAAATAGTATGAGTTTCTCTAAATCAATGACCTTTAGTGCTACTACTTCCAACCATTTGATGAAGTAGTCAATTTTTGTCAATAAATAAGAGTGCTCCATGGTATATTTTGGATTTCTGTGACCAATAAAATCCAATTCCCATTTTGTGCAAGGAATTTTAATCAAAATGGTCCTCACAAGCATAACTACTCTTTTGTTTTTTTTCTAGAGGACTTATGACAAGGTAGACATTTCCTTGTAAATGTATGCACATATGTGAATAAAGAAGGGCAATAAAATATTTCTCTAATGTTTCTATGTATGGTTACCATTAGAGAAATATTTCCACCACATACACCTTCATGCACTTCCTTCAGTATCTCAACAAATTTTGAATGATTTAGAGATATTAACAACATACCCTCGAAATTTCTTTGGAGTAAGATTCTAGAAATCCATACATAATGATTTGATTTCAACTTTAAATATCTCCTTTCTTTTCCTTTCATTCAACTAGGAAATTGCTTAAACTTCGAGTAGAAAATGATGTGCATATGTTATTTAGTTCTTGAAACTATGGAATCTTTGTTAGAGGATTATTTATTCAAAACAAGTGAATCTACAATTGTGCTTCATTTCCACCAACCAACATATATAAACCTTGTCGCTTCACAACTTTTAATGGTTTTATTTCTATATCATATTCTTGCAATTTCGCTAACCAATTAGTCCATCTACCTTCTTTCAGTTGTTGAGAAAAGATCATTTTCATGGGCTGATATGACAGATAGACAATTGCATGCAATGACAATGTGTGTGTTTTGAAATAAGTAACAACTTTCATAAGGGAACATGCTTGTTTTTCCATAGATGAATATTTTAATTCATGTTCTTGAAAGCCTTATTAAAGGAATGGGATGTTGTTCCTTCCTACCTCAACTTCAAGTTAATATAACACCAATAGTTTCATTTGAAGACAAGGAATATAAAATGAAATATTTTTCAATGTCAAGATTGACCACAATTGAAGCAAATGAAATGGCTAATTTTATATTTGAGAAAAAAATTGTACATCAAGAGTCTAGTCAGACACTTGATCTTTATTCAACAATATATTCATTGACATCACAACCGAGGAATAATTGGGAAAAATTATTTGAATAAAATTTATCTGAGCAAAAAGGATTATAAGGCTTTAAAACTTGTTAGTGGTTTTAATTCAATTAAAGCTTGGACATGCTCTAAATGTATGTAAATCCCTTCTTTTCTTACAATGCGGCATAGTAATTTTTCTTCCAAACCTAAAAATTAGATTTATTTTATGATTTAAAAAATTCTATATAATCTGCATCATTGAAAAACTCCTCTATGGTGTCTTAAAGGAGTTTCTCCAAAGGAAAAAATTTCTAATGTTCACAACGTACCTTAGTGAAACTTCCATTTTTATCTGGTAGCATCATACAACTAAGGTTCATTAAATGTCCATCAAGCACTCAAATCCATTCTCATCCTAATACAACACCATATGATATAGGTAACTCCACCACAATAATGGTGAGTAGAGTTTTGATATGTTATGCAAAGCTTACCCATGCACAAAAATATTTAGTTTCTCAAGGGTGAAAGCATGGAGTTGGGTTACACTTTTTGGTGAAAGAGGACACGTTTAGGTGGAAAGATCAATGGCTCGATCAAGATATAGCGCTCGATTGAGCTTTAGGATCGATCGAGCCCCCTTTTTTTAATATATATCAGTCTTGCAGTCTATGCGCGCCATTTGCGCAAATCATGGGAGCTCCACCGAGAGTTTAAGAGTACCTCAACCGAGGTTATTGGAGCTCGATCGAGCAATGGGGCATTCAAAACAATCTCACCAACCACCCCGCCAACATCGCAAAGGCTCAAACGAAGGTAGGTACTCTATCCTTTGTCTTTGTTTTTTTATTTTTTTGCAAAATGTAACAAATTAATTTAAAGAAAAAAAACAACCATGTACAAAAACCATAAAACCCAATTAATTAAGAAAAAAACAACCATACAAAAACTACGAAAACCACAAAAACACATTTGAAAAAGCTTATAAAATCACAAAACCAAAAAAAAAAAAAATCCTTCAAAACAACTTAGAAAACTACAAAACCAACCTAGAAAATCATAAAAAAAAACCCTTCAAAAATATCTAGAAAACACTTTGAAACCACAAAAAAACTATAATTTAGGTTTTAAATTTGTTTTTTACTTGCAATGTTTTGTGTATTAAAAGCATAGTTTCTGATTTTGAATGGTAATTTAAACATGTTTTCTAATTATTTTAGGTTTTAAAGTTTTTCTTTAGGAATTTTGTGATTTTTTTTTAATTATTTGTTATTTAAAATGCATTTTAAATTTCTAGCAAATTTGACAAAAAATATACCCCCAAAAATCCAAAACATAAAACAACGAAACTATAACCAATAAATAAGTAAATTAGGAACTGAAGATTGACACGATGAATGTGATTGCTCATAATGAACCTCTATTTATAAAATAAAAAATTTACTTTATTTTACATTTAAATTAATTTATATTTTAAATAACTTTTTAATAATAAATATAGTGCGATTCTAGTTGTAAAAAAATATCAATCTTTATATATATATATAAAATTTCACTGTATATATAATTATACCATTTTACATAATATATATAACTATATAAGATATTTAATTATTATTTAACTATAACATCACATAACTATATATTATAGTTATATACATATAATATATAACATAACATAGTTTTACAACTATTTAAAAAACACACACACACATATAACATAATTACTATATAATTATATATATTTAACGAAATTATAACTTATATAACATCTCACACACATATATAATTTATAACATAACATAGTTCTATAACTATTTAATTCATAACATAAAGTTATAACATAGAACTCTATAATTATTTATGTATAACATAAAATTATTTAACACATACATATAACATAACAGGTAACATAATATAGCCCCAAGGGATAGCTCAAATGGTCGAGTTCCCGTTGCTAAGCACTTCCCAGTTGGGAGGTCACGGGGTCAAATCTCCTCGACGCCCTCGGGGTTAGGCCTGATATGGCCGACCGGCAGATCCCTTCGGGTGGAACTGCCCCGCTTCTTACGTGGACGTAGCGGCCACTCTCCGAGTGCCCGTGAACCACATTGAAGAAAAAAAAAAAAGGTAACATAATATAATTATCTCATAACTATATAATTATTTAAATATAACTATATATATTTAACTAGATTCTAAGGTTATAACATATCACATAATTAAATATATTATAGTTATATATATATATATATAGTTTATAACATAACTTATTAATTAACATTTAAAACATAACATAAAATTAGTGAACATAACATAATTTTATAATTATTTAACATAGTACATATATAGATATAACATAGCAAGTAGCATAACTATAACTACAACTCATATATATATATATATATATATATATATATATATATATATATATATTTCAACAATACATCATTGATAGATACATTAAATCTATCATGAAAAGTGTATTTGGTCTACTAAATAGAAGCATTTACACTCAAGTTTCTAATTTGTACCATATTGTTTTATTATGTAGTGCGTGTACAAGAAATAGTGTCTTCATGTGCTTGCACCTAGTACATGTCATGTGTCAAAGTCAAACATGAAGAACATAAAGTCTATTGTAGCATTTGATTGGCATGACAATTTATCAGTTTTCTAAATAGGTCTATTTCAATTTTTTACATATATATTTACATATTTATGCACTATGAATAAAATGCATTATTTAGAAATGAGAAAAAGTGTGAGGGTAGATTTGATCACTTTTGTCGATTGTGTTTACATGGAACTCAATGTACTTTGGTTGAAAATTTATAAAAAAGTGGACTCTAAGTTTTAGGACTTCAGGCAAGATTATTCTCCTTGAGTTTAGAAATGGTATTTTTGTCAACATTTTTTTCTTAGATTAGTTTATATGTATTATATGTAACATGCTAAGGCATCTCAGATACATGCCCCAACTGCAGGCCGTCATAGTGTGAGAGGTTATGTTATACGTGGTTGGGCTCATGATAGATCACGTAGCCCACTGAGAGTTCATGTTCCCATCGTAGATCCTGCCTCCAACGCTAGTCAGACTATTAGAGGTAGTATTTTTGTCTTTGTTGATGACCATGCTACATCCAGTGGAACTTCTTCACCTATTTGAGGTACACCTCTTCCATTTTAAATCCTCTTTAAACTTTATGTGTTTATGTCTTGAAATTGTTTTTAATTTTTAAATTGTCTTCAACTGATGTGTTTGAATTTAATGTATATGTTATTGTTCTTCTAGTTTGTCAATTATATATATGTTAAATTATTTTTATGATTTACAGGTCCTCAGTAGGTTGAAGTTGAGGGTCAGAGTGAAACATCTATCCCTCAGTGGGATGATGCCACATCTTAGATCACATTAGAGGATGTTACGACATGTCATACACAAATCATAACAGAGATAAATATTATCCCTGCCAATTCACCAACTCTTCTTGCATTGTCTTTGATGCTATAGATAACATGACTAGGCTAATTGAGACATACCAGAGGTCGGGTCCACATAGCCACATATTATAGTTCATACATAGGGTTAAGAGGCATGAGGTTAGAGGCCCAGATTCTTGGGAGGTGGTGCAAGAGGCCACCAAGGACATTGATGTTCATGGGGAGTTGTTCAACATCCCTACGAATATCCTTACTAGATGTAAAGGCTGATCCCACTGAAATATTTTTGTAATGTTCATGAAGCCCCTTTTATGTATGATAGATTCATAGGAGCTTGGGGCAAGTTCCCTAACCATGACCAGGTCACCATTTATTTTTCCAAGCATTTATATGCAAATTTTGTGTTACATATGAGCCTAGATTACACTAATATTGAATCTCATTTTTATGGTACCGACATGGGACATTTATATGAGCGCGAGGGGGATCGTAGGGACCCTAGGCATATACCACCACGTTCGATATTCATGCCACTACCGTCTCGGAGCTTTGTACTACTTGGAGAGCTAGAGGAGTTGTCACAGCTAGATGGTGAGATGCGGGAGACTATTGCAGACAACATGTAAGCTTCGTTGTCTAGTGTGTGTGTTTCATTGCATGGAGAGATTAGGAGACCACCACCATTGCCTTTTGACCGACCAACACCCTTATATGATGATGCATGTTTCACGAGTTTACCATTCGATCAACTTTTGACACATACATGTATGTATCGTGATGCCATTCATGAGACTTGGAGGGTGTATGGCCTACGTCACATAGACCAGGTACATATATATACGAAAAATTTGACTCTTATTGTCAAATTATGCATAATTATTTATATTGAAATTTCTAGTTTGTATTATATTGCATAATTTATATTAATAAGTTCATGATAACATGTAGACACATCCCAACTACATGTTGAGCTTACAAGGTCATCCAAAGGGGTGGTTGATCAGTCAGGGCATCCTCAATTAAAGCACATTTCCATGGATTCTCCTCCACCTCCACCTCCACCTTATATGTTCACTAATGTGGAGGAGTGTCACTATGTACAACCACATGGACCAATAGTTGAGGTAAACTTATTTATTCCTATATTTCAACATTTTATTTTTTTCAAGCTACATAAATATGCTAATTAATTTGTAGACTAATTATAATTTGTCCTTGCAATTGTCTACACAGGCCCATATGTAGAGTGTCGTTGATGCCATTTTTATGTGGAGACATGAGTGGGATGTTGGTTTTAGAGACATTGATGATGCAAGTCCAACGATGCAGAACCCATTCATTGAGCCACTAGTAGGGGAGAATTATACCTATATTCATGATCATACCCCCATCCTATCGGACTTGCATTTGGACTCGACTAAGGTTAGTAGATTCATGTATATATGTAATTAAAAATGTGGTTCAATATAATTTATTTCCATATTGTTTATTTTCTACAAATAATGATCTAATTAGTTTGAATTTGAATGTGTTATATTCCAGTACCATCTTATGGACACTTACCTTGCGCAACAGGACCCACATAGGAGTTTTCATGGTACTTAGAGTGTCATAGTTTGTATATTTTTAGGATAATTTCATAGGGAATATTCACATGTGTGATACAAAATTTGTATATTTCATACATGGAAATTTTATGGATGTACATAATGGACATTATTTTAGTTTATGGATACTTATTATTTCAGTTTATGGATGTTCATGTGATATTTGTAATTTTTATATATTTTCATATGGATAGTTTATTGATATGTATTCACTATTTCAATTTATGGATTTGTATTAATCTTGTTTATGGATGCTCATTAGTTTTTGAAGTTTAAATGGATCTGTTAAAATTATTTTGCTAATTTAATAATTTTTGTATATACTATAACTTTTATTAGTAAAATATATGTTCAATTTTGATTTCTGGTTTCACAAACTAAGAAAACAAGTACAATCTTAAAATTTATGATGTTAGTCACTTTTATACTTAAAATAAACTAAAATATATCATATATCAATTTAATATTGAACATGGAAATAATTCCAATCATGCTTCATATTCTATAATTTTATATAATGTTATCAACTTTCCTAAATTTACAAGTAGTTATCCAAGTGTTTCAATCAATTCCTTATGATGGAAATTTAAGTTTAATTCAATTTTTAAATACTCAAATATGATGGAAATTTCTCTTCTTCCCTCTCTCCCCCTTCCATATATATCTCTATCTCCTTTTGTCTCTCCTTCTTCATATCTCTATACCACCCCACAAACATACACATTGTTTCTCCATATCTATCTATATCTCCCTCCCTCTCCCTCTCTCCCTCCTCTCTTCCCCTTCTCTCCCTTGTCTCCCATTTTATCTCTCTTCCCCTTCTCTCCCTCTGCCTCCCCTTCTATCTCTCTTCCCTCCTACTCTCCTATCTCCCTCTCTCTCAACCCCCTTTGTCTTTCTCTCTCTCTCTCCATCTCCCTCTCTCTCAACCCCCTTTGTCTTTCTCTCTCTCTCTCCATCTCCCTTGCCACTCCCTCTCTCTCTCTCTCTCTCCACCTTTCTCTCTCTATATGTATTTCTTCTTACCTCCCTCTCTCTCCCCCTCCAATTCCATCAATCTCTCTCCCTCCCTCTCAAGTTTTATCTCTCTTCCTTTCTCTACCACCTCCCTATGTCTCTCGCCCACGTCACTCACTCACTCACTTTCTTTCTCTCTCTATATTTCTTGCAATTCTTCCTTCCATATCTTTTCTTCCAACTCCATCTCTCGAGCTCCCTCTCTTTCTCGAAGACTCTCTACTCCTCTCTGTCTCTCCATCTTCGTGTCTCTCTTTCTATTTCTTACCTTTCCCTCCCACTCTCTTTCACTCTATACTTCACAAATTTAAAAATACTTTGACAATTGAAATATATATATATATATATATCACATCAAAATGATATCTATATATATATATATATATATATATATATATATATATATATATATATATATATATAGATATAGAGATATCATTTTGATGTTTTGTGGAAATTTTTTATTTTATTTTATATAATACATATTTAAAATGCAAGGTTTCAAATGTGTGTTGTACATTCACCTAGTGGGAAAATGATTATTTTCCATGGAAATATTATCTAAAATTTTCCAAAATATTAATGTTCCAAATACCTCCATCAAAGATACATAAAGCACTTCATGTCTTCCAATTGAAATTGTTTAGGTTTTATTACGTTAATCTACTTTTCAACTTATTAATTGTTTTTGGATTTTTATGCTGAAGCTAAACAAAGCTAATTACGAAAGCATGAAATGATATAAAGCATATCCTATTTTATCAACTTGAAAGGTGAAATGTGCTTGGGTTTAGATGCCGAGAAACACTGTCACTCTTATCTATTGCAACTTCATTCAATGCAAAAGTAAAGCAGAAACAAGATCACTAAGCTATACAATAACTAAACTATGAATGAAACGAAATGACTGAGTTATACTGGGTATAAAGAAAATGAGATAATTGAGTTATGGTAGATGTAAAGAAAAAGATATTATTGAGTTGTGCTAGGTATAAAGCAAACGAGATTACTGATACAGAGATCAATCAAGTGAACCTAATTGCGAACTCTGTTGAACTGCATCCTAAGAATATAAAAACAAAGAATCCATAAATTAAATCTATGAAATAAAAGAAAATCTAATTGCAGTGAATCAAATACCTGATCTGCACACAAGGGCCCTCCATGAGGCAATTAGTAGCTTTAATCAACAACACATAAAATGTATGAACGAAGATCTTTGCATTCATTGGAAAAGGGTTTCTACAGGATGCTTCAAAATTACATATGGTGGAGCACCCTTAACACAGAGTTGTCATTGTTCTTATAGAGTTTTTAATTAACAACATGAGAAATTCAAGCCAGCAGGTCTTCAATACAATCCTTATCAAGACCAAATCATATCGCTTATTCGTCGATTTTCTATTGAAAAAGCAAATTGATAATGTCTCTTGAAACTTAGACTCTATTCGAACACTTTATCTTGCGGTTGACTATCATGGTTGACCATGTTGTAGTGAGAATATATTGATGGATTCGCTCGAGTAAATAGGAAGAAATCCATGAGAGGATCATTCCCCATCTACCCATATTCTCCTTTTTTGAGCTGGCACACTCGAACCCTATCAACAATGGAAGTAGTTGCAGATCTGTGGATTAGCTGCATAATCAAGTCAATTATATAGTTGCATGTAAACTTTAATAAAACAATAAGGCATACTAACAAAATATGAAAAAGAGGACATATGAATGATTACCTTAACAAAACCTTATATTTATTGTATTTATTTGGATGATAGCGATAGGAAAATGGAAGTAACATGGACGAAAATGTTGTCAAGTAAAGCAATTATTGGAGTCTACAGTGTTCCAATGCATGCTAAGGAGTGTTAGGGAGTGCCAGAGAAACATAAGAGAGCACTAGGCACTACAAGAAAAAAGGACATTGGTGAGGGGCGAAAAATGTCACCATAAGCTCATTGGTGATGATCAAAAGAGCCTTTGTCACAAAAAACTGAACATCACCAAAGGTGGCATTGCCAAAAGGATAAGTGTTTTAGTGAAATTCAAAGTCCATCACCAACAATGATTTATAATGATGGATAACAACCATCACCATTTCATATGAGCAATGGTGACTGACCATAGCCTTCGTCACCAAAAACTAAATGTCACATAAGGTGGCATCGCCAAAAGTATAGGTGTTGTAGTGACATTCAAATCTGTCACCAATAATGATTTATAATGACGAATAGCAACCATCACCATTTCATATGAGCAATGTTGACAAACCATAGCCTAGGTCACCAAAAACTGAATGTCACCAAAGGTGGCATCGCCAAAAGGATAGGTGTTATGGTGACATTCAAGATCCATCACGAATATTGATTATAATGATGGAAAATGACCGTCACTATTTCATATGAACAACAACGATTTATTGCGATGGATCTTTCATGGTCGTCACTATTGGTACATATATATGGTGACGTTCATTGACCATCACCAAAAGCCGCATTGCTATAAGTATAGGTGTTGTGGTGACAGTCAAGGTCCGTCACGAATAATGACTATAATAATGGACAATGAACGTCACCATTTCATATCAACAATAATGATTTATGGTTATGGACCTTTGAAGGTCGTAACTATTGATGTGTATATATGGTGGCATTTGTTTACTGTCACCATTTCATATTTTTGGTGAGGGTCGAAAAATGTCACCAAAGCTCATTGGTGATGGTCAAAAGAAACACCGTCACCAAAAATTGATTGCGACCATTCCATATGGATGTCAGGGCACGATGGAATCGAACCACCAACCAACTACTTGTAAAGCAGGTGCTCTTCCATTGAGCTAGCACCCTTTAAATAATTAGACCTTGAAATTTCATAAATTGTAAATTCTACAACTTTCAATAAATTAAAGTCTCAACAATATTTTACTAAACAAGCAAAGCAGCATCGAAGCTGCAGGTCCCTACCTAATGGTTATGGAAGTTATGAAAAGTGGGTGGAAGGAAAAATAGTTATGTATAAGAGAATACATATGTTTAGTTGAATACTCAATGAGAAGTGAAACACTGAAGACATTTATAACCTATAAATGACCTATAACTAGCAAATGCACCGAATATTGCAAAGGAAATGTCCTAAGTGGATAGCATATGGAAGAAGAGCATTGATGAAAGAAGATGCAATATGTTATAGGTTGAGTGAAAAAAAAATCTCAATGTTGTTGTTGTTTGGTGTTTAGATATCTGAATGATATCTAAACTTTTGTGAAAATGTAACACGGATCTCCGGAAAACATGAATGATATATGATAATATATATATATATATATATATATATATATATATATATATATATATATATATATATATATATATATATATATATATCCCCTTTACATAAACCAACATGAAATTTGGAATTTCACAAGTCTGCACTCAAAACATGACAACAACCAACAAATAAAAAAATTGACTTGGACAGAAAGCAATAGCTTCACCTTCATTCTTGAGCTGCTTATGTTTATTTGAATTTGACTTGTGACATTATTTATCTGACAAGGAATCAAAATCATCACTAGTATTAAATTCATCCAACACGAATTTTGGATATCCCACTAACATTTGTGTTTTTTTTGCTATGCCTGAAAACCATGGAATTTCATGTCGATAGAAGAATAAGATGTGTGCGTACTGCTCAAGAACACATTCCTTATTAACCATTGTTACCTGAAAAAAACCAAAGAGACAACACAATATCAACGTACACAAAATCCCCTACTGAAATGTAATCATAACTTAGCTAAGTCCAAAAGATGTTCTTAATTAATAAATTTTTTTATTTGGAAATATTGTTTCTTTATATTTAAAAAGGATTATGTTGTACAACGCTTCTATCTATTTATCCAGGCAATTATATCATAGCATATGTCACACAGTAGAAATATACAGTACCTAAATTAAAAAGACAAATTTTCTCAAGAAAATAGATTTAGAAAAGAGCTTTGAAAACTATAAGTTTGTCATCAAAGCTTTAATTAGTTTAACAACAAACTAGTTGGAGTTTGAAAATAAAAATCATTCATAGGAAACAACAAGACACTGGACAAAGTCGCTATTCATACAAATAAAGCTAGAGTCACTATTGCCATTGCAGATAACTGAAATTTGGGCAATGGTCTAACAATTAGAGCTTATTTTTCAGGAAGACTCGTCAATACCATCAATTTTTTTCCACAGTCTGTTGTGTCTCTAGATCCAGATCAGATAGCTTGCCATTCTCAAGTTCTACCTTTCAAGTATTGATTTTTGGCTCACCCTTTAAAACACAATTCTACCACTCCATTTTATTTTGTTTTGTCAAGAGAATTGGCAGGAACTTCCCATCCTCTGTTTTACATCATCAATAACCATCCATAAATGATACAAAGAATAACATATACACAACAAAGGCCAAATATGTGCTTGTTGTATACCTATGTTCTAGGACTCCTATGACCTTACTGGTGCAAAAAACTCACCTTGAAAAAATAACATCCACGTGCAATTTACAAAGCTTTTTTAAATCAAGCTCTAAGTAAACCAATCAAAATATGAACATCTTTTTAATCAATAAAATCTATGACTTAGAATAAAAGTGGCCTAGAATTGAATGTTATATCAACCATGTCAAGTAAGTAACATCGAGTGAGAAATGCAAGCCATGCATATTGGATTAGTGAAATAATTGATCTGATAAAGCTCAAAATCAAACTGATAACTTATAGCTAAGAAACACAAATAAATGACTTAGAACTAAGACATGAGGTTTCCCTTTCAACCCCATTACCAACATTTGGGGCTAGATAAGATACATGCAAAAACCATCAACATAAAAATGAAATCTACATCCTTCTTAAAAAATGGGACAAAAAAAAATATCCACAAATTGAAATAGACTGTAGGATACCTCATTCCTGCAACATGATTATCTTGTCATGAACAATTAAAAATAAATCAGGAGAAATGTAAATTTTGCCACATTTTGACAATGAAATCTTTTGCATATTCTATGAATAATTGATGAAAAAAGTCAGCTAAATCTTGTCAACATCAAGATTATAGTAAAACATAAAGGAAACACACCAACACATATATAATCCTAAACATAAGTATCTATACATATAAGTATTTATTGAGGACATTGTATTTTGTGAAAACATGGAAGTCAAATCTTTGAAATAACACAATTTATGGTACCACTGTCTTACAGAGTCCATTCATTCGAGTATTTACGAAGTCCATTCAGGAATTTCTTCAAAGTTCAAAGTTAAAACAATTAACATGTAGCCTAAAAAAGCTCAGATTTGAAAAGGAGATAACCCAAAGATGTAGAGTATATATCTCACATTTATATATCCTAATTTCCAGACATTGAAATGACACCTTTTAGCATCTATTGTGAATTCAGCCCAAAATGCTAGAAAAAAATATTGATGGTTATTTTTCTAATATAAAAGTTTTATACATGCATTTATTTAAACAATTAGCTTGCAATCTCAAACATATATAAGGATGCACATAATACGTTGCATCTTTAGTGTCGGTGTTTGGACTTGAGACAACGAAGTCCAACATTTAACAGTTTTCCTACAATATGCACTAGTAGAATAGGTGAACAATAGTATTGTAGGTATGTGTTATGAATATATGTATTGCGGCCCAATAAGAGTATTGTTGGAACAGCCACGTCCAACCCTTCCAAGTTTTCCTATAATTTTCACTGGTATAATAGGTGAACAATAGAACTGTAGGTGTGCATTCTGCATCACTTACCTAAATCCAACACCTTTAGCATCGAAATTTCAAAGAATATGTCCAAAACTGGTAGGTAACTTTCAAAATGAAAGAGTTGGCTTGATTGTTTTTGGAAAAGACTAGATTCTTACATTGTTCAATGTAAATTCATGACACTTTTCCAAGCTTAGATTGAACAAAAAGGAACCAAGCTAGAAGGTTATTTAAAGAATCCTTACTTAGCTAGGGTTTGTGGCCAATCTAAATATGTTAGATATACTTCCCAAAATAGTCACTTCTAGATCAAGCAACAATTTCCCACAACTACCCATATCAACAGAGCAATTGTTGAACACAAGTTAGGGAAAATTTGGCCAGGAAAAAAAAAGTTAGGAACGTGATTGACATCCTTAAATGTTTAAAAATTTGCAACTTGAAAAAAAATTATTCCAGAGTAAATTTGAGAACACGATATAAATGGAACATGATTGGAATACAAATATGCCTTGAGAATACGATATAAATGGATACAGATCCAAACACATAAACATGATTGAAATACAAAGTTTCCTAAAGGTTTGATGTGATCCTGCACTCTGATACAATTTTTGATATGGACCTCTAGAAGGCACTAGCTTTATATGCTATGTAGACCCTTGAAGTTGTCATAGCCTTATCCTTGTCATACCATATTATTATGGCCTCACTGATGTCTTCTCCTGTGATCAAAGACTCAATATCTGAGCATATCTTTCTCCTTACTTATTTAAGTAATTAAAAATAATAATGATAATTATAGAACTATTACCTGCACTGATAAAAGAATAACAATTGAAAAACTAGTTCTAGGCTTCTAGCTCAGTGGGTAGTGGCTAGCCACAATTGGTTCACCATGAAGCCTCTACACCCACTGAATTACTATTAGATCTCTTACAACAAACAAAACAAGGAAATTATTACAATCTAATCTCTTACCGTTGAAGAATTTTTTCACAGAGGTTGCCTCAACAACACCAACACCACAATGCCAACAACATTGACCTCCACTCTATGTCGTTCTAGTTGTTGCTATAACTATGATGTGTGCCCAAACTTCCTTACTTTTCAGCCAACCCAATTGGACAGGGTGGCCATACCCAATGTTGGTCTTCTTGTATTATAAAAAGTATATACAATCCTTTGG
This sequence comes from Pinus tabuliformis, assembly GCA_031772625.1. Classification (NCBI taxonomy): domain Eukaryota; kingdom Viridiplantae; phylum Streptophyta; class Pinopsida; order Pinales; family Pinaceae; genus Pinus; species Pinus tabuliformis. Next base: position 102,022,052 of record CM062814.1, read on the forward strand.
AATTTGCATAATTCAATCATCCAAAAAAACTCGTATTTATTAGTTCCATTGTGCATATCTTATGGAAGTCAAATTATAAAGAATTTGTTAAACTTTCAAAGACATATCAAGTGAATCTATGAAGTTATATTGTGTAATGTTTCACTTGTTTGGATGAGTAGAAAGAAGAGTTCTCTAGGGAAAAAGACGATGCAAGGGAGATATTTTAAGCTTACACAACAAAAAAATTTATTGTATATTTTACTCCTGGAGAAAAACCACCAATCTCAAAGGAATGTTCAATTCAGGTAAAAAGTATATATTTCTATTAACAGTTCAAGACATTAAAGCAAACAGGTAATATTTGTATTAACAGGTAAAATCGGTACATACTTTTATTAATAGGTAAAACAAACATGATTATAATGATGTCAAGATTGAAAATCAATCTTTGTTTTTTGTTTGTAGCTTCATTAATCTTCGACAAAGAAGTGATTTCTCTGTTTTTTTTCCAAGTTGCCAAGAAAGAAAATAAGCATTTCTAATATATACTTCACTTCTAGACTGTCATAGCCAAACTCCTTTTCTTGGATCTGTAAGACCCTCCATATGAGGGGATCGACTTCATCATCCTTACCCAGAGCATGTTGTATCAAATCTAAACAATCACAAGCCTCTCCTGTAAAGAAAAGAAGTTTCAAGAAATAAGCTCAGAATCAAACAAAAAATGGACTTTGTAACCCAGAGTGTGGATCTCATGACATAGAATTGAAAAGACATATGTCAATTACCAAGAAGAAAACACAACTCACCAACTGTAGGACTTTTTTTATCAAAGGATTCTTCATGTATCCTCAAGGCTTCCTTAGCTAAATCCTCTACTTCCCTATGCCTCCCTAGATGATATAAAGTTGTTGCAAGACTCAGCATAGGAAATGAAATCTCTGGAGCATTAGGAACCAAGCTAGCTGAAAGTATTCTTAGACTCCTCCTAAGAATATATTCAAATTTCTCAAATTTTCTCGATAAAGCATAAGATGTTGCTAGGTTCTGAAGGTGCACTACCAAAGAAGGATGATCCCTTCCAAGGGCTTCCTCCTTTATGAGTAAGTTCTGTTCCCACAATAGTTGGGATTCCTCTTCTCTGTAAATGAGTAGAAGATAATGAGCACATCATAAAATAACAATAACATAAAATTGACTCATGCAATCTACCATTCCTCAATAGCTTTTCTTTACCAACAATATCAAAGATCACCCCAAATATGATCAATTTGAAGGGTTGTGGAGAAAATTTGAGAGCAAGTTGTCAATTCGCTTCCTCCTTCAGATGCAAAATACCAAGGTGTTGATAGCGCTACCACTAAGTCTATTTGGTTTGAACATATTTTGACAAAGTCTAGTTTTCGATGTTGCGAACATCGGCATCGGGATAAAATCAGCAAGGGTCTGGGAGAAAAAAAATATCAATGTAAAAATCGAGAAAATATCAGTAAAAATCCTCAAAATTAAGATACCATAAAAATATCTTTAAAAATCAACAAACATTGAATAGGCCAAAAAATTGTGATTTTGAGATAAAACCGGGATGTTATCGAGATGTTCGCAACACTGGTTTTTAGCAAGAGAAACCTACTCTAATATGGGGCAATAATCAGAGTACTATCCATGTTATCAGGCAGCGAGTAGAGCATCAACTTCCCAAACCTGTAGAATTCCATATGCATTACATCGAACAATTGATTAATGTCAGGATTATTGATTTGCAGTTTTGTCACACACTGAGATGCAGGTCACTGACATCTTCACTAACCCTTGACAAAGTCTCATTATGTTCAACTTCATACCTTGCTTGGGGTGAAGGAAATTGTCTCTAAGGTGGGGGTAATCTCACTCCTCCTCTCTGATTTTTTTGTTCTGAACACTTTGTATATGGTACCTATCATGACCTTGTAGCCAGGAACCATTTTGAGATTTAACATATTTTCCCTATGTCCCTAAGTTGCACTTATGATGGCGCATTGGTGTACATACATCATGTAGTTAAGTTTATTTAGATTACAGTGTCTAATCCTGTGCATATTTGACTTATCACTAATTGGTAGATGAACAAGCCAACCACTTATATTTAATTCCATGCCCCTCTCACTGTATTGTAAATATAGATGATATCTTGTAATTAAACACAAGACATATATTCTTTCTGTTAGTTCTGCATTTTGTGTTATTATTCTATTTCGTATGAATTGAAACATTACGATTACCATTATATCGCAACAGTGGAGATGTTTCAGATTCATTTTATCATGATATAGAGAGGTATGCTCCAAGAAATTAATTAATTTTTTCAAGTGTCTTTCCATTTCCAATCATTTTGAAACCTTGTGCTAAGACGAGAGACAACCAAAAATATAATTGTTTTCAAATATTATAAAATTGGTAGTGCCAAGTTCTACCCTGTACCATTTAAGAGTTCGTTTACTACCATTTTGATTTCCCACATAAAGCAGTCACTAAACATTGCAGTGAAAGTGAACTTGAGAAGTAGCTTTCTACTAGTATTTGCGCATGATATATAAGGAACACTAGAAGAGAGCTTCTTCTCAATGATGTTGCCTGGTTAAACATTTGTGTCATGCCTTCTATTGTTCAAGGGATCCCTTTATCCTCTGCTTCCTATATCAACCATCAATCATATACTTCCATCATGCCCTCTGTCAATTTGACCCATTGCTCAAAATTTATCTTCAAAAAACAATCATTCTTTTCTCGTTTCATGTCAATTGATGTAGGACACATCATTGCCTACCTTTCGAAATGTCTCTTCCTATCAACTTCAACACTCTATCTAGGAAGAAAATCCAGAGACATATCAGTGCCTTGGAACTTGCAGACATTAGTGGCAGGTTACCTTGTGTTTGATTAGGGGTTTTCATTATTGGCTCCCAGTTGAATGATTCTACGAGTGTTCGATGACAAAATCATTATTCACACTCGCTAGATTGTACTACGCATCTTGGAGACCATCATCATTATCGGTGGACATCCTCGTGTCTGTTAATAGTTTTCATTATTGACTGGTAATAAGACGATTTCTTACATGTTTGACCACAATGCCTTTATTCACATGTGTCAAAATATGCTGTTAAGATGAAGCGACAATGAAGACCTTGGGTAGAGGCTTACATCACTCAGCCTTGTTTCCTCTCCCAAGCCACGTATATTTTTTCAGAGGCTGCTCATCAAGATGATCCTATTATTACACAAGTTCCACATTTTTCTTATCAGTGGACACAATCGTCATACCTCTTTGTTGAGAAATCAATCTAACATAGCTACTAATCGTGGGAATGCCTGACTCGGGACATGATTTTAGATTTTAACATATGTGGTTGTATTAGGTTTCTCGTCGTCCCAAAGCTCTGATCCCCTCTCTCTTTTTTCAGACACGATAATTCTAAAGTATTTCAGTCATTGTCTTCATCTCTGATCTCACACTTTAGGGGGCATCTGTTATACAGGAAAATGACCTCCTCATCATCTCAGAGGAGAAAGACAGTTTGATTGAAATATTGACCAAGTTCACAGTCCTAATTTCTAGGGTAACGCTCCCTAGGAACTAGCAGAAGAGTTATAACGCTCCTCAAGCATGAACCAGAGGCCTTAGTTCCTAGGGTAATTCTTTGTGTTGCCTTAGGGGTAGAATTAGTCAACTTTGGTGAGTTTTCAGAGGTCAAAAGAGTGGATTGACTAAATAATATCCCATGTTTTACTCATATGTCAGCTTGAAAAGTAGGAAACATCCATCTTTGACCTATTTGAGGATATTTCTATTCCTAATGGAGTCTAATAGAAAGGGAAAGAGAAATAAAGCAAGGAAACATCCTAGCTTTTGCCAAAGGGAACTCATGAGAGAGTTGGCAAGGATTAGCCTCTCATTCTATATATTGGAGGCTTGGGGCATTGTGAAAGAGGTCGAAAGGTTGAAGGATTGCCTACTTATTATCGAAACTTTATATGAGACATATTGGTTTACCAAGAAGTTAAGAAAGGAGAGAGAGAGAGAGAGGAGTTGGAGGAGTAAGGGAAGCTTGATTCATTAGATGGTTGTAATCATCCTTTCCTATTATTAATATAAAATTGCATTGTGTTGTCTGCTCTATGGTGTTTATGTTGTGATTCAGTTACATGTTGATAATGTCACAGTTTATGAGTAGCTTAGATGAATTTTGTTTGATATCCTTATGTATTATTGTTTTGATTATCAAGGTTATCTGTTGTAGTATTACTTCTTGTCTTTTGTACATGCAGGTGTTGATCTAGGAGCTAGCAGAGAGGTCTTTTGCTCTTCTACATTGGGTTTTCCAGCAAGACTGCAGCAAGATCTGAGGTAATCTCTTCCCTCATGCTTTGATTATCATTTCATTGATATGGATACGTACATGTCCCTTTGTGCCAGCTTTAGCTAATCTAATCTATTTTCCAAATATCCCAAGAAGATCCTTGACGGTATTCCAACCATAACCACCCTCGCATTAATCCCTATAGCACCTTCCATAACTGCTTTGGGTGAGACTGTGACTTGCTTGCAGGTCGTTGCGAAAAGGGCCAATGGTTGTGTTTTGTTGTTGTGCAGTACACTTTGAACGTAAGTACAAGCCCCTTGAGCCAACAAATGGTTCTGTTGCTGAGACCGGGATCTGTTTGAGGGATACATTTTGGCATCCGTTGAAGAAGGAAATCCATGAGTGCGTTGAGCAGAAAGAGCGGGAATTCGTAGTACAGGAAAACAGGAATCCGCGATTGTCGACTAAGGCCTGGTTGCAGAAGTATCTCTTTACATAACAACACAAGATCATCTTCGCGACGTTTCCTAATGAACTATATGAATGGGTATCAAGGTTGATTGAGTGTAATACTTGTTTCAAGAATGAAGAGGTTACCACTTGGATCCCTGAGTTGATACAACGTCTCAAGAATACTAACAATAGTATCTCAAGAGCAGTTGATTTTTGGATTGACAGTATCCTCGGAGGATTTATCACTGAATTCGCAATAAACATGATTGTATCTTACAACGAAGCTGAGTGAATATTTTTCAATGGTCTATGAGGTAAGTACCTGATTTCTTCAAAGCTATGGATTAAAATTATTTTGTGTGAAAGGGGCATACTATAGATGCAGTTAGATTAATGTTTGAATGAAGAGGGAATAAGTATGAACGAAGACCTAGGTTTACGCGAAGTGGAAAGAGATACATATTAGGTCATGAGAACTTTATAGAGACTTACTATGGTCCCTTGTTAGGTGGATCTGAAAGTGAAGAAGAAGGATGTAACCCCACAACCCTGCAGTACCCCCCCTCCGAACCTAAAGGTACATTGAATCTAGGAGTTGAGAATAATCATGGCATCATTGGGTTTCCCCATCCCTCTACTCCCCTTACCCCTCATCCCCCTCCCGCTAATTCCCATTCACCCCCTTCCCCTCCCCTTAACCCCCAAAGAAGAAAAATGGGTGATGACATTAACCTACCTATCTTTAGAGGACTGGGATGAGAGGATCCTGACTAGTTTTGGTTTGTAGTTGATGCACTATGGAAGGCAAGACAGATCATTTACAAAGATGTAAAAAAGGTGCATCTCATCACTGCACTGTGAGAACAAGTGATCACATGGTACATGAAGTATTTTATGACTAATCAGGTTGCTTCGCTGGACGATATTAAGAAATAAATGGTATCGAAATTCAAGAAACAGAAATTAGAATCAAAATGCATTACGGAGCTGAAGGAAGTCAAGTAGATAGCTATTGAATCTATTTGGGAGTTGGATCAATGATTCAAGGTAATAATGGGAAGACTAAGCTTCAATATACCCCAAGAAAATCATAAAGAATGGTTTATAACTACGTTGTTGCGACATATCAGGTTACCCTTAATGTAGCAGAAGATCAAAACTTAGGCTGAAGCATTGGAAATTTTAATGAATCTAGAAGCTTTTCAGATCAGAGATACTCATGCAGGAGTAGAACATATTCATAATCAGTTAGCTAATTTGACCTTGGAATTTCAAGATCTGAAGAAGGGTAAAGAAACTAGATCAGAAGTGTGGTGTACAAAATTCAAAGCAGAGGGCCATTATAAGGATCAATGCCCTGTATTCAGAGATTAATTGGCAAGTGGAGTACCTAATCCAGTAAACCCAGGATCAAGTTTGTGGTGCAAGATTTGAAGATTGAGAGGCCGACATCGATATGAATATTTCTATTTATTACAAAAGTATGTGCAGACACCGAATGAGTTGTTGTGCATTTTTTGTAAGTCAGTAGGCCCTGATGAAAGGAATTTTTGAAGTTATGACTGGATGATGGAGCACACTGCCGATGCTTATAGACTGCAAGCTCAAGGAAATGCACACGAGGAGCCAGGCTATAATGTTGTTCGAGGATGATTCCAAGGACAAGGACGAGGAAGAGGAGGAGGAGCTAGTCGAGGACGAGGTTAGATTATTAGTTATAACTGTGGATAGGCATGCCACTTTACAAGAGATTGTCAGAACCCTATTACAACCTGTATTTACTGTAAATATTTTGACCACGTGATAGAATAATGTCCCATCCTTATCGTGATGATGTAATAGAAAAGGAATAAAAAACCCGCAACAAATATTCAAATGATGACCGCTGAGCCAAGGGAAGATGAACCATGCACCATAATATAGGAAAGAAGAAAGTAGAAGAGATGGGGGTAACAAAGACCATATAAAAGGCCCCTAGGTTCAATATTCAATAGAAAAATGAAACTTTCATGGGAGTGAAGCGAAGCTTCATGGATGATGGGGCTTCAACATCTAGTGAGAAACCAAAGTTAATGCTAAAGGAGGGCTACAACAAAGTGGCTACTTCGATGCAATATCTAGATCCAAGTATTTTGAAGTCATTTTTACAAAATTGCATGAAGTTGTTGAGAAATCAGAAGGTTGTTAAAGGAATTTAGGAGTTGATAGACTCTTTCATTGGTAAAGAAGTACCGTGAAGCGATCTGCGTGTATTAAACAAATTGCATTGACATAAGAAGAGAACAAGGAAGGAAATGAGATTAACCTCGCAGATCAGGGATATGATATGGAGAAGGAAATCTTGGATTTAGGATCCGATGCCAATATGTTGCCTAAGAAAATTTGGGAGCTAATGGGAAGACTAAAGTTGCAGTGGTCACCAATCCAGTTAAGGATGGGCAATCAACAGAAGATCCTCCTTATGGAAAAGCTACCGGATGTTGTGGTAGATATTGAAGGAGTTCGTACCATTACAAACTTTGTAGTGATTGAGGTTATAGATGATAGAAACCCCTATCTAGTGTTGCTTGGATTGGATTGGGATTTTGATAACTTGGTGATAATCAATTTGAAGAATAGAAAAATGGTGTTCGATAAAGACGATATGAGGGTCATTGTTCTTCTAGATCCCTCAAAAGGAGTGCACTATACAGATCCTGTCCATAATGAGTACTGCAATGAAAATGTTGACAATATCTATTAATTAAAAACTAAGGAGTAAGATTGGATTAATCCCACTGCAGATGGAAAATTAGGCTGGGAGCAGGACAGTTCTTGTACTTCAAACTCCAAGGAAGAACTAGAAAATTGGTAGAACAGGTTATATGAAGTCTCTACCATAAAATCACTCTGCTGCATAACTTCTGAAGTATGTGATATGCCATAATATGATGTGATGGAAGATGTAAACCTAATTTTGAATGAATATGAAGGAAAAATACCAGAAGAACATAGGCTGCAAGCTTTGGATGTGATGAAAATAGTAACAAGAAATGCTAAAAATAGAAGTGCTAAAAATATCACTGCTATAAATAGCAGGTTGGGTATCAGTGCTGGATTGAGCAACAAGGAATGAAAAATGGAAATGCTAAAAATAGAATTGCTATTTTTAGTAGTTCAGGATGGATTCCAATTTTAGTCAGTCCCTGGACTAAAATAGGAAGTAAAATTCGAATTTGAACTTAACAGCTGTTTGAAAATAAATTAATTAATTCACCATGAGTTAATTAGTTGTGAAAAATAAAACATGAAGTCTATGTGAGGACATGCAATAGTTTCTCTATTAATTGAGGAATTTATCTATCAGTTAAAGAGATAAGGATGAGTTCTAATTTGAGTTGTAATTAGTTGGCTTAGTTAACTGAGTCAAGTCCAGTTAGATTGATTTAAACAGTTTGTTTAAATTAATGTGAGTTCAGTTAGTTAATGCATGCTTGCATATAATTGCTACACTTTAGATAACTGAATATTCTCTCATGAATAACTCATGCATGTCAGTTCAGATAGAGACCCAGTTGATATCAGAGGAGGGACAGTGTACTATTAGTTGGATGGATTTTCCCTATAAAGGAAACTCATCCATGGAGAAGGATTTATCTCCTTCAGGGCTACGTAGTTGGATCAAAGTTTAGTGAGTGTGTGAAGAGGCCAATTCACACAAGTGGCTACACTGGACCCAAATCAAAATTGCGCAAAGAAATAGGAGGCTTGGAGGGTAGAGGATAAGGTTTGATAGAGGCCTTTCACTGTCTATGAGTAGCAGAGGTATTACAGAGAGAGCAGGATAACCTTTGAGCTAATTCTTTTTATAACACTGATCATATTTCCACTTGTATGATAATACAAAGATGGGGTTTTAGGCTGGCGCTTTCCCCTAGATATTTCTTCTGTGTTATGTGTGATTGATTCCTTCTTATCAGTTATATGTGTTCAATTGATGTTGCTAATGTTCGATTAAGCTTTTGCTAAATTGGTTGTAGAAGTAGATAAAGTATTTTGCTTTAGTATATTGCATTATCAGGTGATCTACAGGTGGGAATTTCTACATGGTATCAGAGCTAGCTAATTTGTAGAAAAATTCTACATGGTATCAAAGCAAAGGTGATCAAAGGAGAGAACAGTATACTGAGAGGAGATTTCAATGTTTTGAGTTTTGGGCCGAGAGTTTGTAGAGTAGATCTGAAAATTTCTGTACAAAATTTTTAGAAACAAATAGCAGACTTGGATTCCTTGTAGAAAAATACCCAAAATCAAAAAAAAAAATCGGCTGAATCAGAGTTCAAATGAGGGAGATATCGCTGATTTAAAATTAGCTCTTTTTCCAGAAAATTTCGTGACAGCGGGAAATATGAAACAGATTGGTGTGCTAGCCAAGAACCTATATTCTCTTGAGGTTCAAGATGCATGCAAAGCCTTGAGGAGCAAGGAAAAGGTTAGATACTTGGTGGTTGAGAGGGAGAGTAAATTACCTCTCAACAAGCAACACCAAAAGAAGTCTCAGACAATTGTGGAGGAGCCACAATTGGTAAAGCAACTTCAGGAGGTTGTGGAGCAACCACAACTAGAGAAGCGAAAAGGAGATCGAGTAGAGACATCTACTCGTGCAGAGACCTCTAGTAGGGGGAAACTTCGAGCCATGTGGGTAGAGGGATCACATGCGACCATACCTCTAGGTAGGAGGTGGGGCGATGTGGAGTGATCATCCCAAGAAGGCTGGAATAGGGGCATGATCCTTGAGGTACCCAACCTCTTTGATTCGACTTTGCTACAGGAGCCCTGACAAGGAGTAGCAGGATTGGCTAAGTGGGTAGAGACAGATGCGGATGGAGCAGCATAGAGAGCTACAGTGCAGGAGTCCGATGACTGTGTAGAGCTAGCAGGTTGCAACATTGTGAGAGGCATAAGAGTGTTTCACTAGTGCAAGATGGCACAGAGAGGTGTGCAACAGTGCGAGATGCATGGAGTGTTGTAGCAGCTCAGAGGTCAGAGAGGGAGCACTTGTCAGCAACAGGTAGAGCTTCAGCATCAGAGTATGTTTCTAGCCCAACAAAGAGGTCATGGGGAGTTTTTCGTTCCGAGAGTTGCCGGAGAAACCACACTTGATAGAAGTGTTGCATGCAAAACATTCCAGAGGTACATGATTGGGTTCAAGTTGAATTCCTTTCTTGTTGAGAGGGAGTGTTGAAAATAACAACAAGAAATGCTAAAAATAGCACTACTATAAATAGCAGTTTGGGTGTCAGTGCTGGATTAAGAAACAGGGAATGAAAAATGGAAGTGTTAAAAATAAAATTGTTATTTTTAGCAGTTCAGGATGGATTCCAATTTTAGTGAGTCCTTGGACTAAAATAGGAAGTAAAATTCGAATTTGAACTTAATAGTTGTTTGAAAATAAATTAATTAATTCACCATGAGTTAATTAGTTGCGAAAAATCAAACATGAAGTCTATGTAAGGACATGCAACAATTTCTCTATTAATTGAGGAATTTATCCATCAGTTAAAGAGATAAGGATGAGTTCTAATTTGAGTTGTAATTAGTTGGCTCAGTTAACTGAGTCAAGTCCAGTTAGATTGATTTAAACAGTTTGTTTAAATTAATGTGAGTTCAATTAGTTATAACTACTGCACTTTAGATAACTGAATATTCTCTCATGAATAACTCATGCATGTCAATTCAAACAGAGACCCAGTTGAGATCAGAGAAGGGACAGTGTACTATCAGTTGGATGAATTTTTCCTATAAAGGAAACTCATCCATGGAGAAGGATTTATCTCCTTCAGGACTGCGTAGTTGGATCAGAGGTTAGTGAGTGTGTCAAGAGGCCAATTCACACAAGTGGCTGCACTAGACCCTAATCAAAATTGTGCAAAGAAATAGGAGGCTTGGAGGGCAGAGGATAAGGTTTGATAGAGGCCTTTGACTGTCTATGAGTAGCATAGGTATTACAGAGAGAGCAGGATATCTTTTGAGCTGATTCTTTTTGTAATACTGATCATATTTCCACTTGTATGATAATACAGAGATGGGGTTTTAGGCTAGTGCTTTCCCTTGGATATTTCTTCTATGTTATGTGTGATTGATTCCTTCTTATCAATTATGTGTTCAATTGATGTTGCTCATGTTCGATTAAGCTTCCGCTAAATTGGTTGTAGAAGTAGATAAAGTATTTTGCTTTAGTATATTGCATTATCAGGTGATCTACAGGTGGGAATTTCTACATGGTATCAGAGCTAGTTGATTTGTAGAAAAATTCTATAGGATGCAGCCCTGAAGGCCGCACTTGCTAGATGGTGGGGTACTCATAAAAGAAATATAGAAGATTGGCAGCAATGTCAAAGATTAATGTGGATCAGGTTTGGCTCAATAAACACAGAAATATAAGTAAAGTATAATGTTCAAGATGATCCTTGGGAGCATCTTGATCATTGCACTTCGATTGGAAAGAAATTTGAGAACAAGAGTGGGCACATGGGTTCCTCCACACTAGAAACAATTCCTATGAATTGGTATCTTGAAACAGAACTGCGACATGGAACTAAGAACTGGACAGATTTGGTTGAAGGATTCATACTAACATTCAACTTCAAAGATGATTGTTCATGCATAGACTCGACTCGTCAAGTAATTAAATAAAATATTTTTTAGAAGGAAGCTCCACTAACTTGGAAACATGATTGGCCTACTTAGTTACAAAGTGCATTGAATGTTATAATATCACTACTGAAAAAGATGAGGATCCGTGAAAAATTGATATACCAGAATCAGAAGGACATCACGAAGTTGTGGGACCAGAACCAAAAATACTAGACATAATGCAGCCTGTAAAAACATAGAAAGTGAATATTGGGACAAAGAAGATCTGAAGTTCACGACGATTGGAGACTATTGGGATGTAGATAAAGTTAGTAAACTCACAGAGTTTCTACATGAATATCACAAGCCATTCCCTACGAATTTTTGAGAAATGAAGGGCATATTAGGGGATCTAGGAGTTATGAGGATCCCTTTGAAACCTTACGCGAAGCCTATGAAGCAAAGACCCTATAGGTTGAATCTAAAATACAAGGAAAAGGTGTGGGAAGAATTAGACAAAATGCTCACACCATGGATCATCGAGCATGTTGAAGAGTTTGAATTGGTAAGTCCCATGATAGTTCAGGAAAAGAAGGCTAAAGGAGATATCAAAATTTGTGTTGACTTGAGTAAACTAAATGATGCATGTGTAGATGACTGCTTCCCCACACCATTTACAAACGAAGTATTGGAGAATGTAGGAGGTCATGAGGCCTATTCTTTGACAGATGACTTTTCAGGTTACCATCAGATCAGAATTGCGCCAGAAGGTAGATATAAGAAAAACTTGGCAATTGAGTGGGGCTCATTTCAGTACAAGGTGACGCCTTTTGGCTTGAAGAATGTGCCTTCCATATTCTCTAGAGTTGTAGTCGCATCATTTAAGGAATACATGCACAAATTTTTGGATAGTCTTTGGGCTATTCAAGAAGCATATTGAGAGTTTGAGGCTTATCCTGGATACATGTAGGCAACATTAAATTTCTCTTAAATTGAAGAATAATACATTTTGTTAGTCTTGTGGCATACGCTTGGGGTATATTGTGTGCAAACAAGGATTGATGGTGTATCTTGTGAAGATAAAAATCATTGTAAAATTGCCAGAACCAAAAATAGTGAGACAACTGTGCACAATGCTTGGACACACTGGCTATTACAAGAAGTTTATAAATGGTTATGCACAGATAACTATGCCAATGGAGAAATTTCTGAAGAAAGATGTGACTTTTCATCCAAACCTATTATTTCATTGGAGAAGACCGACATATGACCGTTCGAATATGGGATGGATAAGGTTGGAATGGTTTGATGGGATTTCTAAATCTGTAGGGAAGGTGCCTTATCGAAGTGGATGGAAATACCATAAAAATGCACGATCAGCTACGAGATTTGGGAAGAGAAATTGCAGATGATAAAAAGTAGTTGCATCTTCTTTGGCAACCAACCGACCACATAGATGATTTGTGGCAGCAATCTTCTATAAGTACTTGAATTTTCCATACAACTTTAAGGTTTCTCTGTTCAACAAAAGCAGGTAACCTTCATTTTTTTTTTGTTTGTTTGTAACGAGCAGGTAATAATGGAGGTGCATGGTATTAGGATGGTTCCTTGCCTCTTTGAATACTATGAGATCCTAGGATTAGAAGAAGAATGGTCATGGTTCAAAAGTTGGTGTGATGAGTTATTGGGAAATAGTCTGAGGAAGCTGATCAACGGTGCACCATATTGTTTCAGGAACTTACAACTTGTTTCCACTGAATACAGAAATCTAAAAAACATATTGAGGAGGGTTGAGTCGCCAAACTTGAAATGGTTACATTGGAACTACTGCCCCTACTATTTCCTGTCTTGTTTGATTCCTATGAAGAATATAAGAGTTTTAGAAGTGATGGGAAACAAATTGAAAACACTATAGTGAGCAGAGTCTGAGGTCAAAGCTCATTCTTTATTTGTTCTATGCTATGATTTATGGTAGATTACTGTTTCTATTAGTATACCGAGCATTTTTTAGATGAAAAATGATCATATCTTAAAATCAAATACAACGTCGCGTTCTAGGCACCTATGGAGTTGTGGGAGTTAAAGATTTATGCTCCTCTTTCCAAGTTTCCAAAGTCCATTGGGCGGTTGATGCACATCGAGAAGATCGTGCTTCACAATAGTAATCTCAAATTGTTACCAAAAGAATTTTGTAATCTTCGATCGTTAAAACACCTAATATTGAACGACCAAGGAAACTTGACGTCACTGCCAGATTCTTTCGAGTCTTTGACAAACCTCCAAGAAATCAATCTCTCATGGAGCATGTGTGTGCAAGCACTTCCACTTCTAGATTCCTTTTGGTGTTTGACAAACACCCAAGTACTCTGTCTCTCGGATTGTCTTGATCTCTCATATCACAGGAGTCTGCAAGCACTTCCAGATTCCTTTGGGTGTTTGACAAACCTCCAAGTACTCCGTCTCTCAGGGTGCTGGAGTCTGCATGCACTTCTAGTTTCCTTTGGGTGTTTGAAAAACCTCCAAGAACTCCGTCTCTATGATTGCGGGAGTCTGTAAGCACTTCCAGATTCCTTTGGGTGTTTGAAAAACCTCCAAGTACTCCGTCTCTCAGCGTGCAAGAGTCTGCATGCACTTCTACATTCCTTTTTGTGTTTGACAAACCTCCAAATACTTCATATCTCAGGGTGCTAAAGTCTGCATGCACTTCCAGATTCCTTTGGGTGTTTTAAAAAGCTCCAAAAACTCGATATCTCATCGTGCACGAGTCTGCAAGCACTTCTAGATTCCTTTGGGTGTTTGAAAAACCTTCAAGTACTCCATCTCAAGGAGTGCGGGAGGCTGCAAAAACTTCCAGGTTCCTTTGATTGTTTGAAAAACCTCCAAGTACTCCGTCTCAAGGAGTGCTGGAGTCATAAAAATGACTAATTTTATAATTTTTAATAAATGGTGCAAAAATGAGTATGATGTGCATGTCTAGTGTGGAGGGTAGTAAGATGAGGAAAAAAACATTCTTCCTTCTGCACCCACAAGCAATAAAGGATGTAGCAAAAATGCTCAACATGAAAGGGAATTGACATTTCAGCTCCAGTCATGTGATAGAGATGCACCCATAAGCAATAAAGGATGTAGAAAAATTGCTCAATGTGAAAGGGAATTGACATTTCAACTCCAATAATGTGATAGAGATCCCTATGAGTTGTTGAGAATCCAAAAGACTCTTCCCTTTGGGCATGAAATCAATGAAAGATAAATAAGAAAAGACAAGGAAATTATTAATGATTAGGCCATGTAAATATGAAGTAGTATAAACAATGATAGAGCAAAACACACTACAATATATTGATTATATAGTTCCTAAAAATGTTCATGAAAATAATTTTTTTAAGTGCTACCCATTTACTCCATCTATACTTTTGAGCATATAAGAATTAAAACCACAAACTTTATGTATTTGGTAGGGGCCAATCCATGAAATATCAAACTTGGAATGAAAGGATGTTTTTTTTCTTTGTTCCACAATAAAATGGTTTGAACCTTATTAAATTCTTTCATCATAGAAGTTTGGTCAAAATATCTCTTCATTGCTTCATGTTTCTTTTGTATGTTTATTACAACTTGCACTCTTTTCTCTTCTAGCTACATCAACTAATAATATTGAGTTTGCAAAGGTGTGACCCCTTTTGTCTTCTATTCCAATGGCTATGGCATAATTCATCCTTAAGTGTATTGGTAATCTCACAACCTTTCTATAGACAAGAGAATATAGGGAATGTTTCCTACTTATTTTTGACATGATTTTATTGGCCCAGAGCATTATTTAGTTTCTTGTGCCAATTCCATTGGTTTGTGGGCATCATATTCTAAAGAATATATATTAAATATTTATTAGTTGATTCTACTAGCCCATTCCCCATGGGTAATAATTTGAAGACTGACACATTGTTATCCCAAATTTTCCACAAATACATGTGAATTTAGATCTAACGAAAATGAAATTACTACCAGTGATGAATTTCTCTAAAATGTTGAAACTAGATAGGATATTTCTTGTAAAAATAGTACGAATTGCTCTAAATCAATCACCTTTAGTGCTACTACTTCCAACCATTTGATGAAGTAGTCAATTTTTATCAATAAATAAGAGTGCTCCATAGTATATTTTGTATTTCTGGGGCCAATAAAATTGAATTCCCATTTCGTAAAAGGGCTTTTAATCAAAATGGCCCTCACGAGCATAACTACTCTTTTGTTTTTTTTCTAGAGGATTTATTACAAGGTAGACATTCCTTGTAAATATATGCTCATATGTGAATAAATAAGGACAATAAAAAATTTCTCTAATGTTTCTATATATGGTTACCATTGGACAAATATTTCCACCACATACACTATCATGCACTGCCTTTAATATCTCAACATATTTTGAATGATTTAAAAATATTAACAACATACCCTAAAAATTTCTTTGGAATAAGATTCTAGAAATCAATACATAATGATTTGATTTCAACGTTAAAGATCTCCTTTCTTTTCCATTCATTCAAATAGGAAATTTCTTAATTGCTTAAATTTCGAGTAGGAAATGATGTTTTTTATGTTATTTAGTTCTTGAAACTATGGAATCTTTGTTAGAGGAGTCTTTATTCAAAATAAGTGAATCTATGTTTACTGGTTCAATTGTGCTTCAATTCCACCAACCAATATAAATAAACCTTGTCCCTTCACAAATTTTAATGGTTTTATATCTATATCATATTCTTGCAATTTTGCCAACCAATTAGTCCATATAGCTTCTTTCAGTTGTTGAGATAAGATCATATTCATGGGTTGATATGGAAGATAGACAACTACATGCGATGACAATGTGTGTTCTAAAATAAGTCACAACTTTCATAAGGGAACATGCTTGTTTTTCCATAGATGAATATTTTAATTCATGTTCTTGAAAACCTTATAAAAGAAATGGGATATTGTTCCTTCCTACCTCAGCTTCAAGTTAATATAACATCAATAGTTTCATTTGAAGAAAAGGAATATAAAATGAAATCTTTTTCAATGTCAAGATTGACCAAAATTGAAGCAAATAAAATGGCTAATTTTATATTTGGGAAAAAAAATTGTGCTTTGGGAGTCTATTTAGACACTCTATCTTTATTTAGCAATTTATTCATTGACTTCACAATCGAGGAATAATTGGGAAAAATTATTTGAATAAAATTATCTTACCAAAAAGGATTATAAGGTTTTAAAACTTGTTAATGGTTTTAATTCAATGAAAGCTTGGACATGCTCTAAATGTATGTAAATCCCTTCTTTGCTTACCATGTGGACTAGTAATGTTTCTTCCAAACCTGAAAAATTAGATTTATTTTGTGATTTAAAAAAATTCTATATAATCTGCATCGTTTAAAAACTCCTCCATGGTGTCTTAAACAAGCTTCTTTTAATTTTCAAATAAATTTTTAAGTTATCAATGTAATCTTGTATTCTTTCATTTTCCTTTTTCTCCAAAGGAACAAATTTCTATTGTTCACAACGTACCTTGGTGAAACTCCATTTTTATCTCGTAGCATCATACAACTTCCATTATTCATTAAATATCCATCAAGTAGACAAATCCATTCTCATCCTAATACAACACTATATGCTATAGGTAAGTCCACCACAATGATTGTGAGTAGAGTTTTGATATGTTATGCAAAGATTACACATGCACAAAAATCTTTAGTTTCTCAAGGGTGAAAACATGGAGTTGGGTTACACTTTTTGGTGAAAGAGGGCACGTTTGGGTGGAAAAATCAATGGCTCAATCGAGGGTTCAAAACTAACCCTTGATCGAGCTATAATGCTCGATCGATCTATAGCGCTCGATTGAGCTTTAGGGCTCGATCGAGCCCTTTTTTTTTAATTTATACTGGTCTCACGGTCTGTGCGCAGCATTTGCATAGATCATGGGAGCTCGACCGAGAGTTTAAGAGTAGCTCGACAAAGGTTATTGGAGCTTGATCGAGTAATGGAGCATTCAAATCAATGTCACCAACGACCCCGCCTACATCGAAAAGGCTCAAACGAAGTTAGGTACTCTATCCTTTGTCTTTGTTTTTTGATTTTTTTGCAAAATGTAACAAATTCATTTAAAGAAAAAAAACAACCATGTACAAAAAGCCATGAAACCCAATTAATTAAAAAACAACAACCATACAAAAACCACAAAAGCACCCTTTGAAAAAGCTTATAAAATCACAAAACCAACCAAGAAAACAAAAAAAAACACTTCAAAACAACTTAGAAAACCACAAAACCAACCTAGAAACCCATAAAAAAACCCTTCAAAACAACCTATAAAACACTTTGAAACCACAAAAAACTATAATTTAGGTTTTAAATTTGTTTTTTACAATTTTTAGTATATTAAATGCATATTTTCTGATTTTGAATGGTAATTTAAACATTTTTTTTAATTATTTTAGGTTTTAAAGTTTTTCTTTAGGAATTTTGTGAATTTTTTTTTTTTTTTGAAATGCATTTTAAATTTCTAGCAAATTTGACAAAAAATATACCCCAAAAAAATCCAAAACAGAAAACAATAAAACTATAACAAATAACTAAGTAAATTAGGAACTTAAGATTGACATGATGAATATAATTTGCTCATAATAAACCTTTATTTATAAAATAAAAAATTTTACTATATTTTTAATTTGTATTTAAAATAACCTTTTAATAATAAATATAGTAGGATTCTAGTTGTAAAAAAAATTATTAATATTTAAAGTTAATTCATTTATATATATCTATCTATATATATATATATATAACATCATGTCACTCTATATGTAATTATAACATTTTACACAATATATATAACTATATAACATATTTAATTATTATTTAACTATAACATCACGTAACTATATATTATAGTTTTATATATAAAATATATAACCTAACATAATTTTACAACTATTTAACCTAACAAAAAATTATATATATATATATATATATATATATATATATATATATATATATATATATATATATATATATATATATATCTATATATATATATATATATATATATATATATATATATAGCATAACCTATTACAATGTAACCATAATTATAATTCATAATATAATTACTATATAATTACATATATTTAACAAAATTATAACTTATATAACATCTCTCATACATATATATATAGTTTATAACATAACATAGTTCTATAACTATTTAATTCATAACATAAAGTTATAACATAGAACTCTATAATTATTTATGTATAACATAAAATTATTTAACACACATATAACGTAACATGTAGCATAATTATAACTATCTCATAACTATGTAACTATATAATTATTTAAATATAACTATATATATTTAACTATATTATAATGTTATAACATATCACATAGCTAACCGAATCGTTACTGCTGCTAGGTCACGCGCCCTGTGCTTGCGCTAGTGCTTGCGGCCTTCGGCCCAAACATGGCCCCTTCGGAAGCAACCCTAGAGGCGACCGCTGCCCAACTTGCCTTCTCCACCCTAGTCATATCTTTGCCACCTTAGCACCCTCGCCCAACAATCTCAAAGTTTGTTAAGAAGCTAGATGTCCTGCAAGAAGTGACTCTTCCCCCTGCTCTCCCTTGCATGGCAGCACTTTCCCTGGAAAAACGAGGTCTCATTGGGCAATTCACTGGTCTCTGGCCCTCTTCGAAGACGATGCAAAGGTGGGTTGAGCGAAACTGGTTGGATAAAATAAACGACAAAATTTCCATCCACTTATGTGGGGAAAGGTACTTCACCTTCCACTTCGAATCAAGAGAAGACAAGGATCTAATCTTTAGGAACAGACCATATTTCATGGACTCCAAAGACTTGTACCTCAACAAATGGACCCCGGATTTTGATCCTGAATTGGATGTTCCTAGCGCGGTCCCGGTTTGGGTTCGACTCCCCCATCTCCCTCTCCACTGTTGGGGAGATGAATCGGTTTGAGCCATCAGAAATATTGTTGGAAAGTTTATTGATCGCAGTGAGCCAAAGGACAACATGCAAGCTTGTGCCTGCATATGTGTTGAATTTGATCTGTTGATCTCGGTAAAGGCCTCCCGGAGGCCATCAAGCTCAAAGTGGATGACTGGACTCACATCCAACAGTTGGACTACGAACAGATCTCGTTTAAATGCAAGGTGTGTCACGAATATGGCCATTTTTCCAATCACTGCTCTAAAATAGTTGATGTCGAAAATGTTTCACAAGATGAGCAATGGGAAACTGTTAAAAAAAAGAAGACCAATTCCATCCCTAAGGAAAACCCTGAAGCTTCCCCTCCCAAGGCCAATCACACAGCCCCCCCCCTCCACTTCCTCACTAGATCCTCCTCTCTCTTCCTCCACCCCCGCCCCTCGCTCCCCCCCCCCCCCCAAGACTTCCTTAGAATCATCCAACCCCTTTTCCGCCATTTCCCCCCTTGAAGATAATCCTCCCCTCTTCATGCCTCTATCCCAAGCTGATCCTAATGATCCCATTTCCCCTCTGCTAAATTCTTCTTCCTTCTCCCAAGATCCCCCCTCCTCTAGATCAACCAGGAGCTCTTCTAAAGAGCACGGTGTAACTTTGGACACACAAAAAAAACAAGGGCCATGAAGGAAGTCATCAAAGCAGCAGAGAGATGAAAATGCTCAAAAGGACATTGCCATGGGTACGCAAAACCCCATAGAAACTTACATTTTGGGGCAAAATAGTAAAGAGTCAACACATAAGGAACAAGGAGGGCGAGAAACTCTCTGTATCCCTCACATTCAATGATGAAAGCCTTATCCTAAAACAGTAGGGGACTAGGGCACCCCTCTAAAATTGTTGCCCTAAATGATCTGATATTTCATGAGAAACCAGAAATCCTACTGCTACAAGAAACAAAACAAGGACACCAAGAAACGAAAGGAATCATTGATCGGCTCAAGCAGTATGAAGGTCGTATATGAGAGTCAAAGGGTGCTTCTGGGGAATTGCAACCCTTTGGAACCATGGCATTTGGAAACACACAACATATATGATCAGCCAGTATTGGATCAAAGTCACTCTAGAGAACCTAATAGATAGCAGAAGGATTGTTATCTACAATATCTGTGTGCCAAGCCACTATAGATACAAAGAACAATGTTGGACTTCCCTCAAAGTAGACATAAATGAAGAAGAAAACAACAATATTATCCTTGGTGGAGATTTCAATCTCATTCTCCACTCCAACGAGAAAAGAGGAGGCTATTTTTTATATGATCCTTGCAGAACACGGTTGGAAACCATCATGCAGGACCACGATCTAGCTGATTTAGCACCAAAAATCACAAATTTACTTGGAATAATCACTGACTGGGCAAAGATAATATCATGGAGTGGCTAGATAGGATTTTGGTGAATGTTTCACTTCTCTCATCTTACTCCACCGCATATGCTATTGTACTCCCCTACTCAGCGTCTGATCATTATCCCACAACTCTTGTTCTCGAAGCCCACTGTCCCTTAGGGCCCATTCCATTTAAATATAGTCCACTGTGGAGCAGCATTCCTATTGTCAATCATATTGTCAAATCCACATGGAGTCAACACATAGAAGGGTCGCCCGGATATATATGGGAAAACAAGCTGAAAAGGACCAAAAGCACCTTGAAGGATTGGGAAAAAAATTACTACAAGGAACCTGAGAAGGCCAAAATTGAAATAAAAGGCAAATTGGAGAAAGTTCACATCATGATAGAGGAGCGGGGGCTCTCCCAGGAATACAAAGCTCTAGAAGGCGATCTCTACTTCCAGCTATATCAGGCCAATAGAATGGAGGAGAAAAAATGGAGAATAAAATCAAGACAGCTATGGCTGCAAGGAGGTGACAAAAACTCTGCCTTCTTTCATAAGTAGGCCACTGTCAGGAAAATCAGAAACAATGTTACCTCCATCACCGATGCTAAAGGAAATCTTCAAACCACTCAAGATGCTATCAAAAAGGTTGCCTCAGAACATTACAACATCCTCTTAATTGAGACAAAAGAAGCCGAAGATTATTCAGATCTTCTGCAACACCTCTCCACTGAGATCAGTGAGGAAATCAATGAAAATCTAACCAAGGAAATTGAAGAAGAAGAAATACAAAGAGCCATCTGGATGCTTCAGCCAGACAAGGCTCCTGGCCCAGATGGTTTCCCCATTTGCTTCTATAGAACTTATTGGGGAATAATAAAAAAATATCTTGTTAAGATGATAAAATGGGCTCAACGCAAGTGAAAAATCAGAGGTTTCACCAATGCCACTCATCTTGCCCTCCTCCCTAAAGAGAATAGACCTACATCCTTCTCTTGATTTCGGCCCATTTCTCTCTGCAATTCCTCATACAAAATTTTGACCAAAATCCTTGCTTCTCGTCTTAAACCTCTTCTCCCCTCTCTCATCTCTGAGAATCAAGGAGGCTTCTTGGCCAATAGACAAATTTTTGACTCCATTCTTCTTGTCCAAGAGGCTATTCACTCCAGCCAAACTAGGAAAGAAAAAGGTTTCATTTTAAAACTAGACTTCGCCAATGCCTTCGACCGAGTTAGGCACGCTTTCCTCTTTGTTGTTCTAAAGAAAATGGGATTTGTTGCACCCTTCCTCGACCTTGTCAAAGCATGCATTTTAGGCCCTTGGATCTCTCCTCTCATCAATGGTAGACCAGGGCCTTCCTTTCAATCTTCTTGAGGATTAAGACAAGGCTATCTCCTTTCTCCTTACCTGTTCATCTTGATGGCTGAGTCTTTCAATAAGGCCCTGGACTATAATCAGCGCATCGGTCTTATCACAGGTATTAAATTTTGGAATGGGGTCAAAAACATAAATCATTCTCAATTTGCTGACGAAACACTGTTAATGGGAGGAGCCTCCAATATCATAGCTCATCGATTAAAAACCCTCTTAGACAAATATATGAGCTGCTCAAGAGGTATGGTCAACTATCTCAAGAGCTGCATCTATGGCTAGAATACATTTGCTCAAACTCTTCATAACATTGCCAGCACATTTGGACTCCCTTGCAAGTTAGACTAGGGGCATTTCTCTTACCTGAGCATGTTAGTGAGTGCCGGTCTTCTGAAAGCTGAAGTATGGGACACTATCATAGATAAAATGAAAAGGAAAGTGCAGCAATGGGGCTCCTCTTGGCTTAATCCAGCAGGCTGCCTAATTCTCCTAAAAACAGGCCTTTCTTCTTTGCCCTTATATCAATTCACGCTTCTGCAAGCTCCTGCCAGTTTTCATCACAAAGTGGAAGCCATCCTCCGTCACTTTCTTTGGAAAGGGGGGAAAATGAAAGAAAGAAATACAACCTTATAAATTGGAAACAGGTTATTCAACCCCAGGAGCATGGAGGTTTAGGAATCAGATCACCAAAGCTCTTAAATCTGGCTTTTGGTGGCAATATTGTGTGGAGACTCATTAGTGGCCAATCAGCTTGGTGGAAAAATGTGTTGGAAGCCAAATACCTTAAATCTCCAAGACAACACCTCTTGGATCATGATATCCCTATCAGAGCTTGCTCTAAAATCTGGGGGTTGTGTAAGAAAGCTATTCCCTTCCTTGCTCAAAACATTTCCAAAGTTCCCAAGGGTGGAAATGATATCAGAATCGGGCAGATAGAATAATGGGCCAACAACCCATTAGCAACAAACCTGGAACTCATCAAATTCCATCCTTTCTAGACAATATGGGGCTACATTATCCGGACCAGATATCTCAGTGGGAAATTCACTCACAACTTTGGACAGGATGGATCTTCCCAAAAATACCCACTGATATTGAAGCAAGTCTTGCTAATCTCCAAACCCATCTCCATGGCATTGCCCCTACAAAAAAAAACAATGATGATGGCTTCCATTGGGATCCTTTAGGCTCCAATTACACAGTCAAAGCTGCCTACCAACATATCTGTAGCAACGAATATCCCATGCCCATTTGGGCGTAGTGGAAAATTGCTTGGAAATCAGAGACCCTTCCAAAAATAAAATTCTTCATTTGGGTCCTCCTAAAAGGGAAAGTCATCACCTCAGACAATTTGCAAAAACGTGGTATAATTGGTCCATCCCGCTGCCCAAACAGCTAAGTAGCCGAAGAAACCATCCAACACCTATTCATTGTTTGCCCCTTTGCTGCTGCCTGCTGAAAAGATCTTTTTCCAAACAGCCAACTCCCCTAGGGCTCCCACAACTCTATTATTGAGGTCTTGCACCTTTGGAAGAGAAACTATCCTTGGCAACGAAAGAAGAACAATATTGTTAGAAGAGTTTGGAATGCTCTCCCCTGCTAGGTCCTCCTAAAAGGGAAAGTCATCACCTCAGACAATTTGCAAAAACGTGGTATAATTGGTCCATCCCGCTGCCCAAACAGCCAAGTAGCCGAAGAAACCATCTAGCACCTATTCATTGTTTGCCCCTTTGCTACTGCCTGCTGAAAAGATCTTTTTCCAAACAGCCAACTCCCCTAGGGCTCCCACAACTCTATTATTGAGGTCTTGCACCTTTGGAAGAGAAACTATCCTTGGCAATGAAAGAAGAACAATATTGCTAGAAGAGTTTGGAATGCTCTCCCCTGCTCTCTTCTGTGGAACATATGGCTGGCACGAAACCGTATGGTCTTCAAGGACAAAAAAACCAACATCAGTAAATTATGTAGCAAGGCAAGGAGCCTTACATTGGAAGGAATATCTATCAAAAGTCACAGGAAAATTGACATCGCAGATCCTTGTGTCGAAGAAAGGAATTTCATAGGGTATTCGTTGGATAAAAGTAACAAGGGCCAAAGTGGGAGTGACATCAGTAGTCAACGCAGCAACTCTAATTACAGTTGGAAAATAAGAATGAAAGACAAGGAGTTTTCTATCTGGCTCAGAAAATGTAACACACATTATCTTTTCTTTGACGTGGCCTCCAAATTTAACCTAGGAATGGCCAGGGCTAGCGGAATCATTTGCAATGCCAATGGAGATATTAAATCTACTTATGAATGGGGATTAGGCCCCCTCTCTAATAACAGGGCTGAAGCACTCGCACTATACCAGGGGCTCATTCAGCTTCAAAAACTCAGCATAACCACTGCCACGATCCTTGGAGACTCAGATATCATCATTAGTCTGATGGTATATAATCAGAACGCCTCCAATGTACTCCTGCAACAAAAAATAAGTCGCTGTCAAGCACTTACCCAACAATTGAAAGAAGTCTTTTTTTTCCATGTACTTCGCTCCCTCAACAAGGAGGCCGAATCTTGTGCAAACAGAGCCTGTTCCAAATCTATAGGCAATCTTCGATGTAACACTATTGAATCTCAATGTTACCCGCCATGACCAGAAGCGAATCAATTTTCAGTTCACTCGCAGAGGTATCTAGCATCATAGGGTACCACCTCACTGTCACTCGCCATGCCCTTATGCTGAATTTGGTCCTTGTTTTAGCAGAAATCTCCTTTGATTCTTATAATGATGATAACACTGTCACAATATCTCTGAATCCAATCCAAAAATCTTACTTGGGTCCCTTCCCCCAAGAAATTCTGACTCTTTCATTTCTTACCCGTGATTTATCACTCAAATTCCCCGTAACTCCCTCTTTGCTCCACCTTATCCCCCTGCCCGAGCCTTCCTTTTTATTTGCGTCTTCCTACATCTAGTATCTCATTTCTATCTCCCCTTTGTTGCGTTTGATCTTCCCCCTGTTTGCTCTTGACTGATCCCTTGCTGCTTAGTGCTCTCGACTATCTTTCTTCAGGTTAACCTTTGTTAATCTTGCTCTCTTTTCACCCTTCATTCCAGACCCCTGCTCATTTGAACAACACATTAGCAGCACTTTGTTCTTGCTGCGTTCTAGTAAATCCGTCTGGTTATCCTCAATGGCGAGAAGCAAAGATTGCTTGCACTGTGCTGATCTCTTGGTAGAACTGGAGCAAATCTGAGCACACCAGAAGAACACCAAACTCGATAACCATGCTCAGATCACCAAGGAGAAACATGAGGCCGACCTCTATCTTTTCCTTCACAAAGTTACATCCCTTAAGGAGCAGTTCAATTACCTCTCAAATAGATGCAATCATGTCCAAGAGTCCATTGACATCCTGAGGTACATCATGGAAAAAAATAACGCTCCTAGCTCCATCTCAACAAATTTAAGGAATGTAGGCGCTGAAGGCAATCCTGAAGAATCCACAACTCGCCAAATTAGTCATATAAACATTGATTAAGCATGACTTACAAATTCTACCTTCTACTATTTCAGTTTGTTAGAATCTATACTAGTTTGGTATTTCAAAAGTTAGGAATGATAGAAGCAAAATGGAATTTTATCCCTCCTATTATATTTCCTTACTTTGCTTCTCATGCATATCACCTTGTAACAATGGAGCATAGTCTCCCCAATCTTTTTTGGATACAAACAACAACCAATTATGTAAAAAAAAAAAAAAAAAAACATATCACATAGCTAAAATATATTATAGTTCTATATATATTGTTTATAACATAACTTGTTATTTAACATTTAAAACATAACATAAAATTAGTGAACATAACATAATTTAATAATTATTTAACATAGTATATATTAGATAAAACATCGCAGGTATCATAACTATATATATATATATATATATATATATATATATATATATATATATATATATATATATATATAGATATATATATATAAGTTCATATTTCAATAATGTGTCATTGAAAGATACATTAAATCCATCATGAAAAGTGTATTTGGTCTAGTAGAAAAAAACATTTAGACTCGAGTTTCTAATTTGTACCATATTGTTTCATTATGTAGTGTGTTGCATAAGCAATATCGTCTTCATGTGCTTGCACCCAGTACATGTCGTGTGTCAAAGTCAAATTATTGTAGTATTTGATTGGCATGAAATTTTATCCATTTTGTAAATAGGTTTACTTCAAATTTTTACATTTATATTTATATATTTATGCGCTATGAATAAAATGCATTACTTAGAAAAGAGAAAAAGTGTGAGGGTAGATTTGATCACTTCTGTCAATTGTGTTTACATGGAACTCAATGTACTTTGGTTGATAAATTATCAAAAAATGGACTCTAAATTTTAGGACTTTAGGGAAGATTATTCTGCTTGAGTTTAGAAAAGGTTCTTTTGTCAACATTTTTTTCTTGGATTATTTTATATGTATTATATGTAACATGATAAGGCATCCCATATACATGCCCCAATTGCAAGTCATCGTAGTGAAAGAGGTTTTGTTATACGTGGCTGATCTCGTGATAGATCACGTAGCCCATTGAGAGTTCATGTTCCCATCGTAGATCCTACCTCCAACACTAGTCAGGTTATCAGAGGTAGCTTTTTTGTCTTTTTTGATGACCATGATATATCCAATGGACCTTCTTCACCTATTTGAGGTACAACTCTTCCATTTTAAATCGTCTTTAACTTTCTGTGTTTATGTCTTAAAATTGTTTTTAATTTTTAAATTTTCTTCAACTGACGTGTTTGAATTTAATGTATATGTTATTATTCTTCTAGTTTGTCAATTATATATATGTTAAATCATTCTTATGATTTACAGATCCTCAACAGGCTAAAGCTGAGATTGCAACATCAATCCCTCAGTGGGATGATGCTACATCACAGATCACATTAGAATATGTTACGACATGTCATACACCAATCACAACAGAGATAAAGAATATCCCTGCCAATTCACTGACTTGTCTTGCATTGTCTTTGATGCTGGATAGCATGACTAGGTTTATCGAGACATACCAGAGGTCGGGCCCACATAGCCACATATTACAATTCATACATAGGGTTAGGAGGCAGAGGTCTAGATTCTTGAGAGGTGGTGCAAGAGGCCACCAAGGACATTGACGTTCGTGGGGAGTTGTTCAGCATCCCTCTAAATCTCCCTGCTAGACGTAAAGGTCTGATCCCATTGAAATATTTTAGTAATTTTCATGCAACCCCTTTCATGTATGATAGATTCATTGGAGCTTGGGGAAAGTTCCCCAACCATGATTAGGTTGCCATCTATTTTTCTAAGCATTTATATGAAAATTTTGTGTTACATATGAGCTTGGATTACACTGATATTGAATCTCATTTTTATGGTACCGACATGGGATGTATCTATGAGCGCTAGGGGGATCCTAGGGACCCTAGGAATATACCACCACCTTCAAGATTCTTTCCACTACTAGGTTCCTTTGGCTGTTTGACAAACCTCCAAGTACTCTGTCTTAAGGAGCGCTGGAGTCATAAAAATGACTAATTGTATAATTGTTAATAAATGGTGCAAAAATGAGTATGATGTCCATGTCTAGTGTGGAGGGTAGTAAGATGAGGAAAAAAACATTCTTCCTTCTGCACCCACAAGAAATAAAGGATGTAGCAAAAATTCTCAATGTGAAAGGGAATTGACATTTCAGCTCCAATCATGTGATATATATGCACCCACAAGCAACAAAGGATGTAGCAAAAAGGCTCAGCGTGAAAGGGAATTGACATTTCAGCTCCAATCATGTGATAGAGATCCCTGTGAGTTGTTGAGAATCCAGAAGGCTCTTCCCTTTCGACACCTTTGGGCATGAAATCAAAGAAAAAGAAATAAGAAAAGACAAGGAAATTACTAATGATTAGGCCATTTAAATATGAAGTAGTATAAACAAAGATAGAGCAAAACAAACTACAATATATTGATCATATAGTTCCTAAAAATGTTCATGAAAATATTTTTTTTGAGTGCTACCCATTTACTCCATCTATACTTTTGAGCATATAAGAATTAAAACCACAAAATTTATGTATTTGGTAGGGGCCAATCCATGAAATATCAAACTTTGAATGAAAGGATGTTTTTTCTTCTTTGTTCCACAATAAAATGATTTGAACCTTATTAAATTCTTTCATCATAGAAGTTTGGTCAAAATATCTCTTCATTGCTTCATGTTTCTTTTGTATATTCATTACAACTTGCGCTCTTTGCTCTTCTAGCCACATCAACTAATAATAATGACTTTGCAAAGGTATGACCCCTTTTTTCTTCTATTCCAATGGCTATGGAAGAATCATTCATCCTTGAGTGTTTTGGTAATCTCACAACATTTCCATAGACAAGAGAATATAGGGAATGTTTCCTACATCTTTTTGGAGTGATTTTATTGGCCTAGAGCATTTGTTAGTTTCTTGTGCCAATTCCATTGGTTTGTGGACATCATCTTCTTAAGAATATGTATTAAATATTTATTAGTTAACTCTACTAACCCATTCCCCTTGGGTAATAATTTGAAGATTGACACATTGTTATGCAAAATTTTCCACAACAATATGTGAATTCAGATCTAATGAAAATGAAATTACTATCAGTGATGAATTTCTCTAGAATGTTGAACCTAGATAGGATATTTCTTGTAAAAATAGTATGAGTCTCTCTAATAGTGCTACTACTTCCAACCATTTGATGAAGTAGTCAATTTTTGTCGATAAATAAGAGTGCTCCATGGTATATTTTGGATTTTGGGGCCAATAAAATCCAATTCCCATTTTGTAAAAGGGCTTATAATCAAAACGGTTCTCATGAGCATAACTACTCTTTTGTTTTTTTTCTAGAGGACTTATGACAAGGTAGACATTTCCTTGTAAATGTATGAAAATATGTGAATAAAGAAGGAAAATAAAATATTTCTCTAATGTTTCTATGTATGGTTACCATTAGAGAAATATTTCCACCACATACACCTTCATGCACTTCCCTTAATATCTCAACATATTTTGAATGATTTAGAAATATTAACAGCATACCCTCAAAATTTCTTTGGAATAATATTTTAGAAATCAATTCATAATGATTTGATTTCAACTTTAAAGATCTCCTTTCTTTTCCATTCATTCAAATAGGAAATTGCTTAATCTTTGAGTAGAAAATGATGTTTTTATGTTATTTAGTTCTTGAAACTATGACATCTTTGTTAGAAGAGTATTTATTCAGAATAAGTGAATCTATGTTGACTGGTTCACTTATGCTTCAATTACACCAGCCAACATATGTAAACCTTGTCCCTTCACAACTTTTGATGGTTTTATTTCTATATCATATTCTTGCAATTTCGCCAACCAATTAGTCCATCTACCTTCTTTTAGTTGTTGAGATAAGATCATTTTCATGGGTTGATATGGTAGATAGACAATTGCATGCGATGATAATATGTGTGTTTTGAAATAAGTCACAACTTTCATAAGGGAACATGCTTGTTTTTCCATAGATGAATATTTTAATTCATGTTGCAAACCTTATAAAAGAAATGGGATGTTGTTCCTTCCTACCTCAACTTCAAGTTAATATAACATCAATATTTTCATTTGAAGACAAGGAATATAAAATGAAATCTTTTTCAATATCAGGATTGACCAAAATTGAAGCAAATGAAATGTCTAATTTTATATTTGAGAAAAAAAATTGTGCATCAGGAGTCTATTTAGACACTCAATCTTTATTTAACAATTTATTCATTGACTTCAAATTCGAGGAATAATTGGTAAAAATTATTTGAATAAAAGTTATCTTACCAAAAAGGATTATAAGGCTTTAAAACTTGTTAGTAGTTTTAATTCAATCAAAGTTTGGACATGCTCTAAATGTATGTAAATCCCTTCTTTGCTTACAATGTGGCCTAGTAATTTCTCTTTCAAATGTGAAAATTGGGTTTATTTTGCGGTTTAAAAAAAATCTTTATAATCTACACCATTGAAAAACTCCTCTATGGTGTCTTAAAGGAGCTTCTCTTAATTTTCAAATAAATTTTGAAGTTATCATTGTAATCTTGTATTCTTTCATTTTCCTTTTTCTCCAAAGGAACAAATTTATGTTGTTCACAATGTACCTTGGTGGAACTTCCATTTTTAATTTGGTAGCATTGTACAACTTCCATTGTTCATTAAATATCCATCAAGTAGACAAATCCATTCTCATCCTAATACAACACCATATGCTCTAGGTAAGTCCACCACAATGATGGTGAGTAGAGTTTTGATATGTTATGCAGAGCTTGCCCATGCACAAAAATCTTTAGTTTCTCAAGGGTGAAAGAAAGGATTTGGGTTACATTTTTTGGTGAAAGAGAGCACGTTTGGGTGGAAATATCAATGGCTAAATCAAGCCTTTTTTAAGTACTCTATCGAGTGTTAAAAACTAACCCTTGATCGATCTATAATGCTCGATCGAGCTATAGTGCTCGATTAAGCTTTAGGGATATAGCTCGATCGAGCCCTTTTTTTTTAATATATACTGGTCTCGCGCTCTATGCACACCATTTTCACAGACCGTGGGAGCTCGACCAAGAGTTTAAGAGTAGCTCGAACGAGGTTATTGGAGATTGATCAAGCGATGGAGCATTCAAATCAATCTCAACAACCACCTCGCCAACATCGCAAAGACTCAAACAAAGGTAGGTACTCTATCCTTTGTCTTTGTTTTTTTATTTTTTTGAAAATATAACAAATTAATTTAAAGAAAAAAAAACAACGATGTGCAAAAACCATGAAACCCAATTAATTAAAGAAATCAACCATACAAAAACTACGAAAACCACAAAAACACCCTTGAAAAAGCTTAGAAAATCACAAAACCAACCAAGAAAGAAAAAAAAAAAAAGAACCCCTTCAAAACAACTTAGAAAGCCACAAAGCCAACTTATAAAACCATAAAAAAAAAAAAAAAAAACCCTTCAAAAAAACTAGAAAACACTTTGAAACCACAAAAAAACTAGGATTTAGTTTTAAAATTTGTTTTTTACTTGCAATGTGTTGTGTATTAAATGCATATTTTCTTATTTTGAATGGTAATTTAAACATTTTTTCTAATTATTTTAGGTTTTAAAGTTTTTCTTTAGGAATTTTGTGAATTTCTTTTTCTTTTTTTGCTAATTATTTTCTATTTAAAATGAATTTTAAATTTCTAGCAACTTTGACAAAAAATATAAACCCAAAAAAATCCAAAATAGAAAACAATGAAACTATAACCAATAAATAAGTAAATTAGGAACTTAAGATTGACATGATGAATATGATTGCTCATAATAAACCTCTATTTATAAAATAAGATATTTTACTTTATTGTAAATTTAAATTAATTTATAGTTTAAATAATAAATATAGTATGATTCTAGTTGTAAATTTTTTTATTAATCTTTAAAGTTAAAAATCTAAAATATATATAGTTAAATAATAATTAAATGTGTTATATATATATAACATGTAAGATGTTATAATTATATATAGAGTGACATATTTTATCTCTCTCTCTCTCTATATATATATGTCACTCTATATATAATTATAACATCTTACATGTTATATATATATATATATATATATATATATATATATATATATATATAATTATTATTTAACTATAACATCACATAACTATATGGTTCTATATAGATATATATATATATATATAGAAATAACATAATTACTATATAATTATATATATTTAACAACATTATAACTTATATAACATCTCTCACACATATATATAGTTTATAACATAACATAGTTCTATAAATATTTAATTCATAACATAAAGTTATAACATAGAACTCTATAATTATTTATGTATAACATAAAATTATTTAACACATACATATAACAACACATGTAACATAATTATAACTATCCCATAACTATGTAACGATATAATTATTTAAATATAACTATATATATTTAACTAGATTATAAAGTTATAACATATTACATAGCTAAATATATTATAGTTCTATATATATTGTTTATAACATAACAAGTACATAACTATAGAAGAGATGAAGAAGCTGGATGGTGGAACCCTAGCTAGGGTTTTCTGCAGATTTTCGAGCCATGGCGGTTAGCAGGCAGGGCACCCGGTTTCTGTGTAAACGGCCGGCATAGACGCGGCACCACTCACGTTTTTCTCGGGTCTTGGTTTCTACTTGCGGTCCCCCCTGTGCATTCTCTGGCGCACTGACCTATCCTACTTTCCCGCGAACAGTCCCCGTTTCGAACCCCGTCTCCGCCGCGCTACCGACAGTTTAGGATGGGGGACGAGGAGCTTGTCGATTACGAAGCGGACCCCATGCCGCATCAAGCCATCTGGGCTCACTCAAGGTCGCCTCATATGCTGCCGCGGAGCGTTGCACTTGGTTTATCGACGGGTGCACAGACTCAGCTTCCACATCTGTCCGCTTCCGGAAAAAACAAGGCGCCGGCTCTACCTCCTGTGGATTCTTCGCCCCTCGACTGCCCTCCCCTCTCCCCTGCGACGGCTCACCTCTTGGGCACCTGCTTCCTCAACTCCCCTATCCCTGACGTCCCTCCGCAATATCTCGCTCGACCTGTTACTGCTCCGCCCCCTCCGCTTTCGCTCCCTCCGCCCCCTCCCCCATCGAGCTCCCACTCTCCTTCCGTATCATTTATGCCGCTGGCGCAGCATCATTCCACTTTTCCCCCCGCATCGCTCATCCCTGGTACCAGCTACACCTCTCCCCGCACTCCGATTCTCTCCGAGGCTTTCAACTCTCCGTCTCTGCCGGTACGCTCCACAGCATCCGCCCAGCACAGCACCTCGGACCCGTGCCGTAATTCTCTAAGGGGTTTTCCTTTTGGCAGACGCTCAGAGAAAGTTCCACAAGGTCGCTGTCACCGCTCTATCGACCCGGATTATATCATCAACATCGGGCCGAAAGCTCCTCTTCCGGACGTTATGGACGCCGCCAACAAAGTTCTGGTTAGTAGGGTTCGTGGCCGAACATACTCTGCAGCGCGACTTAAACTTTGGGTGGAAGAAATTTGGGGACCCTACTTCAAAGAACTCCCAGAGGTAATGGTGCTCACTAGAGGCTAGTTCGCTCTCCATTTTGAAAAGCCGGCATACACTCAGTGGGTTCTATCCCAATTTTGGCACATTGAGCTCGCCCCGGTCTTACTCAAGCGATGGGATCCCCTATTCGATCCTGAACGTGAAAAATTGGGGGAAGGACCCATTTGGGTGCGTCTGCCAGGGCTACCATGGCAATTCTGGAACCTGTACACCTTCAAATTAATTGGGGACACTCTGGGTACCTACCTGGAGCACGACAGGTCATACGAGAAGACTGGAAATAGGACTATGGCTCGAATTCTAGTCCATATGGATATCAGGCCCGGATTGGTGGAAAAAATTACTCTGCATCACAATCACGTCTCACGCAAGCAGCCTCTAGATTACGAAGGAGTTCCTTACCGCTGTCGCAGGTGCCACAAAGTTGGCCACCTCTACAAGGATTGCCCTTTGATCTTGAAGGTAAATGCTGAGGAAGCTAAAGGAATTCGCCAGCCGGCCACTGAAATACAACATGACGGAAACAACATCCCTATGGAGCAAGCACAGAACCATCAGGCGAACCCTTCCATGAAGAAAGGGGACAGCGTATCAAAAGCTGCACGCAAGAAGGACCTGGCTGCTTCAGGACCGCCGAGGACACGCTCAAAGACTGCTGTCAATGCTTCTCAACCTGCGGCGACTGCTCTCTCTCGACCGGGTAATGATTCCATTCCTACTTTCACACAGTCTTTTTCTATGAACATGCATTCTTTCGTTCATTCATCTGTTCATGATCCTCTTTCGGCAAATGAGTCTATTCCTTCCATTCTCTGTACCATTGCCCCTCCGCCACCCACCTTTTCCACCACCCCTCCCTCTCATAATCTTATATTGGGTGGCATGGACACCCCATCCTCTCCGGGTGCATCCGGCTCACACCACTACCATCTTAGACCTCGCGCTCGCCCCTGCACCTTGGGTCTGGGATCATCCCCTGGATGCCACTTTAAACTAAAGCGTGGTCGACCCTCTCATTTATCTTCGGCAAAGCTACACGCTGTTGCTGATGTCGCCAAGGGGCGCCAGGTTACTATTGAACGGGCACTTAGAGCTATCGAGCCCATGACCTGTGGTGATCCATGATCTGGATCTCCTTCAACTGCAGGGGATTAGCCAACCCCAAAAAGCGTGTGGCTCTGAAGAGACTTCTTCTAGTCTCTCGATGTGACATCATTTTCCTCCAAGAAACTCTTTGCTCGGCTGAGTCGGCGGTGCGTTGCTTGCAACCCATGCTCCCTGGTTGGACCCTGCATGGACTAGATGCGTGTGGGAGATCTGGTGGACTTCTCATTGGTATCAACTCTCGGAATTGTAGACCCCTTTCGGCCTGGGGGGGCAGAGGTTTTCTTGGCATGGACATTATCCTAGGTGAACTGGGTTTACCAATCAGGATCATCAATATTTATGGGCCAAACCAGAATCGTCTTCCCTTCTGGCAAGAATTTCTCAATGGAGGCCACATTACTCAGCATACTATATTGGGGGGGGATTTCAATTTTTCTTTGGGTGCTGGTGAGTCCTGGGGACATAATGCCCATTGTGATCCCATTGTGGATCAAATGCAATTGCTCCTCGACTCACACCATATTATGGACATCCCCATGAACAAGAAGCTACCTACTTGGCACAATCAGCGTACTGGTGAGGCTGCTCTGGGGTGGCGGCTGGACAGATTTATGATGCATCAGGAACTCATACAGATTTGCCCTCTATACAGATAATGGGTGGGCTCTGGGGGGCTATCTGACCACCATCCGATATTCCTACAGATCAGTCAGCATAACTCGAAGCCTCGGTCTCCATTTAAATTCTTTGCCGGGCACCTAAAAGAACCGGATTATATCAAGATGGTCTCAGACTTCTGGACAACTCAGCCCCCTTTACGGGAACGGAGAAAAGCCTCTGATTTTTGTGAGAGACTCAGAAAACTCACAGGCTTAACCGAGCACTGGGCGAAATCAAAGAGGCACAGGGATGAACAGACTCTGCAAGATACCGAAGCACAGATTGCCTCATTGACTGATGAGAAGGGGGAGGGATATCTCTCGAAAGACACAAAAACCTCCCTACAACATTTGCTTGAGGTCAAAGCAAAAATTCTACAAGATAAGGAGGAGCAGTGGAGACTTAAAAGCAGAGCCATCTGGCTCAAAGAAGGGGACTGTAATACTAAATTCTTTCATAACATGGCTAATGGCAGAAAGGCTACAAATACCATCTGGAGACTTCCATTGGAAACAGGAGGTTGGGCCAACACACACCAACAACTGGCAGGTATAGGGGTTTCACATTTCAAGAGGCTCTTTACGGCTCCGAATGATATAATCCTTCCAGACATCATTAGAGTTGCAGATAAATTCCCTCGGTTCTTTGAATAGGATGACATTGGAGACCTTACAAATCCTGTCTCTGCACAAGAACTGGAAGGTACCCTTAAATGGTTCAAGGGAGACAAGAGCCCAGGACCGGATGGCTGGCCTGTTGAATTCTACCTGGCATTCTATGATCTGCTGGGAGAGGATCTTTTAGCGGTTGTTGAGGAAAGCCGGATCTCGGGACACATCCACCCTCCTATGAACCAGACCTTCATAGCCTTGATTCCCAAATCCGATGATCCAACATCCTTCAATGATTTTCGGCCTATATCCCTCTGTAATTGCCTCTATAAAATTATTGCCAAGATCATTGCAAATCGTATCAAGCCGATCCTCTCCTCCCATATATCTGCTGAACAATTCGCTTTTCTTCAAAATCGCCATATTCAAGAAGCTATTGGGGCTGCCCAAGAAACATTACACTCTATCAAGTTGAAGAACCTAAAAGGAGTTTCCTTAAAAATTGACCTCTCAAAGGCTTTTGATAAGGTCAACTGGCTATATCTGAAAATGATACTCACCCATCTTGGCTTTCCTCATATGTTTATCAATTGGATCATGGGATGTGTATCCTCTGTCTCTTTCGCTATTCTAATAAATGGCGCTGCCTCTGATCGATTCTTCATCAACAGAGGTATCCGGCAAGGATGTCCACTTTCTCCACTACTCTTTCTAATAGTTATGGAGGGACTGAGTAGGCTCATTGTGGATGCAAAACGGAATGGGGAGCTGTGCGGCATCAAGATTACTGATCAATTCACCATAACACACTTATTATTTGTAGACGACATTCTTATCTTCCTCAATGGCAGCATCAGAGATAGTACTGCCCTATATCACATTCTCCTTCTCTTCTGTAAAGCCACGGGCATGGAGATTAATAGGGACAAGTCCACCAGATCTGTGACGAGATGTACACAACAGGAATCCTTATTGGCTGAACAATTTTTCCCATATCTGGAAAATAACCTTTTAGAAGGCATTAAATATCTTGGCTTCAGATTAAGAACGGATGGATATAAAACGGAACACTGGGCTTGGCTGGTCAACAAAATTGAAAGAAGGATCACAGGCTGGCACCATCGTTTTCTATCCAAAGCAGGCAGACTACAGTTGATCAAGTCAGTTTTGGAGGCCACTCCTGTATATTGGATGTCCCTCACTTGGATTCCAAAGGGCATCTTACAAAAAATTCAACAACTCTGTTACAGATTCCTATGGAATGGAAATAAAAAGGGTAGGGTTTTTGCTTGGACAAGTTGGTCTATTGTATCCATGCCAAAGAAATGGGGTGGATGGGGACTTAAATCCCTCTCTGATTTTGCTCTTGCCTTAACAGCAAAACAGGGCTGGTCTCTTCTTAAGATGGATAGTTTATGGGCTGAAGTCATTCACTATAAATACATCTGGCCATCCAACATCATTGATTGGTTCTGCAGACCCTCATGGAACTAGCAGAGTGTTTCAGCTATTTGGAGAGCTACCCTCAAAGCTCTACCTCTCATTAAGGATAATCTGTTATGGAAAATTGGGAATGGTACCCAAGTTCGAATTGGGCGTGATCCATGGACTGGGTCTGGGAACACTCACCTCTTGCCGGACGACCTTATCCATCACCTCAACGATCGGGGCATCAAATATCTGGCTCAAGTTGGGGATCCACACAGATCCACCATTTTCTCTCAGGCATGGGTCACGGACCCACTGTGGCAGCTGACCGATGTTTGGTCTGATAATTGGCAAAGATACACTCAGGCACTCACAGAATCTCATATCAAGTTACATGAGATGGATGATGAGCTTATATGGGCACCGGCCAAATCTGGCTCTTATGCTCCTAAGCTTGGATACATTAAGCTCATTGAAGAAAGACAGCCTGAAACCCTCAATAGCTGGTGGTCGAATATCTGGAAGCTACACGCTCAGCCTAGGACCAGACTATTATTGTGGAATATTTTGGCAAATAAAATACCTACTGGGGACAACCTTAAAAAAAGAGCCTTCGCGGGTCCGAACTGGTGTGTTCTGTGCAGAAAGGCGGAGGAATCTACAGCACATCTCTTTATGACTTGCGAGACCACTGGTATGATCTGGCAGCAGGTTACCCAATCCCTCAATATCCCCACTGTCTGGCAGGCAAATGACTTACAAGCTGCCTGGGCGCACTGGTGGACTGTCGTGCCCTCGGAAAAGGCTAGGAACCTACCTCTTGTTGTGTCTTGGTATATTTGGATAAATCGCAACAATATTATATTCGAGCAGGGCAGGGTTAACTGGCAGCTCCTCTCGCCCACCATTTGCGCTGCCTACTCAGAAATCCCTTTTGAGTCGAAACCAAATCCTCCCAGGCATATTGTGCCCGAAATCATAAACAGAGACATGCCTTGGGCCTATTTTGATGGGGCCGCATCGGAACGCGGTTGTGGCGGGGGTATTCTTTTTCATGTTACAGATTCACATTTTTTCCACCTGAGATTGGGACTCGGGAGGGGCACCAATAATCATGCAGAGCTTATCACTCTGAGACATCTACTATACTTTGCACTATCTAAACATTATCGACAAATACAAATTTTTGGAGACTCAAAGATAGTGATTGACTGGGCCAATAATAATTCTGTCTGTCATACTTATTCTTTGAAACATATCTTGGAAGAAATTGTTTTTCTCAAAACATTTTTTGACCGGATCACTGTTTCTCATATCTACAGGGAAAGAAATTCAACTGCTGACCGGCTCTCGAAAGAAGCGGCGGATCGGCCTTTAGGTGATTGGATGATTGAAGAATACAGTCCAGATGGGATGCACAGGTTTTATCATCGTCCGTATATTGATGGTCTCCAACAAGGGGGCGGCTTCCCCATCTAAAAATTTTGGATATACAGAACATTTTGTACATATCGGCTTTACATGACAGTCACTGTTATTTTTGTTTCAGTACATGACCGGAGGTTATACCTCACTCTTTGCTTCTCTACTGAACTCTAAGTTATATTTCTGTTTATATTGTATGGATACAGTCCTTTTGTATCCAAGAGACACCTACTGAATGTATTTTGTAACATTTCAGAACTGTGGTCAATACCACACATATGCATATGCCTTGTGATCCAGGTGGATATTGGTGGCCACCTGCCAGGTCCACCTGGACCCCCACCATTGTCTTTCTCAGCATTTTCAGTTTCCTTAATTGTAGCACAGTTTACTATTTTTAGCAGTTTTTCGGGTCCTGAACTTCCGGAGCCGTTTTGAGGCCCTAAACGACGTTTTTTTGGAATTCTGGGGCGACCGAGCCCTATGTTGCCTCCCAAAGTGGTAGTACTCGGATGGATCTTTCTAACGAGCTATCGTACGCGTCAAACGGAGATCGTATGCCAAAGTTACGACCCCGGGAAATTGATGTACCAATTTACCCAAACAGGGCCCACAATTTGGCGTTTCATCTTCTAGGGTTAGGTTTCGGTATGTGAAGGGTTTTCCATTGTTTCTCAACAATAAATAGGCCTTCGAGCCTCATTGTAATACAGTTCAGAACTGTTCAGAGGCATTAGCCATCACATCTCTTCTCAGAGATAAGCTACCATCACCCTAGCTAGTTTATTGCCATTTCTGTTTGTAAGCATATGTCAGTATTTTCCATTAATGAAATGAAGTATTATTTCCGCTGCATCTTTGTGTATATGGTTATCTCTGTAATTTGTTACGTTCCTGCTTAAATCTGGATCAGTGGTATCAGAGCGGTCTGCTTTTTCTCTGTTTTTCTTTGCATGTCCCCAACAAGGTCGGGATATAAGGAGTTAGGGCTTGAACTGGTTGAACCTTTACAAGACCAGCCTCGCAAATCCCGACGGCCTCCCATGGCGGACGAGAAGAAAGACGAGGGGGCAGGAGATCCCATCAAAATCTTGCTCGAAGAAGCGCTCGAGCGACAACGGAACGCGATGATGGACAGCTTTGCGCAGATCCTTTAGCGGCTACCCAGAAGCGGCGCATCGGCTTCCAGCAGCTCCTCTGGAAACGCCACACCCTTTAAGGTACAAGTTAATTTTGAAATCCCCATATTCGAGGGTCAGATAGACGCCGATGCCGTAGATAAATGGTTAAATCTGCTAGAGGGTTATTTTTCTGTTCATGAATTTTCGAGTCGGGAAAAGATTGTTTTTGCTCTTCTCAAAGCAGCCCCCCACGTCAAGGACTGGTGGGAAACCTACTGCGAGCAGAAGGATGAAAGTACTGGCTCACTATTTTCAGCCGCACCCACCTGGGATTCGTTCCGGGATGCCATCAAGGAGCAGTACTACCCTGTCGGAAGCTATGAGGATGAATACATAAAGTGGACCACGCTGCGGCAGGGAAGGGACCAAGATGTGCCGGAGTTCACCAATCTTTTCCATACCCTTCGCACAAAGTTGGGTATCAAGGATTCGGAGCAACATTTGATACTCAAATACCGTGGCTGCCTGCACAAGTACATCCAGGAAGAAATACAGTTCCTAAACATCCCCTCGCTCGGCGCAGCATACCGGTATGCCGTCAAAGTCGAGCAGAAGTTTAAACAAAAGAAGCGAGACTTTGGATCTGCGAATCCAAAGCAGGGGAAAGGTGCCCCTAAACCACAGAACAAAGGACAAAGCCAAGGCGGGACAGCCCAAGACAACCAGCTGAAGCTGCAAGCAAAGAGCAACGCCGCGAAGCCGAGAAAGGACACTGGAAAATGGTGCGAGTTCCATAAGAGCTCCACTCACAACACAAATGAGTGTCGGGCCAAACAGTCACTGGTGGCTGAGCTAAAGGTTTCAGAATCAGATGCATGTTCCGACTCTGAGTCAGAACCCGATAAGGGGTATGAAAAAGGGAAGCAGATCATTGATGCGGATCCCAGCGCCACTGTTGCTACCGCAAAGATCCAGAAAAATGAACCCGAAGATCCAGAGGAGGAGGAGCGTCTCTTCCACTCCCAGATGTGGGTCAAGGGCTCCCCGATACAGTTCATTGTTGATAGCGGGAGTCAAAAGAACCTCATTTCGGCAGAGGTCGTGAAGCGGTTGGGCTTACCGACCACAGCACATCCACAACCATACACCATTGGGTGGCTTTACCAAGGGCGAGATCTTCGCGTGAGCCAGCAGTGTCGCCTTCCATACAACATCAAGCCCTTCACGGATGAGGTATTGTGTGACATTGCTCCCCTTGAAGTTTGTGATGTATTACTAGGACAACCATACTTGTGGAAGCGACATGCTGTGTATGAATCAAGGCCCCGTGCTGTTATTATTACATTGGGAAATAAGTTGTTCAGGATACCAGAGGTACCACCACCTGCCGCCATCTCTTTGATTACTGCAAAACAATGCAGTAAGATCATTTCCAAAACCAGGAAATTTGTTTTCCTGATGATACGCCCTCAAGGGAAGAAGAAGACAGTGGCCGCGGCCTCCAAACGAGGTCCCTCTGCACGGCAGCTACAAATGGACAAGATTGTGGAGGAGTACAAAGACATCTTCACCTCCCCGGCAGGGGTTCCTCTGCACTGTCAAGTCAAGCACTCCATTGATCTGACCCCAGGTGCGCCGCTACCCAATGGACCAATTTATCGGCGCTCCGTTCTGGAGAACAATGAAATCAAGAGGCAGATTCAGGAGCTCCTACAGAAAGGTCACATCCGTCCGAGTTCTTCGCCCTGTGGGAGCCCGATAGTGTTGGTACAGAAGAAGGATGGGACGTGGAGACTCTGTATTGACTATCGGGCGCTGAACAAGATCACTGTCCGTAATAGGTACCCGATCCCGCGGATTGATGACCTCCTAGACCAACTAAAGGGGGCGAAATATTTCAGCAAGATCGATCTGAAGTCAGGATATCACCAGGTACCAATTGAACCCTCAGATGTGTGGAAGACTGCCTTCAAATCCAAGGAGGGCCTCTTCGAATGGTTGGTCATGCCTTTCGGATTGACGAATGCTCCTGCAACCTTTATGAGGCTAATGGATGACATCTTGCGGCCATTCACCAACTCCTTTGTAGTAGTATACTTGGATGACATTCTGATCTTCAGCCAGAGTTGGGAAGAGCACCTCCACCACATCCGACAGGTTCTCCAAACACTGCGGCAACACAAGCTATGTGCCAATTTGGAGAAATGCACTTTTGGCATGACCGAGGTCCAGTATCTGGGATACATCATTGATGAACAGGGGGTGCATGTCGATCCAGCCAAGGTCCAAGTCATTCGGGATTGGCCCTCTCCAACCACTCTAACAGAGCTCCGCAGCTTTCTAGGTCTTGCCAACTTCTACCGCAGGTTTGTGTTGGGATTTTCTCATATTTCTTGGCCCTTGAGTCAAGTCACCAAGGGCGGGGCGAAAGCAAAATTCTTTTGGTCTGAATCTCAACAGAAGGCATTCAGGGAGTTGAAGGATCGCCTCTGCACGGCACCAGTGCTCGCGTTACCAGATTTACAACAACCATTTGAGGTCGAGACAGATGCCTCTGACTATGCTATTGGGGCAGTCCTTACTCAACATGGACATCCAGTGGCATATCACAGTGAAACACTTTCAGACACAGTCCGGAAGTACCCCACTTATGATAAAGAGATGTATTCCATTGTACAAGCCTGCCGACAATGGAAGCATTACATTTTGGGGAAGGAAACGGTCATCCACACAGACCACCGACCTCTGCAATTCATACAGACCCAAGGGAAATTGCAGAATGATCGCCATCAGAAGTGGTCTACATACCTGCAACAGTTTCACTTGAATATCAAGTATAAAAAGGGCAGCACCAATAATGTTGCAGATTGCCTCAGTCGACCACCGATCATGGCGCTAACCACCGTGCTCAACTCTTGCGGGCACGAGACTTCTGATTGGCCACTTCTCTACAAAAGCGACCCAGAATTCGGCCACACATACCAGACACTCTTGGAGGGTCGGCAGGTTGCAGATTTTCACCTCCAGGATGCCCTATTATGCCACCTCGGTCACCTTTGTGTTCCTTCAAGCGAGCGTGCCAAGATGATTTGGGAAGCACACTACAGTCGGGCTGCTGGGCATTTCGGGGTCGAGAAAACAGTGGCAGTACTGCAAAACTATTTCTATTGGCCGAATCTTCGACAGGATGTTGGGAAGTACATCCGATCATGTACTGCCTGTGCCATTGCCAAACCGACCATTAAGAAGCAAGGCCTCTATACCCCGTTGCCTACCCCTAGTCGACCTTGGGAATCCATCTCCATGGATTACATGTCAGGCCTTCCTTCCACTAAGCATGGAAATGACTGTGTTTTTGTGGTCGTCGACAGGTTCTCAAAGATGGCCATTATGATGGCCTGCAAGAAGAATATCACAGCAGAAGCCACTGCTAAACTCTTCTTTGAACGAGTGTGGGTGCACTTTGGGATCCCACAGTCTATCATCTCAGATCGGGACAGTCGGTTTCTCAGCACATTTTGGTCCAGTCTCTGGTCAATGCTGGACACCAAACTCACGAAGTCCACAGCCTTCCATCCTCAAACTGATGGCCAGACAGAGGTTGTCAACAGGATGATTGTGCACATTCTGCGCATGTATAACTCAAAGCATCCACGCACATGGGACGAGAGCCTCCCCTATGTTCAGCACAGCTACAACCGAGCTCTTCACAGCTCCACTGGCCATAGCCCTTTTCAGGTGGGTTTAGGATTCCAGCCACTATGCCCCATTGATGTGGCCATGCCACTTGCAGCTACTCACATGAATTCAGCTCATGTCCAGTCCGAAACAGATAAGGCCACCAGCTTCATTGAGCGCATCCAACATATTCGCCAGCAGGTCCATGACATTCTTGAGAAATCAAATGCCAAGTACAAGCAGCGACATGATCAACACCGGGTGCCACACAAGTTTCAGGTGGGCGA
This sequence comes from Pinus tabuliformis, assembly GCA_031772625.1. Taxonomy (NCBI): domain Eukaryota; kingdom Viridiplantae; phylum Streptophyta; class Pinopsida; order Pinales; family Pinaceae; genus Pinus; species Pinus tabuliformis. The sequence continues at coordinate 102,065,670 of CM062814.1, forward strand.
CAAAGTCTGGTTGCATTTGCAAAAGGAACGCCTTACTGGAGCCTATCGGAAATTGAGACCACTTCGATATGGTCCTTACACCATTACTAAGGCTATGGGAGACAATGCATTTGAGCTCAGCATTCCCCCATTCCTTGGCCTGCACCCAGTGTTCAATGTGGACCGCCTTCGGCCATACTTTCCACCATTGCTAGACACATCCGACATTGCAGAACAGCTCAAACCCACAGAATTAAATCCAGATTGCATGGAACAAGCTGCAACTGATCGGATCATGGACACACAGATCAAGAACACTCGCCAACAGCATATCCAACTGTATCGAGTTGTCAAAGCAGGCCAACTCCTTCAGCAGGGCAAGTGGCTCACCAGGGAACAAGTTCAACAGAGGTTTCCTCATCTCATGGAGGAGCTCAACGCAATGGGGACCATTGCTTCCTAAGGGGGGAGGAATGATCCAGGTGGATATTGGTGGCCACCTGCCAGGTCCACCTGGACCCCCACCATTGTCTTTCTCAGCATTTTCAGTTTCCTTAATTGTAGCACAGTTTACTATTTTTAGCAGTTTTTCGGGTCCTGAACTTCCGGAGCCGTTTTGAGGCCCTAAATGACGTTTTTTTGGAATTCTGGGGCGACCGAGCCCTATGTTGCCTCCCGAAGTGGTAGTACTCGGATAGATCTTTCTAACGAGCTATCGTACGCGTCAAACGGAGATCGTATGCCAAAGTTACGACCCCGGGAAATTGATGTACCAATTTACCCAAACGGGGCCCACAATTTGGCGTTTCATCTTCTAGGGTTAGGTTTCGGTATGTGAAGGGTTTTCCATTGTTTCTCAACAATAAATAGGCCTTCGAGCCTCATTGTAATACAGTTCAGAACAGTTCAGAGGCATGTAGCCATCACATCTCTTCTCAGAGATAAGCTACCATCGCCCTAGCTAGTTTATTGCCATTTCTGTTTGTAAGCATATGTCAGTATTTTCCATTAATGAAATGAAGTATTATTTCCGCTGCATCTTTGTGTATATGGTTATCTCTGTAATTTGTTGCGTTCCTGCTTAAATCTGGATCACCTTGGCATCTACAACATGTAATCTCTATTACTACTTCATAATAGAAATTACGAACTCTATTTTCCCCGGAAAAAAAAAGTACATAACTATAACTACAACTCATATATATATATATATATATATATATATATATATATATATATATATATATATAGATATAAAAGATAATTCTCTCTATATATATATATAGATATATATTCATGTTTCAACAATGCATCATTGAAAGATACATTAAATCCATCATGAAAAGTGTATTTTGTCTAGTAAATAGAAGCATTTAGACTCAAGTTTCTAATTTGTACCATATTGTTTCATTATGTAGTGTGTTGTACAAGAAATATTGTCTTCATGTTCTTGCACCTAGTATATGTCATGTGTCAAAGTCAAACACGAAGAACGTAAAGTCTATTTGTAGTATTTGATTGGCATGAAATTTTATCATTTTTGTAAATAGGTTTATTTCAATTTTTTACATATATATTTGCATATTTATGAGCTATGAATAAAATGCATTATTTAGAAATGAGAAAAAACTATGAGTTTTGATTTGATCACTTTTGTCGATTATGTTTACATGGAACTCAATGTACTTTGGTTGATAAATTATCAAAAAAATGGACTCTAAATTTTAGCACTTCAGACAAGATTATTCTACTTGAGTAACATGCTAAGGCATCCCATATACATGCCCCAACCTCAGGTCATCGTAGTGCAAGAGGTTCTGTTATACGTGGTCGAGCTTGTGATAGATCACGTAGCCCATTGAGAGTTCATGTTCCCATCGTAGATCCTGCCTCCAACGTCAGTCAAACTGTTAGAGGTAGTGTTTTTGTCTTTGTTGATGACCATGCTACATCCAGTGGACCTTATTTTCCTATTTGAGGTACACCTCTTCCATTTTAAATCCTCTTTAAACTTTACGTGTTTATGTCTTGAAATTTTTTTAATTTTTAAATTGTCTTCAACTGATGTGTTTGAATTTAATATATATGTTATTATTCTTCTAGTTTGTCAATTATATATATGTTAATTATTTTTATGATTTACAGGTCTTCAGAAGACTGAAGCTGAGGATCAGCGTGCAACATTGATCCCTTAGTGGGATGATGCTACATCTCATATCACATTAGAGGATGTTACGACACGTCATACACTAATCACAATAGAGATAAAGAATACGCTGCCAATTCACCAAATCATCTTGCCTTGTCTTTGATGTTGGATAACATTATTAGTTTGATCGAGACATACCAGATGTTGGCTTGTTGGGGCCTGACCCAGGTTCAAAGATAATTAGCCCAACAAATCCCTGTACTACTGGCCCTTTCGGCAACAGTCCGCGTAGTGCGGACTGAGGTCTCACTCGAAGTAGTATGGGGGGGGTGCTGGAACCAAGTTTCCACACCCTTGAGATGTCTAAGGGTCTGGTTCGATCCAACTGTTTGTCCCTGCACACAAGCTACTTCGCACACTTCCCTGATCTTCGCACCCTGATACACTGCCTTCGTACATCCCTAACCAGGGGCTGTGGAGCTTTCGCACTGCTGGAGAAGCGCTCTGTGCTATTCCCCTAAGACGCACCCGAGGTCTTACTTATCTTCTTATACCAGTTAATTATCTTCATGTAAATGGATGTCTTATGTTATATTTAGTTATACAATACAATCATATGAGTTCACGCAGCAAATAAACAGTACACTTGAAATTTATACCCAATCATACATCAAAACAGGAAAAGATACACAGAAATATGGTAAACTTATCTTTATTAATTCCTTCCATAGTTACAAACCTGAACTACCCTGCGCACTTAGCTGTAGGGGTCCGCACACTCAGATGCGGACGACTAGGCCTCTGCGCACTCAGCTGCAGAGCCTTCTCCTACTCTACGACCCAAAGACACCCTTTACACTTCGACTCAATCACTTAGACTCATCATGCTTCCATTCTTAGTCATCCCATCTTCACTACTTAGAGCCTCGCTCTATTTATACAATCCCATGTTCCACGAATCATGGGTAGGTCTATCAAGCCGACATTACATTACAAAAACTAGGGCGGACAACCCTGCGACTCTATTATGACTTCGCACTCCGTGCCCACAATTCGCAGAGCTTTACAAAGGATTTGGTCAAAACTTGGGCTTTAAGCCCCAAAACATGCCTTGGGGGGATTCCATGCCCAACAGGCCCCCAACACAAACATCGTGACTCGCCCTCGAGTCACTCTGTTGGCACGAAGATCTTCACGTGGAGTCCCTCCAATTCTGCTTGAACTGCTACAAAGTCGGTAGCGCACTAAGCTTCTGCCTACTGGATCTTCTGTACGCGTTGTTCCGAGACTACGGTGTGGAAACTACTACCCTGCATCTATGCCTATGTCCCCTGCATTTGTGCGAGCTTACCTTCAATTATTGTTGTGATAGTGAAGGCCTCATTGATCCAAGGCTGAACGTGTGCCTTCAGGACTGCTTCCTTGTGCCGTGCTGCATCCACCTATTCTTTCAGCACTTTGACCTATTGCATCCGCGTGAGCCTCTGAGTGAGAGCCTCCGTCTGCGCAGTTCCTTTGATGTTGTCATACTCCTGCTGGAGTTCACGTGCCTATGTCTCTAAGCGATGGATGTTGGGGTCCTCGTACAAATTCGTGAGCACCTCAAATGACTACTCCAAAATTTTGGTGCAGTCCCTAACTGCACTGCCGATCTCGTCCAATCCCGTTGTAATAGCATTGGCGCGCTGTTCTCTTACTTCTGGAGGAGTGGGCGGCTACACCTTTATCCGCATCTCTGCTATCTGAAGGTCCAACTCCAGTTGAACCTTAGTCGTTTCTTCTCGCGCCTCGTGCACCCCTGCTGCTACCCTGTGGATATGCGCTTCTGTCAGTGCGTTTGCCGGGATGGCCAACTCAGGGACCATTTGACAGGATTTGTTCAGTACCTGTACTAGTTGTCTGTTATGCAACACCAGTTCATCGTGCTACAATCTCAACTGTTCCATGTTAATCTTCTACTCATTTATTACTTGTAGTGTGTGGTTCTCCCTAGCCCACAGTTCCACAGTAATCCCATCCTACAAAACGTATAATGTCTCTCGAGGTAGTGTAGCCATGTTGATGCCGATACCCTTCAGTGTGCTAATCGTAGGCCTATCGGCCTCATTTGTTGTCAATAGTGCCCATTCTGGTAGAACTACTATGTTTGTCACCCGAGCGCGTAGCATCTGCTCTGCTGCAATTGTTCTTACTGTGAGGTTGGTCGAAAGGGTACCAGCCTAAGGAGTGTGCACCTAAAACTCATTCAACTGCACTCTGAGGGCCCCCAACACAATCTGGTTCTCCTGCATAAAATTTTGGAGGGCCTCGGAGGTGACATCGCGCATTGTCTCGCAGATGTCGTGTAGATCACCCTCAGTAAGGGTGATCGGGTCAATAGACAACTTTTATGCCTTAACCTTCTTGCACGGCCCTGTTCTCTCGGTCGTGTGCTAACGCTTCAACTATGTTGACGTGGTTTGTGGGTCCACGTCACCTTCTTCTTCCTCTATTTCCCTTTCCTTCTCTTGCTCATGTGAAGGCGACTTCGGGCCCTCGCGTGCCTGCTGAGCTACCTCCTGCGTTGCTTCTGTTGTTGCGACCTTTTTCTGTTTAGTTGCTATATTTGCAGCATCCCACGCCTCCTGCACTTCTGCTATCGCTACCTCCTTCCTTCTCTTCTCTACCAACTGTGCCATGTGTAGTTTGGCCTACATTTTCTTCCTCTACATGGCAGACTTCTCTATTTCCACGATGTCTGGAGCGTGCCACTCCAGTGGACATGTCTCCAGTACATTAAAGATTACATCGTCTATGGCTACAAAGTGTAGCACTCTCCATTTCTTAGTCGGGTCCTTGTGCGCTTTGATGTATATGCTGTGGATGTCTGCTTTAAACTTTGCAAAATTTTGCAGGCTGTTGTAGATAGTGGGTGATAACCACAGCTTGCAGTTAATCCCCATTCTGAGGTTCATTTCCATGAACACCTAGAATATCTTGCTATCGCGGATCCGGTTCGCATCCTTTGTGGCCCAGAGTGAAGCATACTTCATAGCCTCCAGAAGATCCCTGTCAATTATGGGGAACTGACTGGTCCTCCGGAAATTCTCCTATCACGAGCACTATGGACAGAAGAATCCATGCATAGTGGAATGTTTTTCCTTGTTCCTGGGCCTCGCAGAAATTTTCCAGTAACTCCTTGCAGAGGAACTTAGACCAGTTAAACTGGACCGCCTCAACGCACTGCTCAGCAAGTGCTACCACCGGCGTGGGTACCTCATCCGCACGACACTTGCACATAACCTTACTTGCTAGTGTTTGGGTCACCACTTTTACTGCTTTTTCATTGATGTTGAATATCGTGTAGCCCCTCTTCTTCTTTTCTAGTTTATACTTCTTCTTCATGGTCTCGACGATGGCTAGGTCACTGATTTTCCCATCTGAGATATTTTTAGGGTCCTCTCCTTTGCATGGTAGCCGAGTGATGCGGTTAATCAAGTGTTCCATGATGGGAATGGGCTCCTCTAGCCACAAACACCCACCATGCACCAGGCAGAGCAGCTGCCTGATGACAAATACTGTTATTGGGCCGCAGTGGAAATGCGGCACCTAAAGCAGGTTTAGTAGCCCTTCATTTTCCACTCCGTGCAACCACCTTCGCGACTCTAATTTAGTAATCCCCACCGTGGTGTGCTTCTTAGGCTTCATGAGTTGCACGGTCTCAAGGTGAGGGAACTTCTTGTTGAGCAGTGGATCCCCCAACAGTAGTTTTTGGGGCTTGTAGCCCGAGTTTTAGTCAATGGAATGTAAAGACCCCACAAAATGCAAGCGCGGAGCGTGAGAGTCTAGGGTTGTTCGCCCTAAAATAATGTAATTTATTATAGAATGTGTCAGCTTACCCATGGTCCACGGACCATGGGAATGTATAAATAGAGTGAGGCACTAAGTGTAAAAGTAAGTTTTTAGTTCAGCTTGGAAAAGGAATAGGGGTTTGAATGAGGAATTTTCTCTGAGTCTGTAAGTTTGAGTCTTGGGTTGTAGTAGTAGGAAGAGGCTCTATAGCTAAGTGCGCAAAGGCCTGGTAGAGTCCGCAGCTGTGTGCGCGGACCCCTGCAGCTGAGTGCGCAGGGTGGAGTTGGAATTGTATCTGAACAAAGGATTAATAAAAGATAAGTTGATTTTGGAAGATTTTGTGTCTATGCTTCTGTTATATTTATGCATCTCTTTACGGTTTTCTGATTGTGCGCACTTGTTATAAGCATTGAATGATTAATGAGAATATTGGGCCCCCATAATTAAGTTTAGATCTATAATAAAATCACAGTCAGGAATAAGGATCTAGCCAGCACCTCTTCGCACTCTTTACAGAGCTACGCGACGGTCAGATGGATGCGCGAAGCAGCGCAAGCACGCAAGATCGGTTTGCAAACTTCCCAGACTTCATCAAGACATCCCTATGGTGTGGATGCTTGGTTCCAGCACCTTGCCATACTACCTTGGGTGAGACCTCAGTCCGCGCAACGCGAACTGTTGCAGAAAGGGCTGATAGTTTTAGGATTTGTTTGGCTAAATCACTTTTTAACCTGGGTCAGGCCCCAATAAGCCAACAAATGGTTCTGTTGCTAGGATCGAGATCTACCTAAGGGATGTCTGATGTCATGCCGCTAGGACCCAATAAAGAAGGAAATTGAAGAGTGGTTAGACAAGAAGCTTCACGAGTTCGTGACACAGGAAAACAAAACTCGGCAGATATCCGAGAAGAGGTGGCTGGATCACTACGTATATACGGAAATCCACGAGATCTTCTTCATGTCCTTCTCTTCTGAATTGTATGAGTGGATCGTGAGGTTAGCCAATAGCCAGGGAAGGTACAAGCTCGATCAACCGATAGTGTGGACTCCGAGTTAGTGCGCAGACTAGAGGCATCAGAAGATAAGATTGTGTGAGCTATGGACCATTGGCTCGACCGGATAATAGGGAGATTTATCACTGATTTCGCGGTAGACATGACGTGAGCTATAGCGGAGCAGAATGATGTTTTCTCAAGGGAACACGAGGTAGGTACATTAAATCCCTGAATACCTGGATTAAGATGTTGTTATGGGAAAAACAGGTGATGCGAATACATTAATTTTTGGAATGATGCGGAGCAGAAAGATCTACAAAGGTACTGAAGGATTAGGAAACAATCCCTTAATTTCACCTTCGCGAGAGAGAGAGAAAGAGCGTGCTCGGGTTTCTCCGAGAAGTGCGGTCAGCTTGATAAGGCAATGCATTCCGTAGTTACCACCTCTACTTACACCACCACCTACTTCACCTCCACCTTCCTCTTCACCCACCCCACCTCCACCACCCCCACAGTTCAACATGACGAGTGCAATCAAGCTACCCGCATTCAGAGGAGTAGGGAAGGAGGATCCGGACCAGTTCTGGTTCGTGGTAAGAGTAGTGTGGGAAGCATAAGGGGTCACAGACGACAACATTAAGAAGGCCACATTGGTGAGTGTGCTGTAGGATCGCGCGCTGACATGGTATATAAAGCACTCTAATGATCACCCAAATGCAGGAATAACAGAGATGTAGAATGCGCTGAATAGAGAATTTAGCCAGCCGAAATCAAAGACACAGTCAATCAACGGATTTAAAGAAATCATGATGCTTCCAGGTGAGACCCCCTGGGATCTGGATCAAAGGCTAAAGAGTATGATCCGCGAGGCTAATATGACGTTAACAGATTCATAGCACCGCGCATGGTTCATGGCGTCTTTGACACCACACCTGAGGATAGCACTATCACAACAGAAGTTTTCAACCCAAGCAGAAGCGTTGGAAATGGCAATGAGCTTGCATGAAACACCGATACGAGATCTGGGGTTAGGAGTCCAACAAATCCATGCGCAACTATAGAATCTATGCTTGGAGATGCAGAGTTGGAAGTAGGATAGGGCGCCACGGCCAGAGGCACGCAAAGAAGTGTGGTGCATAAATTGCAAAGGCCAGGGCTATGACAAAGACCACTGTCCAGTATTTTCGAATTACTTGTCAAGAGGGGGACCAATGCCATTGAGACCAAAGGCGTAGGAAAGGCCAGGTGAGGTACCCGCGTTATGGTGTGCAATTTGTCAAATAGGAGGAAAACACATGATGGACAATTGTCATCTGTTGCAGAAGTATACACAGACTCCGCAACAGCTGTTTTGTAATTTTTGTAGATCGGTGGGCCATGATGAGCGTATTTGTCGCAACTACGAGTTAATGATGGAGCAAACCCTAGCATATAGAATGCAGAAAGAAACATGAGGCCTCAATCTAGCCGCGTGGATGGCACGCGCTATATTTTAGGGCCGAGGTCGAGGACGAGGAGGAATGGGACTAGGAAGGGGCCGCAGACAGTTAATCTGTTACAATTGTGGAGGACCAGGGCACTATGCTCACGATTGTACCAACCCAACAAGAATATCTTGTTCATACTATGCTCAGTTTGATCATGAAGCAATAGATTGTCCTACGTTGATCACACAGATGTGTGAGAAAGGAGTACTTCAGCCTACTCTGACTCAAAATATCCAAATGATGAGGTCCGAACCATGCGAAGAAGACCCCAATGTGAACATGGTGCTCAGAAGTGGTGCGACCACAGGGGAAGATAAGGGGAAGTAGCCCAAGGAAGATACATGGGTTCGTAAGGCTCCTACAAAGGAACCTGAGTTTGACTTGGAATGCGCAAAGGAGACATTTATGGAAGCTAAGAAGAGCTTCGCGGAGGCCTCTACTTCAGGTAGTAAGGATCAACCAGAGCCAAGAATGGATCCTTCTATGCTTACTACCTTTTTAGAGACATGCATGAAACTGCTGCACGACAATAAGGCAGTTAAAGGACTACAGGAGTTGATAACTAGGTGTGCAGGGTCAGGGGAACTGCGCGTAGTCCGGAAACTGGGAAAGCATGCATTGCGCACCGGGAGGGAAATGAGATTGACGGCGTAGATTGGCGAGTATGAAATGGATCAGGTAATCCTAGACCTGGGTTCGGATGCGAATGTGTTACCAAAGTAGACATGGGAATGCATGGGCAAGCCCGTGTTGTAGTGGTCCCTATTCAATTACGAATGGCGAACCAATAGAAGATTTTTCCCATGGGGAGGTTGCAAGGAGTAACAGTTGATATCGAAGGCACGAAAACGTAGATGGACTTTGAGGTAATAGAGATTGTTGATGACAACAATCCTTATCCCGCATTGCTAGGAATAGATTGGGCCACTGATATGAATGGAGTCATCAACCTAAAGAAGTGGAAGATGATATTCGAGAAAAAGTCCCTACACATAGTAGTTTCGCTAGATCCAGCCGAAGGAGCATGCTACACTGAACCTGTGCGCGATGATGACAACGACGATGAGCTAGATTGCATTTACCAGATAACGGCGCAAGACCAGGATCGAGTGAACCCAACTGCAGATGGGAGAATCTCATGGGAGTGCGACAGTTCCTATACTTCAGATTCAGACGAAGAAATAGAACGCTGCAGAACCGTTTGCACGAAGTAACAACGCTGAATTGCAACATGATGATCAGATCACTGCGGTGCATGAGGATAGAGGTAAGGGAACTGCCAACATATGATGGGGTAACAACGGTGGATGACTTCTTAGACAAATTTGAAAGTGCAATACTAGAACAACAGCGCTACGGTGAGCTGGAATGTGCGGTGCACGATGGTGGAGTACACATCAAAAGACTATTGGAAACATGCGCGAATGTAGAAGACGGATGCACTTATGCACTTACAGTTCAGAGGTCCCCAGCATCGAACGAGAGCTGGGCAGCCAGGACGACACATCGTGTGCACCCACCTATGTCGATGGGTGTAGACGTTTGCTGTGCAAGCACGTATCAGACTAAGGATCGAAAATCAGAACCAGACGCGGCAGTAGGGAAAGCGACACACACCACAGATATTCCACGTCAAAGCATTCAAACAACTATGTAGAATCATGAATAGAGTTTACCAGGCGGGACGAATTGACTGGGACCTGCACGTACCTACGATTCGATGGGCCTATAGGACCATGAACAAAAACCAGAGCGCAGAAACAATCCCAACACTGACAAGAGGAGATGAAACCATTAGAGCACCTAAGAATCCCCATACCACAGCCCCCACAGTTAGGACAGTACGTGAGGACCCGGGTAAAGGAATTATGCAGTTACAGGCAGCCATTTGGCGAGGGAACTTGAACCTTCAGGAACTTGAAGAAGCTCGGGTACGACTGAAGCAGAAAAGCATGGAAATAGATGCGGAAATCAAAAAACTGGACACCGAAACTACGCAAACATGTCACGTCGAAGGAAGGGCAAGACGAGATACAGGCAACCATACCACCGCATTAGAAGATTGTTGCCAAGAATTTATAGCTTTTCTACCATGGCTGCAACTGCACCTTATCAAACAAAGTAACCAGGGGAGCACACCGTATAAGGAAGAACGCGAAGCATTGACTGGCGCGAGGGTAACTAAGGGAGGCCCGCGGACCAGGTTGAAAGGTGACTTGAAGCCTTGCACCACGGGTGCGACCACCTGACTATCTGTAGGAAGCATAGTCTCAACGCTGTACATAGTTGAAAGAGAGTGCGGGACTATAAACAAGTTTGTAGGAGAGTTGCACGGGAAGGAGGTTACACACAGGGTCAGTATGTCCCAAGGGTCGCGATAGTGCATAAAGGGCTACGCTGCTACACAAGTAGGCTAGGAGGTGACCGTTGATGTTACTGTTCATGACAAGAGGTCCAATTTAAGGTAGAAAGGAGCGGGCAGTGGGCAATTAAGACAAGAATTAAGAGCTAGATTCAGGACGATCTGCCACCAAGAAGGTATTAATGACTCAAAAGTGGAGGGAATGGTCGAATTCAAATTCAAACGACACTATAAAATCCCTTGGGCTAGCCTCAAGGCAACACTTGGTTATTTAAGATTTGAGCCAGTACAGAGCATTGAGCACCAAGCACTCTTGCCACCCTTGAGTACGTGACCGAACGGATCTAGTGTAGACACGATGATGGCTGCGAGAACCAGAGTGCGATTTGCGGAAGTTACCCCAGAGCCCCGTATGATCCAGGAGGAGCCTAGAGAGGCAACAACTGCACCAAAGGTCCCAAAGTCACCCCACATGCCAAAACCACAGAAGGACAAGTAAACAATGGGGCCAGTCCGGCTATCACCATAAAACCCATGGTTTAGTAAATTATCGATGAAAGCGAACGGAAAAGCCATCCCCCTTGAAGCTAAGGAAGAGGAGGAGGATTTGCAAGCTCTGATCGCCCAAATTGAAGCGTAGCATAATGAGGCGGAGACTGGCTCCCAAGTGTTGTCGGTGAGAAAGTTACCCCCCTACATCCCCCCATGGAAGGGGAAATCCAAGATACCAAAGGACCTAGAGGCCACGAAGAGTGCGCTCCAGACCCCGCTCCTTCCAGATGAAATAAGGTTTGAAGGTCCACCGATGGGATGGGTACCTAATATGAAGTTTGAAGACTGGGACCTCATGGACAATGAGAAGTTCCCACAGTTGGCCGCGGAGAAATTACTGCAGCAGAAATGGTTACGCGGTGTGGAGAAGGCTGGGTTACTCCATCTGCGATGGATACCCCACTACCACCATGCACCCATCACAATTTTTGTCATCCGGCAGCTGCTGTGCCTAGTACATGATGGGTATCTCTGGCTGGAGGAGCCGATTCCCATCACGGCCGATTTAATTCACCGAATTTCTCGGCTGCCCATCAAAGGAAATGACCCTACAACTATAGCAGGAAAGAGCAGCGACTTGGCCCTCGCAGAAGCTATGAAGGCCAAATATAAGCTGGAGAAGAGGAAGCGAGGGTACGTAATCACAAGCATCAAGGACCAAGGGGTGCGCATAGCCACCCAGCTACTGGTTGGCAAGCTAATGAGGAAATGTCGGGCCGACGAAGTGCCAGCATCTGTAATTGCGTTGGCAGAGCAGTGCGTAGAGGGGGTCCAGTTCAACTGGGTGCAGTTCCTTTGTGACGAGTTTTTGACAAACTGTAGAGAGGCCTAGGAGTAGGGTAAGACCTTCCACTATGTGTGGTTTCTCTTATCCATCCTGTTGGTTGCAGGAGAGCTGCCGGAAGATAGCCAGTTTCCCACGGTTGAGGGTGACCTACCCGAAGCTGCGAGGTACACCTCACTCTAGGCAATGAAAGACGTGACGAGGATTCACGAGATAAAGGTGTTTTGGGTGTTCGTAGAGGTGAACATACGAACATGGATCAACCGTAGGCTGCGCTTGTCCCCTACAGTATATAACAGCTTGCAAAGCACAGCAGAGTTCAAGGCAGATATGCATAACCTGTATATCCGGGCGCGTAAGGATCCAACCCGAACGTGGGTGAAGCTTCCATTCATTGCAATGGATGATGCAATCTTCGATGTGATGGTGTCATGGTCTCCGAAGTGGCATGCTCCAAAATTGGCGGAATTGGAAAAGGTTGCAATGCAACAACAAAAGAAGGAAACCAAGCTACACATTGTGCAGCTGGCGGAAAGAAAGCGCCAGGAACAAGAAGCTGCCACGCAACGGAAGGCAGTTGAGGTAGTAGTGATAGGGCAGATGGCAGAGACCCCAACTGCGCCCACCAACAAGACAGAGGAAGGCCAGGAAATGTCCACGGAGTAGGACATACAGGGGGAGGCTGAGACAGAGGAATGCACGGACCCTACACCAAAATCAACCCAACTCAAGAGGCCGCGCGTCTATGAGAATCCAGCCTTGCGGAAAAAGATGAAGCCAACCAAGACCTCCACCGACCCAATCCAATTCACCGAGGGAGACCTTCTTGACAAAGGCGAAACAGTTCACGATGTCACTAAGGATGCATTTGAAGAATTAATGATGGAGCAGACAACTATGTTAGGGGCGCTCAGAGCGCAGTTGCAGGCATTACAGGTGCGACCCCCAGGAATGATGACACCACACCTTGCGGAAGGTACATCCGAAGCCGAGTAGATGTTGCGCGCCTGCACAATGAACACTTTTGTGTTACCAGAAGGCGCAGTCTTAGCAGCAGCCGAGGGTGACATGAGGGGCTGGGGGTTGAATTTGGCCACCCTCCCCAGGGAAACCCTATACCAGCTATAGGATGGGGTAACTACTGAGCTTCGCGCCAGGGAGGGTCACGCCCTCCAAGTCTTGAGTGAGTAGAAGTTAAATTTAGAACAGCTCAACCTGTAGTACGACAACCTGGTTACACAAACCCAGGGATTTGAACAAGCCATGGAGGAGGCCTATAGCAGCATACCGGAGTTGGTCGTGCCAACGGTACTCCCAACAGTAGAAAAGATTCACCAACTAGCGGCTGGAGTCCGCAAGGCCCAGGAGGAGGCTACAAAGGTTTAGTTGGAGTTGAACCTGTAGATCGCAGAACTGCGACTTAAGGCGCAGCCCTCGACAGCCCCGGAAGTCAAAGAGCAATACCATCATGCCATTCAATCGGGGTTGGAAGTGATAGAGCACATTATACAGGACTGCACGGGATTGTTGGATCAATCCCTCTTCACGCTCACGTCATTGCAGGAAGATCCAACCATACAGTGCCTGGAGACAGATGCATGGTAGTTAGAGCAGGAATATGACAATATTAGGGGGACTACACAAACGGTCGCCCTTACTCAGCGACTTACCAAGATGAAGGAGGCTCAGGCTCTAAAGGAATAGGTAGACGCCTCGCGTCAGAAAGAAGTAGTGCTTAAAGCCCGCATCCAGCCTTGGCTCGAGGAAGCCTTCACAGTCACCGCCACGATCGAGGGAAAGTTGGCCCAGATGTAGGGTATATATGCGCTAAGGCAAGAAGGTGCCTCTGACAACGATGCATCGAAGAGTTGCGCACAACTAATACAACGGACAGTGAAAGAATGTGTGGCAGACGTAACCGAAGCACAGAGGTTGTTGAATGAACTCCGCGCGAAGATCACCACGCTAGCTGAGCGACTCGGGACAAGTCACAATGATTGTGTTGGGGGCCTGTTGGGCAGCAAATCCCCCCACAACAGTTTTTGGGGCTTGTAGCCTGAGTTTTGGTCAATGTAATGTAAATACCCCGCAAAATGCGGGCGCAGAGCGTGAGATTCTAGGGTTTTCCACCCTAAAATAATGTAGTTTAATATAGAATGTGTCGGCCTACTCATGGTCCGCAGACCATGGGAATGTATAAATAGAGCGAGGCTCTAAGTGTAAAAGTAAGTTTTTAGTTCAGCTTGGAAAAGGAATAGCGGTTTGAATGAGGAATTCGCTCTGAGTCTATGATTCTGAGTCTTGGGTTGTAGTATTAGGAAGAGGCACTGTAGCTAAGTGCATAGAGGCCTAGTAGAGTCCGCGGATGTGTGCACGGACCCCTGCAGCTGAGTGCGCAGGGCGGAGTTGGAATTGTATCTGAACAAAGGATCAATAAAACATAAGTTGATTTTGGAAGATTCTGTGTCTATGCTTCTGTTATATTTATGCATCTCTATACGGTTTTATGATTGCATGCACTTGCTATAAATGTTGAATGATTAATGAGAATATTGGGCCTGTTAGGATTCCAAGAGTCTCTCCTAGATTGTAGCTTGGAGATGCCTGGTAACATATAAATTCAACTATTGTTGCAAGTTTAATGGAAGGAATGATGGTTTCGTTCTAGCCAGATAACTACTTTCACTCTGTTTCACTCCAGACATGCATGAACACCCTCAGACTACAAGGCTTTAGACCACCAATGATCACAATTTTAGATGTTAGGTGAATATGGAGAATATTAACCACACCAACAGATGCACAAGACCATGTGATGGCCGGCGGCAACCAGTAAAGAAACCTGTAAATATAATCTATTAATGCAAAGACAAGATGACAACACTCCTGCATTAGATAGAAAGAAACTTGAGCAACTTATTTAGTGATGCAATCAATACTTTAACACAGAGATAATATGACAGTTATCTAGTGCTAAAGACCAGGAGCTCAAGAATACAACATATCAGGCACAAGCTTAGAATAAGAAGAAAATGGACAGTAAGCAGTTAATAGCAAAAGAAGCTTGTATTAACTGAAAATGAAGATGAGACGCGGCAAGTGACAAAATGTCTAAAATCTCTAGAAGTTGAACCTTACATTAGATACCAACCATGATTACATCTTTCTTTTGGGTATTTATAAGTTTACAATACTATGGCACTTAGCCGTGTAGGTATGGAGGGGTCATAATTGACCACCAACCGCATTTAACTGCCTGATGGAGCCTCTGAACGTGCTTGCTTGCTTCAGTGGGTGAACCCGATCTGTTCAGGAGCTGTGTTGTCCTTTTAGGCTATTGGAGTGCTCGTACCGGTGGAGTCCATGACTGATAAATTCAGTTACAGAGTCGTGGTTGTCCTTTTCTCCTTTCGGCCATGCTTTCTGTTAAATATGGTGGTTGGGAGTCTGACTGTGGCTGATGATGGCCAAGCTAGTCATCTCCTTCTTCAGGCAACAAAATTTTAGAGGACGTGGAATGCATGGGCATGTGGATGATTTGGGTGAACGAGAAGAATGACCGTTGGATCAGGGAAATGGACGGCGGAGATGGCTCGGCAGAGGCTATCGACCAAGGTGAGATTGGGGTGAGTTGGAGCCATTAGATCTTCCGCGGACGGATTAGACAGTCATCGGGAAATGAAGTTTCACAATTGTTTATCGGGCGGGGCAGATTGGTAGGGCAGTAATGGTTTTCATTGCACTGCTTTCGGGCATAAAGTGGTAAAAGCCCGGGGCTGAGCAATTCCATTCAGTGATAGACACGTAGCCGTGGATGAGAGAGAAAAACCGCTCTCATAACACACTATCGCTCGATCAAACTGTCGGTACGATGAAAGCGAAGACTGTGAGATCTTGGCGGAGATGATCTGACGGTGGGGAGTGGTAGAGCAGGTCACCTGTATCAGGTGCGACGAAAGCCATTGTATCAGCGGGATGATCAACTGTGGGAATGTGGCGCGACAAGTTATGAATGCGCTAAGACATGTGGTAGGTTTTTGTGGTAGGTTTGGGGTTTTGCGCTCGGGGCTAAAGTCAAAGGGGGTTATCTTGTTGGGTTTATGAGGAAAATAGGGAAACGAAGATGGAGGAGAGTAAGCGGGATAGAAGGAAAGAAGAGAAGAGTGACCAATGTGAAACCCCTTCTTTGGACATAACAATCAGGCCATGATCCTTTCTGATCTTAGAATATCAGCGTTGCATAGTAGAGCTAACACTGGCTCCTTTTGGGGATGAAATCCTCCCTGTGAGGTTTCAAGAACTGTATATCACTGCCTTTCATTCAAAAACAAGATCAATAATATTTCCTAGTGTTCCATTGGGCATGGAGTCTAATTAAGCCTACACTAAAACCTGTAAAAAGAACATATTTACAATGTTGAGGCTTAAAGGCATTAAATAACATAAATCTTCAAAAACTACCCATTAACTAGGCCATCAAGAACTATTTCTCCTTCCATACTTTGCAGCATGAAAGTGTTGTTTCCCTGGATCTGAGAAACGACAAAAGGTCCAGTCCACAGAGCATCGAACTTCCCATGATTGCCTTTCTTCTCCTTCAGTGCATCCCATTTGAGCACCAAGTCTCCAACTTGAAAATTGTCCATCTTTTCCTTTCTGTCAAAGGTTTCCTTGATTCTCTTTTGATGTGTTGCAACTTTTTCAATCAACTGATCTTTGATTTGATGTACTTCAGCCAAGTCACTGATCCTCTTTGCCATGTAACTTTCCTCATTCTTCTCTTCCTGCAAGAACATGGCCATAGGGAGGGTCAACTAGATGGGGAATATAGCCTCAGTGCCATATATCAGCTTGAACAGAGAATTCCCTGTAGATTTCCTGGTGGTCACCCTGTCAGCCCACAATGCATACTTTAGTTTGGAATCCCAGTTCCTTCTGTTGTCTTCCAGCAGCTTTTTGATTATCCTTATCTGGCTCTTGTTAGATGATTCTGCCAGACCATTACCTTGACGGTAATATGAGGTGGAATACACTAGCTTAATGCCCATTGAGTCACACATGTCCACCAAATATTTTTCCCTGAAGGCTGCTGCATTATCTGTAACCAATTTGTGTGGACAGCCAAACCTGGTAAAAATGTTTTCTATCAAGAACTTCATGACCACATGGTGATTAGCTTTCCTAGTAGGGATGGCGTCAATCCATTCAGTGAAGTAGTCAGTGGCTACTAAGATCCATCTATGCTGGCCACTAGAATGTGGATTAATTTCCCCGATGAAATTTAAGCCCCATTGCTGGAAAGGGCCATTAGCATGTATTGGCTTCAAGGGTAAGTACTTCAACTGTTGTTTTCCTTCAAACCGATGGCACTTGTCACAAGATTTTACAAATTAAAAGACATTAGAAAACAAGGTGGGCCAATAATACCCAGCTCTAAGGATCCTGTGGGCTATGGTTTTCCAATAGTGATGTCCTCCAAAAATGCTGGAATGAAACGAATGCATGACCTCCATAGATTGTTCTTGGTCCAGACATCTTAAAAGGATCCTAGATGGATCCCTCCAATATAGCAAGTTTTCATGAATACAAAACTTGGCTGCTCTGAGCTTGATAGTCCTAGCTTGGCTTGAACTAAGGCCTGTAGGAACTTCTAGCTTCAGCAAAATTTGAGCTATTGTAGAATACCATTCACAAGAAGCTAGATTTTCAGCCAGTGACTGGTCATGTCCTACTGTTGCTTCTTTTATCTATCTGTCATCTGAATTTGTACTTATCCAATTCATGTCCAGCGTCCTGCAATTTTCTTCAGCCATAAGCTTAGCAAGGCCCTGACCACTGACAAGCTTGGTGGGCTTTAATTCTATGTTGAATTCGATAAGCTTTGCAATCCATTTAGTCCTTCTTCCATCAACATATGGCTACGTTAGGACGTCTTTTACTGGAACAGAGGGAACATCTACAATTACCTTGGAGTGTAGGATGTAGATTCGGAAAGCCTTCAAAAATTCGATCAGAGCATAAGCCTGCTTTTCGACAATATCATACCTTAATTCAGTATCCCTTAAGGTTTTGTTGAAAAATTCCACTGGATGCTTTGAACACTCATCATCTTTCTGCAATAAGACTGTTGCAAGGGTGTCACTAGAAGCAAAGGAGAAGATATGGAACTCCTTGCTGTAGTTTGGGCTAATCAAAGTGGGGGCTTCCATAATAGCTCTCTTGATGGCTTCAAAAGATCTTCTTGTTGCATTAGTCCATTTGGTCTTTGATCCCCTTTTTAGCATGGAGGTGATGTGCTTTACCAATTCTTCAAAATTAGGAATAAACCTCCTTACAAAATTAATTTTACCCAGAAATGATTGGATTTCCTTTTCTGATCTTGGAACAGACAAGGCCTATATTGCTTTCACTCTCTCTGGGTCAATTTTGACACCTGCAGCAGAAACAATGTGTCCTAGAAGCTTGCCTTCTTCTAGAGCAAATTGTAACTTCTTAGGATTCACTGATATTCCAAACCTTCTGCACTTTAGAAACTTCCAAACCTTCTGCACTTTAGAGGCTTCCTTTGGACTGAGATCCAAAGGGGAACTTATTGGACAAGGAGCTTTATGAATCTCTGGGAGTATTCCTTTACTGATAGTGCTAGGCTCTATATTTTCAACATGTGCATGCTCAGTTACAATCCTTTCTTGCAGAGATACATAAGATTGTTTAGGCTTACTTGATCCTAATGCTCCTTTTTGTGATATCTTGCTTTGCTTGACAATCTTCTCAGGGTCAGGCAATGGGTTAGCTAGTGATTTCTGAGGATTTCTCTGAGTCTGTCTCACAAACTGAGCCAGAACTATAATGTGGAGTCGTCGAGAGGTTTGGCCTCCAGTAGAGTCACCATATAGATGATTACAACCAAAAATGTGTCCAGACTTTGTCTATCATCAAAGCTGGATCTTTGTCGTTCTCCCAGGGAAGCTGAGCTTCAATCTCCTTTGCTCGAAAACGGTGCCAATTATGTTATGATTCAAAGAAACTCTCCTAGGTTGTAGCTCGGAGATGCTTGGTAACATATAAATTCAACTATTGTTGCAGGTTTAATGGAAGGAATGATGGTTTGGTTCAAGCAAGATAACCACTTTCACTCTGTTTCACTCTAGACATGCATGAACACCCTCAGACTACAAGGCTTTAGACCACCAATGCTCACAGTTTTAGATGTTAGCTGAATATGGAGAATATTAACCACACCAGCAAATGCACAAGACCATGTGATGGCCGACTACAACCAATAAAGAAACTTGTAAATCTAATCTATTAATGCAAAGAGAGGATGACAACTCTCCTGCATTAGATAGAAAGAAACCTGAGTGACCTATTTAGTGATGCAATCAATACTTTAACACAGAGTTAAGATGACAGTTATCTAGTGCTAAAGACCAGGAGCTCATGAATACAACATATTAGGTACAAGCTTAGAATAAGAAGAAAATGGACAGTGAGCAGTTAACAACAAAAGAATCTTATATTAGCTAAAAATGAAGATGAGACACTGCAAGTGACAAAATGTCTATAGTCTCCAGAAGTTGAACCTTACATTAGATACCAACCATGATTACATATTTCTTTTAGGTATTTATAAGTTTACAATACTATGGCACTCGGTCGTTTAGGTATGGAGGGGTCATAATTGACCACCAACTGCATTTAACTGCCTGATGGAGCCTCTGAACGTGTTTGCTTGCTTCAGTGGGTGAACCCGATCTGTTCAGGTGTTGTGCTGTCCTTTTAGGCTGTTAGAGTGCTTGTACCGGTGGAGTCCATGACTGATAAATTTAGTTACATAGTTGTGCTTGTCCTTTTCTCCTTTTGGCCATTATTTCTGTTAAATATGGTGGTTGAGAGTCTGACTGTGGCTGATGATGGAAGAGCTGGTCGTCTCCTTCTTCAGGCAAAAAAATGTCAGAGGATGTGGAATGCATGGACATGTGGATGATTTGGGTGAATGGGAAGAATGGTTGTCAGATCGAGGAAATGGACGGCGGAGATGGCTTGGCGGAGGCTATCGACTGAAGTGAGATCAGGGTGAGTTGGAGTCGTTAGATCTTCCGCAGATGGATCAGACGGTCATTGGGAAACGAAGTTGCACATTTGTTTATCGGGTGGGGCGGATTGGTAGGGCGGTAATGGTTTTCATCGCATAGCTTTCGGGCATAAAGTGGTAAAAGCCCAGGGTCAAGCGATTTCATTCAGTGATCGACACATAGCGGTGGATGAGAGAGAAAAACCGCTCTCATCGCGTGCTATTGCTCGATCAAATTGTCGGTGAAATGAAAGCAAAGACCATTAGATCTTGGCGGAGATGATTTGACAGTGGGGAGTGGTAGAGCGGGTCACCTGTATCGAGTGCGATGGGAGCCATTGGATCAGTGGGATGATCAACGGTAGGGATGCGGCGTGATAAGTTATGAATGCACTAAGACATGTGGTAGGTTTGGAGTTTTGTGCTCGGGGATAAAGTCAAAGGGGGTTATCTTGTCGGGTTTAGGAGGCAAATAGGGAAATGGAGATGGAGGAGAGTAAGCAGGATATAAGGAAAGAAGAGAAGAGTGACCAATGTGAAACCCCTTCTTTGGACATAGCAATCAAGCCATGATCCTTTCTGATCTTAGAACATCAGCGTTGCATAGCAGAGCTTACACTGGCTCCTTCTGGGGATGAAATCCTCCCTGTGAGGTTGCAAGAACTGTAGACCACTGCCTTTCATTCAAAATCAAGATCAACAATATTTCCTAGTGTTCCATTGGGCATGGATTCTAATTAAGCCTGCACTAAAACCTGTAAAAAGAACATATTTACAATGCTGAGGCTTAAAAGACTTAAATAACATAAATCTTCAAAAACCACCCATTAACTGGGCCATCAAGAACTGTTTCTCCTTCCATACTTTGAAGCATGAAAGTGTTGTTTCCCTGGATCTGAGAAATAATAAAAGGTCCAATCCACAGACCATCGAACTTCCCATAATTCCTTTCTTCTCCTTCAGTTCATCCCATTTGAGCACCAAGTCTCCAACTTGAAACTTGTCCATCTTTGCCTTTCTTTCAAAGGCTTCCTTGATTCTCTTTTGATGTGCTGCATCTTTTTCAATCAACTGATCTCTGATCTAATGTACTTCAACCAATTCACTAATCCTCTTTGCCATGCACTTTCCTCTTTGTGCTCTTCCTGCAAGAACTTGGTCACAGGGAGGGTCAACCGGATGGGGAATACAGCCTCAGTGCCATATACCAACTTGAACGAAGAATTCCCTGTAGATTTCCTAGTGGTCACCCTGTTAGCCCAAAATGCATACTTTAGTTTGGAATCCCAGTTCCTTCTGTTGTCTTCCAGTAGCTTTTTGATTATCCTTATCAGGCTCTTGTTAGATGATTCTTCCAGACCATTACCTTGAGGGTAACATGAGGTGGAATGCACTAGCTTAATGCCAATTGAGTCACACATGTTCACCAACTCTTTTTCCCTGAAGGCTGCTGCATTATCTGTAACCAGTTTGTGTGGACAACAAAACCTGGTAAAAATGTTTTCTATCAAGAACTTCATGACCACATGGTGATTAGCTTTCCTAGTAGGGATGGCCTCAATCCATTTAGTGAAGTAGTCAGTGGCTACTAAGATCCATCTGGGATTAATTTCCCCTATGAAATCTAAGCCGCATTGCTGGAAAGGGCCACTGGCATGTATTGGCTTCAAGGGTAAGGACTTCAACTATTATTTTCCTTCAAACCACCCGCACTTGTCACAAGATTTTACAAATGAAAAGACATCAGAAAAAAAGGTGGACCAATAATACCCAGCTCTGATGATATTGTGGGCTGTGGTTTTCCAATAGTGATGTCCTCCAC
The DNA here is from genome assembly GCA_031772625.1 of Pinus tabuliformis. Lineage (NCBI taxonomy): Eukaryota > Viridiplantae > Streptophyta > Pinopsida > Pinales > Pinaceae > Pinus > Pinus tabuliformis. The sequence continues at coordinate 102,087,704 of CM062814.1, forward strand.
AAATGCTGGAATGAAACTGATGCATGACCTCCATAGATTGTTCTTGGTCCAGACATTTTAAAAGGATCCCAGATGGATCCCTCCAATATAGAAAGTTTTCATGCATACAGAACTTGGCTGCTCTGAGCTTGATAGTCCTGGCTTGTCTTGAACTAAGGCCTGGAGGAGCTTCTAGCTTCAGCAAAATTTGAGCTATTGTAGAATACCATTCACAATCTGAAGCTAGATTTTCAGCCAAGGACTAGTCATGTCCTACTGTTGCTTCTTCTGTCTGTTTGTCGTCTGAATTTGTACTTATCTAATTCATGTCCAGCATCCTGCAATTTTCTTTAGCCATCAGCTTGGCAAGGCCCTGACCTCTGACAAGCTTGGTGGGCTTTAATTCTATATTGAATTCAATAAGCTTTGCAATCCATTTAGCCTTTCTTCCATCAACATATGGCCGCGTTAGGATGTCTTTTACTAAAACAGAGGGCACATATGCAATTACTTGGAGTGAAGGATGTAGATTTATAAAGCCTTCAAATATTTGATCATAGCATAAGCCTGCTTTTTGATAATATCATACCTTAGTTTAGCATCCCTTAAGTTTTTGCTGAAAAATGCCACTGGATGCTCTGGACCCTCATCATCTTTCTGCAATAAGATTGTTGTAAGGGTGTCACCGAAAGCAAAGGAGAAGATATGGAACTCCTCGTTGTAGTCTAGGTTGATCAAAGTGGGGGCTTCCATAATAGCTCTCTTGATGGCTTCAAAAGATATTCTTGTTGCATCAGTCCATTTGATCTCTGATCCCCTTTTTAGCATGGAGGTGATGTGCTTTACCAATTCTACAAAGTTAGGAATAAACCTCCTTACAAAATTAATTTTACCCAGAAAAGACTGGATGTCCTTTTTTTATCTTGGAATAGACAAGACCTGTATTGCTTTCACTCTCTCTGAGTCAATTTTGACACCTACAGCGGAAATAATGTGTCCTAGAAGCTTGCCTTCTTCTAGAGCGAACTGTGACTTCTTAGGATTCACTGATATTCCAAACCTTCTGCACTTTAGAAACACCTTCTTCAAATGCTGCAAGTGACTTTGATGGCTATTGGAGTACAATGTTATATCATCCAGATAGACAAGGACAAACTTATCCTTCTCTCCTACAAATGCTATATCGATGGCTCTCTGAAAGGTAGCTCCAGCATTCATCAGCCCAAAAGGCATCTTCGAGTACATAAAAATGCCCCAAGGAGTGGTGAATGCAGTCTTTTCTTGATCATTTGGATGTACAGAAACTTGGTTATACTCTGAAAATCCATCCAGGAAAGACATTACTTTGGAGCCTGGGACTTTCTACAGCGAATGCTCCATCTTGTGCAGATGATAATTATCTTTCTTAGAGCATTTGTTCAAGTTCTTGAAATCACCACACAGCCTGATTTCCCCACTTTTCTTCCTCACCACTACCAAGTTAGCTACCCACATTGAATATCTCAGAGGAACTATGATTTTGGCAGCCAATAACTTCTTGATTTCCTTTTCAATCAAAGGGAGGAGCAAAGGATCCATGGGTCTCAGGTTCTGCTTGAAAGGAATGGTGTCTTTCTCCAATGGGATGTTGTGTTGGATGATATTTTTGTCATAAGTTTTAAGGTCATTGTATTCATAGGCAAAGACATCAGAAAATTGCTTCATTAAGGTGCAGTACTCAAAACTTTGGGCAGCAGACAAATCGGTGGATAGATTTACATACTTTGGCTGATATGGACTCCCTATGTTATGCCTATGGACTACAGACTGATATTCTTTTTGGGAAATCTTATGAGGCACATCATTATGGTCAAACAACTTCTCTAGAGGCACTAGCCCTTTAGGTATATGATTGCTAGGCAACTGTACAATTTTTTCTTGGCCAATTCTGTTCTTTAGCTAGGGCCGGAGACATTCCTCCAAGGTTTCATTCTCTTGATCAATTTGCATTTCAGAGAATTCATCAATGACTTGCAGAAACCTATTTACTTCATAATCATCCTCAAAGACCTCCCAGTGTTGGACATTATTAGGCAAGGATGGTCTATATTTTATCTGGACTTCATAAACCAACTTAGGGGGCATGGGAGGGATGAACATGCTAGTAGACACAGCAAGGGAATCAACAAGCTGATTTTTTACTCTAGGAATATACGAGATACAAAAACTATCAAAAGAATCTTTGAGTATCCATACCTCATCTCTATATGCTTTTAGCCTCGGGTGCTTGCTCAGAATGTTTTTTTCACTTGTTGAATGATGAGGTCAGCATCTCCAAAAACCTTTATGTCTCTGATTCCCATGTCTTTGGCAACATTTAAGCCCAATATTAGAGCCTCGTACTCTAATATATTGTTGGTGACCTGAAAAGTCAGTTTGAAAGACAGATGTGTGCTTTCTTGTTTTGGAGACGCTAGCACCACTCCTGCTCCTGCAGTTTCCTTTGAACAGGCTCCATCAAAGAACATCTCCCAAGCTTGTGTCCCTTCTTCTTCCATGACTTGGCCTACTAGTTTCCTGAGCTGCACCGAGGCCCTCTGAGATTCTTCAATTTGGAGAATACATGCTCCAAAATCAGTGTCCACAGTGTAAATAGGACGATTAGTGGGATTCTTCTCATCACTGATAATATAGGCCAGCTAGGCTTCCCTGTACAGTCTTCTACTCTCTCCTCCAAAAACTGGGACAGTGGCATAAGATAAGTCATTTTGCATTGTCCCACCTAACCTCTTAATCCACCCTATGGAAAGTAGCATACCAAACTTAGGGGGGAACATCTACTACCACAATATCCCTCATCAAGCTCTTCATGGGCAGCTGAGTCAGGGTGATAGCCAAGTCTTTGATTAACCCCAGAAATTTCACCTTCCTTGAATCAAAGGAGAACAAGTCATGATAAGGTCTGGTAATATCAAGGCCTAGTTCTTCCATGACAACTTTGGGCATCAGATTATGGCTGGCACCTATGTCTAGCAGACAGTTGTGGAGGGATTTTTCATGAATGGTCAAGGAGACATAAAATGATGGGGAATTGTTATCAGCAGGTTCAGTCATCGGTCTAAGCACAACTACCGATTTATCATCTTGTAAATTCACATAGACATTGGGTGCTTGTGTGGCTTTCAGTTGAAGGGCATCAAGGATGGGCTTCCTAAAGGACTTGTCACACGGAATGAGTCGATCTTGCGGACAAGAGAGACCTTCCTAGAATCTAACGATATCTAGTGACAAGCAAGCCAATCAAAAACTATCTTTCTCTAAATATGCATTTATAAACAAAGGCAAACAAGTGTTTAGGCCTGCCTTAGGTCCAATGCAAGTTTGTGGAAGCCTCGCTCCTTTGATCCAAATGAGCTCCCTTGTTGCGAATCTGAAAACACAAACAAGAAAACAAATTAAATAGCACCCAAAAAGCCAATATCATAAAGCATACTTAACATGATGATCAAGGAATTCATGAAACAAATGACATAAGACAATTTGTTGAGAAAAATGAATCTGATTGTATTAATTCAAATCAAAGAAGAACTTTACAACCTGTGCCTTGATGCTGTACAAGCTCCTCCCAGGGTCCAACAAGAATTCTCCTCTACTTTGACAAGTTTCACTCTCTTCCCAATGAAGCCAAAAAGGTATGTGATCTCTCCTCTCAAGCTTAACTAGGAAGTCTTAATTCCACCAGCATTTACCCTAAAAAATGTTCAGCTTTTAACCTCCCTAGCAACCAGCCCAATGCCTTAATTTATAGTGCAATGGAGGGAAGTTACGAGGTCCTCCTTCAAAGGGATAAAGCCCTCCTTCAAAGGGATAGCTCCTCTCATCAAGGGATTAGCTCCTTCACTTTTGGGATGCATGAACCACCTAAGAGCGACCAATCCACGTCAAAATTCCTTCTAGAATCATCTAGAATTAACCCAAAGTGAGTTTTTTAGAATAAACTTGCGCCTTTTTTACTTTCACAGGGGTCCGCACCCACTCCTTTAGGGACAGAGCGGGTAGGTCCGCAATTTTTGTAAACAGGGGGTGCGGGACCGCAGGCAACAGTGAGAGAAAGTGCGGAACTAGAGCTTTGTTGATTTTCAATGTCTTTCTCTCATTTTCAAAGCTTGACTTGAAGAGCTGAGGTCTGAGACTTGTTTAGGAGGACAGTACAAGTGATGATAGACTCATACTGACTGCAAATAATCATGGTGACGATATTTTGTGTAACAGATTGCCCCCTAAAGTGCGAAGTCTGTAGTAGATGAGGATTTCATTTATCATTTAGGAAGAGTGAAGTAATTTATCATTTCGAGGATCATCTTGTGGAAAACCCGATCGGAACCTGTAAAAACATTTAATGCAAGATATATATGTGAGATCATATCATCGCTGAGGTAGGCATTCCCATACTCAGATCAAAACTGACTTAGAAAACTAACTACTCCTCTGATATAGGAATGATCTTGTAATACATCACAAGTATAGACTCATGTGGACACAGTATGGACGCAACCATCTATTTATGAATAGTCCACCATATAATGAATACAAAATTCCTCGCAGCCTGGATTGCGGAAACTAGATCCAGGGTCTTCATTTCTTACTTCCCGAAACAGTACGATTCTATCCATGTGAATGAATGTGTTGAAGTCGAACATGGTAGAAACCACTTGATTACCACTCAACGATGTATACTGTTAACAAGTGTGAGAGAAACCACCAGTGATGTCAATGGCTCTCAAAGTACCTAGTACAATCCATGAGATGTGAATAGATGTGTTGATGTCAAACATGTCACAAAATCCTTTGATCGAAGGTCAATGATGCAACCTGTCGTCAAAGGCGAGAAACCTGCCATTGAGGCATGCAGATCCCAAGCTACTGACGATTTCTAGATCATCTTCCTAGATAATGAGCTGAAGTCGATAGAAAGCGATCCATTGTAGGCAATCCCACAACACGAAATCATAGATCAAGTTGAAGAAATTTAGTTGCAAGGACTGAATCAAGGATGGTCAAGATGGATGACAGATATTTTGCAGATGAATGGCTTATTGGCAGTGATCTCTTGAACACATAACGACACAACAGATGGTTTGGTGACAATTGACCCAAAGTTAATTCCCAAAAACCGGCTGAAGACTTTCAATGTGGTTTGATCAACTGTTAGGCAAAGGATTTCCCAACCCAGGTGAATAAAAGTGTCGTGTTCAAGAGTGGTTACAAAGTATGACAAACAGGCTCATTTTTCTCTCTTTTCCCCCACCATTTCTGGCAAGTACCTCTTTATTTTTGACAAGCTTGAGGAGGATAACATTTGCTTGATTATAAGCTCATCCTTCGGATGAGTCCAACTTAGTTTAAATTCGAACCCTAAGAAGGAGTGGTTCATTCCTGTTTGTAATTGAACAGATCCTTTACTGTGGAATTTTAACGACTCCAGTATAGGAGAAAATCGGCATTTTTCAATTTTAGAGAGTCTGAAAAAACTTAAGATGTCTCCAGGGTTGACCTTTTTTGTAAATTTGTGTCTCCCAAGCCCGAAAAAGTATAAAATAATACTTGAGAGAACCGCTTTATCTTTACGACCAAGGAGTACTTTTCGTAATTAGTGCCCTTGATCCGAAAAAGTAAAAAAGCGATCAACGACACGTCATTTTATAACCAATATCGAATTTGAAACGACAAAAATCTGGCAATCTTTTCATGTTTTTACGGTCAGAAAAGAGCTGTAAGTGGACCATCTTTTTAGTTCCGTTTTAACAAGTTTAAAAAGAAAAACTCGGCGATATTTTCATGTTTTAGGAGTCAGAAAAGAGCTTAAAGGTGACTCTAAATGTTTTTTCATTGAAAATGATCGATTTCACCTGAATAATCCGTTATCCTAAATTGCAAACATTACTCATACCTATTTGAAATGGATAAAAATGCTGCAAAAATTACCTTTCTAAAGTGAAACATAAACAAATTTACAATTCATTTATTCAAAAAACTTATAAAAAGGGCTTTCGTCAATTCATTTTTACCGTTTGAGATTTGGGTGAGAAAATAGTGCTTTTGTTCAGAAAACTTCCCGTGAAGATTGCGGAAAATCCAACCGTCAGAATCGAACGCCGTCTTCTCCAAGTAATCCACATCATCCTACTCTTCAATTTCAACCGTTTCAAGTGTTTTAGGGTTTTATTTCAATTTTTAGAGGGTTTTTAGGCTAGAAACCCGCGCGCGGGGGCCCGCAGGCATAACACTGGTAGCCCACGGATCCCGACTTTTTCTCAATGGGGAAAAAGTCAGGGGTCCGCACCTTCCATGAAGGCAAGGTGTGGACCCACGCACTGTCTCTAATAGAGAGAGTGCGGACCTCGCAGCAAGGGTTTTTAACCCAAAAATTCTCAAAATTGACCCAAACAAATTAATTTTTTTCATTCTAATTTGCCTTTTCATTGGATGTAGAGTGTACATCATGCTTGATTGGCGAGAACGGGAGAATGAGGACGTGGATCTTGCCACGTTGAATCACCAACCTTCGATCGATGCATTGAAGGCATGCGACTTGTACAAATTTTGGGCCATACCTGGCATGAGGGCCCAGGTGGATTTCTTACAATGGCTGGTAGATAGGTGGAGCATACAGGACCAGTGCTTCTTCATTGGTGGCCACCAGCTCGAAATTGAGCCGGCAGATATCTACTTTTTGACTGGTTTGCCTAAGAGAGGCGAAGACTTGACTCTATTCGGGACTAGGCCAGGTGGCCAGTCTATCGATAGCCTCCGGCTAGATTTCTGCAACAGCTAGGCTAGAGACAAAGGGATAGACATCAAAACCATATCCTGTCTTGAACTCATGGTGATCGTGTTTACTGTCACCAGAATTTGCGAGAGTGCCGCACTACATATGGCCACCGGATCCCAGATGCGGATGGCAGTTGACTGTTTTTGAGGCACCATCTTCAACTGGTGCGATGTTGTGTTGGCTAATGTAAAAGGCCAAATGACCAGAGCCAAGAACGGACAACTGAAGACCTTTGGTTATGGGGATTTGGTTGTGAGCTCTGGTCTGGAGAGGGTCCCAACAAGACTAGATCTCCTTCCGAAAAATTTCGAGGGGTCACATTTCGATCATACTGAGCTTTCATATGTTTTGCGTGAGTTTCGATCGCCAATGCAGCATCACGTCGATTCTCATCTAATTGATCCAAGTATAACAAACTTTTTTCCTCTTCCGAAGTGGCTGGAAGTAAGTCGATGGCCATTTGCAATGACGGGATTTCGCATTCAATGGGTAACACAACTTCCAGCCCATAAACTAGTTGGAAAGGAGTGAACCCTGTTGACGTTTTTACTGAGGTTCGATACGCCCAAAGCGCTGAAAATAGCATGTTATGCCAATTCGACCGATGAATCCTAATGATTCGTCGGATCATGATGACTAAAACTTTGTTGATGGATTCAACCATACCATTAGCTTGTGGATAATAAGGAGTTGAACTATCATGACGCAAGCCAAGCTGGCCTGTAGGTTCGGTCATCATAAAGTTTCGAAAATGATGCCCATGATCAGTGATAATCACTTGTGGAACACCAAACCTAGCAATTATATGATTGAACACGAAAATTGCAGCTGTTTTTCCGTCTACCTCAAATGTAGGCATCACCTCGGCCCACTTGGTAAAATAATCTACTACAAGGATGATATACGCATGCCCCCCGGCTGAGTGAGGGTTACATGTAATAAAATAGATACCCCATTTGGAAAAAGGACCAACGACAATTATAGGGTGGAGAGGAGCAGGTGGAGTGCGCATCTTACGATCAAAAATTTGGCAGTTGTGGCATTTTCGGACCGCGTTAATACAATCTTTAAACAGAGGCGGCCAGAAGTAGCCAGCGCACAATATCTTTTGGGCTGTGGCATACCCAGACATATGACCGCCACACACTCCAGAGTGACAGTCATTTAGAACCCTTTCATATTCTTCGTGAATTAAACAATGTCGAAAAATAGAGTCCGCCCCACGGCGATAAAGAGTATCTCCAATAATTCTGAATTGTTGGGGCTGGAATCGTATTTTCCGACGTTCTGACCTTGAAATTTATGGCCGAAAGGATTGGGTTTGGAGATAAACGATGATATCCCCATACCAAGGATCTAAAGTGATGATTAGAGACAAGGATTCGTCCGCAATGGAATCCTCCGCCATAGTTTCCGTGTCAGCACGCGGGAAGTCACACATTAACTCCGCAAAAACTAAAGATTTCTTAGACTTAGATTTTTCAAATTCTAAGTCGAACTCCTGCAGGATGACAATCCATTTAGAGTACTTGCCCCCTAGAAATTGCTTGGTTAAAATGTAGATCATAGGGTTGCAATCAGAAATTACTGTAGTTTTACGTAGTAAAATGTAGTGACGAAAACGTTGGATAGCTTGAACAGCTGCCAATGCCAATTTCTCCACATGTGAGTATTTTAGCACTTTTGGATTTAAAGTTCGACTAAGGTAATATATCACATGTTTAGTACCGAATTCATCTTCCTGAACTAAGACCATTCCAATGGTGGAATGAGAGGCGGCGAGATACAAGAAGTAGTCTTGGTTGTATTCGGGAGGATGCAATAACGGTGCATGGGTCAATGCGTGTTTTAGTGCATCAAAAGATTTCTAAGCTATCTCATCCCAATAGAATGGAGTATTCTGTTTCAACAACCGGGTAAAACCCTTTCTGACCTCGGCGTAGTTAGGAATGAATCGTCGTAAAAAGTTTGCTTTCCCTTGCAAACTTTGGAGTTGGCGAAGACTCGAAGGAGGAGGCAATTTGACAATAGCTTCAACCTTCAAGGGATCGACGAGAATGTCGGCTTTCGAAACAACAAACCCCAGCAATCGACCTGTTTCGATATAGAAAACACACCTGTGTGGGTTCAACCTAATCCGATAATGCCTACACCTCATAAAGATTGCTCGTAAATGGATGAGATGATCAGCTCGATGTAATGAATGAGCAGGCAGATCATCGAGATAGGGTTGCACAATGTGCTTGATGTCATGAAATGCATAAGACATGGCCCTTTGAAAAGTTGCCCTGGCGTTCTTGAGCCCAAAAGGTAATTTGCAATAAGCAAATGTCCCCCATGGACAAATGAAAGCCGTTTTTGGTTGATCGGCAGGTAGACTATTGATTTGATTGTATCCGGAAAAACCATCCATGAAGGAGAATATTTCGTTGCCAGCACAATCATCAATGATTTGATCGATATAGGGAGTTGGGTAATTGTCCTTTTGACAGGCTCGATTAATGTCCCTATAATCGATACATATTTTTATTGTCCCTTGCTTTTTATTAACCGGAACAATATTCGATACCCAATCCGTTAACGGGATCAGATAAATGAAACCTGCTTTGAGTAATTTTTCAACTTCTGCTTTACTAGCAGCAGCTTTTCTTGGGTGAATCTGACGCAAACGTTGTCGGACGGGTTTAGCGTCTAGGTAAGTCTTGATTTCATGAACAACAATTGCGGGGTCAATCCCTGGCATTTCCTCATATGACCAGGCAAACACATCGCGGAATTCTTGAAATAGGGCCTTATATATTTGAATTTCATTTTCTGTACACGAGGCACCTATATGAATGTTTTCAACAATTCTAGGTTTAACCAAAGTGTCAATAGGAATAGTTCGAGAGATGTTTCCCAAATTTAACTCTGAATCAGGATTTTTCATTGGATTCTGAGGTTCCTTGAGATATTCAGTTGTAAAAATTGATGAAAAAACATTTTTAAAACGATCATTCTCGGGTAAGAACGAAGATCTGTGATGGAGATCTTCCCATGGTAAATCATCTACACATAGGATTTCACAAATTTGTTCATCAGAGTGAACAAGTTAGGAAAACGTTGTTGCATCCGAGCTTGATGTGAAAAGTGATTCCTCACGGACTACATTCATTAAGTCAATTTTGGTTGAAGATGGGTCGGTAAACGATTGCACAGCCTCATACGCAATTTCATATGGACTCAAAGGCATAACATCACCAAATGAGTCTATCTCAGATTCAGAAGGTACGATCCAAGGATCATCATAAACAATGGTGTCTGAAGAAACCATATGAATGGTTGCAAAAGAAGACGATGTGTTGATTAGAGGAAAAGGAAAAGTTCCCATCAAACCGGCATCTTTAACTAGTCATACTCCAACATCCTTATACGAGATAGTCATTTTACCGACATGCTGAATGCATTCAGAAGAGACTGGGTCGGATGAAAAGTAAGCCAGTTGGTTTATTGTTACGATCTTTCCATTATGAGGAAACTTTATAACCTGAAAGACTGATGAAATGACAACTATCATAGCGTAAGACCAACTATGACCCAAGAGAAGGTTGTAATCTAGAGGGGCATCAACCACCTCCACGTCTAGATTAACAGTTTTTCCTTCAACCCCTATAGGTAAATCCTGTAGAATGCCAAAAGGATGAAACCCATGGCCATCAAAGGCCTTTAGAATTGTCGGGGATTGATTTAGTGAAGGAGAACCAAGCGATCTCCAACACTGTATCGACATAATACACGTTGAGGCTCCCTCATCAATCACAGTCCTATGAATAGGCCTGTCTTTTACTATCACTGGGATCTGGAAATCCATTTGATGGGGTAAGCGCGGTGTACTATTTTCTAGATCGAAAATTATTAGGTTCGAGTCCTGAACGTCAACAACTCCTATAGCCGACAAAAGTAATTTACGCTGTGCTGGACATGATTGTAGCACTTCCAAAGCCGACATTGCTGAAGGTGAAACAACTAAATCCTCAACAATGTTATAATTCTAAGCCGCTCTCACATGTGGATTGAAAGCTGACTTTTGAAGTATACCCTTGGCGGGCGATTTGATTACTAATTCTGGATTAGGTTTCTCGATCTGTAGTGGATCGGAACCGGGAGCTGAGGTTGATGGGTTAGAATGAGAAGATTCTGCTTCTTTACCATCAACAGGACTTTTACTACTATAATCATGTGATCGAGTCGCAATCCTAACATGGGACATCATCAGTATGGGTTCTTCATTGGCACTCGAGGAAGAACCTATCATCTTACTGTCTTGACTTGGAAAAGGATCCTTCAAAACTGTAGGCGTTTAGGAACCTTTGACAATCTTCGCAACCTCTGCATGATGAGGGCAGTCTCTTGTAAAATGCTCTTCGTCACAAATGAGACAAGGATAACGAGGTTTGCGTTTTTCATCATTAGATTCTGCTTTTTCAGGTTTCTCTTTTGAATTTTTATCCGTTTTATTTTTCTTCTTCCTTTTCTTCTTACCACCGGATTTTGATTTGGCTATAGATGACTCTACAACGTGAATATTGGCGGAAATCTCCGCAGAAGAATCTCCTGTCGGGGAACCTAGCAAGGTTATGATAGGAGAAGAATTCTTGGAAGACTTCTTCTTACTTTTGGTGTTAACCGTACCAATCATATCGTCAGTGGCATGAGACGCTGAAGGAGCTGCAGTGATTTGATTTTGCTTAGGAAGATCGGGGATTTTCTCGTGTAACGTACCTGACTGAGTATAAACCAAGTTAAGGTATTGTGCTTGAGCAATTACTTGCTCCTCAGTAACGATTCCGGCCTTAGCTACATCCTTAGTGATCTTTGGCAACAAAGATTTTACAAACCATTCAGCTAAGATCTGATCCGGAATAAAAACCTTCACTAAACGTCGTCGATGTCTCCATTCATGAATGTGATCTGAAATGTAAGTGGGCGTCGACTGCTTTAATGAAGTTAGTAATTCCGTGCCATTGTCATATCTGACTGGCAACTGAAAATGAGTTAAAAACGAGGTAGCTAACTGACTAAAGTTATAAAAAGTGCCTCGTGGTAACTCAATGTACCACTTGGCCGCAAGACCAATTAGAGTGCGCTGGAAAAGCCTTAGATGGATTGAATAATTTGAAATGGAGTTAGACGCACACCAGAGGTGATAAGTCATCACATGGTTCGACGGGTCCTCTCCTGATTTGCCTTCAAACTTAGGAATATCACTAGGCAACTTATTTGGTATTGGCAGCCAAAACGGAAGATAATTAATGGGATCGTTCGTTAGGCGCGACAAGTCAGGCAAGTCCAAAGTTGCGATAAACGGTAACTGATGATTAGGGTCCCTAAAACTCTGGGTCATGAGACCAGCCCCAGGAAGAGGATATCCAGGATAACTAGGAATAGGGATTGCATTTGGGATATTGTATCCTCCAGGAAAACCAGGATTAACTGGACCGTACTGGGGTTGTTGAGGTTGTTGATATGTGTACCCAGGGTACGGTTGATACTGATAGACTGGTTGCTGCACAACAGACCGAATTGGTACTGCCCCTGGTACGATTGATAAGTAAATTGTGGTTGACTTGTGACAACCATACTTGAACCAGGTTGTCCTATAGGCATCTGAACCGAAGTTTGAATTGTGGATCCAGACTGAGGTAAAGATGTCTGAGGAGTAGATACAGGAACAGTAGAAACCGGAGCTGTTGATACTCCAGAAGTAGGTGGGGTAGATTGAACAGATGTTGCAGCAGCCGTTTGAGGTGGAGTACGAGGCGTACTAGGCCCAGGCTGAGAAACTACCGAAGGTACAAAAGTTTGAATAGTAGACTGGACAGGTTGCTGGAGTGAACCAGAAACTAAGGGTTGTCCAGTTTGAGATGACAACTGTACATTCGGTTGCAAGACCTGTTGAGTTTGCGATGGATACCACACTAAATTCATTCCGGGGTACGGACCTATAACAGGTTGAGAATATTGAGGACCATAACCGGGTTGAGGGTAGGGTTGATAATTCAAAGGTACATTTCCCGTTCCTTGAACATATGATTGATCGGAGGGTGGTTGGAAACCTTGGTTCGAGTACTGACCTTGGGGTGAGGCACGTACTGATACTGGGGTTGACCTTGAGGTACATATTGATACTGGGGTTGACCTTGAGGTACATATTGAGTCTGGGGTTGACCTTGAGGAACGTACTGTCCCGTAGGTATGTATTGTCCTTGAGGTTGCCCCCCAGGAGCAAATTGGGTACCTTGAGGTTTCCCCCCAGGCGATAATTGAGGATTTTGAGGCTACCCCCCAGGCAGTAACTGACCACCTTGAGGTTGAGGATTAAGAATAGTACCTGACATCATGAGAATATCTTCTACACTTAACGGCTTAGTACCATTGTTTCCCGTTAATAACCCTTGTTCAATGGGTCGAGGAGATGCTCCCGCAAAAGTACCAGAAAGTGACTGATACCCAAAAGGAACAGAAGGACCACCGTACAAAAAGGATTCTGGCGATTGAGTAAACATGGACGACTGTCTTGACATATTTAATGGAGGATAGTAACCTCTAGGTGTTGGGTGATAAGGAACACGAGGTGGTGAAAAACTTAGCCCTGGGTTTTCCAAGAAATTAGTCAAAGAAAGATACCAAGCACTACTCCTAGGTGGACTGTAAAAAATTGATTCACGCTCCCTTAGTTCAATAGCAGGTTGATTTTCAGGGATAGGGATGCCTACTTCTTCTTCCGGAGTAGCAAGTTCTTCGATAGCTATAAGTCCAGAAGGAAGATTTTGGGTAATTATTCTTTCTACCCTGGGTGAACCAGGACCACTAGAAGCTGGAGAAGTAAACCCCGATGTTGGAGTAGCAGCAAATTCACTTTCAGGTTCGGATGTTTCAGGTTCCTCACCTATATCACTAGTAGACGAAAAGCTACCAGTAACTTCGGAAACAGACACTGATTGTGGATTATAATCTGCTACTAAAGCTTGAAAATCAGGATGTACCACTAAAGAAGACTCTCCTTCTTCAGGTGACCCAACTCTACTGTCTCTAGGAGTTACGAGGGCTCTTAACTCTTCAAGCTGGCTCGATGAAAACTCAGGGGGTTGGCCCCAAAGTCTACGAGACTTCCTCGGTAATTCAGCCATGATTAAAAATTTTAACTACTTCACACGCAAACAAAGTAAAATCTCAATGAAAACCACCTAAATCCTCTAAAGAACCAAACAAATTTGAATCACACGCCTAAAGAATCTAGGAGATCAAACACACACAAATAGTAACTTTCCGTACTGAAAACACTATTTGGTGATGAAGCCCAACGTCGAGAGTTTAATACAGAAATGGCGGTTGGAACAGTTACCCCGGCAACCTGCTTAATGAATAGACTAGCACAAGTTCCTCCACTAAACCGTCTCGAGTGAAGAGAACCCCCCAGAAAATCCAAGTGAGTCTAGCCGACGTCTACTCTAGGTACAGTGGGATCTTCCCACCACTATCACCTTAGGAAGAATCCTATAGAATATGGTCACTAAGGTTACGAATGGAAACAAATATACCTGGGGGAATAGTCTACAATCCGATACGCACGCAAGGGCAGAGTAACAAGCTCAATCCCTTTGAAGGCTCCTTGACATAATCTAAGGTTTACCAACAAGTGACCCCAGGCTCCTCGAAAATGGTTAATCCGAGGTTTACCGTTTTTAATACGTGAATATCTGGCGCCGTTCCCAATGAGGAAGGATTGATTCCCACACTGGTTCGGACACGATCTCGTGCTTCTCCTTTAAGAGGAGCTTTCCCAGAGCATAAATGCAACAATTAGATTTCTCTCCTACCGCAAGATACAGCTACTTGTTTGTTTTACTGTCTTGGAGAGTTAATTACTCCCTACTCCAAGACACTAGCCTAAGCTATGTTGATGTATCAGAGCCCTAGAAATAAAAATATTACTAGATAGATTTTACTTTAAGCGTTATTTTTATTGGTTTTTGTTTAAGTCAAGAGGTGCGGAGATGAAACTCGTGGTATGAAGACTCGACTCGAAATCACTAAAAAATGCACTTAAGATGATTAAGCAATCTTTTCCCTTCAATGAACTTCTAGCTAGGAAAGAGTTTGAGAATGCAAATACTTGTAAACACAAATCTTTCTTAACAAACAAATTAAAAGAAGAGCTTTTTGTTTTTTCCAATGCACTCAAAATGAGACAACTAGTTATTTTCACAAAAATTTCCCTTTTCTTTCAAAACACTCAACCACTACAAAAACAAACTTTTTCCAAAAGCATTTTTATTTTTTTATTTTTTATAAAACACTCAAAACTATGGAAATGACTAATCTTGAGATCTATAAACTATAAAAACCTATTTGAAGTCAAATCTTACAAGATGTCTTTTTCAAGGATGTTTTACTTAGCTAGATGTAAACTAAGGACCAATTTATGCAGAATCACAAATCAGTCAAAAAACAACCAATTTTTGTTTTGTTTTCTAAAAATGAAATCCAAACTTTTAACACAAGCCTTTTCGAAGTTTCGTAAAGAGAAAACACAAGGTGGATTCCTCAAAAAAGGTAGATTTTGCAAATGGTCAGACTCATAAGAAGGCTAGTAAAAACCAAGGCGATCTGAGGTTTCTACAGCTTCTAAGCGCAGAGCTACTACAAGACCACAATGAAAAACCAAACCCAACAATCAAAACTTCTAGGAATTTCACCTAAAACCCTAACACCAATGAAATTAACTTAAGGAAAGCTTCTGACAGGTTATATGCAGGTCTGGGCAGGGGATAATAACATCTAAACAAAAACTAAGCTGACTAACAGAGAAAATCTTAGGTTTTCCAAAATTTTGACAGTTTCCGTAGGCCCACAGTTAACACAGGTGCAGTACCGCTCTGTGCTAAAAGAAAAAGTGCGGATAGGTCCGCACTATGTCACAAGACGAGGGTGCGGTCCTCTCCCAAAGTTATGAAAAACGAAAAATAATCCTAGATATACTAAATCTACCCAATTCCACACACAACAAGCCAAAAACAGAAACAAAAACACAGTTTCTCAGGTCAAAGTAAAAACAAGGAAAAAATCAAGTCCCCAGCGGAGTCGCCATTTTGTCACACGGAATGAGTCGATCTTGCGGACAAGATAGACCTTCCTAGAATCTAACGATATCTAGTGACAAGCAAGCCAATCAAAAACTATCTTTCTCTAAATATGCATTTATAAACAAAGGCAAACAAGTGTTTAGGCCTACCTTAGGTCCAATGCAAGTTTGTGGAAGCCTCGCTCCTTTGATCCAAATGAGCTCCCTTGTTGTGAATCTGCAAACACAAACAAGAAAACAAATTAAATAGCACCTGAAAAGCCAATATCATAGAGCATACTTAACATGATGATCAAGGAATTCATGAAACAAATGACATAAGACAATTTGTTGAGAAAAATGAATCTGATTGTATTAATTCAAATCAAAGAAGAACTTTACAACCTGTGCCTTGATGCTGTACAAGCTCCTCCCAGGGTCCAACAAGAAGTCTCCTCTACTTTGACAAGTATCACTCTCTTCCCAATGAAGCCAAAAAGGTATGTGAGCTCTCCTCTCAAGCTTAACTAGGAAGTCTTAATTCCACCAGCATTTACCCTCAAAAATGTTCAACTTTTAACCTCCCTAGCAACCAGCCCAATGCCTTAATTTATAGTGCAATGGAGGGAAGTTACTAGGTCCTCCTTCAAAGGGATAAAGCCCTCCTTCAAAGGGATAGCTCCTCACATCAAGGGATTAGCTCCTTCTCTTTTGGGATGCATGAACCACCTAAGAGCGACCAATCCACCTCAAAATTCCTTCTAGAATCATCTAAAATTAACCCAAAGTGAGTTTTTTAGAATAAACTTGCACCTTTTTTACTTTCACAGGGGCCCACACCCACTCCTTTAGGGACAGAGTGGGCAGGTCCGTAGTTTTTGTAAATAGGGGGTGCAGGACCGCAGGCAACAGTGAGAGAAAGTGTGGAACCAGAGCTTTGTTTATTTTCAATGTCTTTCTCTCATTTTCAAAGCTTGACTTGAAGAGCTGAGGTCTGAGACTTTCTTAGGAGGACAGTACAAATGATGATAGACTCATACTGACTACAAATAATCATGGTGATGATATTTTGTGTAACAGGACTCACTCTTTGCAAGTTCTATCAAAGGTACAGATATTTTCAACTTCTGGACTTCTGATTCAAAACTGAAAGGGGAAGGGGACTTGTCAGGGCCTCTTACCTCTTGAGTTGGTGCTTTAAGGATGATGGGATTAGCTGCTGGTCTCTTCTATTTGCTGATCTGCTGCTCTGTGGGGACAACAACTCTTTGGGCAGGATTCTCTTTGACATTACTCGTTCTTGACCTCAAGTTATATCTTTGTTGGTCTTCAGTCTGCAGAACAGCTTCTCTGTCCCACTCTTGACTGGTCTGGTCCCTAAGTAATGATTCCTTGTAGGTAGCTAATGTCAAAAAGGCAGCATTGCCCTTGTCTTCCATGCAGTGAATCTCATCCTCTTCATCAAAGTGGTCCTCCTCCATGACTACGTTCTGGAAAGGAGTCTTCACCCTTTGTTCTTCGCTGGCCTCTTTTCTCGTCTGAATGGTCTGCAATTGTTCATTTGCTCTTCAGAATGGATTGGGATTTTTAGGAGCAAATGTATTAGGCAGCCTTGCCTTCCCAGCACTTTGTTCAATCTTAAGTTTGGATATCTCGACAGCCAATGACACTATCATCTTATTCATTTTGTCTATTTTGGGTTCTGAAGATGAAGAAGAGGAGGAAGCCTCACCTCTCTGCCTCCTTCTATCAGCATGTCCTTTGATTTTTTCTGCAGCCATGATATTGGATTCCACCTCCAAGGCTACATCTTGCATTTCGGCTAGAGTAGCACATCTTCTTTCTCTTAATAGCAGGTAGAAATCAGAATCAAAGGCATTGGCGTAAGTGAGTTTAGCAGAGGTGGGGGTAGGCTTCACTTCAGCTGGTATCTTGTTATACAAACAATTGAATCTTTTATTAAAATCAGACAATGACTCCCCATTTTCCCTTTTGAGGTTGCCAAACTCGGTGTGATAATATAGCAGGTCTTTCTTATCTCCCCAGTGCTTTAAAAACACATCATCTAATGCTTCAATGTTTGCTATAGACCTAGGGGCGAGCTCTCTGAACCACTTTCTAGCCTCTCCATCAAGGCTTTGGACAAATACTCTCATCCACACATCATCTTTACTGATATCTAGGTTATCAACATAATTATAAAAAGACTCAAGGTGTTCTTCAACTGTTACTCCCTTTGTACCAGTGAACTTAGGCATGTATTTCTGATACTCTCTTGCAGGCATGGCATTCAAAGGAATAGGCAAGACCAGGGGTCCATACCTAGCAGCTATGATTCTTTCCATTTTGGTAGGTGCTTGTGGGCCTACCATGACTGGGGTAGAGGGAAGGATACTGGTAGTTTGAAAGGTAGGGAGTTAAGAAATGACTAATAGGGCTAAAGGAATATGATGGACTGGAAGGGAGGCATCCTTTGGACTGAGATCCAAAAACAATGTAAACTTTGAAACGAGAACTATAAACTCAAAACGGGAACTCTGGCAAAAAAACCCCAAAAAAACATAAAAAACAGTGCTAAAAATGAAAAGTGTGTATACTAGAACGATGTTTTTATTTTTTAGGCGTCAATTTTGAACATGTTTTAAAAATGGCAGTGACTACGAAATTTACTATGAAATTTTCGTGCAAAATATAGCTTCAAAATGAAAGTGATGATACTGGAACAATGATTTTTTTTTTAGGGTCAATTTTCAAAAAAATTTAAAAATGCTAATAAAACCAAATTTTTATGTGTCAAACAAAGTTGTTTATGAGGAAAAAAACACATTAATGTTTTTGGTAGAATATCATTTTTCTTTCCTAAGTATAAATTTAACATGTTTTCAACCATAACATGCTAGATACAAAAGAAATTGAAATTTTTTCAACTATAAAATTAAAAAACCATGACATCATGAACAAATTACATCACTAAATGAATTCAAAAGTCATTATTTGTATATTGAATAAAACATGCATTATATCTCTAATTTAATATTGCATTGTAGATATTTTAAACAATAAAATTTATCATAATTAAGACATATAATCCAACAACATAAAAAGCCTCATAACTTCTCATTTAACGCCATATGGAAAACATTAATTTTATTTGAAGATACGATGCATACATCAATTATATAAACTGTCTTAAAAAATTATTCAAAATTACTCATATTTTCTTGCACACCATCAGAATTTACATCTTCAGATGAGTGACTGGATGTTGACGAAGATGTTCCATATTCTTCTCTTTCATCAAATAGTGCCCCATCTGAGTCCACATGCATGCCCAACATTTCAGGTTTCAAAATTCTTCTAGATCTACGACTGGTTTCAGCAGACTCCCATGTCAACACTATTCCTTCTGGTAACAACCTTTTCAGAATCTCTATCGTCTTGAAGCAAAGAGTTCCTCTCTTTGTTAAATTGAAGTCATAAACAAGTATATCAACGTCCTCCAATTTTAATATGTCTGTTCGGCGACGATTTATATTTGTACCCTTTATTTTTCTTTTTCCGCCATTTTTTTGTCAACTACCATCTCTGGCTTATACACACCATTGAATGGGTGTGTATTTGTGGCATACCAATGTACTTCAACACTTGTAACATCCTCATTTTCTGTAAAGACCTTTATAACTTTAGCAACCCAAAATGGATAGCCATTGGGATCTCCATCTGCTAGCACTGCAATCATGCAACCCTCCTTAATATCCTGTACTGAACCCCTATAAAGGTCTTCCATGGCTTCACATTGTGCACGAGATCTTCTGGAACCAATATACATCTCTCTTTCCGCTGCCTGTGAAGAATTAATAATACCTTGAGATTGTTGTTGTTCAACAATGTTTACTTCCTCATGTTCATTCGACACATTTTGTGGCCAAATAAATGGATTTTTCAAAGGTATATCTTCATTTGTTGTTGTTGAAATGATATCACTTTGATTATTGAAAAATGACTCCCACCAAACTGAATCAGCAATGTCAAAGTACTCATATGTATATCTAATACATTTTTTAATTTCTTCCAGGCAATCAGAATAATTTATATCTCTATTCTGTCTGTGTGCATTCTGAACTTCACCAACTAATTGTAATAACAATATTTTTGATGAAAATATTGGATGATCTGGAATGAACTTCAAAAATTGCAAACCTGATGATGGTGCCCATTCTGTAGTAGTTGAATACTTCTTGCCCCATATTAGTGTTTTCCCATCAATTTTTTTGATACGAAATTGATGTTGGAATCTAATGTCAGTAAGTTGTTCAATGCATTTCCCCTCACCATATGATCCCAAAATAAACCTTCGCATGTCAACAATTTCTTCCAACACATCAAAAGTAGGCTTTGGCATGTATGATTTCTTAATACATTCAACTAGTGATGGCAAGCTCCCAACTTCCTTCCTTCTCAATGTGACTGAAAAACGACTGAACATCTGATCAATATGGTCATGAGTGTGCCCAACAAGAAAGAAACCAACCTTTACCTTTTGAAAAAATCTCAATTCAACAAGCATGTTTAGATATCCAAAAACAACCTGATTTTTGTTTTCACGGCAAGTGTTGTCCAATTGTAGATACAAAACTTCAGGAAGATTACCAAACCAATGAGAAATCATATCATGAATTATGGTTATGGTCAGATTTGCATCATTATGAATATTTGGAGCTGTGAAGTACACCCTTGGCAACATTTTCCCATTGAAAACCATACAACCGACCAAGTGAAACTGAATAAAATTTTCCTCCTGTAAATTTTTGGCTGTGTGAACAAAATGTGGTAAAAGTGTTTTCTTCTGGTCCATACCATCAATTATCAAACCCAAATATTTATTCGGATTATCATAACACTTCTTTCGATGCTTGTATAACTTCTTCCTTTCGTTTGTTTGTTGTTCGCGATGCTCTTGAAGTTCTTTGACAATTAAATCTACACAACATAAAAGAAATTCATTAAGAAATATGTTTTCATAGTTGATGACTATACAATTTTAAAAGTTAAAGTTATGAACGCTTACCTCTTTCTGAGCCTTCACATTTGTCCCTTTTGATTTAAGAGAAGCACATGTACTGCAAATCCCCATCCTTGTCTTCTTAGGAATACGGACATTGTTGAATTCTTTCTTCCATACCTTCACAAAATATTGATATGTAATAAACTAGCCATGTCCCTCGGCACCTTCTGCATATTCTTTGTATAAATTGTAGATTTCTCATCTTGAAAAATTATCTGGAATATGTATTGTCTCTCTATTTGGCATACACTCTCCATGCTTTGAAAAGAAATATTTCATCCATGACATTGCAGTATTTGATAATGGCCCAAACTCTCTTTTATGACGTACTTCTGAATAAAATGTGGGATCCTTTTCCAAATTTTCTTGAATTCTCGAGAGACGAAAATTCCCAATCGAATGAAACATTTTGAAAGCTTTTCTACACATAAATAAATTCCTAATATGATAATCATAACCTGACAATGTAGATTGCATGCACCCAACTAAATATGAATTTTGCATGCTTTTATTCATTGACAAATATCTCTTCCTGCTTTCTAATGCAAATGTGAAATCCATATGTTTCAAGCAATTTTTTTGGCAACATTCACTTGAAATGAGAGCGCTGATAAAACGACTTCTCGTCAGATATTCTGCTCTACCCCTTGTATAACTAGAACAGCTTGCATTGATACGAAAAGGTCTACTCCTACTCCTCGATACAATATGTCTTGGCAACATCTCCATCATTGGATCATCATTTGTATAAGGATTTTCATCACCATTAAGAGGAATGTTATCCACACTATGATTAGCTCTGCTTTTCAAATATTGACTTGGAGGATATTCTTCATCTTCCCCTTCTTCAGTGCTACTGTCATAGTCCTTAGAATTCGGACTGAATGGAAAATTTGACTCGATGTTTAATGGATATTCTTCCTCATGTGCATTGTCAGTGCTACTCTCATAGTCCATAGAATTAGGACTATGTCGAAAATGTGACTGTTTACTTATTGAAGATGCTACATCCTGTCCTTTGTCACTACTACTTTTTTACTCATTAGAATTAGGACTAAGTGCATCATCATGTCCTTCATCACTGCTACTCTCATAGTCCTTAGAATTAGGACTAAGTGGACACCGTGACACTCCATTCTTTTGAAATTCGCCATCATGCTCTTCAAAACTGCTGCTCTCATAGTCCTCAGAATTAGGACTAAGTGGACACCGTGACACTCCATTCTTTTGAACTTCACCATCATGCTCTTCAAAACTGCTACTCTCATAGTCCTCAAAATTAGGACTAAGTGGACATCGTGACACTCCATTCTTTTGAACTTCACCATCATGCTCTTCATCACTGCTGCTTTCATAGTCCTTAGAATTAGGACTAAGTGGACACTTTGACACTCCATTCTTTTGAAATTCATTATCACACTCTTCATCACTGCTGCTCTCATAGTCCTTAAAATTAGGACTAAGTGGACACTGTGACACTCCATTCTTTTGAAATTCACCATCATGCTATTCAAAACTATTGCTCTCATATTCCTCAAAATTAGGACTAAGTGGACACCGTGACACTCCATTTTTTTGAACTTCACCATCATGCTCTTCAAAACTGCTACTCTCATAGTCCTCAGAATTAGGACTAAGTGGACATCGTGACACTCCATTCTTTTGAAATTCACCACCATGCTCTTCATCACTGCTGCTTTCATAGTCCTTAGAATTAGGACTAAGTGGAATCTGTGACTCTTTATTTATTTGAAATTCTCCATCCCCTCTTTCATCAGTGTTTCTCTCATAGTCTTTAGAATCAGGACTAAGTGGAAGAATTCCCGCTATATCCATCAATATGAATAGAGTTGTTACGCGATGAAGATGTTGATGGTGTATAAATTGAAACTTCACTATTAGAACAATCCATCCCTTTCAAATAGAAGATGTTGAATGATACAAATGGAGTCTCCTAAGGATATTATATAGCTTAAAGAATGAAATTTTCCCTCCAAAATATTTCCCTCCAAAAATTTTCGCGAAAATATTTCCCTCCAAAAAGTTTGTTAGATTTATTTACCTTCATTATTTTATTCTACAATTTATTGAAAAATGTAAACTAAATTTTTTTATGAAATAAATCACTAAAATTAAAATTGTAAACTACAATTTCTAGATTAAGTATTCTAATAGTTAAAGTATATAATATTTACTAAACAATTGATTTTTTTTTTTTTTTTTTAATATATTCTAAAACAAATTATCCCACATCAACCCGTTGTAAAACAATTCTACAATATTCGCTTTATAATATTTTAAAACAAATTATCCCACATTCAACCCGTTGTAAAACAATTCTACAATATTCGCTTTTTAATATTTTAAAACAAATTATCCCATATTAACCGTACGGTAAAACATCTCCCTAATTTCACTTATATATTAAAATTTCGTTATCACTATTACTCACATTACATCCAGGCTTTCTGAAAATCGTTGAAAGACTTGTGAATTTGTGGAGCAGCTACATCGCTATCAACAACATATTCACCGAAGAATTCTCACAATTGAAAGGTAAGTTAAATTTTTTTCCTTGAAAATTTTCATATTAAATTAGTTTAATGAAAAATAATTTTTTTTTAAATTAATAATTTTTCTGAGCCAAAATAACAATTACATCCGTCGTGAACATGGTGGGCCCGATCAAACTCAATCACTCAATACCCATGGGTGGGCCGTCGTGGTGTCGCGGGGTGGGCTCCTTCCCTCACTACCCCCGTCCCCCCTCAACCTCCCATGCCCATCCGCCCCTCACTCCCCTCTCACCTCCCCCCACCCCACCAGGCACCCTCGCCCCTCCTGCGCCCATCTTTCCCTCAGCCCCCTCTCTCACCACCCCCAACCCCCCGTGGGCCTCCCGCACATGCCCCCTCCGGGGCCCCCTCCACCTCCTTCACCCACCCCCCGACGACCGCCCCCAACACCCAGGGTGCCCCCCATCCCCCCCTCGGGCGCCTTGCCCAACCCAAACCCTTGGCGCCCCCCCCCCCCCCCCCCCCCCCCCCCCCGCGCCCGCCCCCAACCCACTCCCACCCCCCGGGTGCCCCACAACCCTCACCCCCCAAACCCCCCCCCCCCTCGGTGCCCTACCCAACCCAACACCCCCCCGGGCGCCCGCCCGCCCCCCGCCCCAACCCCCAGCCCGCACCCTCCCCCCACCCCCTCGCGGGCGCCCCACCCCTTCCCCCCACCCGGGCGCCCGTCCCTACCCACTGCCACCCCCCACCGGGCGCCTGCCCCGGCCACCGGCACCTTCCCTCCCCCCCCCTGGGGCCGCACCACCTCCTTCCCCTGCCCGGGCGCCCCACCATACCCATCGGCACCCCCCCGGGCACTCGACCCTCGCCCCCCACTCCTCCCTCCCCCCTCACTCCACTGCCCTCCTCCTCTCCCTCCCGCGGCCCACCCCCAGCGGGGGCACGGGCCGCCGAGGTGGTGCGGCCGAGGCATGCGCCACCCCGATGGCCTGCGCCCTCGCCCGGTAGGTAGCAGGGTGATTCCCGGAATCGCCCTGCCGCCTGCCGAGCGGAGGCGTGGGCCGCCGGGGTGGCGCCACCCCGACGGCCTGCACCCCCGCTTGGCAGGCGACAGGGCGATTCCTGGAATCGCCCTGCTGCCTGCTGGGCACGGGCGCGGGCCGCCGAGGTGGCACCTGCTCGGAATTGCCCTGTCGCCTGCTGGGCGGGGGCGCGGGCCGTCGAGGTGGCGCAGTCGAGGCAGGTGCCACACCGACGGCCCGCGCCCCCGCCCGGTAGGCGGCAGAGCGATTCTGTGGCACCTGCGGCCCACGCCCCTGCCCGGTAGGTGGTAGGGCGATTCCCAGAATCGCCCTGCAGCCTGCTGGGCGGGGGCGTGGGCCGTGGGTCGGGTGCACTCGGGGGGTTGTGTTGGGCAAGGCACTCGGGGGGGCGGGGCCGGGCGCCCGGGTGCGGGCGCCAGTGGGTTTGGGGGGGTGTGAGGGTGCCTGGGGGGTAGATGGGGTAGGGCGTCGGGGGCGGGTTGAGGGGCCGACGCCTGAGTGGGGGCGCCAGTGGGTTTGGTGGGGGGGGGTGTCAGGGTGCCCCGGGGGGGCAGATGGGGTAGGGCGCCGGTGGGTGCGATGGGGCGCCATTACATATATATATTTTTTGTACTTATTAAAAAAATCAGACATTTCATATAATATATACATAGTGTTGGATAGGTAAATCCCCTCTGCGGACAGAGGCGATCCCACTAGCCTAAAATAAGTCTAGCCACAATCGATTCACGCTACTCTGCAAGTTCCTAGTTGTATACTAAAGGTGAATTACGAAAACCAACCTGGAGTCCAACGCTAATGTCGAAGCAGAGTTGATATTCCCGTTCCCTTGCTCCAGCAGGTCACAATCCTTGCGATCCTCGCGAACGGACACCTGCACATGCAAAGAACGAAGCGAATACAAGCATAAAATCCACCAAAGTACAACTATATTTCAGTCAGAAAGGAAATAAATCAAACATCATCATAATAAACAATGAGATTGGAACCATAACAGCAGTCGTTTATTAATGAATAATAGACAGAGAAAGATACAACCAAGGTTCTGACGTTGAACCTCTCCTCTGGCTGGGCGAGCAGCTATGTATGTCTTGCAATAGACCTCCTCTCCGGCAGCATAACCTCTCTATGCTTCAAGACTCTTACTATCACTCAAGACAAGCATAATCACAACTAGCATTACTCAAAAACTAGCTTGTCTAATGCATGAGGACAGACTTTTATAGATGGAGAGGGGAGGAAGATTCAATGCACCAGGACACCCATTGTGGATTGACATTATCTCTGAAAAGCCGCTGTGGATAGATGTCAAGGATGGATGATGACTCTCGACCTCTATCAGATGGATTTTACCCTCAAAAGACTTCGTGATCTGAAGGGAAAAAACATATGGGCGCACGTTTGTCAAAAATCATTACCAAACTTGGTTGGCGCGGGTGTTGTTCTAGGACAGAGCGCCAATGGTCGCACCCCCTTTTGAGGATCTCAGTGATTGGCGCGGGTAAGACACTGTGGACTTGCGCCAATGGAAAAAGGGCACTTTTCAGGGATAATTTGCAGAAGGTGTCTTCAGGGAACATGAAGTACATACTCAGGGGAACATAATGCAAGTGTTTTTAGGTTATGTCACTGCTCACAGGTCCCGGAAGGTGTCCTCCAACATACGGAAACGGGGCGATAGGGACGGTGACCAATGGTGACAAATTACTGTGTAACACATAGTTAATTTTGGAATGTTTTATTTGTGATTTACTTTTTTGCACTAGAATGTTAATGCATACCCTTTTAGAATGTGAGGGGTGGTGGGTGAGGGAGGGGGCGTGGGCGGGTGGAAGGGTGGTCGCGGGGTAAGCGAGTGAGGGGGCGGTGTTGGCGGGGCGATTCTGATCATACAAATAAAAAATTTATGATATATTTTCGTTCTTAATTTAATTTAATATGTTTTTATTATTTACTGATTTATGTGTTTTTATTTTTCAGGAAAATGGCATCAAAGAAAATTTCAGTGAATCTTTCTGGACCAAAGACTCTTAAAGGTGCATCTTCAAGAAACATTGGTGAACGAACTCCACCTGAGCTCATGACTACAAATCTTTCAAGTGCCTCAAGTGATAAGAAGATGATTTCAGACTGGAAGAATTCGAAAGAGGTGAAATTTCCATCAAGAATCTGGTATGTGAAAGAAAAAGAAAGCACAAATATGAATATATATCTATATATTGATATATCGAATGATAATGGAATTTTTGAGGTGATGGGAAGACTCGTAGATATGTGTTCAGTACCGGACACTGAAGTTGTTTACATACTTACAAAAGCTCCCAAGTCACATGAAAGGATTAAATACCGACTATCATATTCATTGTATGACACGAGAGAGGCATCTACAAAGTTGTGTAAACAAATCGTAAATGAGATGACACAAAACATCGTAAGTATTGTTATTTATATTTGTATTTTGTGTTCTTCAAAGTGTCTCGCTATATTTTTTAACTTTGTTTTTTATTGACATATGATATTTTGTTTGGCAGAATTTTATTGAAATTTGTTCAATTAGGTTAGGAGGCATTCATTTCATAGAGCATGATATCATGAAAGTTGTCAGCAGTTTTTACTCAGTGTCAGAAGAAGATATGGAAAACAAGCAAAATGTAGTAATTGATGATGCTACAAAACTACATCCAAAGAATCAGAAAAAAAGGCCTCTGGTGGATAAATCTAGCAAGGGTAAACAAGTTAATTTTGAGGATGATGAAGTTGAAATTGACAGTGAAGCATATGTTGCCATTACTGAAGATGAAATTGGAACTGAGAAGAGCCATAAGAGACCAAAAGTAACAATGCCCAAGAATAAATCTGTTGGGAATGTTATGACTAAGAAAAGTAAAGTTGAAGATTTTGTACCAGTGATTACCAGTAGTCAAGAACCTAGTGAAACTTCAAAAGAAAGCAGAGAAATCATTACACCAGGAGCTGAGTTAGAGGATGGCATCATCAAAACAAAACAAAATGTCATTCGAGAGAATTTGACAAAGAGAAACTTAATTGATGGTGGTCGTACATTTCAACTTAATGTCAGGCAAACCTATAAAGCAAGTGAAGGATAATGTCAATATCAAATTAGAAAGCCACATCATCTTCATGTTCACAACTTGAAGACATTGATGAGGTACAATCCATATGCTCATGTGGTTAGTTATGTGCTTCTTGTTGATCCACTTCAAGTTCCCAACAAAGAAGCATTTGATAAGTCAAAATGTTTTGAATACAATTATTATGTGCTTGGCGGGAACCATTCTGTAGAAGCTCAAAGACAATTGATGGAGGAATATCCTAATAACCCACGTTTTGAAACAATGAAATGTATCATTTATGCTGGTTTAAATGAAATAGAAGCAAAGTTAGTGGCATGGGATCATAATTCAGATAATGAATATAGGATGTCTATGACTTTCATTCAAAGGGTTAGATTTATTCATAGTGAATTTCAAGAAAAATGTGGTGGGGATAGGATAAATGTTACTACAGATTTCCGAAAGGAATGTTGTATGGAAATAGGCTATCAAATTGAAGAGAAAACCAATTCAAAAGGTGGAAAATGCAACAAAAATAGTGATTTGTTCAGAGGTGTTGATAACATTTTCCAATTGGCATTTAGAACTAGAGATGTTTGGAAGTTGATTGATGAGATTTTTAGCATGTGGGAAGACATTGGCATTAAAAACCAGAGGGTCAGAAAGTCTAAGCCATTGATATGTAGCAACAATAAATCAGCTCCTAAACTGAAGCAACTTTCAGACGATATGACTATCACACCTTGGAGGGCGATGCAAGGAGTAAAAGATGAAAAAATTGTCAAAACAATATTATCTCGTGTGAGGTCAGGGGAATTATCATTGGAGGAAATGTCTGAAGAATTTCAAAAGTAATTTTGCTGAATTATTTTTATTTCTTTCTAGATTATAGTTATCTTATAAATAAAACATGTTGTTCTTGGTAGTATTTGTTATACATATCATTATATTAGCTTTTTCTTACTTTATCTATGCAGTCACAAAGTTTACATGAAAATTCAAGAACAAATGGTTAGATTGTTGAATGAAGATAGTTGGGATGATGTTGTACCCAACTATCTAGATTCAAGTTTTACATCAACATTAAAAGCCTTTTATCTTGCATTTAAAAAGGTATCTTGATTTATACATTCATTTTTATTCATCTGTGTACTATTTTTAATTTAAAACTTACACATATATTTGTTTATTTGATAAAAGATGAGGAAGGAAGATAATGGAGCACCAGACAGTTTCAAGACTTTTATTGAGAAAATAAATATCGAAAGACTGAGGAAGCAACGTATTAAGAATATTGAACTTGATCCAACTCTTAATCATTTCATTTGGAATGGGCTAGACACTATTCAATATCAAGTAATACAAGGCGATTGTGAAGACATTGCTAAACTCATACCAAAAAGGGATTATGCCCTAGTTATTGCAAATATTCCCCATGGTTTCAATATTCCAAACATTCACTATGATAGTGACCCTTATACTTATCAAGCTTTTAATAAAGTGGTTGCGGGATTTGTAGAATTGACGTCATCACCATTATGGAGATTTGTGATATTTCATTCAGACACACAATTGGCAATGATATTGTCAAGCTTCAAGGGGAAAACAAATTCAAGGATGTAGCTTACATGGTAAGACGTTTAAAATGTATATTTGATTAATGTTGAAAAATTCATTTATGTACAAGTTAATTGAAAATTGAACTTTTACTATTTCATGTTATAGGCAAAATTCAAATCTTCTTAACAATGAAAATCAACAATTTATAAATGACTGTGAGTTCATTCATATTGATAGTTGGGCAAAATATGATAGCCATATGTCTATGATTTTTAATTGGGTAGGCGGAAAGAGTCAAAGCCAAATACTGACTTATGATGCTGTTGTGAGAAAACTAACATATGAAGACAAAGAAACAAAAGGAGAAATAGTTAACATTTATCAAAAACCACAATTATTGATTAACTATCTTATATACATATGTTCAAATGAAGGAGATTGGGTTCTGGATTTATTTTCTGGCTCAGGTAAGTTTTGTTATATGGAATTGAATTTCAATATGTTCTTTTTTTAATTAATGTCATTGTACTAATTTACTTCATTATTTCTTTTGTGCTTGATAATTAGGTACAACACTAGCATGCTGCCTTCAAAAAGGAAGAAATTGCATTGCAATTGAGAAAGATCCATTACAATGCAATTTCACTCAACAAAGAATGAATGCTCTTCAATTTCTTCCAGATGCAATGCAAGAAATTGGGTTGAACAAAGGGGACTTTAGTGAATCAAGTGTGGTAAAAAAGGCAAAGAAACCCCAACCACCATTACATGGAATGTTTGGAAAGACATACATTGGGAGATTCGCAGACATCAAAGATCCATTAGAAGAGGAAAATGAGCAAAAGGAAGCAGAAAATATTGTGGAAGAAGACAATGATGAAACTCTAGAGGATGAAGAGTTTGGATTACGTGACATTGTTGATTAAAATTAAGTTATGCTTGGAAATCAAGCTTTGTAATGTTTTGAATTTGACATTTTATGAGAAGAATAATCAATCAATTAAGGTTGTTATGCGTTCAATATTTGTAATATGTGATTTTCGCATTGATTTTGAAGTTAATCATTATTTTTTGAAAAAAAAATGATTATTATTATTTTTTGACATGAAATTCATAAAAAAAATCTATTATTAAACCATTTTTAGTTAAAATTTTTGTATAGAAAATGTGATTTTGACCTGTCAATTCTAGCAAAAAATTATCAAAACATGTAGTTTTTTTGTTATGTTTATGTTAAAAATGGTTATTTTTATATCCAATGTTAAAAAATATTGTTTTTTAGAAACAATTATTTCATGTGAATTGAAAAATTAATTAAGGATGTATAAATATGTAGATTATCCAAAATTCGAAATATCGACTTTCTAATTTAAAAATGCAAAACAATAAAAACCTCACTAAAAAAAAAAATTAAAATAAAAAACAAGAAAATATGAAGAAAACGACCACTTCAAAAACTATCAAATTTAGAAAATAATTATTTATATTTCATACACTAGAAAATTTAAAGTCAAAAAATAGGTCTTTTAAAAAAAGGGTGTGATGCAGAATACTCACTTTTTTAAATCAACATGAAAATCACTACCATTCTAAAACGTAATGTACAAGACCATGTGATGGCGGGTTGCAACCAGTGAAGAAACCTGTAAATCTAATCTATTAATGCAAAGAGAGGATGACAACTCTCCTGCATTAGAGAGAAAGAAACATGAGTGACCTATTCAGTGATGCAATCAATACTTTAACACAGAGATAAGATGACAGTTATCTAGTGCTAAAGACCAGGAGCTCAAGAATACAACATATCAGGCACAAGCTTAGAATAAGAAGAAAATGGACAGTGAGCAGTTAACAACAAAAGAAGCTTGTATTAGCTGAAAATGAAGATGAGACGCTGCAAGTGACAAAATGTCTACAGTCTCCAGAAGTTGAACCTTACATCAAATGCCAACCCTGATTACATCTTTCTTCTGGGTATTTATAAGTTTACAATACTATGGCACTTAGCCGTTTAGGTATGGAGGGGTCATAATTGACCACCAACCGCATTTAACTGCCTGATGGAGTCTCTAAACGTGTTTTCTTGCTTCAGTGGGTGAACCCGATTTGTTCAGGTCTTGTGTTGTCCTTTTAGGCTATTGGAGTGCTCGTACCGGTGGAGTCCATGACTAATAAATTCAGTTACAGAGTTGTGGTTGTCCTTTTCTCCTTTTGGCCATGCTTTCTGTTAAATATGGTGGTTGGGAGTCTGACTATGGCTGATGATGGCGGAGCTGGTCGTCTCCTTCTTCAGGCAACAAAATGTCAGAGGACGTGGAATGCATGGGCATGTGGATGATTTGGGTGAATGGAAAGAATGGTCATTGGATCGGGGAAATTGACGGCAGAGATGGCTCGGCGGAGGCTATCGACCGAGGTGAGATCGGGGTGAGTTGGAGCCATTAGATCTTCTGCGAATGGATCGGACGGTCATCAGGAAACGAAGTTGCACGGTTGTTTATCAGGCGGGGCGGATTGGTAGGGCGGTAATGGTTTTCTTTGCACCGCTTTTGGGCGTAAAGTGGTAAAAGCCCGGGGCCGAGTGATTCCATTCAGCGATCGACACGTAGCAGTAGATGAGAGAGAAAAAACGCTCTGATCATGTGCTATCGCTTGATCAAATTTCCAGCGCGATGAAAGTGAAGACCGTTAGATCTTGGCGAAGATGATTTGACGGTGGGGAGTGGTAGAGTGGGTCACCTATATCGAGTGCGACGGGAGCCATTGGATTAGCGGGATGATCAACAGTGGGAATGCGGCGCGACAAGTTATGAATGCGCTAAGACATATGGTAGGTTTTTGTGGTAGGTTTGGGGTTTTGCGCTTGGGGCTAAAGTCAAAGGGGGTTATCTTGTCGGGTTTAGGAGGCAAATAGGGAAACAGAGATGGATGAGAGTAAGCGAGATAGAAGGAAAGAAGAGAAGAGTGACCAATGTGAAACCCCTTCTTTGGACATAGTAATCAGGCCATGATCCTTTTTTATCTTAGAACATTAGTGTTGCATAGCAGAGCTAACATGGCCCCCATAATTAAGTTTAGATCTATAATAAAAGCACAGTCAGGAATAAGGATCTAGGCAACACCTCTTCACGCTCTTTACAGAGTTATGTGACTGTCAGATGGCTGCGCGAAGCAGCGCAAGCCTACAGGATCAGTTCGCGAACTTCCCAGACTTCATCAAGACATCCCTAGGGTGTGGAAACCCGGTTCCAGCACCCTCCCATACTACCTCAGGTGAGACCTCAGTCTGCACACTGCGGACTGTTGCCAAAAGGGCTGGTAGTTTTAGGATTTGTTTGGCTAAATCACTTTTGAACCTGGGTCAGGCCCTAATAAGCCAACACTTCTCGTGGTTAGTGAGGTCCCAATCTTCAAATTTTAAGCTATGCACCCGTCCCAGGTGCGTGCCCTCAAAGATGATGTTGTCTGGGAGGAGCGAGGTCTGGAGCGAGCTCTTTCTCTCGTCGAGATCCTTGGGCAATTTAACCTTCCCCTTCCGTGGGGATATAGGCAGGCAGCATTGTTGGAGGGTGCGCAGGCTCAGTTTCCTCCTCCATGCCTTCATCCTCGTCTTCTTCGATGATAAGGTCCTTCAGGTCTTCCTCTTCCTCGACGATTTCTATGGTAACGGCTTTCCCCATTTCCTCCACTGTCAGTCTGATGCACAGTGGGTTTCACGGGTACACACATACGAGAACCATCGCCTGTTTGTCCTTCTTTGGCCTCACTGTGCGCGGTGATTTAGGGATTTCTGCTACAATCCTGGTG
This sequence comes from Pinus tabuliformis, assembly GCA_031772625.1. Classification (NCBI taxonomy): domain Eukaryota; kingdom Viridiplantae; phylum Streptophyta; class Pinopsida; order Pinales; family Pinaceae; genus Pinus; species Pinus tabuliformis. The sequence goes on from CM062814.1 coordinate 102,120,665, forward strand.
CCTTCCGGGGCCTCCCCCACAGCCAGGGCCTACACAGCCTCTTCGGCGGTCATCTCTATAATTTCCATAACTTCCTCAGATGCTTCCATCGTGTCCATCCAGAAATTTAGGGGCTCAATAAACGCTCGACAAAGAACAAACAGGGCTCTACGCAATAGCTCAATTCCCAAATGACCAAGTGTTGTGTGCTGCGCAGCCCTTTGTAATTTATAGAGCCTTTTGAATTTTAATTTGACCTTTCCCCCCAGATCTGGTTCATTAATGCTCCCTTGGCGGAAGATTTTCCCAAATATTGCCCATAAATCACATCTTAAATGCCTACCGCCCGCTCCATTTGGTCTCAAGTTAAGCATCACATCGTGAATAGTGATTCCAACGGTCACTTTCCGGCCAACCCGTGTGGCAGCGTAGCCCCCCTTGCGCGGTCACGGACCTTGTAACACTTTACTCCCGGGCAGAGTAGTTTATAGTGATGCTCCTCCTTCCAACTGCCCGGAGTGCTAAGGATGTATCGCCCACGGTTAGTCAGGTGGTCGCACTACCTGTATAGGGTCTTACCCAGTCATCCATCAGTTTTTCTGGAACATACCCCTCTTTCATCATAATTGGTTGCGTTGCACACTTGATCATTGGCATCGCACCACCTCGGTTGATCCATTTAGTAATATGTGGTCCAATCCAAGACATCAAGCTAGTTAATTCTCGTCAATAGTCTCCAATTCCATCATTGTGATTGTGCGCACCTTATTTTGTCATCCTAGTTTTTTTTTCAAGAAAATCCGTCTTGATTTCGTCCTCCAGCTTCTTGGCTTCCACTTCCAGCCAAGCGCTTTTCTCCCTTAATCGCACCCTATCATTCAAAGTTCTTGGCGCCTAATGATCCGGACTTAAACAGGAACGCAACAAATTACAGAGATAACCATAAACACAGATATGCAGCGGAAATAATACTTCATTTCATTAATGTAAAATACTGAAATATGCTTACAAACAGTAATGGAAATAAACTAGCTAGGGCAATGGTAGCTTATCTCTGAGAATAGATGTGGTGGCTACATGCCTCTCAACCATGTTACAATGAGGCTCGAAGGCCTATTTATTGTTGAGAAATAATGGAAAACCCTTCACATTCCAAAACCTAACCCTAGAAGATGAAATGCCAAACTGTGGGGCCCGTTTGGGTAAATTGGTACATCAACTTCCCGGGGTCGTAACTTTGGCATACGATCTCCGTTTGACACATACAATAGCTCGTTAGAAAGATCTATCTGAACACTACCACTTTGGGAAGGGCAACATGGTCCATGGACCAATGTCGCCCCCAGATTTCTCAAAAAACGTCGTTTAGGGCCTCAAAACGACTCCGAAAGTTCAGGACCCAAAAAGCTGCTAAAAATAGTAAGTTGTGCTACGATTAAGGAAACTGAAAATGTTGAGAGAAACAATGGTGGGGGTCTAGGTGGACTTGGTAGGTGGCCACCAAGATCCACCTGGATCATTCCTCCCCCCTTGGGAAGCAATGGTCCCCATTGCGTTGAGTTCCTCCATGAAATGAGGAAACTTTTGCTGAACTTGGTCCCTGGTGAGCCACTTGCCCTGGTGAAGGAGTTGGCCTGCTTTGACAACTCGATACAGTTGGATATTCTGTTGGCGAGTGTTCTTGATTTGTGTGTTCATGATCCGATCAATTGTAGCTTGTTCCATGCAATCTGGATTTAATTTTGTGGGTGTGAGCTGTTCTGCAATGTCGGATGTGCCTAGCAATGGTGGAAAGTATGGCTGAAGGCGGTCCACATTGAACACTGGGTGCAGGCCAAGGAATGGGGGAATGCTGAGCTCAAATGCATTGTCTCCCATAGCCTTAGTAATGGTGTAAGGACCATATCGGAGTGGTCTCAGTTTCCGATAAACTCCAGTAAGGCGTTCCTTTTGCAAATGCAACCAGACTTTGTCGCCCACCTGAAAGTTGTGTGGCACCCGATGTTGATCATGTCGCTGCTTGTACTTGGCATTTGATTTCTCTAGAATGTCATGGACCTGCTGGCGAATATGTTGGATGTGCTCAATGAAGCTGGTTGCCTTGTTTGTTTCGGACTGGACATGAGCTGAATCTATGTGAGTAGCTACAAGTGGCATGGCCACATCAATGGGGCATAGTGGCTGGAATCCCAAGCCCACCTGAAAAGGGCTGTGGCCAGTCGAGCTGTGAAGAGCTCAGTTGTAGCTGTGCTGAACATAGGGGAGGCTCTTGTCCCATGTGCGTGGATGCTTTGAGTTGTACATGCACAGAATGTGCACAATCATCCTATTGACAACCTCTATCTGGCCATCAGTTTGAGGATGGAAGGCTGTGGACTTAGTGAGTTTGGTGTCTAGCATTGACCAGAGACTGGACCAAAAAGTACTGAGGAACCGACTGTCCCGATCTGAGATGATAGACTGTGGGATCCCAAAGTGCACCCACACTCGTTCAAAGAAGAGTTTAGTAGTGGCTTCTGCTGTGATATTCTTCTTGCAGGCCGCCATAATGGCCATCTTCGAGAGCCTGTCGTTGACCACAAAAACACAGTGATTTCCATGCTTAGTGGAAGGAAGGCCTGACATGTAATCCATGGAGATGGATTCCCAAGGTCGACTAGGGGTAGGTAGCGGGGCATAGAGGCCTTGTTTCTTGATGGTCGGTTTGGCAATGGCACAAGCAGTACATTATCTGATGTACTTCCCGACATCCTTTTGAAGATTCGGCCAATAGAAATAATTTTGCAGTACTGCCACCGTTTTCTCGACCCCGAAATGCCCAGCAGCCCGACTGTAGTGTGCTTCCCAAATCATCTTGGCACGCTCGCTTGAAGGAACACAAAGGTGACCCAGGTGGGATAATAGGGCATCCTGGAGGTGAAAATCTAGAACATGCCGACCCTCCAAGAGTGTCTGGTATGTGTGGCCGAATTCTGGGTCACTTTTGTAGGTAAGTGGCTAATCAGAAGTCTCATGCCCACAAGAGTTGAGCATGATGGTTAACGCCATGATCGGTGGTCGACTAAGGCAATCTGCAACATTATTGGTGCTACCCTTCTTATACTTGATATTCAAATGGAATTGTTGCAGGTATGTTGACCACTTCTGATGGCGATCATTCTGCAATTTCCCTTGGGTCTGTATGAACTACAGGGGTTGGTGGTCTGTGTGGATGACTGTTTCCTTCCCCAAAATGTAATGCTTCCATTGTCGACAGGCCTGCACAATGGAATACATCTCTTTATCATAAGTGGGATACTTCCGGACTGTGTCTGAAAGTGTTTCATTGTGATATGCCACTGGATGCCCGTGTTGAGTAAGGACTGCCCCAATAGCATAGTCAGAGGCATCTGTCTCAACCTCAAATGGTTGTTGTAAATCTGGTAACGTGAGCACTGGTGTCGTGCAGAGGTGATCTTTCAACTCTATGAATGACTTCTGTTGAGATTCAGACCAAATGAATTTTGCTTTCGCTCCTCCTTTGGTGACTTGACTCAAGGGCCAAGTGATATGAGAAAACCCCAACATGAACTTGCGGTAGAAGTTGGCAAGACCTAAAAAGCTGCGGAGCTCTATCATAGTGGTTGGAGATGGCCAATCCCGAATGACTTGGATCTTGGCTGGATCCACATGCACCCCCTATATTCATCAATAATGTATCCCAGATACTGAACCTGGGTCATGCCAAAGTGCATTTCTCCAAATAGCTTGTGTTGCCTCAGTGTTTGGAGAACCTGTCAGATGTGGTGGAGGTGCTCTTCCCAACTCTGGCTGAAGATCAGAATAGCCTCAGGCCAATAAGCCAAACCGAAAAATGAAGATAAGACAGCTAAATGGGAAAATAGGCAAGATCAGGCACGTGGGTTGATAGGGATGTCTATTTCTCTTTCAGAACTTGATACTCCTGAGGAAGCAATGAAACAGATCACTAAAGTTTTTGGAATTAAAAATGAACTTAAAGCCCATCAACTTGAAAATGAGTTGCTTACGTTGGACCCCAATAATTTTTCTTGCATTGAAGATTTTTTATCCAAGTTCAAGACCCTTAGACTTCTCTTGGAAGGTGTTAAGGTTAAGAAAGAAGATAGTAGCCTTATCTATTACATTCTTACTAAGTTGGGACCAGCCTATTCTGTGTTTGTTTCCACCTTCCATTCTACAAGAGAAGCCTTCATTTCTCAAGGACAAGCCTACAAGTCCCCTTCCTTTGATTCCTTTTGTGATTCTTTAATAAGAGAACAAGAAAAACTCTTACATCTTGGTCTTCTTAATATTGGAAACTCTTCTAAGAAAGTGTTAGCTGCCCAGCAGCAACCAAATTCAAAGAATCCTAAGAGGTTGTATTCTAAAAGGAATGGTCCTAAACCAAACAAGGGTCCTAAGCAATTTCAGCCTCAAAATGAAAAATCATTTCAACAAAATGATAAGACAAATAAAAACAAAGGGAAGAAGACTAATAGACATTGTAACTTTTGTAATCGAGATGGCCACTTAGAATCCAAATGCTTTAAGAAGATGGAAACCTTGGAAGCAGAAATGAAGAAGCATAACATCCATTTGGAGCACTCTTCAACTTCAACTTCATCTTCAGGAATGGCACTTTCTGCATGTGGTTGTCAAGCATCTCGGTCTGGCTATGCATTAAATGTATCTTCTTCTTCTCATTCTCATGAGTGGCTCATTGATTCTGGAGCTTCTTATCACATGGCCAAAAACAAAGCCATGTTTTCTTCTTTAAATGATTGTAACACCAAAAATATATATGTTGGTGATGATAGATCTCTTAGTGTTGTAGGGACTGGAACTATTCATATAGACAATGGTCAATTTAATGATATATTATGTGTTCCAACCTTATCCTGCAACCTTCTATCTGTATATCAGATAACTCATTCAGATGAAGGTAAATTCGTTGAATTTTTACCTCACGATGTTGTAATTAAGGACCTAAGAGATCCTAGACAGATTTTAGCTACTGGCATTGTTGATGATTCTACAAGGTTGTATAAGTTTCACAACTTTGGGTCATCAAATCTTCCCTCAGTATTTGTTGCTCATAACGATGAAGTGAGCAAACTTTGGCATGAGCAATTTGGTCACTTAGACTATCGCTCCCTTCAGAATCTATGTAAAGAAAATATGGTGACAGGTCTTCCAATGGTATCTTGCAGAGATGGTGTTTGTTCTGTATGTGTACTCGAAAAACATCATCGGGACAGTTTTGAAAAACGTGCCTCTTGGCACGCCTCAGCCCCTTTACAGCTTGTGCATAGTGATTTATGTGGTCCACTTCCAGTTGTTTCATTCTCTGGCTACAAGTATTTCTTAACTTTCATTGATGATTTCTCCAGACGCACTTGGGTATACTTCTTAAAACTCAAGAGTGAAGTATTTAACATGTTCTTGGCCTTTAAAGCCTTTGTTGAAAAACAATCTGGACATCAAATTCTTAAGCTAAGATCTGATAATGGCGGAGAATATGTTAACAACAAATTCATCAACTTTTGCACTGAGAATGGAATTCAAATGCAACATACTGTTCCATATACTCCACAACAAAATGGTGTAGCTGAAAGGAAGAATCGCACCTTAAAGGAAATGGCTAATTTTATGCTTCAATCTCAAGGACTTAGTCTTAATTATTGGGCAGAAGCAATTAAATGTGCAAATTACATAATAAATCACACTCCTACTAAAGTTTTAAAGAATATCACTCCAGAAGAAGCATGGAGCTCAATTAAACCAGATGTAAGTCACTTTCGTGTTTTTGGAAGTGAAGCATGGGCCCATATTCCAGATGAGAAACATAAAGCTTTAGAACCTAAGAGTGAAAAATGTATTTTTGTTGGATATTCTGAAGATGTCAAAGGATATAGACTTATTCCACTTAAGTCCAAAAATGTTATCATTAGAAGAGATGTAAAGTTTTCTGAAAATATATCGGCCTACGAGCCTAGTTCGTTGGATGTGCCACCTCTCCCTATCTCTTCTACTTTTGAAAATATTTCTTCTTCAGATGATGAAAATCCTCCCCCACCTTCTCAGGATCCTCCTTTAGCTCCTCAGCTTCCAAAATGGGTCTGTGCTACTTGGGATGCAGCAGGTGATCTTGCTGGTGATCCTACAGATCAGCGATGTACACGTTCTCAGTTTGATAGAGCCTCTTCTTTACTGGCTCAAGCTTCAGTGAATTATGATCCTGACACCTTTGCAGAAGCTTCAGGCCATCCAGATTGGGAAGAAGCTATGAATGAAGAATATCATTCATTATTGGCAAATGATACATGGGATCTTGTTCCTCTACCAAAGGGACGAAAACTTGTTAGATGCAAATGGGTTTATAGAACCAAGTATGGACCAGATGGGAAAGTTGATAAACATAAAGCTTGTCTTGTTGCTAAGGGTTTTTCACAAGTTGAAGGCATTGACTACACTGAAACCTTCTCCCCTGTTGCCAAAATGAACTCTATCCGCATTGTTCTTTCCCTTGTTGCCTCTTTCAAATGGGAAGTCCATCAGATGGATGTTAAATTTGCCTTCTTGCATGGGGACTTGCATGAAGAAATCTATATGGAACAACCTATTGGCTTTATACAAATAGACTCTGGCCTTGTATGTCGGCTTAATAAATCCCTTTATGGTCTCAGGCAAGCTCCTCAAGCTTGGTATGCCAAAATGGATAACTTTCTTTTAGAAAATGGCTTTTCTAGGTGTCATTCTGACAATACTGTCTACACCAAGAAAGTGGGCAAGTATCTTATCATTCTTGTTCTGTATGTTGATGATCTTATCCTAACTGGTAGTGATCCCAACCTTATAAACCATGTGAAGACTAGCCTTAAAAGGAAATTTGAAATGACAGACTTAGGACACTTACATTATTTTCTTGGTCTTCAAGTCTTGCAATCCAAGGAAGGTATTTCCCTTTCCCAGTCCAAGTATGCCTGTGATATTCTACGCCATTTTCACATGGAAGACTGTAAGCCAGCCCCTTCTCCCTTTTAGTCTGGAGTCAAACTTTCAGTCACTTGTACTTCTCCTGAAGTTGATGCTACCTTATACCGTTAACTTGTAAGAAAACTTTTGTATCTAACCCATACTCGTCCTGACCTTTCCTTTATTGTTGGCCTTGTTGCTCGGTTTATGCAAAACCCAAATGAAAGTCATTGGAAAGTAGCTAAAAGAATAATTCGTTATGTTCGAGGTGCAGTTCAGTTTGGGATTCATTACAGTGCTGAAGCAGCTCCTCTATTGGTTGGTTTCACTGATTCCGATTGGGCTGGTGACCCTGATGATCGGAAGTCTACTGCAGGTTATGTGTTCACTCTTGGTTCAGAACCTATTACATGGGCTTGCAAGAAACAAGGTGCCATTTCTCTTTCTTCAGCAGAAGCAGAGTATCGTGGTGCCGTAGAAGCTAGTAAGGAAGCCTTGTGGCTTCGTCAGATCCTATCAGAGTTTGGCTTTCAGCAGCAACATCTGACTACACTTTAGTGTGATAATCAAAGTGCCATTCAACTATGCAAAGATCCAGTCCAACATCAGCGCAGCAAACACATTGAACTGCACATGCACTTCATCAGAAAGCTCATCCACGACCATGTTCTTGAAGTGCAATATTGTTCAACAGATGATCAAGTTGCAGACATCTTTACAAAGGCTCTCACAAAGGCAAAGTTCACTAAACTTCGATTTATGGTTGGAGTTCAGGAAGTTGTCACTAAGGGGGGATAGGCTCTAGTGCCTCCTTCCTTCTCCTATTGTGTCATATTTGTAAATCCTTCAATCCTATCCCAAGTTGTTCTTAAGGGGGGATGTTAGGATATTCCGACACATAAGAAATAGTTAAGTATAACTTGGTCTCGTATAGAGTTAGGTAAATTGTGTTTCTTTACTATGTACATTTTGTAACTTACAATCCGACGGTCACGATATGTAGTGATCCGACGGTTCATTCTCTCCTCAGTATTACCGACACTTGATCCGTGGCTTAACACCCGGTTGGTCCATGATCTCTATTTAAAGAGCATGGAGGGTCATTTGTAGGTTAACCATCCATGAGAGAAGCTTATGTAAATTTTCATTCTTTTATTAATAAATTGCCTGAAGTGGCCGTGTTGGCTGAGGCCGTGGACTGTTTCCCTCTTTGAGGGTTTTAACCACGTCAAAAGTACTGGTGTATTGATCTGTGATCTGTTTGTGAGCGATGTCCTTTGATGTTCTGTCTGAGGAACTTACCCTATAAATTCCTACATATATTCATCAATAATGTATCCCAGATACTGAACCTGGGTCATGCCAAAAGTGAATTTCTCCAAATTGGCACATAGCTTGTGTTGCCTCAGTGTTTGGAGAACCTGTCAGATGTGGTGGAGGTGCTCTTCCCAACTCTGGCTGAAGATCAGAATATCATCCAAGTGTACCACTACAATTGAGTTGGTGAATGGCCGCAAGATGTCATCCATTAGCCTCATGAAGGTTACAGGAGCATTCGTCACTCCGAAAGGCATAACCAACCATTCGAAAAGGCCCTCCTTGGCTTTGAAGGCAGTCTTCCACACATCAGAGGGTTTGATTGGTACCTGGTGATATCCTGATCTCAGATCGATCTTGCTGAAATATTTCGCCCCCTTTAGTTGGTCTAGGAGGTCATCAGTCCACGGGATCGGGTACCTATTACGGACAGTGATCTTGTTCAGCGCTCGATAGTCAATACAGAGTCTCCAATTCCCATCCTTCTTCTGTACCAACACGATCGGGCTCCCACAAGGCGATGATCTCGAATGGATGTGACCTTTCTGCAGTATCTCCTGAATCTGCCTCTTGATTTCATCGTTCTCCAAAACGGAGCGCTGATAAATTGGTCCATTGGGTAGCGGCGCCCCTGGGGTCAAATCGATGAAGTGCTTGACCTGACAGTGCAGAGGAACCCCTGCAGGGGAGGTGAAGATGTCCTCGTACTCCTCCACGACCTTGTCCATCTGTAGTTGTCGTGCGGAGGGGCCCTGTCTAGAGGCCGTGGCCACCGTCTTCTTCTTTCCTTGAGGGCGTATCATCAGGAAAACAAATTTCCCAGTTTTGGAAATGAGCTTACTGCATTGTTTTACAGTAACCAAAGAGATGGCAGTAGGTGGTGCTACCTCTGGTATCCTATACAACTTATTTCCCAATGTAATAATAACAGCACGGGGCCTTGATTCATACACAGCATGTCGCTTCCACAAGTATGGTTGTCCTAATACTACATCACAAACTTCAAGGGAGCAATGTCACACAATACCTCATCCGTGAAGGGCTTGATGTTATATGGAAGGCGACACTACTAGCTCACGCGAAGATGTCGTCCTTGGTGAAGCCACGCGATGGTGTACGGTTGTGGATGTGATGTGGTCGGTAAGCCCAACCTCTTCACGACCTCTGCCGAAATGAGGTTCTTTTCGCTCCCGCTATCGACAATGAACTGTAGCGGGGAGCCCTTTACCCACATCTGGGAGTGGAAGAGACGCTCCTCCTCCTCTGGATCTTCGGGTTCATTTTTCTGGATCTTGGCGATAGCAACAGTGGCATTGGCATCCACATCAATGATCTACTTCCCTTTGTCATTCCCCTTGTCAGGTTCTGACTCAGAGTCAGAACATGCATTTGATTCTGAAACCTTTAGCTTAGCCACCAGTGACTGCTTGGCCCGACACTCACTTGTGTTGTGAGTGGAGCTCTTATGGAACTCACACCATTTTCCCGTGTCCTTTTTCGGCTTCGGGGCACTGTTCTTTGCTTGCAGCTTTGGTGGGGTTTCTTGGGCTACCCCACCTTGGCTTTGTCCTTTGTTCTGTGGTTTAGGGGAACTTTTCCCTTGCTTTGGATTCATAGATCCAAAGTCTTGCTTCTTTTGTTTAAACTTATGTTCGACCTTGATGGCATATCGGTATGTTGTGCCAAGCGAGGAGATGTTCAGGAATTTTATTTCTTCCTGGATGTACTTGTGCAGGCAGCCGCAGTATTTGAGTATCAAATGCTGCTCCGTATCCTTGATACCCAACTTTGTGCAAAGGGTATGGAAAAGATTGGTGAACTCTGGCATGTCTTGGTCCCTTCCCTGCCACAGCGTGGTCCACTTTATGTATTCATCCTCATAGCTTCCAATAGGATAGTAGTGCTCTTCGATGGCATCTCGGAATGAATTCCAGGTGGGTGTGGCTGAAAATAGTGAGCCGGTACTTTCATCCTTCTGCTCGCAGTATGTTTTCCACCAATCCTTGACGTGGGGTGCTGCTTTGAGAAGAGCGAAAACAATTTTTTCCTGACTCGAAAATTTGTGAACAGAAAAATAACCCTCTAGCATATTTAACCATTTATCTACGGCATTTGCGTCTATCTGACCCTCGAATATGGGGATTTAAAAATTAACTTGTACCTTAAAGGGCGTGGTGTTTCCAGAGTAGCATCTGGAAGCCGATGCGTTGCTTCTAGGTAGTCGCTGAAGGATTTGGGCAAAGTTGTCCATCATTGCGTTCTGTTGTCGCTCGAGGGCTTCTTCGAGCAAGATTTTGATAGGATCTCCTGCCCCCTCATCTTTCTTCTCATCTGCCATGGGAGACCGTCGGGATTTGCGAGGCTGGTCTTGCAAAGGTTCGACCAATTCAAGCCCTAACTCCTTATATCCCGACCTCGTTGGGGACATGCAAAGAAAAATAGAGAAAAAAAGCAGACCACTCTGATACCACTGATCCGGACTTAAATAGGAACGCAACAAATTACAGAGATAACCATAAACACAGATATGCAGCGGAGATAATACTTCATTTCATTAATGTAAAACACTGAAATATGCTTACAAACAGTAATGGAAATAAACTAGCTAGGGCGATGGTAGCTTATCTCTGAGAAGAGATGTGGTGGCTACATGCCTCTCAACCATGTTACAATGAGGCTCGAAGGCCTATTTATTGTTGAGAAATAATGGAAAACCCTTAACATTCCAAAGCCTAACCCTAGAAGATGAAACGCCAAACTGTGGGCCCCGTTTGGGTAAATTGGTACATCAACTTCCCAGAGTCGTAACTTTGGCATACGATCTTCGTTTAACGCGTACAATAGCTCGTTAGAAAGAACTATCCGAGCATTACCACTTTGGGAAGGGCAACATGGTCCATGGTTCAATGTTGCCCCCAGATTTCCCAAAAAATGTCGTTTAAGGCCTCAAAACGGCTCCAGAAGTTCAGGACCCGAAAAACTGCTAAAAATAGTAAGTTGTGCTACAATTAAGGAAACTGAAAATGTTGAGAGAAACAATGGTGGGGGTCCAGGTGGACTTGGTAGGTGGCCACCAAGATCCACCTAGATCACCTAAGGTCACCCTGTTGGATTTCCTTGTTAGGTCCTAAGTATTCTGCTTCATTCAGCTGTGCCACCCCTTCTTTCGAGGTTCCGCAAACCATCATATCTGTCGATGCTGCCATGCGCGGACTAGGCATTTTGTGTTCTAGAGGGAGTATAGCGTTCGCGCTATACTTCAGCCTCGGAGGTGCCTGCACCATCAGTTTCTTGCACGTAGTCCTATAAGCCCACAGAATCGCTAGTACACGCAGGTACCAGTCAGTTCACTGCGCATTGTGGACCTTGTTCAGTGCTTCGCATACTTCGTTAAAGGCCTCTGCATGGATAATCGTTTGTGCATTGGGTATTTCCATACTCCGTGGTTCCAACCGGAGGGGTCATTCGCGCCATTGCCTTGCCCGCACAGGCTTACTGATCGGGTCTCTTAACACAGAGATTATGTTCATCCACGCAAGTTTCAAACCATATACCTGTACCCATCTAGACAGGTGTGCATGCAGACTGTTTCCTTCGGCAATCTTGTCTGTCAATCACGTCTGAGGTTTCCCAAATTGTATGTGCATTGTTCTCCTGCATTCGTGCCAGTCCCCAAAGCTTCTTTGGTACGTACCCCACCACCTCGTGGGTGTAGCGCGCAGTGCCCATTTCAAAACCTCAAAACGCTGTTGTTTTGGCACCTCTCTTTCAAATATGTTCAAGAAGTCATCCACCTTACTTAACCCATTATATGTAGGTAGATCCATTACCTCCGTTGATACGTAGCACAACGATCTTGTCATCATGTTACAGTTCAGCGTGGCTACCTCGTGTAACCGATTCTGCCATCGTTCTATATCTTCGTTAGAATCCGATGTGTAGGAGCTTTCGCACTCCCATGAGATTTGTCCATCTGTGGCTGGATTTACCCAGTATTGCTCCCGTGAGGTTATCTTGTATATGTAGTCCAAATCGGTGTCACTGTCGTAGTCGCACACTGGCTCCGTGTAGCGCGATTCTTCTACAAAGTCTAAAGGTACAACTATGCGTAGAGACATTTTCTCAAAGATCATCTTGAACTTCTTTAGATTTATCACCCCATTCATGTTAGTGGCCCAGTCTATTACTAATAGCGCGAGGTATGGATCGCTGTCATCAACAATCTCTATCACTTCAAAGTCTGCTAGTGTTCTTGTTCATTCGATATCCACTGTAGTTCCCTGTAATCTTCCCATCAATAGGATCTTTTGTTGGTTCGTCATTCGCAGTTGGATAGGAGACCATTGCAGCGTCGGCCTTCCCATGCGCTCCCATGTCTACTTCGGCAAAACATTCACGTCCGATCCTAGATCCAGAATCACTTGATCCATATCATATTCTCCAATCTATGCGGTCAATCTCATTTCCCTTCTTGTTCGCGTCGTGTGGTTCCTAAGCTTCTAGACTACACGTGGTTCTCCTGGCGTGGTCCCAGCACATCTATTTATGAGTTCCTGCAGTCCCTTTACCACCTTGTTGTCGCGCAATAGCTTCATGCATGTTTCCAGGAACGTTGTGAGCATGGATGGGTCCATTTCTGTCTCTGGTCTGTCTTTGCTTCCTGAAGTGGGGGCATCAGTGAAGCTCTTCTTGGCCTCCAGGAAGGTTTCCTTAGCACGCTCCAAATAAAACTCGGGTTCCTTTGTCGGAGCCTTGCGAACCCAAGTACTTTCTTCAGGCTGCCTTCCCTTGTCATCCCCTATTGTAATTCCACTTCAGAGAACAATATTTACATTAGGGTCCTCCTCACGTGGCTCAGACCTCATCATTTGTAGGTTCTGAGTCGGGGGAGGTTGGAGCACTCCTTTGTCGCGCAACCTTGCCACCAATGTGGGACAGTCCTCCATCTCATGATCAAACAATGTACAATACAGACATGATGGATGTGTTGGATTCATACAATCATGGTCATGATGTCCTGACCCTCCATAATTGTAACATATCAACTATTCGCGACCTCGTCCCGGTCCTCCTCCACCTCGGCCTCGTATGTGCCCCTGAAATCCGGTTCACGCCATCCCTATATTCTGGTCAAGGGGTCGCGTTTCGGCCTGAACTCTCTAGGTAGGATTTCGATCTATCATCATTTCATAACTTCTACAGGTGCGCTCATCATGTCCCACCGATCTACAAAAATTATAGAACAATTGTTGCGAATTATGTGTGTACTTCTGCAATAAATGGAAATTGTTTGTGGCATGCTTTCCTCCTATCTGACAAATCGTGCACCAGAATGCAGGCACCGTGCTAGGTCCTTCTTGTACCTCCGGTATTAACGGCATCTGTCCTCCTCCCACGAGATAATTCACGAACACTGGGCAATGATCCTTGTCATGTCCCTGACCTTTGCACTTTACGCACCATACTTCTTCGCGCACTTTTGGGCAAGCTGTCATGTCTTGTTTCAGACTCTGCATCTCAAGGAATAAGTTTTTCAACTGTGTGTGGATTTGCTGAACTCCTAGGTTAGGATCCTGTATCGGGGTCTCATGCAGCCTCATCGCGGTCTCTAAAGCTTTGGCCTGAGTTGTCAATCTTTGCTATGACAACATGTTCCTCAAATGCGGTGATAGTGATGCTACAAACCATTCGCGGTGTTGTCCATCTATCAGAGTCATGTTGGCTTCGTGAATCATGCATTTCAGCCTTTGATCTAACTCCCAAGGGGTCTCACCTAGTAGCATCATGATTTCTTTGAACCCAATGATCGACTGTGCTTCTGACTTCAGCCTACTAAACTCCCTAGTTAACACGGCTTGGACATCCGCGATTCCTGCATTCGGATGATCATTCCAATGCTTAATGTACCAGGTTAATGCGCAATCCCGCAGAGCACTAACCAACGTGGCTTTCTTGATAGCATCATTTGTTACTCCCTATGCTTCCCATACAACTTTTACAACGAAACGAAACTGGTCCAGATCTTCATTTCCTATTCCCTTGAATACTGGCAACTTTATCGAGCTCGCCATATTAAATCGCGGTGGTGGCAGAGGTGGTATGGGCTAAGACGGGGGTGAAGATGGTGAAAATGGCAGTGGTGTGGGTGGGGGTGGTATGCGCAGAATCCTCTGCCTTATCAAATTGATCTCACTTCTTGGCGAGACCTTCACGAGCTTTTCTTCGCCCCCTCACGGAGGTGAAATCAAGGGGCTAGTTTCTAGTTCTATACCTCCTTTGTTTCTGTAAATTCTTCCACTTTACATAGCCCCAAACATCAATGTATTCGCATAATCCGTTTTTCACACAGTAGCATTCTAATCCAAGTGTTCAGAGACTTAACGTACCTACCTCACAGTCCTTTGACGAAGCGTCACTCTGCCTCCCTATATCTGACTGAAGTATCTACCGCAAACTCAGTAATGAATCCTCCTATAATTCAATCGATCTAGTGATAAAAAATGTGCGCGATCTTAACCTCCGATGCTTCCAATCTGCTCACCAATTCTGGAGTCCACACAATAGGATTATCAAGTTTCCACCTTCCTTGGTTATCTGCTAGCTTCACAATCCACTGGTATAGCTCAGCAGGGAAAGATGCGAAGAAAATTTCGTGGATATCGGTATATAAGTAGCAGTCTAACCACTTTTCCTTTGATAGTTGTGGATTCATTTTTTCCTGCGCCGCGAACTCGTAAATATTCCTATCCAACCAATCTTCAATTCCTTTTTTTGTTGGATTCCAGTGATACAACATCAGACATCTCTATGCAGATCCTGGTCGCGACAACGGAACCATTTGTTGGCTTGTTGGGGCCTGACCCAGATTCAGAGTTAATTTGCCAAACAAATCCATGTACTACTGGCCTTTCGGCAATAGTCCGCGGAGTGTGGACTGAGGTCTCACCAAAGTAGTATGGGTGGGTGCTAGAACCAAGTTTCCGCACCCTTGAGATGTCTAAGGGTCTGGTTCGATCCAACTGTTCGTCCCTATGCGCAAGCTGCTTCACACACTTCCCTGATCGTCGCGCCTTGATACATTGCCTTCGCGCAACCCTAATGAGGGGTTGTGGAGCTTCTGTGATGTTGGAGCAGCACTCTGCGCTATTCCCCTAAGACGCACCCGAGGTCTTACTTATCTTCCTATACCAGTTAATTATCTTCGCATAAATGGATGTCTTACGTTATATTTAGTTATACAATACAATCATATGAGTTTGCGCAGCAAATAAACAGTACACTTGCAATTTATACCCAATCATACATCAAAACAGGAAACAATACACAAAAATATGGTAAACTTATCTTTATTAATTCTTTCCACTATTACATACCTCACCTACCCTACGCACTCAGCTACAGGGGTTCGCACACTCAGCTGCGGACGACTAGGTCTTTGCGCACTCAACTGCAAAGCCTTCCCCTACTCTACGACCCAAAGAAACCCTTTACACTTTGACTCAATCACTTAGACTCATCATGCTTCCATTCTTAGTCATCCTATCTTCGCTACTTAGAGCCTCGCTCTATTTATACAATCCCATGGTCCGCAGACCATGGGTAGGTCTATCAAGCCAACATTACATTACAAAAACTAGGGCGAACAACCCTGTGACTCTATTATGACTTCACGCTCTGCACCCACAATTAGCGAAGCCTTTACAAAGGATTTGGTCAAAACTTGGGCTTTAAGCCCCAAAACATGCTTTGGGGGGATTCCATTCCCAACATCAGAGGTCGGGCCCACATAGCCACATATTACAGTTCATACATAGGATCAGGAGGCATAAGGTTAGAGGCCCATATTCTTGGGAGGTGGTGCAAGAGGCCACCAAGGACATTGATGTTCGTGGGGAGTTGTTCAAAATCCTGCTAAATCTCCCTGCTAGATGTAAAGGTCTGATCCCATTGAAATATTTTAGTAATTTTCATGCAACCCCTTTCATGTATGATAGATTCATTGGAGCTTGGGGCAAGTTCCCCAACCATGACCAGGTCGCCATTTATTTTTCTAAGAATTGATCTACCAGATTCCGATGAATACGGGACGGTCTACACCAATAAATTTACCTGGGTGTATTGTGTCTCTCCACCTCACTGTATAAGGATGTAAAATCATGAGATATTAGGATGAATAAAAGATAACTTGTTGTAATTTTCCATTAATGAATGCTACTATTTTATATATATATATATATATATATATATCTGTGTGTGTGTGTGTGTTATATTTTTCCATTAATGAATGCTACTATTATATTTATTTATTTATTTATTTTTGTTTGAGATGGTAAAATTTGTGTGATTTTATTGTTAATATGTAATGTAATTTGTTAATGCGTATTAATTTATTGATTTTTTATTTTTTTTTGTGGAAAAAGTCAAAATTTTATTCATAAGATAAAATTACATTTTGTAGATGCAAAAGCATATGCAATGATATTGATCTGGTTTTCGCAGAAACCAAAAGAATAAAAAAAATGAAGTGAAAACTATACTTTTCTCCCTTTCTTTTTCTCCACCTTTCGCCATCCCCCAGAGTTGGGGGTGGTGGTTACTATGGAGAGCTGATTTTCTGTTATAGTTGTGGGAGATTCCTTGTCCGACTCAGATCCTTCAGATCCATGAGTTCTCTTGTTGCCGGATGTTTCCATTCCTGTTATTTGGAGGTCTTGTTTTTGCAGAGGGTTGCTAGGAGCTTCCTCTTTCTTTTGTGTGTTGGGCTGGATGTTTTGTTCATCCTTTTCTGTTTTGAAGTCAGTGGTGTCTGGTACGTCTTCTTCTTCATCCAATGGCATTGTGTTTTGCCATCCTTTTGGCTTCCTCTGTTGTTGCTTGTTCCGGTTGGGGGTGTTTCTTGCATGTGGACAAGCGTTGAGAAGGTGGCCTGTTTGTAAACATCCTCGACATCAGAATGCTGTGTTTTCGTAATCCAATGATTGTAGCCACTGTGTGTTGTTAAAATTCAGTATTATACCTTCGGTAGTCCCTGGCTGAGATCTACTTTGACACATATTTTGGCGAAGGTAAAAATTCCCTTTGTCAGTCTGTCGTCGTCAATCTTTAGAAATTTCCCCAGGGTGTTGCCTATGGCTATTAAACCCTTGTGATGCTAGAAGTGTAATGGGAGGTTATGCAACCTAACCCATATTGGTATCTTTGATACCACCATTGTATTGGCGTCGAAATCTAAAAACCATGGAGTGATGTAGAGCCCTGCGTTGCCCCAGAGCCATGGCCTCTTATTAAGGATGTGTTCCTTTTCCTATTTTATGTTGAATCTTACTATAAAAAACCCCTTAGGGCATAAGTAGATTTCACAGTTTGGTGTCTAGGTGGTATGGATCCAATGGTGCAGATCACCTGATTTGGGCCAATAACCATTGAATCTACAGATAACAGAGTGAGAAAATAAATCTGAGTATAAATCATTTACCTCGGGCATTTGAATGATGAGAGCAGGATTCTCAGGTTTTTGTTCAACTATGTAGGGCCCAGGAAGAACAGAGTTTGTCGCTGGATTGACTTGCGCTTTCCCTTTACCCTTCACCGCATCCTTGAAGGAGCCTGTGTTCTTGGAACTTGTATTCTTTGAGCTGGTTCGAGAGCATCAAGGGACTGGGAAATAGAGTTTCAATCTTGCACGTATGGGCTAAAATTTTCATTAATAACAACCTAATGAAAAAAAAAAAATTGTAGTCTTCAACAAGTGTGAAATTACATCCATGGATTTACAGAAGAGAGTTGAAAATGCACTTTTAAGCCCAACTAAAATATATTTGTTTGAGCTTGGAGAAAAAGGTTTTTATTGCCAAGCACGCCCAAAAAACAGCAAAAACCACCTTGCTAGACTTAGAAAAGAGAGCTGAAAATGCATTCTAAATATGCAGATAGGGCGGCAAGCAATGAAGCTTGAAGATACAAGACCAAAAATGGAAGAGCCTAAATGACGAATATTGTACAAGGCCAAAGAGGTGAAAGAATTTCACCTAGCAAAACTACCCTACTGGGCAAAGAATCCAGTGCCCACCCGAAAATTAAGGCTTATTTTTTCTATAAAATCCAGCATGCAATCACTTCACTTTTAATATCTCAATCAAAGCATAATTGGTATTTTACAGTCCCTCTTTTCAAAAACAAAAAAGGAGACGGTAACTCATCCTTCACGCAAGCATATAGAGCTAAATATTACCATATCAAAGAAGCAAATAGTGGTTGTAGTTTCGTTTTTATATACAATCAAATGGAGGATGTAATATTACACAAAAACTATCCATTAAATAACAATGTAAAACTCAAACAGAGCTGGAAATGCAATTTGAGGCTTGAAAAAGAAAGCTGTAATTTTAAATTCAAGTGAGCTGGAAACTACCTGCTCAAGTTTGGGAAAAACCGGAGATAAATTAAATGCAGTCACTCATAATATTTTAAAAAAGAGAGAAAATAAATAAAAGTTTTTACGCGTTGAATGGTTGAAGACGATCCCGTAATCTCTCCGAAAGGTTGAGGCCGTAGAAAGGTCAATTTCAAATCAAATGGAAGATGGCATTCTTGGAAATGGTAACGAAAAAGAACAATAATGAGTTAACGTGGGACAGATTAATAACACGAGTTGCTTTGGGATTCTCTCATTGTTGTAATTTTTTCAGATAGAGGTGTATATGTATACAGGTTTGGTTTTTGAATGGAGGTGTAATGCACATGTACGAAACCAATATTAATAACACGAGTTGCTTTGGGATTCTCTCATGGTGCTCCACACAGGGCAAGGGTTAAGCAGCTTGCCAATCAGCGTGTCATAGGGCATTAAATGCCCAGGTATATGCATGCTCTATAACAAAATAACATACAGTTCTCATTTTTAATTTATGTATGTTATTTTGTTATAGAGCATGCATATATCTGGGCATTTAATGCCCTATGACAAGTTGGTTAGCCTTTGCCCTCCACAGAGCTACGACCTCCGCAGGTGTGAGAAAGCATGTATTTGGAGCGCTGAGGTAGAGTGGCCGATATGTGTGCGGCCAGCGTGTATGGTTAAAGGAATTGCGAGCAAGTTTGAAGCGTTGATTTGGTTGAAGCGTTTGGCAGCAAGTTGAAGGTTTGAACATAGATTTAATTTTTGAATTTTTATTTGTAGGAGGAATTTTTTAGTTCGAAATTTTTTTAAAAAATTTTGTAGATCCAATATTTGAATTGTTTTTTATGGTGGAAATGGATTAAGCACCATCAAAAATTTTTAGGGCACTTAAAATTATGAAGTTTGACAGTTTTTACTTGGATTTATTTTTTGATGGTGGAAATAGATTCAGTGGCATCAAAAATCTCTAAAGCACCTAAATTATGAAGTTTGAGATTTACAAAAATCCCTATCAGATTTTTTCAAAATATAACTCGAATTTTTAAAACTTTGATGAAAAAAACAAAACATAATCGTTAGACTATTTTTAAAATAAAAATGCTAGAAGCATGGTATAACTCTTTGATAAAAAGAATAGAGTTGTACTTGTCATTCCCTTAATCGGATTAATAGGATGACAACATCCCTAACTGGTGAAGATTTGAAGCTTGTCGATTTTAAGATGTTTATAAATTGGCATTACAGAAACAATATAGTGAGCACATTCGATGTATTTTTTTTTTAATAGTTAATTTTGTTTATGATTGCATTAATTATATTAAAAAATTAATATTTGTAGATAAATTGGCATTTTGGAAAACAAAAATAATATATTGAACACAATTGAATGTAATTTTTTTTTTAAATAATTAATTATGTTTATAATTGCATTAATTATATTACAATTTTAATATTTATTTTATTTTAATAAAAAAATATATATTTTATTAATATTTTTAAAGTACTTATAAAATATTTTTTTTTAAATAGAAAGTTGGTGAAGGAGATTCCGTTTCTCCAAATTCTACTTAATTCATAAAATTATTTTACGTGGTTAAAATAGTATATTTTGTAATGACTATGTAAGCTGTATAGCAATGTTATTATTTAATTAAATAATTATTATAAAAATTTTGCATATAAATTTTAATATTAGATTTATTAAAAATATTATAGTATGGAAAGGTTTTTTAGATTTATTTAAAATATTATATTATGGAAGTTAAGTATTTGTAAATTCCTTGATATATAGAATAATTTAAGAGTTATTTGAGATGTGGAAAGAAGTTGACTTTAAATTGTGTGTTAATTAATTATATTAATATGAAGTTTATTTAGTAGATAATTATTATTTTTGTGTTTGAAGTCATTCTCCAATTCAGTAGGGAAGAAATGTTGTAAAATTATGTTAGTTTATGTTATATAAACATTTTGACTCACTAAAATTACATAAAATTAAAAATAAAATAAAATTAAATCTTAATATTAATAATTATAATTATTAATATTTAAACCAGCCTATATTCATCTTAACTCCATATCTATCAAACGTCTAAAGGGATCAAATCTCTCAAAAACTCCCCCCAAGTTTTGCACTCAAAAAAGAGGTTTGCACCTCGAGGGATTTGATCCCTCAAGGCATTTGATAGATCAGAAATTAAGATGGATCTACATTGGTTTACTTATGCAAAGGGGAATATGCATATCTCCTTATTACATTGAAGGTAGACATGAGTCTTCTCATCTTAATAATTAACGATATCTCCTTCATATAATAATTATGTTGAAATAGAATTTTCAAAATTTTAATTTAATTAATAGGATTTTCTGTGTTTTAATTTATATAATAATTATATTAAAATGGAATTTTCAAAATTTTAATTTAATTACTAATTATAAGATTTTCAGTGTTTTAATCTAATTGTCGATAATCACACTCATAAGTGTGTTGTTTTAGAATAGGGCTTCCAAAGCTTTAATATATTTTTCAACAATTATTAAGTGGATCACAGGGATTTAACTTATAGTTTGATTAATTTAAAAGAATGTATTGTCCCATAGTATTGTAACAAAGCCTAGGGGAGGGACGCCATTACCTGTGCGCCCTCCCCTCCACCTAGCCTACAAGCACGTGGACGACACGCGGCGTTGTATGACACGCGTCCAGCTTGGACTGCCACCTGTTGTGCAACGTGTCAAGCATTAAAACTTCAATTGCCGACCTCCCGCCCATTCGTTTCCGCCTTTACGCCGCGATGTGTGGTTTGCCAAAGGGTTTTCTGTTCGGGTCCGGTATCTGTTCGAAGCCCTCCACTGACGATGGCGCAGGAGGGCTCCATTACTACGCATGATGTCTGCCATCGTTGATCTCATGTCCACCATTGCTTGCTTGCACGAATCCATGGTTGGAACAAGGTTTCTGTTGTTCTTGTGGTTTTCCGCCTGCAATTGTTGTTCAGTCTGGACCGCCGGTGGTTTAGGGTTTCCTGGGTGGTTGTTTAATTCACGCTATTTGTTGTTTGGGGAGGAGCCAGTACCAATTTCAGCCAGTTCGAGGTCGAAGGTGGCATTTACAGGTAATTGCAGGTTTTGGTGGTTTTTGTGTGGTTTTTTTGGTTTTTTTTTCTCCATTTGCTCATTTGCTAATTTTTCCCACTTGTTGCAGGTGTGGCAGGTCCGGCGAGCACTGGAGAAGGTCCGCCGAATGTGTGGCGAGCTCTGGACTTATGGCTTCTATCCGATAGGATTTTAATCCTACCAGCCATTTTCTGAAGTGTTTTTCAACACCTCACCATGTGTTTCTCAACACCTCACCTAGTTTATTGGAATTTTTGTTAAATTTGGAGACAGGTTTTGGGTTTTGTCAATTAAGCCATGGGATGTTGTTGGGTTTTGTCAATTAAGCGAGGTTTTTTGTCAAAATCACCTGGATTTTTTCCTTCACTTTACTTCTTTTCTGGCAAACATAAACTTGCATTGTTGCTGCCTTTTGTCAATAATCCCCGCAAGTATCTTAGTGGTTTGCATAATGATATAGTACATGACTTGGTAGTATATTTTGAACTTCAATCAATACCGACTTGTGCCACCTTGTTCGATGAACAAAAGAGGGCTTCATAATTAGCTGTGAAAAACTTGGCCTAAGGATGCCAGTGTGGTAGTTTAATGTTTTCTTGCTTTAGAAAATGTAATCAATGGAAAGAAACTCTTGTAATGAAAGTTCTTGTTTTGGTCTTGCGTGTCTAGTGCATTTCGCAGGATCTTATTAGTGAGATACCTCACCTAGTTCGACCCTATTTTGCATGCATAGATCTTACCCACGTGAACCGCTTGTTTTGAATACTCACCCTTTTGGTAGATCCATAACACCCTTGTAGACAACTGTGCTATGTTGCTAACTGATAGATTACAAATACAGCCTATATTGTAGGAATGGTTTTTGACTTTCTTGCCATATTATAGGTTGCCTTTCAATATTGGAGCGTGAACAGAGAATGTTTTAATGACATCCTATTCCTCCTTGGATATCCTTTGCATTTATGGGAATTTTCTTGTGTAACCAAATTCCTCCATGATAGGTTTGCAATAGTAACAACCTTACACTCTTTATCATCATCAAAGAGTTTCCAAAACATGGGATAGGCAAGAGGATGGTAATACTGGATTTGAATAAGCGATTGAATGACATGAAAATCTTGGTCTTCACATCCTTCAATTTAAGTGCTTCGGATCTTGAGTTTAGATGTGCCCAAAGAGATTATTTTATGTTCGAACTCATGTAATTTGAAAAATCTGGCCCTATTGACTTATCTTTTATTATTTCAACTGCCTTTCGAGCTTCTGTACCATTCCATATAATTTATTAGTGCTTGCAGTAGCTTGGGTTAGGTCCCTAAAGACTATCTCCCATGTCTGCCTATGCCATTCAATTTTGTCTATCACATGCATTTTGTTCGTTTCCTTGGAACAATTCTTAGCTCAATTATTTTAGAACTATATATGACTACATATTTGATTATATTAAAATCGGATTTGTTGGATTTATTTACTTATTTATGGTTGAGAATTTATTTGCAGCTCTCTGTCTTATTATCTCAGTGTTTCAGGTTTTATTCAGCAAATTTAAATAATAATTACTTCAAAAATGAAGAAAATGACTTCAAAGAGTCCACTAGTTCCAATTGTAACTCTTTATGATCTTTGTGGAGTACATATGTTGTGTAGGCTTTAAGTTTAGTTCAGTTTTGAGGGTGCATGTATAGTCCGTTTTTCAAATAGCGTACATCCTTAGGCTATCCAAGGTGCTTTTATGGGAGTTGTCTATTTCTGGGTGAGAGCTTAGTTCTATAAGAGGCACCAGCAGATTTGCCTGATGTGTAGTTATCCATGGAGCTAGGGTGTACTAGGTGTTCTGAGTAGGGTTAGGGTTTGACACAGTGAAACCAAGTTCTTATTGCACATGTTTAGAGACATTATTTTACCTTATTCTGTTATCTGAGAAAGGAAATGTAGGGTGCGCCACTGTGTTGGTTAGTGAGTTTTGGTTTTGAGCTATTGTTGTGTATTAACTTCTTTCTGTATTCAATAGAAGATGGATGTGTTTGAGAGTTAAGATATTTTACAGAAGTATGTGCTTGTAGGTAAGCTTACTTAGATCTAGGTTATTCTTTCAAAGTTGAAAAACTGCTTACAGTGGCCTGCTTTCTATGATCCTTGTTGACTGCAATGAATAATTAGATCTGAAGCATATTGCTACTGTGACTTAATAAATACCATAAGACAATAATAATAAGCCTAAGACCATTGCACATTGACCATAAGAGGCTAATAAAGTCATATGTTTTTTTGTTGGTGACTTTCCAAGTGTTTTTCTAAGGTCTGGTATATGTTTTCTGATATCTGAAATATGCTTTTCGAGATCTGGTGTACTTGTTTCAGTAAGAAGAAATCAATTTGCTAAGGTTTAATATCCATAATAAATCACTTATCAGTCTTAGGAGCATCATTTTGAAGCTAATGGTGAAGTATTAAGTGATTTATTTTGTGAAATATTGTTCATCTTTGCAGTGGAAAAAGAAGGCCCAAGACATAATATGAATTGACATAGCAATTTCAAAAGGGGAATAAGTATCTAAGTTATCATTGTAGCATCTTTTGTGGACTGATATCATCTCTCTTAAATATTTTCAGAGGTTGGTGTATTTTTTGAGCCATTGGTTTCAGGTCTAACTATTATGTTTGCATCCATTGGGTGGCAGACTTCATTGGTTTCTCTTTTTGTCTTTCTTATTTGAGCGTTGCATGTTTGCATCTCATCTCATTGCAAAACATTACATTGACATTCTCATTTGTATTTTTCATATAACACAACATGTTCTAGCTACTCTTCAGGAATATTAACTCTTGCATAATATATCGTTCCTATACTTATCATCATTCCAAAATTGTTGCATTATTAAAGTAGAGAAGGAATCTTATAGAAGTCAGATCTAAAATTAAGATAAAGGTGACTTTTGTGCATGGCTTTTAGTTTCTAAATTAGCTACTTTCAGTTGAAGGTTGCTAACATTTACTTTTCCTTCCACACCATCGTCTTGGAGATAGGCTTGTGGATGTGAATGAACTTAGTAAGAATGTCAATTAGTGATTTTGAGATTGTGTGGATGTGGATGATTGCTTCAGCTTTCCTCATCATTTCAAAAAACTGATAGATCCCAAGCAGTTCAGTAGGTATTTTTCCTCTTTAATCTGTCTTTTTTCGGGGCAGAGGTCAAATTATAGTAAGGGACCTAGCCGGATATGGGACATGGAACCTAACTGGATGGTTTCTTCTTGTTGATGATTACTTCCTCATCATCTAAAAGAACTGCTAGATCCAAAGCATTTCAGGCATCGTCCTACTCTCAGGCGTCGTCACCCCTAGCTTCCTTTTCAGTTTCCCTTCATGTTGTTGCAATGGACCATGCCACTATACAAGTGTATGAAGGATCGCATCAACATATCCTACCTCTCATTCTCTTAGCTCTAGATGTTGCGGGTAAGCTTACTTAGATCTAGGTTATTCTTTCAAAGTTGAAAAACTTCTTACAGTGGCCTGCTTTCTATGATCCTTGTTGACTGCAATGAATAATTAGATCTGAAGCATATTGCTACTGTGACTTAATAAATACCATAAGACAATAATAATAAACCCAAGACCATTGCACATTGACCATAAGAGGCTAATAATGTCATATGTTTTTCTGTTGGTGACTTTCCATGTGTTTTTCTAAGGTCTGGTATATGTTTTCTGTTATCTGAAATATGCTTTTCGAGATCTGGTGTACTTGTTTTAGTAAGAAGAAATCAATTTTCTAAGGTTTAATATCCATAAGAAATCACTTATCAGTCTTGGGAGCATCATTTTGAAGCCAATGGTGAAGTATTAAGTGATTTATTTTGTGAAATATTGTTCATCTTTGCAGTGGAAAAAGGTGCCCCAAGACATAATATGAATTGACATAACAATTTCAAAAGGGGAATAAGTATCTAAGTTATCATTGTAGCATCTTTTGTGGACTGATATCATTTGTGCTTAGCTCGCAAATAAAACTGCTTTACAACCAACCAAGCTGCTGTTGGCTTTTCAATGTAGTGAATGCATAGAGCCATAATGTTGTTAGCATTTCAAAGAAATAAAACAACCTAGGTTGTAAGCCAGAATGTTTCTGTGACAAGAAAAAGACACAATCCACATGAAACGCTTGGCTACAACTAGTATCATGAATAAGAGCATCATAGTTCAGTGGCCAAATTCCTGTCCTCCTAAAGCTAGCCTTGATATTTGATGGTGTCAAAGCCCTTTTAAAAGCTTTACTTGCAAGCTCTGCTAGCTCAAACCTTTTCACCTCAACCCCTGGATTCTTTGCCATCCATGCAGCGCACTCCGACCTGAAATGGTTCTTGAAAGGGCCAAACACACAAACATCAAGGGGTTGCAGTCTGTGAGTGGTGTGAGCTGGCAATCTCAACAGGTCGATGCCTAGATTGTTTGCTTCCTCAATTGTTTGTACAACCATGTGGCTCCCATGGCCATCTAATATCAAAAGGTGTCTGTTATTAGGCGAGACGCCACCTGGTACTGATGCAACAAAGTGAAAAAGCCAACTTAGAAACAGTTCTTTAGTCATCCATGCATGGGGATGTGTAGCCATGCATGCGCCTGGTTCACAGTTATGTATATAGTTTTTCAGTTGATTTTTACCTTTGAATAGATAAAATCCTGGGATTGAAGTACCTATTGCATTGACACAACATAAAATAGTTATCCAATCCCTGCTCTTTGGCAAAATATTTGGCACATTTCGGCTCCCTCTCTTGGCAATTACTTGCATGCCACAATTCCTCCCTACCTGTAAACCTATTTCATCACAGTTCCATATATGGTCTGCTCCATAAGAATGTTTATCGTAAGCACTAGAAAGTGTGTCATAGAAATTTTGCACAACTGTAGGGCACAAATTTAATGCTCTGTCTTTGTCAAGGCCCTCAGCAGTACGCAATACAAGTTCTGGATGCCTTTTTTCAAACCCAAAACACCATGATTTACCAGGAAACCCATCTTTGAATGGGTTTGGCCTCCCTTGACAGATTTGAGCAACTGTTGATTTGAGTTGTATCAACTCTAGCCCATTTCCCAGTTGGGCCATATTTTTACACCACTCAACCACCTCGGCCTCCTCCTCCTCAGTCATAACTGTAAGAGGCCCTCTACTTTTTGTATGAGTCAGTCCATTTATCCAATAATGTATTGATGAGGGAGGAATACCATGTTTTTTTGCAGATGCCCAAACTGAGTATCCATGAAACTCTATGTTGTCAATCGCAACTAACATTTGTTCTTTTTTCCATCCTCTTATAGCACTGATCTTTTTAGTTGAGCTTTCCCCTTGGACTGTTGTTGATGGTGGTTCTGTGGCTAATGGTGTGTTAACATCATCTGCTGTCATATGGTCATCCTCAACAATGTTCCCTGGTGCATTTTTGGCATTGACATCAGCTGGCATGTCATCATCAGACGATGTGTATCGCAGCTGCGCACCCCTTGTCACTCTCCTGCCACTTATCCTTGTACGAGTAGAGTAACTTCCTTTTGCCATAGATGCAACAACCTGTAAAATTATTGCATGCATTTAGACATTAGAATATTTGTAAATTATGCTTTATTACTTCTGCAAAAATACTTTTCCTTTATTACAGGAAATTATCAACATATATGTTATAGGAAATCGAATTGCATTACTTCATAGTCTCTCATTGCAAATTACTTTGTAGTCTCTCAATTGCCTGCCTGTTCATCAGTTTAGCAACTTTAATATGGATTCAAGTAGGATTCTATGATAGTTGTTTCAAATATCATTTTCCATTTTTTTTGCATTTTGTTATTGCCAAAAATGTCTCAGTACTGCAACTTCTCCATTGTAGTCCATGGCCACCATTCCAGGTATTCATCTATTTTCATAATGAGAGTAAATGTTTAACTTTCATAGGGCAGTGTCAAAATTTTGCAAATGTCATTCCAAGTAAATCTAGAACGATATTGGAACCCTTGGGGATGGCTTGATACTCTGTCTATCCCATTAAGGGTTCAGTGGTGAAGTGGGATTTTGTTTTTGTAATGGAGATGAAATTGTTTTGTGTTTCTGATGTTGTCTCTTGTTGATGTGGCTTAGATTCATTTGAAATGCTATTTTTTGCATGTATTAATAGCCTTACAATGGATCGGGAGTTTTGATACATACCCTAAGTGTTTTTGCTTTAAACCCTTGTAAATATATCTTTTCTAGATTCCTGGAAGAGTCCATAATTCCGTGTCGTAACTCTTCATGGTTTTCATGGAATCTGTATGTTGTGTAGGCTGACAATGCCACCCATTACTACCTAACCTAAGGTTTTTTGCTTTAAACCCTTGTAAATCTATCTGTGCCAGATTCCTTGAAGAGTCCACTAGTTCCAATTGTAACTCTTTATGATCTTTGTGGAGTACATATGTTGTGTAGGCTGACAATGGCACCAACTGACCGACAATGTAACACTTGCTTATAAATTCTTATAGCCCAAACCCAAAGTGATCCAGGAAATTTTGCAATTAAGTTATTTTTCCATGTATTCATCTGTTTTCCTAATGAGAGTAAATGTTTAACTTTCATAGGGCAGTGTCAAAATTTTGCAAATGTCATTCCAAGTAAATCCATAGTTCATCAATTTAGCAACTTTTATATGGATTCAAGTAGGATTCTATGATAGTTGGAATTGCCAAAAATGTCTCATTACTGCAACTTCTCGTGGATTTTCAAAATTTTGCTTCGTTTTCCTGAAATAAGCAGTCAAAATTCACCTCCTAGGGCCACCTGCAAAAATTAGTTTTCACATTGATGGGTTTACATTTTAATATTTTCTCTAGGTTTTGGATAGCACTCACAACCTCAAATGTCTAATATTCCTTATCTCACCAAGATGGGAGAATATTCCCACGAAAAATGAAGGATGTGAGAATGGAATACCATATCAAGGTGTCCATGAAATACATGAATAACCAGGACCCATGATCACACCACAGAAATTTTGTTACTTTGATTAAGTAAAACATGCCACTTGCATGGAATATTTTTAATCTTCAATTTTGCGTTCATTGGAGAGACCATAGGTTTGATTTGGAAATAGTAGTTGAAGAGGAAATTTGCAAGCAACAATCTCAAGGAAGAATAAAAAGAAGCAATGCCAAAATCTGAGAAGTGATGAAAACCAAGATAATTGTCAAGTAGTTTATCAATGTTTTGTTTTCCTCCTTTGACCATCTCAAAGCATGATTCCATTGAGCCCATATCTCACTATAAAACACAACAAAGATAATGGTCCATGCCAATACCACAATGATTTTTGATACCATACTCATTCAAATTAGTGAAGTCTCTTTTGACGCTAAACTGTATTGGGATAATTTCTGATTACTGGAATTGAACTTTGACTCGGAAGCAATCGTTAGAGTCATCTTGGTTTCCATATGCGTTGCTGTTCAATTGTTCTGGTTTTTGTAAATTTCCATATGCGTTGCTGTTCGATTGTTCTGATCTTGATCTCAAT
The DNA here is from genome assembly GCA_031772625.1 of Pinus tabuliformis. Classification (NCBI taxonomy): domain Eukaryota; kingdom Viridiplantae; phylum Streptophyta; class Pinopsida; order Pinales; family Pinaceae; genus Pinus; species Pinus tabuliformis. Next base: position 102,149,997 of record CM062814.1, read on the forward strand.
GCGGCCAATTTAAATTAAAATGCTTTCAGCTGCCAACGTAATTCATGATGAGATCCAAGGGTGACTCCTCGATCAGAGAGAATTTGAACGTTAAAGCCGAACAGAGTTTTTCTGTGCACTATCCAGCATCAAGATTGATGTGTCTCTAGTTTATGATAATTATAATCAAGATTGTTTTCTCTTGTTCTCATCATTGTTGCCTCATGGTTATTAAATAAAATTTTGAATTTATTTTTGCTGCAGTAGCATGGAACTCTTTTGAACCGCGTCCCTATTATCTTCAAGAAAACCAAGAAACACCTCCCTCAGAATATTTAGTTACTCTGAATATTTAGTATGGCCAGACATATCATGTAAGAACTCTGATAAATGAAAACAATGAAAACAGAACTGTAAGAACAATGGCTTTCAATGGCTATTTGTGAAACCATCCAGGTATCCTTCTAGCAGTTATGGCTAGACAGATCATGTAAGAAATCTGATAAATGAAAACAATGAAAACAGAACTGTAAGAAGAATGAGTTGTAATTCATATACCTAACCTAGATATATTGGCCACTGTTTTGTGATGTTGTCTTCAAGTTTGCTGAATGGTTTGAAAGCATAAGATGCAACTTCAACAGTGGGTGGACTTCTTTTATAGTTTTGGTCACTTGAATTTAATTGGTGGACATGGATGCACATGGATTGCAATGGCTTCATTTTGAATGTGTGGTCTGGATTTAATTTGATGTGATCTAATGGTTGGGAATTGGTTATTTGTTGATCCATGTGCTTTGATCTGTTTTAATGAGAAATAAAGTGAGTTGGGTGTCATTTATTGCAGTTATTGGGTCTCGGTGTCATTTATTGCACAAAGTGGGTTTAAATGTTATTGGGTTGGGTGTCATTTATTGAACATAGTGTTTAGTTGTTGAACAACAGAGCAGTTATGGCTGACATACATTCCCTTTTGTTATGTCCAGGTAGGCATATTCCTTTGGGATGCAAAGCTACAGTTCTAATGAGTGGGGGTTGAAGTGACTGCTGCTTTGTACTTCTAGAATAGGCCATTTTGGAAGCCTTTATGGTTTTCGCTGTTTTCTAGTTGGGTCAATATGGTTTGCAGTTTTAACTAGTAAAATACTATTTATGGACAGTTGTGGGCCCAGTCAATGTATGGGGAAATTTTGGACATAAATTAATACCTATTTATACTTAATGTTATCTATTTTTGTTTAAATATTGGTTTCAAAAGTCTCAATTTATGGTAGTTTGGTGCGACCAGTGCTATATCAATTACTGGTCCCTGCACAACATTATGAATCTCTCCCCTATCTATGAATTGAAAATATCCATGATAAAGTGGGATTGAATCTCCATGATTAAAATATATACATGTTTAACTCATATAGTAATTCTCTTAGTAGTAATGATAATAATTTAGAATAAAGTTATAATCTAATTAATATTTATATATTTTTTTTAAATCTTGGTCATGTGAGATGTATCATGAAGTGTACCAACCATTTAATTTATATGGTTGTCATATAAATTAAATGGTTGGTAAATGCCAATAGGCCTCAAAACACTACATTTAATTCTTGATATATCTTCGGTTATAAAAAGTAACAAAAATTAAGTAAATTATAATTTGATTTTAAATTATTATTATTATTATTATTGGTAAAAAGAATTAATTGATAAGTTACACATATATACATTTTTTTAAAACATGTAACAAGATTCTTAATTATGGAGATTTACCATTGCTTTATCGTGGAGATTCTTAATTTATGAGTAGGATTTGTTACAATGCCATAGTTTATGAATACCACATGCTAAAAAAACATTATTCGTTTCATATGGCAATTTAACTTATGAGTAGGATTTGTTACAATGCCATGGTTTATGAATACCATGTGCCAAAAAATCATTATTCATTTCAAATGGCACTTGTTCACATGACATTTTTTTATTAATCAATTTAATTTATGAATACCACATGCCAAAAAATCATTATTCATTTCATATGGCACTTGTTCACATGACATTTTTTTATTAATCAATTTAATTAAAAGGTAACTCAGTGTATCTATCTTGGAATAGAGCTTCCAAAATTTTATTTTAATTATCAATAATTATTAGGCAGATGGTAGAGACTTAACCTCTGTGGAATATTCTAGAATATTCTTAGTATTATTCACAAATCAAAGGTTGAGATTTATCTCAAAGTTAGTTATGTTATTTTTTTACCTTTTAATTAAATTGATTAATTAAAAATAAGTCATAAGAATATGAATTGTGGTTTTCTTGGGTATGTTGTATTAGTAAGCCATGGTATTGTAACAAATCTTGTTTACAAATTAAGAATCTCCATGATAAAATTGGGTGAATCTCCATGGTTGAAAGTCTTGTTATATATATTCCTTTTTATAATTAATAATAATGATAATTTAACATCCCTCGATGGTGGTGTTAGACAGGAGATTGGTGGCTCAAGACGAGCTTATAATACCACCACTAAGCGTCATTAATGATTCAAAAGTGTGCTGAGAACGCCTCATCTAGTGAGAGCATAGTGAAGGTTATGGAGAATGTTTGGGGTTTAATAACCATTTGCCTAGTCAAGGGACTCATTTGTGTGTTGCAAGAGATGAAGGCGGAGACTATGGCGAGTATTAGCTCTTTAAGTGCGCATGGTGGCTTAATCCTCAAGCCATGTCACACTCCTTGTTTGCAAACTGTCAAGAGGGGTTACATTTTTTAACAGTATAGTGTGTCACTGGCTATGGAGTTGGTTCTTTAGGTAGTTACCTGGGACCCTGGGACGTTCTGGCGGGAAGTGGTTTGTGGGCAAGCGTTACAATGTGAGTTAGGCATAGATTTCACAGATTGGAGCATTTGTAGCTTGGTTTGGGGGTTTCCCAATTTCACTATGGTGCAGGGAAATTCTTATGGTTTTGCCTATTTTGTATTTTTCGTCTGACGTTATGATTTGGCTAGCTCCGCTACCCTCATGGCCATAGTTGTTGGTTTGGGTTTCGTTGTAGCTAGTAACATTTTCTTTAAATGGATTAGTTGTCAACCAACGGATACTAGGCCTGTGGGGAAGCTATATTGGGGGTGGTCCAATGACTCTAGAGGGTGGATTCATGTCATGTATGCCTAGTGGTTCTTAGTGCGAGGGGTGGGTGAGGATATTTTATGTGTAGGGTTGAGGTGAGGCAGAGGTCAGTTTCCAGCTCTGTGACATAGATCTAAGGGTTGGGCCAGCAAGGAGGGTTTCTTGAAATGGATCACGAGGTGCGGGACCTTTGGAATTCTAGTTGAAAGGGGTCTGTGGAAGGAAATGCAAAGGCAAAGATGACATGGACGTAGGGGTGCTGACCCTCGAGCTTCCTCCCCCATTTGATTCTATTGAAGCTCAGTTGTGTCACGTCACTCTGCTCATAGAGAAATTAGCTCGAGACCAGCACGATGACCATAATGAGCTCATAGCCTTTATGAACAATTTGTAGCCATAATATTTAAAACCATCCAATTCAAACCATAAATCGGTCAAACCCATCAGTTCATTAGCCTCAGTTGTCAAACCAGTTGAAAAACCAGTTTTTCGGAGCAGACTCTAGTTTTTGGGCCTAAACGACCATAAAGCAACGAGTTTATGATGAAATCGGTTAGTTTTCCCATAAACTGGTCAGTTTCATCATAAACCAACCAATTTATTATCAGGGCAGCAACAAATCCCTCATAAGGTTGTTTCATAGTTTTTCAAGTGGTTTTGAGGGAAACAAGGGGTTGTTTCCCTTCATAAACAACCACTCCAAGCCTTTAAAAGGATTTCTCTAAAGCAGCAAAACTTAGAATTGTTGGTGCTTTTAAATGTAAAATACACAATGTATTGTAAGTAATATTTGTATTAATAAGATGAATGTACAAGAGTGAATGAATGTTACAATGAGGTCCCGCTTATATACCTAAGTAGGTGCCCCTTTATGACTCAACATGTCTTTAGACATTCCTTTTCATTTAACTAATGACTATTTAAATAATCATTATTTTGATTATTTATTATTTACATTTATTTTTATTTATTTTATTTTTATGTAAATTATATTCTTAACATTACCTCTCTCTTCAAAAAACTTTGTCCTCAAACCTTAATCTGACAATTTCTTCACTTGACCACATCGACATGTGTAAGAGGTGTTATTGAATTCCCTTTGTTTTGTTAATTATATATATTTTGTTATTAATGTTATTAAGAAAAGTAACTTCATAAAATTAATAAATAAAGTGACTTTATAATTGAATAAAGTAACTTTATTATAATTTCATAAGTCACTTTATGATTACTAATTGATTAATCCTTTTTTATTTTTACCTTTAATTCACTTAATTAAATTTTCTTTTTTTTAAAATGTGAATGGTATGGTCGTGTCCATTCAATGTTTTTCGTGAATAGTCAGCCTTGTAGTTCCTATCGGGGCTCTCATAAATGTGTTTACCCATTAGCATCACATACAACATGTGATTTCCTTTGAATGATCGAGTGCCTAAGTGGAAGCTCAACAAATTCACGACTCTGGGCCATTTTCCTCGTTACACCACTAACATCGTCATAACCAACTTCATCCAATCTATCTTCATCCTCCCGCTTCACAGACTCTCCCTCACAAAAGATCTCAGTATCAGGAGAAACAACACAATATTCCCCTGGGTCCGTCTCAATTACTTTGAACTCTACACTATGCATTCCACCTCTAACAAGGAAAAGGTCTCCTTTCCTTACTTGGTGATATCCCTCCATGAAATAGGGCTTTAAATATGCATCGAACAGATTGTCAGTAACGCCCTCGATGGTATCATTAATAGGCAGGATATGCACACGCTTGTCGTACTTTACATCGAGGCACTGATGAGCCGAAACGAAATCATTGAGTCAAACCCTCAAATCTGAATGCACAACCTGTTTCATTCTAATCCCGGGCTCTTCACACATCTCATCAGCAAGAGCAATACAAATCATATCCTTTCTCTTCTTTCACTTGATAAGAATTGTATCTCCACGGAAGAGCTGTAATTTTTCCATGGTGTTCGGATGTTGATATACCACAAAGTTATCGTCATTGATAGCCTTATCAACAACAAGGTCATTTGGATCCTTCTTCCACTCCAAAATAGCAGCGTTGAAATCCCTTTTGGTTCCTTTCAGTTCTGAATATTCTCCCTTATGTGCAACCATTGCACAAGTGTAATTGATCTGATGGATGTCTAATCCGTAAACAATTTTGTGAGTGAGAAAATTGGCAGAATCTTCAATCAACTTAATCACTTCTTCCTTTCTCTTAGGAGACAGAAGGAATAACATCTCAATAATAATTATGCCACCCTTTCCAAGCAAGCACATAATCTGGTTTGACGGGACAAGGAGTCTTGTCGTTGCAATTTTATTTTTCTCATTGATGATTTCAAAATCACTACTGCTAGGTATTGCCGCAATAGCAATGGTTTCAAAATTCCCAATTTTAGATATTTTACCATTGTAACTTTCATGGTTGATTTTAGATTCCTCTCCATCCCAAGATGGGGGAAATCCATCAAGAATTACAGACTTAACCTATGCCATTTTCTCCTCATCAGGATGAATGGAACACTCAGCCATCCATGCAATCACCAGAATGCGAGGAGCTTTATCAATCGAAATTTCTAACTTGCATTTACTACAACACTTTAAAGGTGTATATTTCTTCTGATGTAATCCTATGAATGGAAAGAGATCCTCTAATTTCATCCTCTTTGATCGATTATGCCCTAACTTCTGCAAACCACTGTGGAAATTTGGAGCAAGTTACTTTTGTTTGAAAATTTATAGTAAAATATTTGATAAGCAACCTAATTCTGGAACCTTCTTACACCTTGGATTTCTTGTTTTCTTCATCTAACCCATTCACGATTTTCAGCATAGTTACACCATCATGGTTCTTCTCTTGATTAGGATATAAATTATTCTGAAGCTCAGAGGGTGCCTTAGAGGGATTGGGCCCTAGTAATTGAAAATCAAGAGAGCCCATCATGGAACATCTATGAGCAAGAAGCTTACAAATTTGGTATGTGATAAAATTCGAATCTGAGATTTGATCCCATGGCTTCACATATCTCTCCCTTATGTTATCCATGGCTAAGAAACATTGCAGAGCTACGTTTATGAAACATGTCTCACTAACATTTTTAATTCCTCTTGGGATGAACGACCTCTGCTCTATGAGTTGACCTACATTTGAATCTCTTTCCTGACGCTCTTCTTCATGGATATCTAGTTTTGGTTTCCTACTGGTTTCGCCCACATCTTCCTCCTCTTCTATTTCTACGTCTGGCTGAATCTCAACAGACTCAACCTCCATTGCACCTGCCTCTTCTAGTAGGTGGTTGTCATCTGGGGCATCATGATATATAGTTACTACAACTTGCTCAACTGCCACAATATCAACAACATTTGGACTGTGTCTCTTTTTCTTTGTTTCATACTTTGGTTTCTTGGGTATAGTCTGATTTTCCTCCCTTGAGATATCTGATGAAACTCCACTTTGATTATCAGCCTTATTAAAGTCACCTTGAGGAGATCCTAAATCAGCATGTTCAACATCATTTCCTTGGTTAAAGCATTATTTAGCGTTAGTCTCTCTCATGTCAATGTTCTCTTTTTTTAAACATGTTGCATATGCTTCAAGATGTTTTGTTGATTCTACAAATGATCTTTTTATTTGTTTTAGTTGTTATAATGCTTCTCCAATTTCCTTTAATAGTTTAGATTTATGATATTTACTTAATTACATGGTTTTCATGACCTAAAGTTAATGGCAGATTCGTGCAGCAAATAACATCCAAAGGCTCGAGTGGCTCTGATAACACTAAAGCGACAAAACTTAGAATTGTTTGTGCTTTTAATATGTAAAATACACAGTGTATTGTAAGTAATATTTTTATTAATAAGATGAATGTACAAGAGTGGATGAATGTTACAATGAGGGCCCGCTTATATACCTAGGCAAGTGCCCCTTCATGTTTAGGCATGTCTTTAGACACGCTTTTTCATTTAACTAATGAGTATTTAGATAATCATTACTGTGATTATTTATTATTTACATTTATTTTTGTTTATTTTATTTTTATCTAAATTATATTGGTAACACTCTCTCCTCTCATTTGCCTCACACATCTCAGTTGGAGCTTTTGTGAGCTTCATTGTGAGCTTGGAGAGTTGAGTTTTTGCTCAATTAATAGAACAACGGAGAGTTTGGGTTGAATACTGTGAAGTAGGAAAGTGTTCCCTCTGCGGACAAAGGCAACCCCTCTAGCCCTAGCGTGGGTCTAGTCACAGCAAAGACAAAACAATAATTGATCCCCTTAAATAGTCATCATTGGAGGCCTACCTCAAACCGGTGGTTGATGAAGTTTCGTTGCGCTGCTCCAGCTTCCGTTTCCTTCTCCTTAATGAGCAATCGACTTGAAACACCACGAGAGAACACCAAAGCACGTAACCGAGAACAACAATGATCTATTTACTCATAAAGTCAAGAAATCATGAGCTATAAAGTAAATTGCATACAAGACATAGGAAATCATCATTGATTGTATTAATAATGAATCAAGAGCAAAGCTTACAACCAAGTCTTAATGTCGCAAGCCTTCTCGGAGGGTCCAACCAATATGTTTCTTCAAGCATTCACTCTCAAGGATGGGTCTCTCAACCAACAATATCTCTTTCTCACTCACAAGCTTTAATACAAGGTTAAGGGCACTCCACAACCTCTTACAAACTATTAGCAATCTCACACTTATTACACTCACACCAAAGCTATCTACCAAACTCAAAAGCACTAGCAGCACTGTCCAACCAAAAGAACTAGCAGATCATAGCAATGGTGAGTGATTTTATAGGAGAAGGAGTCTCCATGAAATGAGGGAGAGGGAGCTTATCCTCAAGGAAGGTAGCACAAAAGATGGAACTACCATCCCAGGGGGGGAAGGGTGACCCAAACTGACCCAACAACCAGGTCTAGAGACATCCAGAAGGCCGACTGTTGGAACAAATTCGCCCAATCTGGATTGTCGCTAGCTGTAAACTAAGTCTCCGTGACAGCATCGCAAGGAGGCAATGCATGCAAACCAATCATCGCGATAAATAATTAATAGCCTCACGATGGGCCTTGAAATTCGACCGTCGCGAGAAACAGGTGTACACCTGCGATGGGGTCGTGATGAGACCGTTTATGACAGGGGATCGTTGCGTATATTAAGGGCTTACTTGAGATGAGGCAGAAACTTAGGGAATAAGGGTCAACTTGCAAAATCAAATAGCATTTGCTTGATTTAGCAACAGAGGCAACCCCTCTAGCCCTAGAGTGGGTCTAGTCACATCAAAGACAAAACAATAATTGATCCCCTTAAATTGTCATCGTTGGAGGCCTACCTCAAACTAGTTGTTGATGAAATTCTGTTGCGCTGCTCCAGCTTCTGTTTCCTTCTTATTGAGAAATCGACCTGAAACACCACAAGAGAACAACAGAGCACGTAATCGAGAACAAAAATGATCTATTTACTCATAAAGTCAAGAAATCATGAGCTATCAAGTAAATTGCATACAAGACATAGGAAATCATCATTGATTGTATTAATAATGAGTTAAGAGCAAAGCTTACAACCAAGTCTTGACGTCGCAAGCCTTCTCAGAGGGTCTAGCCAATATGTTTCTTCAAGCATTCACTCTCAAGGATGGGTCTCTCAACCCATAATATCTCTCTCTCACTCACAAGATTTAATACAAGGTTAAGGGCACTCCACAACCTCTTACAAACTATTAGCAATCCTACACTTGTCACACTCACACCAAAGCTGTGTACCAAACTCAAAAGCACCAGCAGCACTGTCCAACCAAAAGAACTAGCAGATCATAACAATGGTGAGTGATTTTATAGGAGAAAGAGTCTCCATGAAATGGGGGAGAGGGAGCTTATCCTTAAGGAAGGTAGCACAAAAGACGGAACTACCATCCCAGGGAGGGAAGGGCGACCCAAACTGACCCAACAACCAGGTCTAGAGACATCTAGAAGGCCAACTGTTGGAACAAATTCGCCCAATTTGGATCGTCGCTAGTCATAAACTAAGTATCCGCGATGGCATCGCAAGGAGGCAATGCATGTAGACTAATCGTCGCGATAAATAATTAATAGCCTCGCGCCGGGCCTCGAAATTCAACTGTCGTGGGAAACAGGTGTACACTTGCGACGAGGTCGCGATGAGACCATTTATGACAGGGGACCGTCGTGTATATTAAGGGCTTACTTGCGACAAGGCAGAAACTTAGGGAATAAGGGTCAACTTGCAACATCAGAGAGATGAGTTGGAAGACATGGACATGTTTATTTGATGCATGACACAACAGAGGGACTGAGATGAGGAGAGTGACAAATTACTGTGTAACAGATGCCCCCTAAAGCATGAAACTCGAGAGAGTGGGAGGGGTGAAATGCTTTACAAAACCATGACCAAACTAGAACACCACCTTGAAGGACTTGCAGGTGCAAGTACAACTGATATCTCTGATAGTGAAATACATGTAGTCTAGGCATGGGCGCAGCCATCCAAAAGACATATGAAACTTGGTCTGTGGTATGGACGCAACCACCCAGTTGATAAGACCATATATAATGATAAAGGTATGGTCGCAGCTGTCCATGAAGACTTAGGTATGGTCACGGCCATCCAATCAAAGAGTCATGTATGTAATCACGAACCAAGCCATGCAGCCCGAACATATGTAATCTTAGTTTGGCGTCTTGAAACTCTAACCGATCTTAGTACAAATTCTAGCATGCGAACAGATGTGCTGAGGTTGAGCATGATAGAAAGTTGCTTGATTACCGGTTAATAATGAAAACCGTTAACAAGTGCGAGAGAAACCACCAATAATGCCAATGGCTCTCAAGGTAATGTCTAGTACAATCGTGGAATCACCCAATCGAAGACCAATGATGAAAATTTGTCGTTAGGCGCGAAAAACTTGCCATTGAGGCATGCAAGCTCCAAGGTACCGAAGGGTATTTCTAGACCAATCTCCTGGATAATGAGCTGGTGTCGACAGGAGATGATCTGTCACAGGAGGGCCATAGTGTTTCTCCCATCAACGACGCGAGATAAGGAACAAGCGGTAGATGGTGAAACAGAGTATCAGAGGAGGAGTTAAGGGTGTGAACTACAGAAGGATTATACTATTGAACATATCGGTGACACAACTCCGGAATGTAGCAGCATTTTGGTACCAAGGGATAGGAGGTTTGATGGAAACAACATGGATCAGATGGAGTGAGGCAAGATGGCAACCCAAAACCCCAGAAGGCCAAATGACGATGTGTGGATATCCCAACCCGACAAGAAGCAAAAGTGTCGATGTTCAAGAGTGACTAGCTGCTGCAGGTAACCAATGACGACTTCCAAATTTTCCCCCACCATTGTTGGTGAGTACCCCAATTATTTTTGAAAACAAGCTTGAAGGGGATAGCATATGCTTGTAATATAAGTTCGACCTTCAGACAAATCCAACCTAGTAATAGTTTAACGAGCCCTAGGGAGGAGAAGCTCGAGTCTCGTCATGGTGATGAGTCCAATGTCGTCAGGGTTTAACGAGTCTAACACAGGGAAAACTCGGAGTCTTTTTCATGTTTAGAGAGTTTGAAAAAGACACGAAAAAGAAAACTCCAGGGGGTCCTTTTTCGTAAATTTGTGTCTCGCGAGCCCAAAAAAGTATAAAATAATACTCGAGAACCGCTTGACCATTACGATCAAAGAGTACTTTTCATAATTAGTGGTCTCGATTTGAAAAAGTAAAAAAGCGATCGAAGACACGTCGTTTCATAACCAAAATCAAACTTGAAACGACAACAGTCCGGCAATCTTTTCACGTTTATACGGTCGGAAAAGAGCTGAAAGTGGACCGCCTTTTTATTTCGTTTAACGAGTCAAAAAGGGAAAAACTCGGCAATCTTTTCATATTTTACAAGTCAGAAAAGAGCTTAAAGGTGACTCGTCCTAGAGGAACAAGTGGTATAAAGGGTAGCAACTGGTTCCGACAATGGTCAAACTACTCAAAACATGTAATGGTCAAGAGGCTGGCTAATAAAACCACTCATCGTTGCGGTTCCTTAGGAAGGGAAAAACAACCAAGTGAAAGCATATGATTGGCCAAAGAGATGGTGGCGATGGAATGAAACAACCAAGGCTCATCTAGCAGAAGTTAGCAGATAAAAACAACAATCACAAGATGTAAATTAGGTATGGGTTCATGTTTACACAAGCTTGAACCACGGAGAACTCTGGTTGGATTCGGTTTCATGTTTACACTAGCTTGAAACGGAAAACTATGCTTGTTATAAGTTCGCATGCCCCTAGCATAATGACAAAAATCGAGGTACATGCCCCCCAAGATTCATTGCATTCAACGAGGTGGATGGAATGAAGGTTCACTTTTGAGATCTTGGAAAGACTCGACTTGGATTTTATGAGATCTTAAGCAAAGACTCGATTTGGAAAGGGAGTGGTTTCATTTTTTTTAATGAGGTTGACACGGTAAAAGAACCATCCTCATAACCCTTGTTTCATTTGTTAACGAGGTTGACACAAGATCAAGAACTTTCCTCAAAACTCCTTGTTTCTTTTTTTAATGAGGTCGACACAAGAAAAGAACTCTCCTCAGGCCCTTGCTTCATTTTTTAACAAGGTCAACACAAGATCAGAACTATCCTCGAGACTCCTTGTTTCATTTTTTAACGAGATCGACACAAGAAAAGAACTCTCCTCAGCACTCCTTATTTCATTTTTTAACAAGCTTGACACAAGACAAGGAACTATGCTCCACACCCCTTGTTTCATTTTTTAACATGGTTGACAAAGGGTCAAACTATCATTGGGACTCTTGTTCATGGGCCATATGAGAACATGGCTCCCAAGAGGTCTTCGCGGGATGGAAGAAACACACTCTGAGAGGAATGCATGTCATGAGGTACTAATGATAGATCGGGTTCCAATGCCCCCAGTACATGATGTACGAGACCATCTGCATGCTCATCAACGGATGCGGAGGTGGAACGGGTAGCCACATAATTGACCTGTGGCAAGGAAGGTCCTGGTTGCGAACTAGGACCAATGGGGGATGATGGTGGTACATGAGGCACAGGGGTACTAAAGAACGACAATTGATCTATAGTCACCATTCTTCCATCATGTGGAAAACAAACCACATGGAAGAGCGAAGAAACAAGAGCCCCCATGGCATAAATATAATCACGGCCAAGGAGAAGACTGAAATCTAAAGCCCCTTGGACAACCATCACGTCTATATAGACAATTTTTCCTCCCAAAGTAACAGGGAACTTTGGAAGGATCCCTAAAGGCTGACTGGTTCCTCCGTCAAATGCCAACAGATTCTACGTGACTGACACAAGCTATGGGGAGCCCAAAGCTTGCCAAGTAGTGAAAGGCATGAGGCTAACTGACGCACCCTCATCCAAGACAATGCCAGGTACTGCCTTATCATAGGCATGTACTGTAATCTGAAAAGGCACATAGGATGGAAGGCGGAAAGCAATCAAATGGCTCTAGTCGAAGGAAACGACTGAACTACTTGGTGGGGGTATCATATAATTGCCCCCATGCCCAATGGGCACCGAAGAAGGACTCTCTGAATCAGCTGGGATAGGAGGGTCGTTCTCGGACTCATGAGAATCTGACGAGACGAGAAGAACATGAGTAGTATAATCATGATGCTCTTTCAGAACAGAGTGATCAATAGGCAGTGAATCCAAGTCGACACTCTCTCCAACCAATGGTTGGTCGGGAACAGGCTTAGCACAGCCAGGTTCGAAAAGAGGGGGGCGGACAAGAGAAGAATCTAAGTCAATCTCTTTGTCAACGGGGAGAGGGTCTGAAGAGAGCCTCTGATAACCAACAGGAAGTTGAGGTGAAGAAGCTGTAAGACTTTCCAAAACGGCGGAAGCTTTATCCATGAGTGGACAAAGGTGAAGGGGATGGTTGCCTTCACACAGTCTACAGGGGAATCGAATCTTCCCTTTCTTCTTATCGCTGCCAGTTGATAGGGTAGCATCATCATGAGCTTCAAAGGACGATGAGGGACGAGCCAGATTGTGAGACCATACTTCTAAGATCCTAGGGATGCCAAGACAATCACGAAGAAGATGGTCACCCTTGCACAATTTACAAGGAAACTTAACCTTCCGCGAAGGAGCATAGGGTGTTTCGACTTGTGATGCACTCAGAGCAATAGTGGCACAGGTAGCCTCGTGTTGATCAGACTTCTTCTTCTTCATCATCTTCTTCTTAGTCTCCTGGTTACTAGATGTGAAACTTTCACCAGGTGAGGGAGGAGATGAAGGTGAAGAAACAGGGGGAGAAGGCTCAGGCTCAACCTTGGAATCAACATGTTGTGGTTTAGACGAAGGAGACGGTGGAATAGGAATCATGACGCTCGGGACCACCGAGGTTGAAAACAACCAAACGGGAAAACCGATGGTTAACCCAGGAAAGGACAATGTTGCCATATACGGAGCACCGACATTTCCAAAAGGCGGAAACGGACCAAGATTTCCATCTGGGGGTGGAACTTGGCTGGTAGACTTGGGGAATGTTGCCATCAAGAACGAGCCTGAAAAACACTTGTAATGTAACCAAGAACTTGAATTGTTACAACGAATATTTCGTGGGCAGTAAATTTTATGACACAGGAACAAAACTGGACCTTTTCATGTTTCAAGAGTCAAGAAAAGGACAGAAAGGTGACTCTATCTCTTTCAGGGTTTAATGAGCTTGAAAGTATAAGTGCTCAGATGGACCTTTTCCTTTAGGGAGTCGAAAAGGAACGAAAGTGACTACTCTGGAGAGCTAGGCAAAAGGTTTACCAAACAACCCGTAAAACTGCGTATACACCTTGGAAATCATATGAGAACCAAGGACTTTCCGTACTGCAGTCAATCATCCTGAATGTTGTGTTCGGTGCGTTACGGTTTGCAAGGCGGAAAACATGGCTTCCTAAGGATATAGGATGGTAACCTAGTGGGGTCTCCCAACATATACTCGACGGTACTGAGAGCACAAGTCCGTACTAGTAGCTATTGAGTCACAGAAGGAGGAATCACCCAACCTTAAGCGAAAGCAATAGTGACTAGGTTTAACGACGCCGGAGCATGTCTCTAGCCTAGACCTCTAAATAATGTGCGTTAAGTTCCAATGCGTTGTTAAGTTCATTCAGTTAATTTTAGAGTTGATCTTGAATTAGGTTTCAGATTTCAGGCCCTATCGTATGTATATCAAAAACCCTAGGATGCAACTAGAATGAGTAAAGCATCTTTCATTTCAATGAACACCTACTTAAAGGAGGGTAGAAAGTTCATTCCCAAGCAAACACAAGCGAATGCAAACACTAAGAAACACAATGCATCAATACACTAATCTCACGATGCATCGATACTACTAATGAAAGATTTAGAGTCTGCTTTTCAATTTATCAAACATGAAAATTTGAAATTCACATATAGTTTCACTTTCGTATATCAAA